>CM050518.1:92658671-93258671 GCA_027563665.1 Antrozous pallidus
CTTAAATCCAAACAAGCAAGTTCCTAATACCATCCTATCTAATAGAAGGATAATATGCAAATTTGACCATACCTTCATCACACCCACAAGCCACGCCAACAAGCCATGCCCACCAGCCAATCAGGAGCAGATTATGCCAATAAATCCCAACCAAGATGGCTGCCGCCACTGAGAACAGGAGGAAGGCTTGGGTTTCCCCACAACAGAGGAAGCCAAGCTTTCCGCCTGAGTAGCGGGCCTAGGCCTCCACTCAATGTTACAACGTTTCAATTATAAAAGATACAGAAATAGTGGCAGCCACTGAGCTGGAGAGAACAGAGGCTTGGGTTTCCCTGGCAACAGAAGAAGCCAAGCTTTCCACCTGTCATTTCTGGCCTATGCCTCAACTCTAGGTTACAAAGTTTCAAACAGAAATGGCTGCTGCCATAGAGCAAGCAGAAGGCTTGGCTCCACTCCAGGCTACAAAGTTTCAATTGTAGACATAGATTAATCCCAGATCCCAGGGCCTCCATTTGGGTTGCTGTGGGGCATGGCCGGCCTGCAAACCTCCACAGGCCCTTTGCCCAGGCTGCCCCTAACCCCAAGGGAACTCACACCCTGATCTGGGACACTCTTCAGGGAAAACCAGCTGGCCCCCACCCATGCACCAGGCCTCTATCCTATCTAATCAAAGAGTAATTTGCAGATTGACCATCACTCCAAGACACAAAAGGGCTGCCCCCATGTGGTCACAAGATGGCCACCACAAGATGACCAGCAGGGGAGAGCCATTGAAGGTTCCAGGCCCTGCAAAGGAGGGCAGTTGTGGGAGATCAGGCCAGCAGGGGAGGACAGTTAGGAGGGACCAGGCCAGCAGAGGAGGGAAGTTGGGGCAAACAGGCTGGCAAGGGAGCAGTTAGACATCAATTAAGTTGGCAGGGTAGTGGTTAGGAGGTGATCAGGCTGGCAGGCAGAAGCGGTTAGGGGCAATTAGGGAGGCAGGCAGGTGAGCAGTTTGGAGCCAGCAGTCCTGAATTGTGAGAAGGATGTCCGACTGCCTGTTTAGGCCCGATCCTACTAGGATCGGGCCTAAATGGGCATTTTGACTTCCCTCAAGGGTTCCCAGATTGGAGAGGGTGCAGGCTGCGCTAAGGAACATTCCCTGCCTTCTGTGCACGAATTTCGTGCACCGGGCCTCTAATCTATATATATATAAAAGCTTAAGCAACCAAACCACCAGTTGACCAGTTGCTATGACACACATTGACCACCAGGGGACAGATGCTCAGTGCACAGGGTTGGGCTCCCTCCTGTCTGGATCGGGCCTTTGGGGATTGTGTGAAACTGGCTATATGGCATCCCCTGAAGGGTCCCGGACTGTAAGAAAGTATAGGCCAGGCCAAGGGACCCCACTGATACATGAATCCATGTACCAGGCCTCTAGTTGAATATAAGAAAGATCTCATTCATGACCTTGTTTCATGTATCTTTACTTACTAAGTGTTTTGACTTGAACCTGCCATGTTTTGGTCTTCAAAGCTCACCAAAGCACTTACACAAGCTAGTCCACTCCACAGTCCTACAGTTACCATTGTCCTGGTTCGGCTGAAGCACCCTAGTTATTACAAATGCCAGGGTTTCCTCTTCCATCTCACCCAGCCCAACCTACCCCTAGGGAAATCTTGATAACTTTGAGACTGTTTCCGGTCAGGGCTTGATACCAGTTTGCAGATCTAAGCCAGTTCTCAGACCCAGCCAGAATGACTGAGGTGGAAGCAGGGTTCCCCTGAGGAAAAGAATCCTGCAATGTTATTGCAAAAATGTACTAATTTCTCCATTCTTCCTGAAAAGTGACCATCAGGCATTTATTTGTAGAAGAGGAAAAACTTAGAAAATGTCTGCTTTCAGATAAAAAATTTGACCTGATATTTGAAACCCACAGTTAAACGTGAGTTATGCTTAGAGAAATTAGAAGCCTCCAGTCTGGAGGTGAAGTTCAGACCAGGGTCTCTCTCTCTAAGGCTGGATCTGTTGGGTTCATGGATCCACCCTGTGGTTATTTTCTCAGTTTCTGACTGCAGAGAGGTGGGGATACACTAGCAGCTGGCAGAGCCCTCATGCTGGTTCCCTAATTATGGAGGCATAGCCATTATTGTAGAAAAGGCCAAGTGGAAGCCCTCGAAACTGTCCTACTGCTCCCTACAACCCTTAGCTCAGCCAAGATAGAAAATTGCACCCTAGGAAGAATTGTGGAGATTAGAGTTACCAGAAAGGATACAGGAATGACAGTTCCTCTATGTTCTTATCCATTTTAATTGTAAGACCTCCACAAAACCTTTATGGGTAGTAATGTGTGATGGTGGATTGCCATAAACTTAATCAAATAATGGTCTCAATTGCAGCTGTTGTGTTGGATACAGAGTCCTTGCTAGAACAGTCTCTGGCATTACAAATGTGACAACTGATGTCGCATTTTCCCTAGTCTCATTAATAAAGAAAACCCAGAGCAGTTCTATTGTGTGGTAAGAGCATCACCTATCTGGCCTCAGAGCTCCGTGAATTCCCCTGTTCTTTGTCCCTATATACTTCTCATGGACCCTTGCCAAGTTGATATTCTGAAGAAGAGTACAAAAATAGTACATTGGGCTTACCATATTGATGACAATATGCCAATTAAATTTGACAGATACAATATATTCCCTAGTAAGACACTTGTGGGCCAGAAAATGGGGAGATAACACCATGGAGATTCAAGGACCTGCAGTGAAGCTCAGTGGTCCAGGAATATTGCTATTTCCCTGAAGGAATGGACACACTGTTGCCTGCTTGCTCTTACCACAGGAGACATAGCTCTTGGTGAAATTTGTTTTCTTATTCTGAAGGCTGCTTATACATATGCTTAGGATTACTGTTATAATCAACTTACGGAAGGCTGATGCTTGCAATGAGGACTAAGTGAGAGAGGACTCTGCATCCAGGCCGTGTGTCCAACAGATCTGACACTGGATAGTCTCTGTGTAGTCAGAGGAGGAGGCGAGTTAAGGCATAGATGCCTGGGATCCTTGGGAAACATAATGTTGGCCATGGGTTGTGGGTCAGAGAACAACTTTCCATTTGAAAAAGCAGCTTCAGGCACGCTATTAGGCTCTAGTATTGAACTGATGCCTCATCTTTGGGCATAAAGTTATTATGTGACCGAGGCTTCCTATCAGAAGCTGGTTATTGCCACATCTACCAATCCCTTGCCTTGGCACTCTTTCCTGAGTCTCTCTTGTTTGCCCTCTACTCTTATTCCTTAAGATCAGTTTTCACAATACTTCAAGCTTTTGTCTTAGGCTCAGTATGGTGGATCGATTCAAGCTAAGACAATAAATGTCCCCTAATTTAACATTTTTCCGTTGTGTCACCTTCATGGAGTGTGAATGTGGGCATGCATTTTCATGGCTATATGCGCTGGTCACCACTGGGTTCAGATTCTTCTGCTCTGGCTGTGGATTTTAGTTTATTCCCCTGAATTTTTCTTTGCCCTTCGTGGTCTGGTATTTTTCCCCTGTCCTAGATTCTTTTTCCTCCCAAGAAGGCTTTTCTCTTTTCACTTCCCCAAATGCTGGGCTCTGATAGCTGTGTAAAAAGTGGAACCATTTGTGAAGGCATAAATGGTGTGAAATACTCATGCTTTCCCTTAATTTTCCACTCTGAGAAGTTACTGGAAACTGTGCAAACATTTTGAAAAGGAAAAATCATTTGTGGTATATCTGGAATATTTCAGAACTTAATAATGTACAATATTTGGATAATCATATAGACCCTGTGGCAATCCTAATTTAAATAACCAGCTTATCCATGTTGCAGTGTAATTACTTAAATTTTAGAGACAGTCTGATTCTCTATAAATAAGTGTGCTGAACTGATTATTCAGGAATATTTTATTTTATTCTAGATGGATTTGCATTTGTTCTAAATCAGTGAGTAGCAATTTGAAAGAGCTACCACTTGATTTTCAGTAGCAATCAGAACTCAGAAAGCCAAAACCATACTTTCCATGTAGCTCCTGGCTCTGATTAATAAGTTAATAGTGTTATTTAAATGGTATGTCAGAGAGAGAAGAGCATATTTCCCCATTTTTCCTATAGCTGTATATACATATCCATGGCATGTGCAATGGTGTGTGTGTTGAAATCAATCTCATCCAATTAATGCCCCTTCAATAGTGTCTTTCAAGTGATGAGCATCAGAGTGTGATAAAAACGGCTAAAATCAATGCTAAACATTCTACAAGAATGAATGTAAGTCAAACAGAGCAACTAGAGATCGTACTTGAACTATAACACTGGTTAAAAAAAAATCTCTCAAAAGGAGCCCCAATGATACAACTCCAAGAGAAATGTGAGCAGAAAGATCTGACCTCAGAGATTTTGTAACCGGGCAGAGTTGCATATGTCTCATATCACTTCAAGACATGCCATATAATAGAAAACTTGAGATTAAGAACGTTTTCCATGCCAGCATGTTCATTTAAAACAAAATATTAAAAAAATTATTTATTAAAACATTTTAACTCTCTGATAAATCTATATATATAAAAGCCCAGTGACCAAATGGCAGAATGACCAGGGGTGGGGCCAGCCAACCAACTGCCTGCACTCCACCCCCCTGGCTGGCCAACCTCTCAGGATTCCTCCCCTCAGGCCTACCCCCGATAGGCCTCGATTACCGGCCAGGCCAAGGGACCCCATCCATGCCCGAATTCATGCACCGGGCCTCTAGTCCTATATAATACAAGAGTAATATGTAAATTGACCGTCATTCTAAGACACAGATGGCCTACAGGGCAGGGCATTTTGGGGGGGGGTACCAGGCCTGTGGGGGAGGATAGTTGGGGGGGGGGCAGGCCTGCAGGGCAGGGCAATTAGGAGTGACCAGGCCAGCAGGAGAGGACAGTTAGGGGTGACTAGACTGGCAGGGGAGGGCAGTTAGGGGCAATTGAGCTGGCCAGGAAGCAGTTAGGCATTGATCAGGATGTCAGGGGAGTGGTTACGGAGTGATCAGGCTGGCAGGCAAAAGGAATTGGGGCAATCAGGCAGAGGCAGAGGCAGGTGAGTGGTTGGGAGCCAGCAGTCCTGGATTGTGAGAGGGATGTCTGACAGCTTATTTAGGCCCAATCCCACCGGGTTGGGCCTAAACGGGAAGTCGGACATCCCTCAAGAGGTCCCAGATTGGAGAGGGTGCAGGCTGGGCTGGGGACACCCCCCTGCATGTACAAATTTCGTGTACTGAGCCTCTAGTTTATAATAAGATATATTAAAAGCTGTACTTCTTCAAGGTATCTGGTAAGTATTATTCTATTTTTCAAAGAGAGTGATAAAGCAACTTAGACATAAGATTTTATACTCCATGTTTTACTTGTTTAATTCAATTTTTTTCAGATATTTAAAATATTTGTTTCTTTCTCATCTTCTTTAGACATATACACACCCTCATGTGCACACACATGAACACACATAGAGTATTTTCTGAATAACAATTACAGCCTCAGACTCACCCAAATATTAGATTACTTCTTTTCACAACTTATTGTAGATATTGACAGGTTTTTTTTTATAAGCAGTATAAAAATATTAACAAAAAAATGAACTTTTCCATCAAAATGTAATACATTTCCTACCACTCAGTAACGTCAAAAGATTAAAACATTCTCAGTGATCTCCGATATGTCTTTATTTTATGAGTGATGGTAATTATAAATATTCTATATTATTTAAATATCAAATAACCCTCAAAAGGTAACCAAATAATGCCCATATGTGAAAAGCATAGTGTCAATTTTGATAGAGTAATGTGGAAGTGTCAGAAAATAATTAAGAAGCCAAGACCGGTTTGGCTCAGTGGATAGAGCGTTGGACTGCGGACTGAAGGGTCCCGGGTTTGATTCTGGCAAGGGCATGTACCTTGGCTGCGGGCACATCCCCAGTAGGGGGCGTGCAAGAGGCAGCTGATTGATGTCTCTCTCTCATCGATGTTTCTGACTTTCTATCCCTCTCCCTTCTGCTCTGTAACAAAAAAATAAAATAAAAAATATTAAAAAAAGAAAATAATTAAGAAAACATTATATTGAAATCAAAGATTTTAAAATTTGAGTTTCACAAATAAAAATGAGAAAATGAAATATTAGTTGGTTGTTTTGTTTGTTTGTTTGTTTTTTACTGCAACCCAGATTAGCTTGAGGTTTCATTGAGAATCTGAACTGCAACCTCTTCATCTTTATGTACCTAACTCCCAACCCAGTGCCTGACACAGAGCTTAATCAATGTAGGTGGGATAGGATAAAACCAAGAGTAATCATGTACAGATGATCCTCACTGTGTCCACCATTAGAATTTCTAATTGAGGACACCTATGTTTTTGACATCTTCTCCCCAAATGGGAAACGTTGTCCTTGACTCAGAAAGGCCATTCCCTGTGGGAACAGGCCTCCCTGGTGCCGAAACACATAAAAGCACACAGTGTCTCATGAGTCCAGAAGCCGATGGTGAAGGAGCTGGAAGCATGTGGGAAGCCTGAGCCAACTGGTAGACCCTAGGGAGGGGTAGATGGAGGGCGGCTCCGGGGAACACACCTGAGAGTGCAGGGGCACCCTGAGGACTGCGTCTCACATAAGGCGGCTGGTCAGTTCACTGGCCCGAAGGAAACAAGTTTGGTTTCAAAGTCTAGTTGCTGGTGTGCGAGTAAAAGGGACTCAAGAGAGGGATGCGATAAAAAGCCAAAAGAAGTCAGGATGAAGAAGGGGAACAAATGAGCAAAGAGTGGCAGGCCCAACAGCAAGAGAGTGGCAGAGCAGACAGCCCCCAGGGCACTAGACAGAGTAAGGTGGGAGGCCAAGGCCAGTTCACAGAGGACGTTTATTGCACAATAACGAGGGAGATAGAAAAACCAGGATTAGAGGAGGAGGGCCCAGCGGTCTGTCTCACAACCTGGGGAGAAGAGCAGAGCAGAGGTGAACATGCCTTTTGAGGGGAGGGACAGGAAGGGGTGGGGCCCAAGGCAGAAAGGGAAGGGGAGGGGCCTTGGGCACTCGGCCTGCGCTGATTGGTGGTTCAATGTCTCTGGAATGTCCTGGCAGCAGACTCAGGTTATGTCATACTCCCCCCATCAGTTGGAGGAAGGGAGGATCTATCATGTAGGACACGCCTCTTTGGAAAGAGGGTGGGAGGGCAGGAGCCAAAGGCCAGCAGATGGCTTCATGCACCTCAGTAGGAGACACTCAGAGATTAGAGCAAGCTAAATGCCCTTCATCTCCATCGCCTCCATATCCAGTGTCATGCTTCAGGCAACCCAACAGCTGTGTGGGCCTGTTGACTGTTGTTCAGAGAAGAGTTGACCCTGGATGGGGCAGAGTGTGGATGTAATCAGGCGTTGCACCTAAACCATCCTGCCCTGTGATTCAACACTCCCCGCACCTGCCAGCTAAACCCTCCCTTTGCACTCGCGGCAAATTACAGAAGCAAAGTATCCTCTATGCAAATGCTGCTGCCTGAAACGCGTGAGACACATTAGGAGGGGAGGTGCAACTGGCTAAAGGAAAAACAGAAGAAGTTCACGAGTTAACCGAACACTTTTGCAGGTTCCCACCCCCTCCCTGAAAACAGTCTAGCTCTTAGTTGTTGTTGTTGTTGTTGTTGTTTTTAATGCAGATAAAATCGGCCTATTTTGGCAAAGATTGCTAGATTCTAGCCTAGCAGAGGCCAGTGAATATAGTGCCTGAGGGTGTGAGAATAAGGAAAGGCTCACTGCTAGTATGTGTGCAAACGTTTCAGGCTTCCACAAAATAAAACCCCCGATGATGGGAAAATCCTACTCTTCCAGAATTTTCATGGTGTCGCCATTCTGTACTGTGCGCAGACCATAAACTCTTTCTTAAAGGGACATAAAATTCTTCAAGTCATCTCACAGTTGTGTTCACTTTCTTCCTTGCTCTCAGACCTCAGAGAGTGGGCCTGAGTAAGCTGCACCCCCAGAGAGTGAGCAGTGGAGATGGTTTGGGGTAGTGTTCATATGGAAAGCCCCACATCCTGGGAAGCTGCCAGCCCCTGGCAAACCAGGACTTTTGCTCACACTCGTTCCGTATTTATTGGCCCTCTGATCTGGGGCTATTTGCAGATGTGCATCAGAATCCCGAGAGAGACAACTTGTGGGGCATAATCTACAGAAGGAAGGACTGGGGGCATTTTGGGCAATACAGGATGGTGGTTCTCAGACCTGACTGTGCATTAGCATCATCTGGGCATTTTTTTTTTGTTTGCACTAAGCTCTTGTATATCATTTTACTTTCTTTTTTATCTTTATTGTTGAATTATTATTTTTACCCCCATTGTCCCCTTCTAGCCCCACCCGCTCCCCATCTCAGGCCTTCACCACTCTACTGTCTGTGTCCATGGGTTATGCATATATGCATACAGGATCTTTGGGGCAGCTTTGAAAACTACTAATACCAGGAGTCTTAATGCAATTGTTGTGGGTGCGGCCTAGACAAGTTCCCCAGGTGCTCAGCTTACATAGCACGGATGCGTAAGTTGCAGTGTATTTATTAAAAGGGAAGATTTCATAGCAGGAGGAAACTACTGTTGATAATCCCAGCAATATGGGTGATTCTAATAGATCTAACATTATTAGATCTAACAAAGAATACTCCGGAACCCCTTTCACATCCCACGTGGTTCAGGGTTCATTCAGATTCTGGATTTGGGTTCTGGAGAAGGCTGAACATAAATGAAAAGAAACTAGAAAATTATTAATTTGGCAATGTTGGGGTCGGGAGGGCCCAACTCTAGTGGGAGGACTACACCCTGCTCTGGCCTTGCTACCTCTTTTATTAAGGTTTGGCATCCATCCATAGAGGCAGGCAATTCCACTAATAGCCAATCAGCCAAGGATTTACATAAGATTGACAGGCGGAAGTTGCTTCAGCTATCATTGTCTCAATTACAGGGGGAGTGGTTGGCTCTGACCTTTCAGAGTTTCAAGGTTAATCAACCTTCCAGGTTCCTTGTCCACACCTTTCTGCCAGTGGGGACAGTGGTCGGTTTCCTGGAATTTTAAAAATAGGCAAAACTAACATAAAGTGATAGAATGAAAAATAGTGGTTTCCTTTAGAGGGTTGTGGGCTTGTGGCAGAAGCATGGGATGGGCAGCTGGGTGGTAGGGAAGTTCTATATATTGATTTGGATCTAGACATAAGCAATTCATCAAGCTATATACTTAATCAATGTGTACTCTACCATATATAAGTTATTCTCAACATTGTTTTAACCCACACCAGTGTATTTTTTTGCCCCTTTCTCTCTTAAGCTTCATATCGTTTTGAGCTTTAAACTTTTCAAAATTCCTCTTAAAGGTCTTTTTCTTAAAATTTTTAATTTTACTGTAGTTTTTGTATGACATTTTCCATGTTATGTCCCTATTTTTAACGTTATAGCATATATATATATATTTGAATTAAAAAGGTTATGATATATATATATATGTATATATCCATGTATGGTTGATCCATTTTATATTAGTATTAGTTGTATGTCTGTTTATGTGTTCATACCAAAATATTAATGATACTTATCTTTGAGGAGTATGGTTTACAATAAAAACAAAATGTATATTTACACAAATTTGCTATTCTTTAAGTTCCTTTTATCATGAGTATAATATTATTTATATAATTTTATAAAAACTGAAATAGTAAAATATGATCACACAACACTGTGATAACTATTCTTATTACTCTGTATTTCCTGCTATAATTTTTTTTATGTTCATATGTGTGTTCAGACATTTTTGAGATCATACCATACAGATATTTTATAGCTGGTTTGTCGGGTCTCTCATTCATCAATCTATTTATTTGACATTTATTACCTTTGGTAGAAAACTCTGGTTTATAATGTGGGGAATGCAAGACAAGGAAAGGAAAATATTGAGAACAGAAATCTGCCATTCAAATACTTACAACTTTCCTAATTTTTCATTCAGCAAGTATTTCTTGAGGCCCTTTAATGTGCCAGGTACTGTTGTTGATGTGACAAGAATCTTCTGTTCTCAACGGAAACAGAAATCATCAAAATTCATTTGCTATGTCCTAGGTTTAGAAGAAAGACATGTTTGGTCTTCAGATGATCTAACAGGCATTTAGCACACTAACTCAGTTAAAATTCTTTAAATGACTAAGGTTTTTGTTCTCTGGAGTTTAAGGTCGCCATCCTTTTAATGTCTTTCAGTGAACACATGCTTGAAAACCCACACCAGCTGAATTAATAAACAGAAGATAAATGAGCCCATCGATGGGAGAGAAGGGACCGACAGAGACACATGCAGCCAGGAAATGAATTCAGTGATCACCTTTGTTCCAGGTGCCAACAAAGTAAGTGAAGGCGAAGACCATATGGAAGAAAATTCCAAAGTTAATATCAAGGATAGGGCGTTAATTATAAACAGATTCCTTCCTGTTCCTGGCTTCAATACTGTAGGAGTCCCTTTTCCTTGTGTTGGGAAGTTAGCTTCCATGATGGCAACTGTAGGTGTGGAAAGACCCGTGGAGCCTGAGGTCCTGGTAACCACAGAGCAGCCATAGTCCAGGTAGAGGCTGTGGTCCAGGAACCAGGCAGATGCTGGCAATGAGGGAGACAGGCATGCCGAATTTCAAGGGAGGGATTAAGACATCCAAAAAAAAAAAAAAATCTTACCCAATAATAGGCAAACATATAAATTGACTGTACTCATAGCCAATCAGAGTGGATATGCAAATTAATTCAACAAAGATGGCGGGTTAATTTGCGTATACAGGCATAGAGTGGCCCAGAGGGACTGAATGTCTGCTATGAGGGGGCGGGGGGGGGCGGAGGTGGAGGGAGCTATAGGAGCAATGCTACAGGCAGAAGCAAGGACTTGCCGGCTCCCAGTCGGGCCAGAAGCGGGGATATGCTGGCTCCTGGGCAGCTGGGAGTGAAGCTACAGAAAGGAAGGCCTATACTTGCATGAATGTCATGCAATGGGCCTCTAGTAATAATAATAAAATACAGTAGAAGGTCCCTGTAGATGGGACGCATGGTGGGAACTATGCCTCCAGGACAAGACAAGGGCTTGTTTCTAGAGCAGAGTCTGAGGCCAGGGAGACACTGCGTTTGTGTCTTGATTCCTTTTAATTCCTGTTGACAATTTGGTCCCCAAGCTACCCGTGTGACTTACTTTGCACATGGAGCTTCACTCTAGTCAGCCACTGGGACCTGACCTCTGGACAAGCTCGTTCAATAGGGTGCTCACACCTCTCAATAGCGTGAAGCCCAGGAACTCGTAGGGAGTTGGAAAATCCTGTCCTTCCGGTCACACTTTCCTAGGTCCTCTGATTACTAACCTTAGCTTCTTGAGCCTTTATTCCTCCCCACATGGTGGTACTAGTTTGAGGACCTTCTTTTCTTTTCACTTTGATTTTAGATTAAGATGAGAATTATATGAAAAACATTGTGATGGTGGAGATCACTGATTAAGTCTTATTTGTAACAGACAAATGCTGGCAACTACACGTTCTCTGTGAGGAGTCTTAGGTCATTTTATCCTGTGCTTAGGCCGGGTCAGTTCACTAGATAAATTGATTTAACACAAAGGGCATTTGGCCTTCCCAGATAGTCAGGATGCAGAGCCAATACCTGCTGAACCCCAGGGTCTCCACGCTCCCTCAGCCTTGGGGATGTCAGGGTGCACTGAGGTTGTCCTGCATCCTGGCTGCCTGACTCTTCAGAGTGACTTTGAACACCTTCATCTCGGAACTGGCCAAACCTAATTTCCCAAAGGTCAGGAGACTCTTCAGTTATTTCGTGTTCGCGTGCCTTCTTCTTGAAAAGAGAAGATGGCAGTCAGCCTCTTTTCTCATTAATTCAATTTATCCCTTGGAATTTCTCAACTGGTGACCAAAGAAAACGGCATTTGTTATGAGCGGAAGGAGCTTAATTGAGTGTTGGTTCTGTGATAGACCTATTTGCAAGCATGCCGAAAGCACAGGTCACCTGGGAAGTAGAATTCGCTGGTTCCAGTGCAGTATTTTTAATTATGTCTTTTCACCTGAGCTTCAGGGTGGGAGTTTCATTTTCCTCCCTGCTCATTATTAGCAAAACCCACAAGGACAGGGTTTTCTAATTTCACATTTTTCTAAATTCAGGTGAACCGAGCACGCAAACTATTCTGAAATGACATGCGAGGTGTCGTTCGGAGCATATCTGGACTTAAGAGTTTCTTCTCTTTTACTTTTTAAAAAATATTTTATTGATTTTTTTTCAGAGAGGAAGGGAGAGGGATAGAGAGTTAGAAACATCGATGAGAGAAAAACATCGATGAGAGAAAAACATCGACCAGCTGCCTCCTGCACACACCTCCACTGGGGATGTGCCCGCAACCAAGGTACATGTCCTTGACCGGAATCGAACCTGGGACCTTTCAGTCCGCAGGCCGATGCTCCATCCACTGACCCAAACCGGTCAGGGCAGGAGTTTCTTCTCTTCACACATATCTGTCCATCCTACCAGACTGCCCCTGCTCACAGAGCAGTGCGCGACCATACAATCCGCATGTTCCTGAAAGTGTGTTTGTTGTTTGTTTAGTTCATGTCCAGTGTGATCTGGGGCACCATGCAGAGCTTATGAACATTTAAAAAATCAGTTAACCGTATTATAAGTAGTAGTATTATAAGTAGTAGTACATATGTTTCCTTTTTTTCCCCTCCATTGACCTCCCCCCAGCTTCCCCTACCCCCAGCACATGCCCTCACCTGTGTCTTGTATCCATTGGTTATGCTTATATGCATGCCTACAAGTCCTTCAGTTGATCTCTTACAGCCCCCGCCTCCCACCCTCCCCTGCCTTTCCGCTGTAGATTGACAGTCCTTTCAATGCTTCTTTGCCTCTGTATCTATTTTTCCCCCATTTCTTTTCTTTAAAAAAAATCTTGTGTCTGCAGACTGGAAATAAATGTATAAGAACAAAAAATGTTTGAGTCTCAATTTCAATGTCCCACAGTTCTGAGTCCCAGTTTCAATGTCAAACAGTTCCTTATGTGCACATGTCAGCAATGGTGTCTGGATGGTGGACACATGGTGGCAATGCAGGTCCCACCCTTTCTGGTTTGGACCTGGGCCACCTGCAGTGATGCACAGCTGCTGACTGCTAGCATGGCCAGGTGTCATCAGCGTCTTCCATCTCTGGGCTCCACTTCTACTGGCTCTATGGCTTCTGGCAAGTTCCAAACTATAATTTCTCTAAACCTCAGTTTCTTCACCAGCCTCTAAGCTGGGACCATACCGAACTTGCTCACTGCTATACCCTTCATGCCTGGTGCACTATTTGGCATAAAATAGCTGCTGAAAACCCATTGGGTGAATAAAGGTTTTCCTTGAGTCATTTTTACAGCTTGTAACGTCTACTGATTTAACAGCCAGGATAGCAAACGGAGGGCACAGCCATCTGTACCAGCTCCCTCATGCGCTTTCTGCGGTCTCTATGGGAACAACCTCTGGGCGAAGGAGAAAAGAGGCTCTTCAGTGTTTGGCCCGCTACGCCTGAACATCTAGCCAGGAGGTCAAGCGTGATGCTTGAGCTTGTTTTGTGTAGGTCAGCCAGCCCTCCTCCCTCAGAGAAGTGATAGTGCCCAGCAAGGGCTTTGCATTTGGATAACATTCTGCTTCTCCCATACTTACGAAATTGTGTCTATGTAGAATGTTCCCCATGGCGTCCTTTTTGTTTAATAGCACGATCCTCCGACAGAGACAGGACTATGGGCCTCCACTGGCTGTGTGTGATGTGGACACACACGCATGTGGAGTTTTCCTTTCTTTCCTGTTCTAACTCTGTGTCAGTCCATCAGAATCGCACTGCTCCAGAGACTAGCCGTTGTCGGTGTCCATACTCACACCCAACATCCCTCGCTGATCAGGAGGAAAGGCAGAGAACAACGGCCCAGGGAACTGAAGGCAAGGCCATGGGAGCTTGAGCACACCAAGGACATGAGCACTGCAGTACTGTTGGTCTCCATGAATGGAGTTCATGTATGTTCTAGTTGTGTTCCTTTTGTTGTTCTTCCTCAGCTCATGCCCAAGCCATCTAGAAAGACAGACTTAGTTGTCTATTTTCAGTTTCTGTGTCACCCACATGGTGCCTTCGCTTCGTTTCGGACTCTTTACTTGTAGGAAAGGGCCTCTGACACACATGAACTCAGAGAAAGCCTGTCCTGCAGCCTCTTCCCCTCACTGAGTTGGTGGTGATCACAAAGGCATGAAAGGAGGCATCTTGCCTGGCTGGTGTGGCTCAGTGGTTGAATGTTGACTCATGAACCAAGAGGTCAAGGTTTGATTCCTGATCAGGGCACATGCTTGAGTTGCAGGCTCCATCCCCAGTGTGAGGTGTGCAGGAGGCAGCCCATCAATGATTCTCAGCATTGACGTTTCTATTTCTCTGTCCCTCTCCCTTCCTTTCTGAAATATGTATATACATAGATATAGATACAGACACAGATACAGATATAGATATAGATACAGATATAGATATAGATACAGATACATATATAGATATAGATACAGATACAGATACAGATGTAGATATAGATATAGATACAGATACAGATACAGATATAGATACAGATATAGATACAGATACAGATATAGATATAGATACAGATACAGATGTAGATATAGATACAGATACAGATACAGATGTAGATATAGATATAGATACAGATATAGATATAGATACAGATACATATATAGATATAGATACAGATACAGATACAGATGTAGATATAGATATAGATACAGATACAGATACAGATACAGATACAGATATAGATATAGATACAGATATAAATATAGATACAGATACATATATAGATATAGATACAGACACAGATACAGATACAGATATAGATATAGATACAGATACATATATAGATATAGATATAGATACAGATACAGATATAGATATAGATACAGATACAGATACAGATGTAGATATAGATATAAATACAGATACAGATATAGATACAGATATAGATACAGATACAGATATAGATATAGATACAGATACAGATACAGATGTAGATATAGATACAGATACAGATACAGATGTAGATATAGATATAGATACAGATACAGATACAGATGTAGATATAGATATAGATACAGATACAGATATAGATACAGATATAGATACAGATACAGATATAAATATAGATATAGATACAGATACAGATGTAGATATAGATACAGATACAGATGTAGATACAACTATAGATATAGATACAGATATAGATATAGATACAGATATAGATATAGATATAGATACAGATACAGATAAGAGACAGATACAGATACAGATAAGATACAGATACAGATACAGATGATATAGATATAGATATAGATGTAGATGTAGATATAGATATAGATATAGATATAGATATAGATATAGATATAGATATAGATTTTTTCTTTTTTTAAAGAAAAGAGGCATCTGCAAATCTGCTCCAAGGGCTTAGCCTGGACTAGGAAGCTGGTAGAGTCCCCCATCTCCTAGGACGTGTTTGGGCCATGTTCTGCTCTGTGCTTGCCTCTTATCTCAATCTTCCTTACCTCCACCTTCTCCCTCACTTTAGGACAAGCCCTAAGAAATCACCCTCTGCCACTCTCTACTAACGGAGCACCATAAATTTAAGCAAATATTTTATGTTTTATTTATCTCCTTTTCTTTATTATTCAGCAGAAGCATTTTATGTCTTCAAGGAAAAGATATTCCAAAACTAGTGAAGAAGTTACCTCTTCTCTCTAGAAATATCTAGTAAGCAGAAGTCTAGTTAAACACACTTTACTCAGAATCTGTTTCCGCCAAAGAAGAAACACTTTGAGGAGCAAAACTATTTTAGTTCCACCCTCACGTCTTAATTTCTCATGTAAATAGTGTCCAGCTGTAAAAAATTTCACAAATAATTTTAAACCCAAACAAAATCAGCTACTGGTCTGCTTTTCTTATGAGCTTTTTTTTTTAAGGCATTATTGAGAAAATTTTAGGAACCACTTCAAATTCATTATTTATTTATACTAAGGATACAGGAACAACAAGGTGAGAAAAAAAGTTTAAATCGTGAGATAAAGGAGAAATTCTGGAATCAGAATAGTGTGACATTAGATAAGCAGTTATCTCAGTCTCCTTATTTCTTTAAAAAGAGACAAAATAGTACCAACATTCCCTAAATGTTGTTGCTCTGTTGTTCAAGTTAGCAATGACTCACAACAGCATTCAACATAAGCATTTTTGATGCATCCTTGGTTGGTGCAGACCTTCTGCTGTCCCTCTGGCCTTTGTAAGCTCCCACCTCATTCTCTGCTTTTCCTACCACACATCTCTTGCCCACCAAGCTCTCTAAGGCCCAATAAACTTTTTTTCTTTCTAGCATAACTACTATTCCTAAAATATTTCTTCTGTTACCATAGATGAGCACTTAGTAGTTTTGTACATTTGATTCGATACATATATGGGTACTTATAGATTGTCAGAAGTCAAATTACATGTATTGTATAGTGACATTCCCAACTTTCCTTTCATGGGCCAATTTGCCCATTTTGGACGTTTGTACATTAGTGAAGGTATAAATGTTTTATACTGTCACCTAGTGGTGACTGCTTGTCCACCAACAACTTAATTTGGGCACAGCTGCCATTGTCATACAAATATTTTTATAATGATTTGAACACTTTAGTCAACCAATTTTTATTGAGTGGCTTGCCTTACCTAATAATAGACAAACATGTAAATTGACTGTACTCATAGCCAATCAGAATGGGCATGCAAATTAATTCAACAAAGATGGTGGGTTAATTTGCATATACAGGCATGGAGCGGCCCAGAAGGGCTGAATGCCTGCTATGAGGGGGCGAGGAGGGGGGGCAGTGGGAGCTACAGGAGCAATGCTCCAGACAGAAACGAGGACTTGCCGGCTCCCAGTTGGGCCAGAAGCGGGGATGTGCTGGCTCCTGGGTGGCTGGGAGTGAAGCTAGGGGAAGGAAGGCCTATACTTGCATGGATGTCATGCAATAAGCCTCTAGTAATAATAATAAAATACAGTAGAAGGTCCCTGTAGATGGGACGCATGTTGCGAACTGTGCCTACAGGACAAAGCAAGGGCTTGTTCCTAGAGCAGAGTCTGAGGTCAGAGGGACACTGTATTTGTGTCTTGATTCCTTTTAATTCCTGTTGACAATTTGGTCCCCAAGCTACCCGTGTGGCTTACTTTGTACATGGAGCTTCACCCTAGTCAGCCACTGGGACCTGACCTCTGGACAAGCTCGTTCAATAGGGTGGTCACACCTCTCAATAGTGTGAACCCAGGAACTCGTATATATCAAGCCCCGTTTTTAGGCACTGGGGCTACAGTAGAAAAAGAAAATAACAAAAACTCGAAATCCCTGCCTTTGTGGAGCTTATATGTCACTAGAGGCCTGGTGCATGGATCTGTGCTCGGGTGAGGTCCTTCGCCCATCATCCCCTGAGGGAGGGAGCAGTACTGAAGTGGCAGGCGGGTGGGGAGGAGCTTCCGCTGGGGCCGGGCGAGGCTCTGCTGCTGTTTATCCCGGCCCCGCTGCACCTGCCACCACCACCACTGCCACGACCACCACCACCACCACCAGGTAGCACTGCTCCTCCCACCACCATAACTATGCTTGCCAGCCATGAGTCTGGCTTCTGGCTGAGGGGCACTCTAGCTTTGGGAGCGCACTGACCACCAGAGGGCAGCTCCTGCATTCAGCATCTGCCCCCCTGGGGGTCAGTGCATGTCATAGCCACCGGTCATTTCAGTTGTAAAGGTCACTTAGGCTTTTATATAGAGAGAGTAGGGGCCCAGTGCACGAAATTCGTACACTGGGGGTGGGTGGTCCCTCAGCCCAACCTGCCCCTTCTCACATACTGGGAGCCCTCAGGGCATGTTCTATTGATGGCTTACCTCCGGCCTGCCCAAGGCCCAAAACCGCCGTCTGAGGTTTTCGGCCTTGGGCAGGGGACCTCGGCCAGGGGACCCCCAGTGATCGCCCTGTGATTGGGCCAATGGGTGGCTCCGCCCCAGCCCCAGCCTGCCCAAGGCCAGAAAACCTCTGGCCAAGGCTTTCCCAACTTGGGCAGCAGCTATCTTGGTTGAGGTTGATTTGCATATCACTCCTGACTGGCTGGTGGGCATGGCTGGTGGGTGTGGCTGGTGGGTGTAGTGAAGGTATGGTCAATTTGCATATTACTCTTTTATTAGATAGGGTATTAGTGGTCCCATGCATGAATTCATGCACATTGAAAGGACATTAACTAGAAGGTGGGTGGTGGGGCAGAACTGAGTGAGATAGCTGGACATACCCTGGAGCTAACCTTCTGTGTTCCCTCCCTGGCTGGCCACACCTGGGGCAGTGCCGCAGCTCGAAGTGCAGTCACCATAGTTTGGCAGTAAACCAGATTCGGGGCTGACAGTGCCCCAGCAACAACATAAGCCATAGCCAAAGGTAGAATCACATGGCTCTGTGAGGAACCAGGCTCCCTCCTCTCTGGTTCCAGGTTGCATCAGCCAAGAACCGCCACTGCCAAGTCACCACAGCTCTGCAGCTCCTGTGTTGAGCATCTGCCCTCTGATGGTCAGTGGGTGTCATATCTACCAGCTGGTCGAAAGGTTGCTTAGCCTTTCATATAGATAGATTGCAATTTATTTTTTAAGTAGAAAAGTAAAGAAATGTTTATTAATTGAGAATTGTAGATATGTAATTTTATACACTTGAAACTAATTAAGTGCTAAAAATGGGAAATTTTAAACTTGGATGAGTGCTTATTATGCTGAAAGATTCAAGTATGTATAAAGAGCAACACAAAATTCTGAAAATACAGCTCCGTTGGTTGGTGTGACCCATACATAGTTTGATTCCTGGTGGGGGCACACACCCTGATGGTGCGTTTGATCCCTGGTTGGGGAATGGACAGGAGGCACCCCACCGATGTTTCCTCCCCATGTCAATGTTTAACTAAAACATTAATAAAGAGTTTTTAAGTAAAAATTATGCAAATACAAAACTACCTAAATGCAAAGCATTAAGGATGTCACGTTATTCTAAATGTACTGCTCACAGATACTCTAATTTAGATTGTGATGTATTCTCCACAGAGGTCTGGGTTAGCAATTCTGAAACTACCGTGTGTGTTCTGGGACTGAGACAATGTATTGTGGGAAATGATGGCCAAAACTCTTTTTTTTTTCTTCATGGACAGTAGTTACAATACTCCTTTTCACCATGGAGTGTAGTTAGAATGAATCGTGTGTTGCTGGATTGGAAGTGGAGGCATCTGTTTTATACTGATTTCATACATACATGTAAAAAGCCAGACAGGTGCAGAAATAGACATTGATTCATGTAAGTGTGTATGCACACATTTCTGAACTCTTCGTTGGAGGGGCCCAGCAGCTGGAAAACCTAACAGCAGTGAGCACACCTAATGCCCAAATCTGAGTTTCCAAATACCATTTTTTAATAATCTAAGCTACAGTGATGCTTTTTGGAAATACTGGACCCAGCAAAAGTACAAAATCAACCTGAAAGAATGGATGGTGTCAGAAAGGAAGCAAATTCTCAACAAATTATGGGCCCAGCCAGTATGGCTCAGTGGTTGAGTGTCAACCTATAAACCAGGAGGTCGTGGTTCCATTCCCAGTTAGGCCATATGCCTGGGTTATGGGCTTGATCCCCACTGTGGGGTTCGCAGGAGGCAGCCAAACAATGATTCTCATCATTGAGGTTTTTCTCTCTCTCTCTCTCTCTCTCTCTCTTTCTCTCTCTCTCTCTCCCTTCCTCTCTGAAATCAGTAAAATATATATATTTTTAATTTTAAATTATGACAGCGTGTTAAAGGTACTAGAGCCAACTTGGATTTCCCAGGGGCTGCATCTGGAACAATTTGAGCAAAAAGTAAATAATGATACTGATAAAGCATAACCCATAAAAAATTTATGAGCTTATACTGGTACAAATATGTGGTTGAAATAAAAATTAAAAGGAAGTAAAGAATAGATAGCTCTTTATTAGAATAGAATTTTTCAATTAACAAATGAAGAAAAATTGATGGAATGTTTAAAAGTCACAACTTGATGAATACCACAGTAATAATAGTTTCAGGCAAGAATCATTAGTGGATCCTAAAATTAATGGGAAAATTATCATGAGAAATAATATATCCATAAATTCAGAGTATACCTCCGTAAGACACGTTTTAACTATGAAGGAAAAAATAGCAACTTTCTAGCGGATGAACCTAGCACACATCAACTTAACCAAGTGACCAAAGATAACAGCACTAGTAATATATTGATATGATGTACTGAGAAGGGCATAATATCATTTTAGTCTCAAAAATATGTAACTTGAATTTATTCACAAGAAAATAGACAAACCTCATTGGAGGCTATAAATAAATGGCTCACCTATACACTTCAAAATTTTCAAGGTTATGGAAGACAGAACTATCCAAAATTAGAGGCAATCAAGGAGACAAGCAACTAAATGCAATTCACTGTCCTAGGTCAGAACTTGGATTAGAGGAAGGACGTTAATGAAACAATTGGTGAAATTTGATAAAGGTTTGCAAATAATTTAAAAGTAGCTTCAATTTCCTACTGTTAATCATTGTACAATATATATTATAAAGATATAATATGCAAATTAGCCCAGGACTCCTTTACGTGTCACGACCAGACAGGAGGAGGTTGTGCGTGCAGGTGAGGCTCAGAGCGGAGACAGAGACAGACGCAGGGGGGCCTGCCTGAGCCAGCACAGTGGCTTAGGTGGCCCTGGAGCGGACACAGGCATGGGGGCTGGGGGATGCTGCAAGTCAGGTACAGGTCACGCCCCCCCCCCCCATGGTGCCGGTCTGACCTCCCTCGGCACTGATTTGGTCTGACTCCCTCGGCATCCCTCGAAGGGGCCCAGATTGGAGAGGGTGCAGGCTTGGCTGAGGGACATCCCTCGAGGGGTCTTAGATTGGAGAGGGTGCTGGCTGGGCTGAGAAACACACCCCCTGTGCACAAATTTCATGCACTGGGTTATATAAATATATATATAACCTCTAGTGGTTATATAAAATGTTAACTTGAGGTGGCTTGAAGAAGGGAATACTGAAACTCTTTACATTATTTTTTCAAGTATGAAATTTTTTGTGAATGTCCAAATATACCTATCAAAAGACGTAAAATTGTCAGAGTGGTATGAAAAACAAGACCCAACTATCTGTTGTGTACAAGAAACCCCCATTAAATATAAAGGCTCAGATTGTTAAAGTAAATAGATGGATAAAGATACACCATCCTTACCCTAATCAGAAAAAGCTGAAGTACTAGTACAAATATTAATTTTAGACAAAGCAGACATAAAAGCAAGAAAAATGTCAGAAAGGAGGAACATTATACAATCATAAAAGGATCCATTCCCCATAATAACCACTAATATATAAACAGCCAACAACAGTCTCCAAACAAATGAAGCTAAAACTGAGAGAAATGAAGAAAAAGAGACAAATCAACTATTGGTGTTCGTACTTCCGCATCCTCTTTCAGTAACTGAGAGAGCAGGTAAGTTACTAAGTGTCCAAGTGACCTGCACGGCACCATCAGTGACTGACCTGGTCTAAGCGCCAGTTACAGGACCCTCCATCCAACACCAGCAGAACACACGTTCTTCTCATGCTCACATGGAGCATTTACTGAGAGGCCACATTTAGACCATAAAGTGCACCTTATCATTTTATACATATAGAAATCATACAAAGTATGTCTACAGACCACATGGAATTAAATTAGAAATCATTAACAGAAAGGCAGCTGGAATATAAAACTACATTTTGAGTTAATTTTTGTATAAATTGTAAGGTCACTGCCTAGGTTCATGTTTATGCATACGGACATCCAATTATTCCAGCAACATGTCTTGAAAAACATTTCTCTATTGAGTTGTCTTTTTATTTTTGCAAACATCAGTTGGTTATATTTTGTTTGGGTCTACTTCTGGGCTGTATTGTTCCACTGATCTGTGTGTCTGATCCTTCACCAATTGTATATTGTCTTGATTATTGTAGCATTATAACAAATCTTTAATTGGATAATGTTAAGTCCTCCAATTTTGTTCTTCTTCAGTGTGACATTTGCTATTCCTCTTCCCTTCATTTCCATATAAATTTTAGGATCCACTTGTTGATATCTACAGAATAGCTTGTGCTGATTTTGATTGTGTTTACATAAAATCTATAGAACACGTAGGGAAGAATTGACATTTTTAAAAAACGTTAAGTATTACAATACATGAACATGGGATATCATTCCATTTTTAAAAGATCTTTGACTATTTTCATCAGAATTTTCTAACTTTTCATATACAGATCTTGTGTATATTTTGATAGAGTTATACACAGTTACTTTTATTTTGGTGCTAACTTTCTGTTACTGATTTCCAATTTAAGCTTCTGAAATCCATGCAGAGACTGCTCTAAATATTCCATGGAGTGTTGACCACAGAACTGTTTTGAAAGCAGGGGATTCCACCAAATTTAAATTGATTCTATATATATATTAGGATGCAACATATATTCTGTAGGGTGAAAGCTCAGGACAAGAATGAAAGCAACAGGGTCTGACTGATATAGTGCATTTACTAGTAGATATGTAATAACCATATCCAAACCTCCTATCTAATAACGAGTAATATGCAAATTGACCATACCTCTGCTAAATCCATAAGTCACGTCCATCAGCCAATCAGGAGTGAATATGCAAATAAACCCAACCAAGATGGCTGCAGCCACAGAGAGCAGGAGGGAGGCTTGGGTTTTCCCAGCGATGGAGGAAGCCAAGCTTTTCATCTGCCCTTGCCGGCTCAGGCCTCCACACCAGGCTACAAAGTTTCAATTATAGAATCCCAACAGAAATGGCAGCAGCCACAGAGCTGAAGAGAGCAGGAGGCTAGGGTTTCCTCCAGTGATGGAGAAGCCAAGTTTCTGCAGCCCTAGCCTGCTTTGGCCTCTGCTTATGGCTACAAAGTTTCAATGATAGAAGATAAATAAATCCCAACAGAAATGGATGCAGCCATGGAGCTAGCAGAAGGCTTGGCTTCCCTCCAGGCTACAAAGTTTCATTTGTAGAACATAAATAAATCCCAGATACCAGGGCCTCCGTTTGGGTTGCTAGGGGGCCTGGCCAGCCTGCCAACCACCACAGGCCCCTTGAACTGGCCACCCCACACCCCAAGGTAACCCTCTCCCTAATCCAGGACACCCTTCAGGGCAAACCAGCCGGTCCCCACCCATGCACCAGGCCTTTATTCTATATAATAAAAGAGTATTATGCAGATTGATCATCACTGCAACACGCCTGCTCCCATGTGGATACAAGATGGCCACCACGAGATGGCCAGCAGGGGAGGGAAGTTGGGAAGGACCAGGCCTGCAAGGGTGGGCACTTGTTATATATATGTACCCTTCATGTACCTTAACCTCTGATTGAATACGTGTCAACTCGCACCACCTATTCAGATGGGTTCAGATGGGGGAATAACGCGTTCGCCTTTTCAGGGTACATGGATGGTCTCACACATCTGGGAAAAAATACCTCTTGTTTTCGTTGTTTTAATAAGTGTGAAAGGTTCTTTTTGAGAAGTTTCTCTTTTCCTTTGGGGGCTCAGGATACCTCCCAGTAATCGGAGATACAGGCTCTGCCTTTCATTCTGCAAAGGCTTGAAACGAACCTCCAGTGAACACACTGAATAGTAGCGAGCAGAATGGGATTTTTCAGTAAGAGTTTCACAAAGGCGCCCTGGCCCATGTGGCTCGTTGGTTGGGCATCATCCTGTGCACCAAAAGGTTGCGGGTTCGATTCCTGGTCAGGGCACATGCCTGGGTTGTGGGCTTGATCTCTAGTAGGGGTCGTGTTTAGTAGTTAGATTGCTTTGTCATTTTCTGCCTTCAGTCCTGGGATCCCTGACCTCCAACATGATTTAAGATTTGCATACGTTAAGATTCGATCTTTGTGCGGCAGAGATCCCTGGTTTTGACAAATCCACAGTGTCTTGAATTCACTAGAATACTGCCATTGAGAATAGCTCTATCATCCAAAAATCTCCTCTTCTTCCCCTGTTCAAACCATCTCCACACCAAACACTTGGAAACCACTGGCCTTTTCACCGCACCCAGAACTTTGCATGTTCTAGAATGTCATAGAATAGGAAGAGACTGACTTTCAGTTAGCAATATGCAAATATGATTTATCTATACCTTTTCACCTTGTTCCTTCACACTATTGCCCCATACAGGGGCACCACGCTGGTTTACCCAGTCACCTTCAGGAGGACTCCCATTGGCGCCCAGTTGTCGGTGATAACTGGTGAAAGCAGCTTTCTGTGTGTCCCGGTGGGCAGAGACCTCAGCATGCCTGCTGGATTTCACAGGTTCTCAAACTTATGTCTTGTTTTGTAAGAAACTGCTACACTGTCTTTCAAAGTGATTGTACCATTTTTGCAAAACCACCAGCAATAGTTTCTATTCTTCTACCTCCTTCTCAGCAATCGGTATTGTCAGCTTTCTAAAAATTTAGCCATTCCGAGAGGGGTAGCGTTATTTCATTGTATTTAAATTTACAACTGACTAAGTGGTACTGAGCATCCTGTATACGTGCATTGGCTAGATGTCTGCCTTCTTGCAGGAGACACATGCTTAGCGTTTTGGTCCACTTTTAATTCTTTGTTTTCTAACGGTTGAGTTTTCAGAGTTACTTTTTGTTTGTTGATTGTTTTTATGTATTTGGGTTACAAGTCCTTTATCACATATGATATGTGTTTTGCAGATATTTTCTCCCAGTCTGTGCTTTTTCATTCTCTTAAGAGTGTTTTTAAAGAGCAGTTTTTTTTATTTCCAATAAAGTCCAAATTACATCTTCCTTTCACAGATCATGCTTTTGATGCTGCATTTGAAAACTCATTGTCAAACTCAAGGTCGCATAGATTTCCTCTCTAATTTTTTCTAGAAGTTTTATCACTTTACAGTTAGGGCTATGATTTTTTTTAAAGTTAATTTCTATGTGAACGGGTATAGTCTGTGTTTAATTTTCTTTTTCTTTTTTCATTGCATGCGAATATCTACTTGTACCCGCACCATTTGTTGAAAAGAATTTCTTCTCTCCATTGATTGCCATTGCTCCGTTGTCAGTATATGTATGTGGATCGGTTCCTGGAGTCTCCCTTCTACTCCATGGAGCAATGGGAATGTTCTCCAGTTGCCAGGACCACACTGTGTAGACACTGTGGCTTTATAGCATTTTCTAAAATGGCATCTTGTGCGTCCTACATCATTGTTCTCCTTTATGATACTCTTAGCTATTCTCGATCTTTTACTTTTCCAGATAAATGGTAGAATGAATTGGTTAATTTCTGCAAAATACCTCAGAGTTTTGTACTTTTCTATACATAGATCCTGTACATTTTTATTTTAGATTTATAGCTAAGTATTTCAGAGTTTTTTTGGTGCTATTACAAATGGTATTAAATTTCAAATTACTAGTGTTCGTTGTTGCTTTATAGGAGCAATTGATTTTTGTGTATTGATCTTGCAATCTTGCTATAATTGCTTATTGGTTTTAGGCATTTTGATTTGTAGATTATTAATGGTGTTCTACATAGACAATCATGTCCTTTATGAAAAAGACTAGAGGCCTGGTGCATGAAATTCATGCACTGGAGCGGGGGGGGAGTCCCTCAGCCTGGCTGCCCCCTCTCACAGTCCAGGAGCCCTCAGGGGTGGGAGGCGACCCAGCAATCAGGGGAAGGTGATACCCCCATCACACCTCTGCTGCTGCCACTGCCAGCAGCGCAAGCATAAGCCTCAGCTGACCCAGGTTACCTGAGCCTCGGGTGGCCATGGGTGGCCAGGCAGCTGCCATCTGAGGCTTGCCTGTGCTTCAGGCTGGCTCTGGGCGACTGGGATCTGAGAGGACTGGGGGACTCCAGAGGCAGGCATGCAGAGTGGCTGGGCCCGAGGGGACTCTTGTGGCTGTGGGCACCGCCATCTCTGAGGGCGTGGCAGTCAATTAGCAAATTCTCTCCTTATTGGCTGTGGGTGCTGCCATCTTTGAGGAAGTGGGAGTCAATTAGCATATTCCCTCTTTATTAGATAGGATAGTTTTATTTCTTCCTTCCCAATATGTGTACCTACTCTTCCCTTTGATTCCTTCCTCTCTCGCTCCCACCCTCCCTTCTTCCCTCCACCTCACTTCTTTCTTTCTTTATCTTATTGTACTAGCTAGCACTTGTCATACTGTGTTGAATAGGAGTGGTGAGGTGGGACAGTCCTGCCTTGACCTCAAATATTGTGGGAAATTATGTAGTTGCTCACCATTAAATATGAAGTTAGCTCTAGGACTTTTGTAGATGTTCTTTGTCAGTCTAAGAAAATTTCTTTATTCCTATTTATCTGAGAATTTTATCATCAGTGGTGTTGGATTTTGTCAAAAGCTTTATCTTTACCAATTGGTATGGTCATGTGATTTTTCAGCCTCTTGGCATGGTAGAAAACAATGATTGAATTTTAAATGTTGAACTGGCCTTCCATATCTGGAATAAATCTAACTTGGTCAGGGGGTATAATTGTTTTATATATTGTTATTTGTGATTTGCTAACATTTTATTGAGGATATTTAATTTATGTTTATAAGAGATACTGGTCTGTAGTTTTTTCCTTCCTACAATGTCTTAATCTTGTTTTGGCATTAAGGTAATGATGGCCTCATAGAATGAGTTAAGAACTATTCCCTCTGCTTCCAGTTTTTAAGAGAGATTGTGGAATGAAATAATTTTTTCCTTAAATGGTAGAATTTACCAGCGCGACACATTGGGCTCAGTATTTTCTTTTCTTTTCTTTTTTTTGAAAGTTATTAATATTTATTCAATTTAATAGATAGGGGTATATTCAGACTATATCTCCTAGTATGAGATTTGGTAGATTTTGTCATTCAAAGAATTGGTCCATTTATCTAAGTTATCAAATGGACAGGCATAGTCTTGCTCCTGGTTTTCACTTTTACTATCCTTTTAATGCATATGTGATAAATTGTAATGACATATCATTTCTGAGTGTGGTAATTTATATCTTCTTTTTCTTTTGTCAATCTGTTAGAGGTTTGTTACTATTTTATGTACTTTTCAAAGAATCTGCTTTTGGTTTTATTGATTTTTCTCCAGTTTTCCTATTTTTCATTTTAATGTGACTTCTTTTATAATTTGTATTATTTCATTTCTTCTTCCTGTTTGGGCTTCTTTTGCTCTTTTTTCTTAGTTTTCTAAGGTGAAAGGTAGGTTACTATTTTAATATATATATTTTTGCTTTCCTAACATATGTATTGAATGATATAAATTACCTGTTAAGCACTGCTTTTGCTGCATACCACAAATTTTTATGTTAATTGATTTGAGTGAGAGAGATGGGGAGGGGGAGAGAGAGAGAGAAACATCAATGTGAGAGAGAAACAACCAGTTGCTTCCCCAATGCACACTGGTCGGGAATGCAACCCATCCTCCCTTGGTGCATGGGACAACGTTCCAACCAACTGTGCCACAACAGCCAGGGTCACGAATTTTTAATAGGATGCATATTTATTTTCATTTAATGCAGAATATTTTTTTTATTTTTTTCCCTCAAGGCTTTTTTAAACCCATGTATTATTTATAAGTGTTTTTGTTTCATCTCCAAAATTTTGGGGATTTTTTTCAGCTCTCTGTTATTGATTTATAATTTACTAGTAATTCCATATCATCTGAGGACATACTTCATACAGCTTATATCCTTAAATATTTATAAACTTTGTTGTTTGGTCCAGAATGCGGTATAACTTGGTAACTGTTCCATGTGAGCTTGAGAAGAATGTGCACGCTGCTCTTGGGGTGTCCTATAACTGTCTCTTTGATCAAGTTGATTGATAGTGCTGTCTGGGCCATCTCTATCCTCATTGATTTTCTGCCAGCTTTATCTATCAACGCGGGCAGAAAGCTGTTGAAGTCTCAACTGTAGTGGTGGATTTATTTCTCCTTGCAATTCTGCCAGGTTTGGCTGATGTATTTCGGTAGTAGGCACAAGCCCATTAATGAAATTATTGTGTGTAATTGAAAAACTGATCACATTATCATTATATGCCTCTTATTTATTCCTGTTAATTTTTATTGTTCTGAGCTATGCTTGTTTGAAATTAATATAGACTGGCTTCTTTTTCTTTTATTTCTTGTTTTAATTTTTTCTATCACCATTTAGCTCCCCTATCCTCTCCTGCAATGCCACCTCCCTTTCCCCTCCATAATCACCACACTGTTGTCTGTGTCCATGAGTTTTCTCCCTTTTCTTTCTCAACCCCTCCACACCCTACACACACACACACACACACACACACACACACGCACACACACACACCAGAGCTGTCTACTCTCTATGAGTCCTAGAGCAGCATTTTTAATTACATCAACTTGCTATATCTTTCTCTATTCTTTTACTATTAATCTGTAGGAATTCTTATATTTAAACTCTGCTTCTTGTGGATGAAATATGGTTGTGTCTTCTTTTGCCATCCACTCTGACAATCTCTGTCTTTTAATTGGTGTGTTTAGACCATTTACATGTAAATTCATCATTTTTATATAATTGGATCAGTATCTATCATTTTGTAGCTATTTTTATATTATTGTATTCCTTATTTCTTTTTTTCCATTTTTATCATCTCCTCTGATTTTAATTATTTTCTATGACCCCATTTTACTTCCTCTCTCAGTATATCAATTATACTTTATAATATTGTTAGTGATTGATCTATAGTGTTTGCATGTTTATAGCTTTTTAGAAGAAAACTTTTTAATTGAAGATTAACATACATGGGGAAAAGTGTACTAATAATAAGTATGTAACTAAATGGATTTCGTAAAGCTAACAACCTGTGTAATTAGCACATAGATTAGGAAACAGAATGTTACCAGCATTTTAGAGATGCTCTATGTGACTTCCACCAGTCACTGTGACCAAAAGAAATGCTATACTGACTTCTATTAGATTAATTTTTGGCTGTTTTTAAATAAAATATTTCATGGTTTCATTTTGTTATTACTTATGCTGGATTTTATAGATAACTAGAGGCCCTATACATGAAGATTTACTCAAGAATGGCTGCTGGCACCGCCTTTGCTCCAGCCGGAGTCTCCTTTTTGCTCTGGCCCAGAGCTGCCTTTCTGGCTTCCCAAGTTGCCTGGAGGCCTGGGGCTGCTGAGGCCTCCATCATTACCATGGCAATGATGCAAGCATCCCGCCCCACCCTGCTGCTCAGCGCCTGTGTATGCAAATTAACCCACCCTCTTTGTTGGGTTAATTTGCATATTCACTCCTGATTGGTTGGTATGTGTTGTGAAGGTATGGTCAATTTGCATCCTACTCTTTTATTAGTGTAGACAGTTGGGGTTCTTGTTGTTGCACATTTCTAATTGTATGCTCACTTTTGTTTATCTTAATCTGGAGCAAACCTGACTAATCAAATTGTAGATGTTTTCTCCTATTGAGAATTTATATTTACTATGAGCTACAGTCACAATTTTACTTGGGCTTAGTAAATTTAATATTCAAACAAAATGGTAAGCTCAAGTAATTTTGTGAAAGAAATCTTAATATTTCAAGGATGACTGTATTTGCTCCAGATTAAGATAAACAAAAGTGAGCATACAATTAGAAATGTGCAACAACAAGAACCCCAACTCTCTGCACTAATAAAAGAGTAAGATGCAAATTGACCATACCTTCACAACACATATTGGCCAATCAGGAGTGAATATGCAAATTAACCAACAAAGACTTTATATTTACTATGAGCTGGAGGTGAGCCCAACCTCATTTCTATTTTAACACCTATCAAGGTCTCTGGCTTAATACAGGAGTTTCAGGCACAGATCTAGCAATGTGCTGCTGATCTAATGCTCAGTTTCCTACTGTAATGTTGATATTGACTTTTCTCAAACTCTAGCCCTTTTGGTGTGTGGAATGGTTCTTGGTCAGTATTCAGTGGATAATGTTAGAGGATTGATGTAGAAATGAGATACTGTCCCCATATCCTTTGAGCCCAGTGATGCAATCACATGTACCCATGTGCACATCCTTGAGCTGTTTCCTTGAAGAAGGGCCTTTTAGGGTCTCCGGTCAGCCACACACTAAAAGCAGAAATCTATATTGAACTTATTCTTAAAATGTATAAAGCAATAGTATGCCTTTACTTTGATGAGTAGTCATAGAAAGTGAGCCAGTGTTATCACTATATATTTCATAATTAAATTGGTACTTATAAATGGCCCAGTTTTCCGATATTTAAAAAATAATGGTCATTTAAATATTTTGAAATTATTTTTACAAGTATAAGGCAGAAGTCACAATTTTACTTGGGCTTGGTAAATTTAATATTCAAACAAAATGGTAAGCTCAAATAATTTTGTCAAAGAAATCTTAATATTTCAAGGATGACTGTTGTTTCAAAATTCATCTGAGGATTTATGACTGATCCTCAAGGAGATGCCTCATCTCCCCCTTGTATGTGGGGGTTTGTTGCAACTATCACACCTCATTATAAATTAATGGCGAAAATGACTCTTAAAGCTTTGATTGCCTCCTAGTATAATCGAGGCTTTTTAATAAGCTGGGCTGTCTGATAGGTTAAGCAATAGGTGTCTCCTGAACAAATTTGTAAAGCTCTGCCTGAAAGATGAGTTCAACCTGAAATTCACAATTCATTCAGATAAATGGGTATGTGGCCCAGGATCACCAACTCGGACAGTTTGAGTTGAATTGCCCAAGAGGTATGCACATATAGGAGGAACACTTCGTTTTTTAAGTTAATTCATTTCCAAAACTCAATATAAGCTATAAAAAGAAATTAAATGATAAATGTCAGAGACCTCTGAATGGTTACACTGCTTGTTGGTCAATAGGCCTAATGAAGGAATATCCCATGGAGTTGGGAAATGCTCATTTTAGGAGGGAAAACATGAAAATATAAAAGTTTTCTGCCTTGTTTTTTAATGCTTATTCCAGTACAGTAGTCCCTGTGAAACTAAGGGTAGTTATTCTTTCAGGTCCCGCATCCCCTATTTTTTTTCAAAGAGAGAGATAGAGAGAGATAGAGAGAGATAGAGAGAGAGAGAGAGAGAGAGAGAGAGAGAGAGAGAAGAAAACCAGTGTTTTAGTATTATTACAGTTATTTTCCAGAGTTTGAGCTCAGATGGCTCCCCTGTGAAAACTATTTCTGGAGTCTGTGGTTTTAACAAGGATATTTCTGTTTTTATGACTTTTATCTTTCAAGTTAAAAAGATGTCCTAGTTACACTGAATAACAATATAAGATATAAGGAATCGATGGTGATGATATTAATTGGCTCACTTAACAGAAATTAGAGTAAAAATTGGACATATGTTAGAGTATAATGAAAGTTGGGCAGTGGTAGGTTGCTCCCTTTTCTCAAAACAGTTATTTTTTTATGAGATAATAACTATTCTAAAAGTAGTATAGAAATGCTACAGTAGCACTGACCATTGCATTGAAGATGAATGTGTGGATTACTGTGTTAAGACATATATTTTGGAGAAAAGATAAGCCATATGGCTAGTGGGAAATGAAAGCAATATTTGGGGCCAGAAAAAAATGTACTATATTTTCCATTACAAGGGACATGAGCACCAGACTATTATATTACTTTAGAGTTTATCATAGCTATAACAGCTAGAAAAAGATGGCTGCAGAATTGTTGAATGACATGTGACTATAAAATGCAGGAACTGGCTGTGCCATGGACTTGCTTATATAGAGATGTTAAAAGTGGGAATAAAAAAGAAATTCAGCAAATCCATTAGATTGTCAAATCTAATGTATTCTTAGTTTGCACACTTACTAGTAAGTACTAATGGAAATTAACTTTTGGCCAATGCATTATCTTAATAATAAAAGGCTAATATGCAAATTGACCAAACAGAGGAATGACTGATTGCTATGACAGACACTGACTACCAGGGGGTAGATGCTCAATGCAAGAGCTTCCCCCTGGTGGCCTCCCATAGGGGGAGCATGGCTCAGCCAGAAGCCCTGAGCTGGGCTCACTGCTGGCAAGTGCAATGGCGGTGGTGGGAGCCTCTCCCTCCTCCTCAGCAACACTAAGGATGTCCAACTGTAGCTTAGGTCCGCTCCCTGTGGGCCTAAGCCATCAGTTGGACATCCCCCGAGGACTCTGGGACTGTGACAGGGTGCAGGCCAGGCTGAGGGACTGCCCCCCCCCCCATCCTCCGAGTTCACCAATTCCGTGCACCGGGCCTCTAGTATGTAATGATGACCATACCAACCTAAAGTATCAGTTATTTTGGGGCCAAACAATGACATTAAATTTCTAAATGTCTCCTTTGGTTGGAAAATGGAATAAAGATACTGGTACTATAGCTTAAAAATAAATGTTTTTCTGTGTCTTAGTATGATACCCATTTAGATCAGACAATATTTAAACTCTCTCAAATGTGTTTCTTTCCTGAACCCAAGGAGAGCGACAGCATATCTCAGGTATGCTCGTCTCAAAATAATTTGGGAGAAGAGTCTATAGAATGGAAGTCAACTAATAAAATCCGATTGCTAACATCTTTTATGCAATTCCAAATGTCCCTATCTGCATGAGCTGTGCATTTCTGCTTCTTTGTTTATTCCATTTCGTTTTGAAATGTTACCATGCTATCTAGTAATCAAGTTGCTGGTTATGTTGGCCATGTGCTTCCTTTACTAACTCCTTTTGCTTGAGTTACTAATGCATGAAGATGTTCAGAACTTCCTGGTTTCAAAGGAGGAACTACAGTCAATCCAACGCAATCTCTAATGAAATAGGATCTAAACCCCTTAGTGATTCATTCACCTCAGCAGACAGAGTCATTGTTTGGTGTCTTCAATGACAGGATCTCTCAAAGGCCATCCTCAAATTTTAGATTCCTCTTTTAACATGCCTCCCGGTCTTGGTCTAATCTGGAATAGATCTAACCAGAGCTTTCAATCTTCCCTTAAAAACTTTAAGTGATTTTAAAGCCACATAAGTTTTGGAATTCACTAAAAGTTTAGGTCTCATCAAGGACTGACCCGAATGCCTTTCTGTTTCTTGGGCTTTCCCACGACCAGTGTTATACCAATAGAAGCCAACTTCGGCCATTCAGTGCATGACATTCTCTTTCAGTCATAGGATGTACCTGTGTTCAAATCAATATCCAAAGATGGGGGCTTGCTCTTTTGAGGGATGGGGGAATGTGGGTAGAGGTGATGTCATTCATTCCTGTGGTTTTACAGTCACTATATTTATAACTCCAGCCCAGACTGTTTTTGTAGTCCTTGCTTCTATATTCAAATGCCTACATGAACAATTCTCTCAGTATTTCAAATTTAACTTTTCTGAAATTAAATCACTTCTTCCTGCCTCTCCTCACAACCTGCTTCTACTCCTACATCAGCCTCCAACTCCCAATTGGTTTCTCCCCCAAACTTCCCTCTCTAAGTCAATGAATGGCCTTACTAGCCAGACTACTGAAGCGATGAGACACAGTCACCCTTGACCCAAACTTTCCTCTCCCCTGGCACTTGCAATCCTCTGCCTTTTTCCATATTTAAAACACCTTCATCCCATCATTTCTCTTCTTTCACTCCAACCATCACTTTCTGATCCATCACCACAATACTTCGCCTCAGCTGCCAGGACCACTTCACGCTTCCTGACGGGTCTTCTCGCTTCCATGCTGGTCCCGTTGCCATCCTTCACCTCAGAGTGGAGTGAAATCTATAAAAATGGACTTCGTATCATATAATTCTCCTGCTTGAAACCCTTCATTGATTTTTATGCTGGGTCAATTATAAAAAGCAAAGTTCTTATCCTGGAGAGCATGTCTTCCAAGATCTGGCCACATAGGACTATGCAGACCTCAGAACCCACCTCTCTTTCAAGCTCAGTAAGGGCCAGTGGCCTTGGCCTTACTTTCATTCTTCAAATATGCCAAGAACCCTTCCTTTCAGACCTCTGTGCTGTGACTACCATTCCCCTTCCTGGATCCTTTCCGATTGCCCCTTTGCCATCCTTTGAGCCCCAAGATAAATGTGACCCATTTAGAGAGAATAATACTTACCTTATCTCAAGCACCAGTTATTTCCTTGCTTATGTTTTCTGTAATAAAAATGTAGTTGGAGCATCTATCTACCTATTTATATCTATATCTATATCTATATCTATATCTATATCTATATCTATCTATATCTATCTATATCTATATCTATATCTATATCTATATCTATATCTATATCTATATCTATATCTATATCTATATCTATATCTCTATATCTCTATCTCTCTATCTCTATCTATATCTCTATCTATATCTCTATCTATATCTCTATCTATATCTATATCTATATCTATATCTATATCTATATATCTATATCTATATCTATATCTATATCTATATCTATATCTATTATTGACAACTTTAATTCTAGAGCCCACCAGAATAATTGTTGCTTAGTAAATATTTGTTGAATGAAAGCATAATTATACGAATGGATGAAGGCTTATTTATTCTTTGAACACTTATAAAATAAGTGTTCAAATATCCAGTGTAAATATCCAGATTATATGTTGTTTGTGTTGTAACATTTTGCTGATGACTATGTAGTGTTGGGTGAATATTTGTGATTGATAGTAAAAGGCAAGATTTTCAGATTCAAAAAAAGTCATAAACAAAACCACCTTAAGTTGGGAGATATTTTATTTTTATAAGAAAATCATATTGATTATCCCTCAACATTTGAATTATCTTTAATGAAAATATATTTCTTGCCTGGCCAGGGTGCTCAGGGGTTGAGCATCAACCTATGAACCAAGAAGTCACGGTTCGATTCCCAGTCAGGGCACATGCCTGGGTAGGGGGCTCCGTCCTCAGTAGAAGGCATGCAGAAGGCAGACAGTGATTCTCTGTCATCATTGATGTTTCTGTCTCTCCCTCTCCCTTCCTCTCTGAAATCAATAAAAAATATACTTAAAATACAATTCTCTGCTATAATAATTCTGACTTCCTCCACTATAAGTGGCCGTCAGGACCCTGGCCAGGGGCAGGGATTTGTATTCAACTTGAGGATGAAGTCACTTTTTGGAGAGAGACGCTCTGCGGAGAGCAATTCTGAAGTTGCCTTCTTGAGAAATGCAACGTTACGTTCCAGTGGCCTGTTTACACGGAGCATCACCAAGCTGTGGTCAGGAAATCCGGGTGGGGCCGGGAAGCCCTGGCTCTAGAGGAGTTAACAGTAAAGGAGGAAATAAACCCAAAGCTGCCGAGATGGATGTTAGGTTTGTCAGAAGCACATGCTCTTAGTCAGGCTGGGGAGTGTCTGTCCCATGGACCATATAAGGCCTCTCAAATCATTTGATCTGGCCCTGCCAAGGCATAAGGGGTGAATTAATAAAATATGTGCCCAACTATAGCAGGCTAATTTCTAAGTTGATAATTTTGTATGGCCCGTGAATGATGTTGTAAATATCCAGAGGGCCCTTGGCAGGCAAAAGGTTCCCCACCCCTGCTAGAGGTGGAAGATGTGGACAGTCTAGACAAACAATAATGAGTACAAGTAGAGACCAAAGTACATTCTGGGTTCCACTGTGCGTAAGAGAATCCACATGGCACTGAGAGCTCGGCCCACACAGTTCTGGGGCTCTTAATTCCTTTGGTCCAATGTGAATATTATTTCAATAATTAACTGTCCATCTGTTCCTTCTAAAAAGAATGCATCTTGTATAACTTTTAACTTTGTGGGTTTTTCTTTTTGCTTGTATACCAAATTTAGTTAATAGAGCTGAGAGTTAATTACACATTAACTTGTATTCTGTGAATTCTTATATCTAAAGCGCTCTAATTTCTGTGCCTTAGAGTATCAAGTCATAAATGTAATGAACTTGTGTATGTGATGAGGCTGGGTATTTTCTTAAGACCAACTTTATCCAACTGCCCAGCAGAAGTCCAAAGGGATGGCCAGGGATTGTGCCTGCCTGCTTCTTCTCCAGCTCTCTTTCCCCTCCCTTCACCATATTAACTCTCTCAAAATATACTCACTAAACAGTTATTATATGCATTTTTCATTGTGCTACAGTCACTGAGGAAAAAGACAGCAAAACTCTCAGGGGTCTCCCATGCCAGATTCTATATGACTAATGAAACTATAAATATAGTACAGGGGGGGGGGTATACTCCTTATAATCTAAAGCGATGTCTTATGAACGACTGGTTGCCAGTCATCTTTTGTTGAATCATAAAATCAATGTGCTGGTTGGGGACAACACTTTACATCCAAGTAACAGTAATAATAAATGGGAACAAATGGCAAATCTCAGTGTGTATTGCGTGTAATAAAGTATTGTACATAACATTTTTGGAGGGCAAATAGGCTTACATGGAGCATGTCAATTAAAGTGCACGTCTCGCTATGAGACAAAGTTCACGATGTTTGAAAGGCGGTATGCAGGGGAGTTTAAAGACGTGGTTTTAGCGTGAGTAGCCCAAGAAGACAGGCTCCATGGGTCTGAGAGCACTTGGCTAGGACTTAGAGGAGAGGAGATGACTTTGCAGACAAAAGGAGTTGGGAAGCTGTGAGTTAATTTTAGATAACCCTCAGAGAAAGTGAACTTTCAGCCTACTCTTGAATGGATGGCCACCCTAAGACTAACTCTACTCCCAGAATCTCACAGGAACCAGGGAACCACAGACAATCAATAGAACCTAGATCGCCCCGCCTGGAAGCTTTCTCCATCTCTGATGCCACAGGGAAACTTTTAACTGGCGAGGCACACCACCCTGAGGCGAAGCGCAGACTCTTCCGCTCAAACGCCTGTCCCAGCGATTGATGTATTGAAGAAGCTGCGTTCTTAAAGGGCCTACCGATAAACACCCAAGCCAATCCGGTCCCGGGGACTCCCCGCACGCTGGGATCAGATGATCAGACACAATCCTGTCTCCCAGCCCACGTGTGCGCTCTGAGCTCTATTGGTCTGCTCTTCACTGGGGGGAAATTCAAGGACGCGCGGGACAACGGGTTTCCGTTCCCGTTTTCATCCGGACACAAAAGGAGGGGAGGAGAGGAGCGGACGCAGGCAGGTGGCCCCCAGAGCCCGGGCGCTGTTGCTGCAGGAGTCCTGCGAGTTAATGAGAATTCACCCGGGGCTCCAGAGGGGCGGGCGGGGGGCGGGGGGGGGATGGTGGATAAAAACCCTTCCCTCGCAGCTGGCCCTCTCCCTCATTTGTTGCTCCAATAAGCGGTAATTAGGTCCTGAGCTAATGGCGTCAGCTGATCTGCCTTTTTTTAGGCTAGACCCAGAGGAGTCTCCATGGAAACCCCGCCGGAGCCGTCCCCCCACCTGGATGCTGAGCGCTCCCCGCCGCCACCTGGCTGCCGCCGGCCCCGCTGCCCCCGCCCGCCCGCCCGCCCGCAGCCCAGCCCGCGCCCTGCCCCCGGGATCCCTAAATGGGACAATTCTGCCCGTGACGTCAGCGCCCGGCCGTCTCCACAGAAACTTTTGTCCCGCTGGCCAATCAGCGGGCTCGGAGAGGGCCGGGTGGGAGGAGAGGGGAGCGGGAGGGGTGCGGGTGCGGGGAGAGGCGAGAGGTTCAGTGCGCGCGGAGCGGCGGTGCGCTCTGCCCCGGCTGCCAGTCCCGGCCCCGCCGCCGGGGACCTTCCCAGGCTCTGCGCGCCCCGCACCCCGTCGCTCTCACGCGCCCCGCACCCCCTCGCTCTCTCGCTCTCCCGCACGCACGCCCCCGGCCTGGCCGAGCGGGAGCCACTGACCACCCTGCGGGCGCCGGGACCGGCAGCCGGGGCGCGCACACGGCGTCCCCATTCGGGGCTCTCGTTCCGGACACAGCGACCCGGGGCGGAGGTGGGCGAGGACGCGCGCCGGGCACCGGGCACCGGACATCGGGCCCCGGGCCCCGCCGCCTCCCGGGACGGCGCGGGCCTCGGCCGGGAGTGGAAGAAAGAGCAGCGGCCGCCGGCGCGGGGCGCGGAGGATGGGGACTCGCCCGGCTCCGTAGCAGAGACGGCGATCCGGGATGGAGGCGCCGCCGGGCCCATCGGCTTGAGGACACGGCCCCCGGGAGCTCCGATGTGGCCCCTCCGGGCGGCGGGGCGGCCGTGACGCGGCGGAGGGCCGGCGGCCGCCCGACCCCACCGGCGTGACCCGCCGACTGTCACCGAGCGGGGACGCTCTCCCGGCGGCGGATTTCATCCTCACGGCCCGGGTCCGAGGCGTCGGTCTCAGAAACGTCCCTCCGTGTCCGCGCCGGTTCCGCCGGAGCCGCGGGAGTCCTGCCCGCCCGCCCCGGCACCTCGGGGCGCCCCGCCTGCGCCCGCCCCAGCCCCCGGCGCGGACACCCGTTCGGGGCACCGCCTCCCTCCGCGGAGCCATGGCCAGATCGCCGCCGATGCCTTCGCTCGTTCCGGGACCCCCGGAGCCCACCCGGGGGGCTGGCGCTCAGCCCAAAAGCCCCCGAAGAAACGGCATCCTCAGCCGTTCCCCAAACGCCCCTTAAAACGTCCGGGTAGCGGGACGCGATCGGCTTCCCCGCGCGGCGGGCGAGAACTTTCTCTCCGTCTGGTCCCAGCGCCCCACGCAGCGGAGGCCGAGGCGGGGCCGGGCCCCGGAGGAAGGGGGAGCCGGGCGCCGGGGTCCCCGAGCTCCGGAGGCGCCAGGCCGGGCGGCTGCTGTGCGGGGAGGCGCAACCCCCATCCGGCCGGCCCAGGACGCAGCCCCGGGGCCAGGCGAGGCGAGGCGAGGCCCGGCGCCGAGGGACCCCCTGAAATCAACATCGCGATTTGCCATCCACCTAAGAATCGGATTTTCATCCTTCACACCCCGCTCCTCCGGCCGGACGCCGGCGGGACGGTCCTGGCCGCGCGGCGTCAGCCCCATCGCCCGCCGCGGAGGACGACAGCGCCCGGCCCGCCATCGTGGCCGCCGCCAGCGGACCGGGGACGCGGCCGCACCGGGCGCGGATTGCGGGGGCCTGACCGGACCCTCCTCCTCCGCTCCCCGCTCCTCCCCTCCCCGCCCCGCACCCGGGACGGGCTCCGCAGGAGCCCGGGGTGAACGCACAGGTGCGCCGGCAGCGCGCGGGGAGCGAGCATGGAGAGCGAGCGCGCCCTGCACCGCCCGTTCCAGGACTGGTGCCTGCGGACGTACGGGGACTCGGGCAAGACCAAGACGGTGACCCGCAGGAAATACGAGCGCATCGTGCAGCTCCTGCGCGGCGCCGAGTCCGGCTCGGCCGACAACGCCAAGTTCAAATTCTGGGTCAAGTCCAAGGGCTTCCAGCTGGGCCGGCCCGGGGAGGCGCGCGCGGGCGGCGGCGCCCGGCCGGTGCTGTACGTGCCGGTCAAGACCACGGTGAGTGCCGCGCCCGCCCGCCCGCCCCGTTCTGTGTCTGCGGGGGGCGAGGAAGGGAGGGAGACCGGGGAGCCGTGCGCCACCGTTGGCTCGAGTGCCCCCTCCCCCCTCTGCCCCCTCCCCCGCAGCCTCCCCTCCCCCGCGACCCCCTCTCCCCGCAGTCCCCTCCCCAAGCCGCCCCCACTCGCATCCGCCCGGCGGGTCCCCCCCCCCCTTCGCCCCCCATCACAGAGGCTTTGTGGTCCTTTATGTTAAAGCGGCCGCGCCGCCCCGAACCCGCCGCCCCTCCTGCGGGAGCCTCGGGCCCGGGCTCGGCCGGCGCCCCGCAGCCCCGGTGCGGGGCCATTGTCCCGGGTCCCGCCGGGCGCCCGGCGCGTGTCCGGGCCGCGCGCGCTCGGAGCGGACGGTGCTGATCGATAGGCCGCCGCGTCTCCTTATTGGTACAAAGCCCGTGTGGCGCCGGTGGCGGCGCGGGGTCCCCTCCCCGGCACCCGCCGGCCGGGCTGACCGTCACGCAGCCGCCCGGGAGCGCCGATGGCCGCGGCGGCGGCTCGGATGGTGGATGCGGTGCCGGGATCGCTGCTCCCGCCCCCATCCCCGTCCTGTGGTCCCCGTTCCGCGAATAAAGGCGCAGCAGCCAGGCGGTGGCCCGCGGATGGGGATGACGGGCTGGGGCGCAGGCAGACGGGGCCGGCGTGTGTGTCTGTTCCGGGGGTGGCACCGGCCTCGGGGCCACGCGGCGCGGAGCCCGGGCGCTGCCAGGGGCTGGGCGCGCGGGGTGTCAGCCTCGCCAGGCGGCCGGGGCGGCGGCGGCGGCGGCGGCGGCGGCAGCAGCTTCCTTTGGGAGAAGATGGGGACCAGTAGGATTTCAGATCAGATCCCCGAGACCTCTGACTCCGTCGCGCCACGGTGGGTACCGGCCCGGAGGAGGGCGGGGGCGGGCGCCTGGCAGCCATGGCATCGCTGCCCGGCGTTGGGGTGGCTGGAGCGTCCGCTGCTTTCCCTCCCTCCCCGCTGGCACCGGTTCCCGGGCAGTGTTCCTGGAGGATGCGGGAGAGGAGGGGTGCGGAGAGCCGCTCTTCTGTCTCCAGCGGCGCAGATCCCACTGGCCCTGTGCACAGGGAGGTTCTTCAGAGGGTGCTTGGGAGGATGCTTGGAGGCTTGGAAAACAATGCGTGGCGTCAGAGGGCAGGGGCAGGTGCTGGAAGGAGCTGTGTTTGTTGGGGGGTTTATAGAAGTGGAAAGAAAGGGGAAGGGAGACGCAGAAAAGGTCTGCTGCGTGGTCTTTTTGCTGTTATTGTTGGAAGTTGTAGGAAGTCATTTGTAAGTGCAGCTTTCTCTAACGTGCGGCCTTGCAGAAGCAAACGCTGGGGTGACCGGTTTGACTCAATGATGAGGATGAGGTGGCCGTGGATTTAAACTGAGGCTTGTTTACAGCTGGAGCCCCGAAGTCTGTTGTAGCCAAGGAAGGGTTTTGAGGCATTTGTGTTAGGAGTAGCATTAAGAACCGGATTAAAACACACACACACACACACACATACAAATTACTGTTAGACAAAATTGGAATTCAGAGCATCAGACTGTATTTTTCTTTTGGGCAATATTGATGTAATTAAATGAATAAAATAATTGCTTAAGATCTATTTACCTAAATATGATTTAATAATATTGTATATGTTGTGTTTTTTTTTAAAAAAACATTGCTAGCTGGGAAGTTTGTTTTTCATTCTTTGCGTGTTACCTGCTGCTAGCTTCATCTGGTCCCGTAAGTCTATACTTGCATGCACTTGGTTATATCCACTATGCATACAACGTTAACGAGACATTCTAAATAATATAAATTCCGTAATGGTTACCGAGGCGGAGATCAACATGGAGGCCAGTAATTCAAACCAGCATTCTTATACCCAGATACACACATTTTCATTCGGAAAATAATGCAGTTGCTAAAGAATTACTGCTAATACACCTAATACAGCGTAACAACTCCTGGGTTACGAATAAAGAAACACTTTTTTTTTTCTTTTCAGTCAAGATTCCACATATTTATGGGAGAAAATGTAACCCATCAATTGATATTCTTAGTTAACAGTTTCCATGGAGTACTTAAAAGCCCTGCTCTTCATTCAAGCCTGTTTCGAGATGTTGAAGAGGTGTTTAATTCATGAACTCTTCTCTCTCTCTTTATGAAATGTTTATGCTGCTCCAGACATAGAATCATAGGCTCCTCCTCCTTCAAGAGACAGCCAATCGTCATTTCAACAAGTTAAAAAAAATGCTCCCTTTTTAGCCCGTGTTTCACCACGTCTCAAATTATTTCTTCCTTAGAAATACCTTGATTTTTTTAATAGCCCGAGCGCGATCACCAGAGAATCAGAAACCATATTTTCTTTTCCTTCAAAAGCACACATGGATTGAAGTAAAATGTTGTATTTGAACCGTATTTCCAAGTAGACTGAGAATCATTCTAGCTACTTGAAGCTGGCTTGTTTTCAGGGAGAGAGATTTACACCTGAGGTTGCTGTTGATAATTAGACATCATTACTGCTGAGAAAAGGGAGAGAGAGAAGGGGAGAGGACAGGCTGTGGCTAATTAACTGCTTGTGTTTAATGAAAGAAGGGGAGACTAATAGCAACTGGGAGATTGGTTGTACTGGGAGAGAGCAGACACACCACACAGTTAATTGAAACAATATCTTTCAATCCGAAAGGAACTAGGCTCTACCTCTTATGTTCCCCAAAGAATATAGATGTAGCTTTGAGACTGCTTTCTCCTAAAGCCCAAATTCAACTGACGATAAAATCAAGCAAGTGTCAACTGGCTTAAAATGAAAAAAAAAATATGTAGAATACTGGAAAAGATAAAAATGCCCTTTACTATTTGTCCTGGCCATGGCTAAAGCAGAAAGGACATATCTCTCTCACTGTTTAGATTACTTTGTGGCTGAGGAGATACTGATTGGTCACCAAGCAACAGCATCCTGCAACTCAGCCATTTTAGGCCTAGGTGGGACCTGTTTGTGTGTGCACGCAGGCGCACACGTGTGTACACACACACACACACACACACACACACACAGCTTGTAGAGCGTGGCATCTAGGTTTTTTCCCATACTACCACTTTTATTTTTACATGTTCTTTCACTAAAGATGTCAGAAATTTAGAAGAATGGCATAATGAATAACAATAATTATGTTAAAGATATACCCTGTTTCTCCAAAAGTAAGACATCCCCTGAAAATAAGACCTACTCTCTGTATAAGGCACCCCCCCGAAAATAAGATCTAGTGCATCTTTGGAGGCAAAAATTAATATAAGACACTGTCTTATTTTCGGGGAAACAGGGTAGGCAAGTTTCTGACACTGGTTATAAAAAATGTTTAATTTAATGTTTAAATTAGCATCACTATGGTTACTCTAGTTTACAAATTTGAGAGTTCTAGTTTAGTTTGTTTTTAGCAGCTTTTCATCTTGATTGACATTTTTTTCCCCCTGGCAGCCATTAGTTGAAACAGCACACAATTTAAACTACCAAAACACATTAGACCACTTGATATTATGAAAAGTAAATTTGGAAAATAACCAGAAAATTCATTAAGGCTTTCCATTAGTCATGTGATTCATGCATTATTGTGTATTTGTAAAAAGCCCCTACACTGTACAGAGCAGTAGGAAATTTGCTGAACTCACATTTTTATTTGTTTTTCAGTCTTACTCAAACAGCTAATGCAGTGGTCGGCAAACTCATTAGTCAACAGAGCCCAATATCAACAGTACAACGACTGAAATTTCTTTTGAGAGCCAAACTTGTTAAACTTAAACTTCTTCTAACGCTACTTCTTCAAAATAGACTCACCCCAGCCATAGTGTTTTGTGGAAGAGCGACACTCAAGGGGCCAAAGAACCACATGTTGGCTCGAGAGCCGCAGTTTGCCAACCACAGGGCTAATGACTATCCAAACTGTAAAATCAGGTAACGTGGGTGATGCTTTTCGTGACCAGTGTGTGTAGGAACACACTTACATCTAATTTTTGCCTTTCGTGTATTTTTTCCTTCTATTTGCTCCACTGGGGAACATGGGATGAATTTTTTATCCAGAAAGGAAAATGCAGTATCTGTAGTATGCCATTTTAAAATGCTGATTTATTCAGTTCTGCAATCATGTAGCCTCGATTTCACATTGTTTCTGCTGTGCAGGCTACTAATTGTTACTGTACAGCGATTAGAATTAATATTCACGGACCAGTTCATGCACAGTTACTGGTTTTTTGTTTGTTTAGCGTTCTCGGGTTTGGGTTATAAATTCTTGAGGTGACATCAGATGGAAGGAAATAATGCTTCCTACAGAGTCTGTATACTACCTAGCCTAACTTCATGCCTGAGGCATACATCACATATACGAGGCCTTGATCAGCATGCTACAGAACTTTCAGAAAACAGAGCTGAGGTGCAGCACCAGCTATATTTTAGGGGACATTATATCTATGACAGAGACAAATCATAATGGTAGTCACTGAGACAGAAGGGGAATTGCTGCTTATCCCCCGATACGTTCACAGTGGGCATTGCTATTGATAACTGACACATTTTTCTCTTCATTTAAAGTGTTTCAAGACACTCCCTACAAAAGCTAGGTCCGTGGTTGGCAAACTGTGGCTCGCGAGCCACATGCGGCTCTTTGGCCCCTTGAGTGTGGCTCTTCCACAAAATACCACGGCCTGGGCGAGTCTCTTTGGAAGAAGAGATGTTCGAAGAAGTTTAAGTTTAAAAAATTTGGCTCGCCAAAGAAATTTCAATTGTTGTCCTGTTGATATTGGGCTCTAATGAGTTTGCCGAACACTGGGCTAGGTCTTTGGAGTCAAAAGATTCCCATTGTGAATCTCAGCAGCGTAGGTTATCAGTTGACTTTAGTAGCCCCTTGTGAGTTGCACTGAGGAAAAATTGGGAATGGCAAGCCCCTAGCACAGCGCCTATGTAAGGCTCTCAAGGAATAGTGGGTGCCTTTGCTAGAGACCAGTTTGGCATGAGAATTAGGGGTCAAGAGGCTTGTAGATATAACTCACCTGAATATAAGGAGGAAATCAGACCTATGACCCTATCCTGTATAATGAAAGGCTCATAGCAAATCTACCAAAAGGCAGAATGACTGGTCACTATGATGTGCACTGAGCACCAGGGGGCAGGCGATCAATGCAGGAGCTGCCACTGGTGGTCCATGTGTTCCTACAGTGGGAGCACCGCTCAGCCAGAAGCTGGGCTCACGCTTGGCAAGTGCAGCAGCGGTAGCAGGAGCCTCTCCTGTCTCCATGGCAGCACTAAGGATGTCCATGGGGAGCGGGCCTAAGCCATCAGTCGGACAGCCGCCGAGGGCTCCCAGACTGTGAGAGGGCACAATCTGACCTGAGGGAACCACTACTCCTGCCCAGAGTGCACGAATCTCATGCACCAGGCCTCTATTGTGTGTGTGTGTGTGTGTGTGTGTGTGTGTGTGTGTGTGTATGTGTGTGTATAAAAGCCTAAGCAACCAAATGACCAGTCAACCAGTTGCTACGATGCACGCTAACCACCAGGGGGCAGACTTTCAATGCAGTAGCTGCCACCTGGTGATTAGTGTGCTCCCACAGCCAACATCCTATGGCCGGCCAACCTCCTGTGGTCCCTTCTCCCAGCCGGCCAGCCCCCCGTCAGCCTTGATTGGGGGTCTGGCTGGCCAACCTCCCATGGCTCCTTCCCCCGGCCAGCTGGCCTCCCAATTGGCCCCGACTACCGGCCAGGCTGAGGGATCCCACCCACGCACGAATTCATGCACCAGGCCTTTAGTATATGAAGACTATCCCACACTTATTTTCTATGATGTCAGTTCTTTTTAAAAATATATTTTTATTGATTTGAGAGAAAAGGAGAGGGAGAGAAACATCACTGATGAGAATCGTTGGCTGCCTCCTGCATGGCCCCTAATGGGGATTGAGCCCCCATCCCAGGCATGTGCCCTGACCAGGATCGAACCCAGGACTCTTCAGTCCGCAGGCTGATGCTCTGTCCACCAGCCAGGACTGAAACCAATTCTTGACTTTTCCATTGGTTTCTTGTCTCATTAGTAATCACAGTGGGATTAGGGGCAAAATTCAGCACTCATACATATTGTTTCCAAACCTCTTGAGCCAACTAAGATTCACCTTTTAAGGATTTTATACTCTAGACCAGTGGTCAGCAAACTGTGGCTCGTGAGCCACATGCGGCTCTTTGGGCCCTTGAGTGTGGCTCTTCCACAAAATATCATGTGTGGGTTCGCACGTACAGTGTGATGGAAACTTCGTGGTCCATGCACAGAAGTTGGTTTCAGCATTCAAAAGAAATCTCAATCGTTGTCCTGTTGATATTTGGCTCTGTTGACTAATGAGTTTGCTGACCACTGGTCTAGCCTTTCTGTGTAGGATAAAGGAAAGATGAAGAAGCAAGTATAAGCATGTGGCAGCAGAAGTTCTAAGAATTTCTGTCCTGTGTGGAGAGCATAAAGACTTTTCCCTAATAGCTGTTGTATATTCTAAGACTCTTTATATCTCATCAGGAGAGATGAAAGTGAATCTGATATGTTTTAGGTTACATTCATTTTCATAATACTGGGATAACAAGATAAAATATACTTTGGACACATAGATGACAGGGTATAGATTTTAGAACAAGATTTAAATCCTAGATTTGATATTTACTGGAGCTAGGAGTTGGGGGAAGTTTCTTAAACATGCAGTTTCCCTTTGTGAACGTCAGTAATAATATATGTCTAACTGGCTTGGAATAAGAACAAATAATTACAATTCATAAGCATGTAGCATATGTCTAGCACATAATAAGAGCTAAAATATGCTCTTAAATATTAAGAAATCAAGATCACCATGATATAATGAAAATTGGGTATATGTTATAAACTGAAAAAAACATGGTAACAGAGTTAAAATACTACATATATATATACTATTACATATAGTATACAATATATATATTATATAATAGTATGTACATACTATATATATCTATTTTATATATATAGTATATATATAAATTATTCAGCTATATTTTCCTGCCTACTTCATTTTTAGAAAATAAAAATGACTTTGTAAAACCAATATATTCCCATTATATAAAAAATCTAAGTGAAAATGAAATAAAGTTGAAGAATCATACTAAATCGCCCACCTAGATATAACCACCATTAACTATGAGTATTATTATAGATGTCTCTATAAAGATTTTTATCAAAGTATTAGATATAACAATTGATACAATGATTAATATGGATCGAAAGAAATAATTTTCCAAACCTGGTTGATAATTAGATGCTAATTTAAGTAGGAAGAATAAAAATATTAAAATGTAACAAAAGAAAGACATGAAATTCAAAAAAAATTGCTAATAGATAAATACTTCTTCCCAGAGTTATTTATTTCTGAATAGAAAAGATTAAGAGATGGAATTATGTTTACCTATACATTTCAATGTTATACATATCATTGACTTTTTCCTATGGTAGACGAGGAACTAGCCTATTTCACTTTCCATCTCCTTGTTACTTCCTATTAATATTGTATTATATTTATTATAGTATAATTGTTTTATATTATATTTGTTATATCATATTATCTATATACATAAAATCTCAGGAACAGTTCATGTTTTCTATTCTTTGAGATCTGTCTGCAATTGCAAATATTTTTCATTTGCCTTTTTTTTACATAAAGTACAACCTAACTAGCTAAACTCTTACCCTTTGCAACAGCACGGATGTACCTGGAGATTTTGATGCGAAGTGAAATGAGTCAGTCAGAGAAAGACACATCCCATATTATCTCACTTATACATGGAAGCTAATGAACAACAACAACAAAAACAACTGATGAACAAAATAGAACCAGAGGCATGGATACTCAGAACAGATGAGCAGCTGTCAGAGCGGGGAGGGGATGGGACTGGATGAAAGAAGCTAAAGGGATTAGCCAGGGAACATACATGCATAACTCATAGACACAAGAGTGAGGTGATGGTAGAGGGAAGTGGGGTAAGGAATGGGTGGAGGCAGGAAAAAGGGGAAAAATAGGGACATCTGTATAGTGTCAATAATAAAAATAAAGTTAAAATGAATGAATATTTAGGGATGATATTAAAATACACATGAATATACATTTTTGTATTTGCTTATTCAATAGGCCATCTCATATACTCTGGGGTATAGCTATATGAATTTGGAGACAATTCTTAAAATGCGTAGTAAACTATTGCTTCACAGTAGAACATTATGGTTAAGACCTTACATTTCAGCTAAAATATGATCTCTATTACAATGGGTGCCGCTGTACTCCACCTGTACAATATTGAACTAAGATCTAAGCCATTCCAACCTGTGACATCCATAAGAGAATTATATGCACTTGGTGTTGGTATGAGGGAAGATGTTTGATCAAAGGCATTTTCAGGGAAAGGTGCCCAGTTAAGAGCTGATGGGTAGGGTACAGTGGGAATGAGGTTGGAAAATTAGGCTGGGAAAAGATGGTGGGAACTCTTTTCTGCCCTGTTGAAAAGTTTGGACTTCATTCTGTAGGGAGCAGCAGCCACTAAGTGTTTAAACAGGCATGTCATGGTTTAGGTCTTCTACGTAGAGAAAAGATGTTTCTCACTGGTTTATGTTGCAGAATATAAATCAGATGATTAAAGAATAAAAATGAAATAGCTCCATTGACTCAATATCATGTTTGAACTATAGTTATAAATAAATGTTATATGGCTGTTAAAATCAAATTATCAAGCAGTAAATCAATGTAATTCATTCAATACTTGATGTTGCTGTGTAATCGAGTCAGCTGTACAGATATATCTTCATTAATTCAAAGAAAATATTAAAAGTAAGATTCTATAAAACTTAAGAAATATTAGATTTAAAGGCACTTAAAAAGAACATGTATGGGTGAATAAGTGGATTTTAGTTTCATTTGGTTGGGGGCCTAGGAGAAATAATTGTTGACCTGTTGTTACTACATCAACAATGGCCAAGACTTCCCAAAGAAATGTCTCTGAAAACCCAAGTAGAGAATTCTAGATAGAAGACGTACTCAAGCACAGACCTTCAATTGAAAAATTGAATGTCAATTGAAAAATTTCTTAACACATGGCGTTTACTCTTTAAGGCAATAATCTAAATCTTATCCCAAGTTGTTTCTTGTTGTTGCTTTGAATTTTACATCCATGTGTCTGTCTCTGCCTTTCAGGGTCTTCCCCATGATTTTATACTTTGTGGTAAGCAGGATTCTACAATAACTCCCCCTTGGGTGTAGGCGGAACCTGTGACTGTGAGGAGCTATGACTCCTGTCTTTCTGTCGTGCTGTCTGGAGGGTTCCATTAGCCTTAAGAAAGGAGATCTTTCCGGTGAGTCTGACTTAGCCGCACTAGCCTTTCGAAACAGAGCTGTCTTCCTGGCTCCAGGCAGAATAAGCGAGAGAGTTGCAAAGCCTGAGATGGATTCAGGGCGAAGAAGACTGTTGTTGAGATGGAGGGCCGTGTGCTTAGAGCTGACGTTGCTGAGAGCATGCTTTGCCACAGCTAGCAACACAGTGCAGACCCAAGTCCTACCACCACAAGGGACTTAATTCTGCCAGCAACACAAGGGAGCTTGGAAGTGGATCTTTTCCTAGTTGAGCTTCCCAATAAAAATGCAACTGAGTGACATGATTTCAACTTCATGAGAACCTGAGCAGAGGACCCGTTTGAAATGTGCTGGAATTCTGGCCCACAGGAATTGTGAGATGAGTTTGTGATGTTTCAAGCCACCCAATTTATCACGGTCAGTTATATAGCAAAAGAAAACAAATGCAAAAACATTTGGCTTTAATTTTCCCAAAAGCATTTGTGTAGTTAAAACAAGTCGACTTGTTAAAATACATATTTGACTTAAGATTATTTTTGGTTTAAGATACAGCTGGGAACAATTTAAATGTTCTTTTATCCTAATGTGTTGCCATTTTTATGGTTTTTGATGAGACAGTCATGCATGCTTTAATAAAATATATAATTGTTAACAAATAATTTGAACTACTCAATGATGACATATATATTACATATATGTAATATATAAATTACCTTTATTTTTCTTCTAATGTTTTAATTTTAAACATTTTTATTTTATTTCATCTATCTCCTAAATAGAACACAATATGGCCTACTGGGTTATCTTTTTCATGAGAGTATGGTGACCGATGAAGGCGCATAACAGGAGATTATTACTTACATAATTATGTTAATGTACATTTTAAATTAAAAAATACTTTTATTGATTTCAGAAAGGAAGGGAGAGACAAAGAGAGAGAGAAATATCAATGATGAGAGAGAATCATTGATTGGCTGCCTGACTGAGCCAGTAACCTGGCCATGCTCCGGACCGGGAACCAAACTGTGACCTCCTGGTTCATAGGCTGACTCTCAGCCACTGAGCCACCCGGGCCAGCCTTACGAATATTTTGAAAAAAATACATAAAAGAAACTATAACAAAACATAACATTTGTCCTTATCTATAGAAATAACCATTCTATAATTTTGTTTTTAAATAATTATCCTATATAATAAAAGGGTAATATGCAAATAGACCAAACGACAGAATAACTGAACAAGCAATCAAAGTGTAATATGCTAATAATATGCTAAGGCTGCTCAACTGCTCGCTATGACGTGCACTGACCACCAGGGTGCAGATGGTCAACTGGTCAACCAGTTATGACATGCACTGGCCACCAGGGGGTAGATGCTGTGACTGGTAGGTTAGCTTGCTGCTTGGGTCTGGCCAATCGGGACTGAGCGGGATGGGCTGGACACGCCCTGGAGCCCTCTTGTGGTCCCACCTTGGCTTGATCGTGTGCTAGTGGGGTCCGTCAGCCTGGCCTGTGCCATCTTGCAATCTGGGACCCCTTGAGGGATGTCAGAGAGCCGATTTCAGCTCAATCCCCGAGGCTACTTCTCTTGGGAGGGTGCCAGATGCAGGGCTCATGGCTATGGGAGCTTCTCCTGATCGGTACCGACTGGGTGCGAGCCCGCAGCAGGCTCTGTGGGGCTGGGATGAGTGGTAGTGGCAGGTAGGAGCTTCAGGTGGCAGTGGACAGCAGGTTTTGGCTGGATCCCTCTGTAGGCCACCCACAGGGACCCCACCCGTGTATGAATTTGTGCACCAGGCCTCAAGTTTTAATATAATATTAGACATTTTAAAGCATACATAATCTATGGGAGTAGAATATAGAAAATAACCATAGCAGGTTGATCTTTTTCAGTTGTTAAGATGTTAGAGGGAACTGGAAATGAGAGGGAAGGAAAACTATTTTGATTTTCTTCCCTTTTTTCTCTTTGTGGCTTATGCAATCGGCTCTTCCGTTCCACTCTTCCAAACTTTAATCGGGTTCATTTGTGGTGGTGGTTCTCACGGCGATTGAATTTTCCAGTGCTGAGGACTGTAAGGCAACCAGAAGGCGGAGGAGAAGAGTCAGAAATGAGCCCCGGAGTTGAAGCCTTAACGTGGGTCACACTGAGAAGAAACAACCTGTCATAGGGGCAGCGCTGGGGTTCTCAGCAGCAGTCCTTACTTTTCTTTCTTCTCTTCTAAGGTTCCAACGCCTTTTCAGAAACTATCGCGTGACTGTCTGCGTCTGGTCATTAGGTCTGGAGAGAGTAGTCGCTGAAGTGAGATGGGTGGATAGTTTTTGAAGTGGGGCTGTGGGAGTTGGGGTGTGGGTTGGGTGGGGGGAACAGTCCAGGCCTGAAGTGAGGGGAGGCAGCCTTTCGCTGGGTGTTCGGCGGACCTACGTGCAGTCACCAGATGGTGAGGGTTTAGGCTTTAATCTAGGGACATGGGTCAGAACCGGGCGGCACATGTTAGGGTCTAGCGTCTAGCTGGTCATATCGGCACTGCGCCGTAACCAATTGACCTAATTAGATGAGATTTTCAAATCTCATATCGCAGGTTGCTTTGTGTGGCAGCTGCGGGCCATTGTTCTCCTGCTGGTCTCCGCTTGCCTGCTCATGGGCGTTTACCTGAGCTCAGAGAACGAGTTTTGCTCTGTTTGTTATAGTTCATTTTTCTCTCTCTGCGAGCTACTATTACAAAACAATTCATTTGCTGATGTGATTGGCCTCACTTAGGTGGAATGCGTTAATTTAGAGCTAGCATGAATTGGAACAGGGGTAGAATGCCTCTATCTTGAACTATGTATTGAAGGAGGATTTATCTGCAAATTCATAATTAATAAGATAGCAAGGGGGCATGCTTATCTTCTATAGTGAGAAAAAAAACTTTTCCTTAAACCAGCTCTATCCTCCAATAAACAATTCATGTGTCCAACTAATCATAAAGGGCTTTCTACGTAATACAGTAGGTGGTCTGCGTTAGGAACCCTTTAGCTAATTTGCATTACTGTGTTTGTTGCCAATACATAGAGCATTAAGAGTGACGTGTTTCTTGGAACTTCCAAATAAGGAAGATTATATGTCCCCCTAGAATTAAAAGTTTAAAATAATCAACGTTAAGCAATTCAGTGATATTTAAAGTCACTTTTAAAGTGACAGAGTGGCTACCAAGCTTTCAGATTGGATGGTCTCTTGCATGAAAATATGATAAAAGCTCTCTTAATAGAGCATCACTAATCATTGAACCAGACATCTCTCTTCTCTCTATAACATACTGATTCCCAGGGTCTGGACATACTCATGCATAGTCATCCACCCTGTAGTGACTTGCAATTTGTGCACATTAAATTGAGTTGTATGCAGAGCATTGGTTATGTTCTTCCCGTGCCTCTCTTTGCTAGTTTCACTTGTAAGCATGTGATTTAAATATTTCAGAAACTGATGAAGTTATTGTAAGAACTTAATACAATGCTTTATAAAGACTCCCAACATGAATCGCTAAAAACAACGGGGGAAATAGGGGCAAAGGAAGAGAATAGGTTTCTACACTGCCTGGATTGCTTCCCATTTTACTTTCCAGTAACTGAGGCTGGAAATCAGAGCAGTGCTTATTTAAAGAGGGCTCCAAGTGGCAGGCATGTCAATCAGTAGACCCACATTTAAAGACCTTTGTCCTATCTCAAAAGTTTAGACAAAAAAAGGTTAAGCAAATAATCTCCTTAACTCATAAAAGAGAAACATGCAAATTAACCATCACTCTGCTATACCCACAGCCAGTCAGAGTGAAGTATGCAAATTAACCAACAAAGATGGAGGTTAATTTGCATATGCAGGCACTGAGCGGCCAGGAGGGGCATGATGCCTGCTATGAGGGGAAGGGGGGTGGCAAAGGGAGCTACAGGAGCGGTGCTCTGGCCAGAAGTGAGGGCTTGCCAGGTCCTGGGCGGGCTGGGAGTGGGGATGTGCAGGGAGTGGGGATGTGCTGGGAGCAGGGACGTGCGGCCTCCCTGGTGGCTGGGAGTGAAGCCAGGGGAAGGAAAACCTCTTCTTGCACGAATATCATGCAATGGGCCTCTAGTTATATATAATACTAGAGGCCCAGTGCACAAAATTCATGCATGGGGGGGTGGGGTGTCCCTCAGCCCACCCTGCATCCTCTCTAATCTGGGACCCCTGGAGGGATGTTTGACTGCCCATTTATAGTGATTAGGCTGTGAGGGTGTGGCCAGCCAGGATAGAGGGGCTGAGGGCTGTTTGCAGGCTGGCCACATCCCCTGGGGACCCAAACTCCCAGCCCCTCCTTTTTTCTTTTTCTTTTTCTTTTTCTTTTTCTTTTTCTTTTTCTTTTTCTTTTTCTTTTTCTTTTTCTTTTTCTTTTTCTTTTTCAGTACCTCCTTGAGTGGAGGCCAGGGCCAGCTGGAAGCATGCATCTGAGATTTATTTATTTTCTATAATTGAAACTTTGTAGCCTTGAGCAGAAGCCAGTGCCAGCCAGAGCAGACGGGAAGCTTGGCTTTCTCCATCACTGGGGGCAACCCAAGCCTCCTGCTCTCTCCAGCTCCATGGCCGCCACCATTTTCGTTGCATACTCGCTCCTGATTGGCTCGTGGGTGTAACAGAGTGATAGTCAATTTGCATGTTACTCTTTTATTAATGTGGCTGTATTAAATGAAAATTTGATATTAAGATGTGTATTTCATGGCTTCCAGCTTATGGTGGGTGCAGAGCAGATTTCTGTGGATGACCTGCTGCTCCCCCATGCTGCCAGAAGGATTGAAATAAATGTTCATATGATTCAACCCTGCCTCTACTTAATTGGCTCAAGTAGTGACAGGCAGCATGGACCCATTGATTGTCTGGTTACATATTCTGCCGACCAGGAAGGGGATGAAAGCAGGGGACTCCTTGGGTGAGTACTGGGGTTCCCACTTGCTGCCTGGACTGGGATTTCTCAGGGGATGCCTGGACTCTTATTTGCAGCACGGCCAGGAATTTTCCTGTTCAGAGTCCTAGCCCCAGCCTCAGCAATGCCCCTTGTATCACCTAAGTTGACTAAGTTGAATCAAACATTTTTGTATAACAGGAGGAGTAAGCGTGTTTGTATGACAGGAGGAGGAGTCAAGCGTGTTTGTATGACAGGAGAAGCACTTGCTGCCACTTATCTGGGCTTTTTGTAAGGAAGCATGTACTGTGTATGGCACGGGAGGCATTTTAGTGCCTCTCATCTGAGTGAGCCTAATAGGCTCTGGATGGTAAGAGATCGCCAATGGTTTTTGGCCTGGTCCCCAAGCCCTCAGTCTGTTCTTAGAACACCACGCAGGATAAATGCCTCCAAAAACATATACACAGGGGTATCATTTTCAAATTACAGGAAACCCAAGACAAAGAAAAGAATCCTGAAAGAAACCAGAGGAATAAAATACCCAATTCAGATCAAAGATCAGAATGACATCCAACTTCCAGAAAGAATGAGTTAAATAAAAAAGAAGTATCTAAGGAGTTATAAAATTGTGTTTTGGTACCATATAGATGATTAAATCACAGTCATTCCATTTAGAGGAAATAGTCACTTGTTGGATATTATTTCCTGGACCTTTATGTGTGGCTTCTCTAAGGCAAAGTCAATGTGAAATAAACTATGGCAGCGGGAAAGTCCCTTCCTGATTGATTCTGTAAAGGCCAAGAACTCTTTCCATTATATGGGAATTCACTGCAAATTCCTGTTTTGCAGTGAAAGGCCGACTTATATCTCCAGAGAAATATTTGCTTGAAGACCCTCCAATGCCCGCTGTGAACATCTGCTCAAAACTCATGTTGTATTGACAGTAGTTCAGAGATGGCAACTTCTCTAGGTCAGGCCATTTAGTTTACTAGTATTATTTATTGAATCAGAGTGTATTCTCAAACCAGAGTGTGATTCCAACTCTGTCTAATGGTTTAAGATGTGAATGCGTGTGGTTTCCAGTCCCAAATGGCTCTGAGGAGCAATTGCTTTACTTTGATTGAAACAAGATGATGGAGTCCTTGTCATCTAGTTGACTGTTCTTTGCGCATGCATGTAAGCAGCTGTCTCCTCCTAACTTTAAGATTTCATGGACCAGATGCGACAGCAGAGATAATTTTTCTGTGTCCTAGTGCAGTGGTCGGCAAACTCATTAGTCAACAGAGTCAAATATCAATAGGACAACGATTGAAGTTTCTTTTGAGAGTCAATTTTTTTTAAACTTAAACTTCTTCTAATGCCACTTCTTCAAAACAGGCTTGCCTAGGCCATGGTATTTTGTGGAAGAGCCACACTCAAGGGGCCAAAGAGCCCCATGTGGCTTGTGAGCCACAGTTTACCGACCACTGTCCTAGAGGAATATAAAGGAAGCACTGTTTTCAGCAAGGACATTTCTGGAGGGAATCTGTTATGTAATAATAAATGCATTCTTTCCAAACATAAGAAGAAAAAAAAAGGTGCATGCACGTAGTGCATAATGAACTTCTTTATTTTGGTCAGAAAATGAGATTTTATTACCTTGTATGGGTCTCTGTGAATAGATCTATTTCCTATGTGGTCTTCCATAGTTATCTAGTTTCTTAAGTGGGAAAGTTGAGTAGGGATTAGATTGGAGATTAGAAAAAATAAATTCATAATATATTGGCAGAGATTTTTAAAAAACAAAATATTAATCCACTTTTGCACCTGATGTCAATGTCATGATATTTCACCTTACAGGAGCAATGCTAGCAAGGAATTCCAGACAAAGAGACACTTATTAAGGTTTCAGATATCTTGGCCAATGTTAATGGAGAATAAAATGCATATGACCACTTAAAAAATTGGCATAATGGCCCTTAATGCAATGCCAGCATAAAAGCTTATTTTGACACACACCGGTGCACAGCTAAATTGTGTACGTCATGGGAGAACCAACATGTTTTACAGACCCTGACACTTAAAGGAAAACCTGGTGCTGTGACTTTAACAGGATACCGTCTATCAATAGACATAAAATTTACACAGGCTCAATTTGGCCTTTTCATTATTTTGCATTAACAGAAGCATCAAGATTTGCAACTTCTGTTTTTACTTGGCTGCTAGGATTTTGCTGTTGATAAATATTAATTTGGTATTTGTGACTCATCCTTAGATTATTCTTTTTATTAATTTCAGCTTTGAGAAAGAGTCATTTGAGAGGGCATATACAGGTAAGAAATAAAATTCATAAAATTTGCATTTGAGAGAAAGGGTGCAGTCATGCTTTAGTATTTTATAAAAAAAAGTCTTTCAATCATTTCTGAAAAAGTGCCATTTTCAATATTCTTTGTAAGATTTTACATAAACCTGTAATCACAAGAATCTGGTAAGTCATTTGAAAATCCCCTTTCTGCTGTAAACTTCTGTTAGTTTGAATCAGTTAGGTTGGAATCAGTTAAATATCTGTATGTTAAGTCCTGGCTATTTAAAATATATTTGCATTTAGGTATGTAATCTCTATTAATTACATGCAAAAATAATCTGCAGTCTTATTTAAAAAATGCTGAAGCTGAGAGAGCTAATATAGTAGCTCTTGGAAAATGATTAAAATGGGAGAAAACGAGTAACATCATTTAAAAAATATATATTTTATTGATTTTTACAGAGAGGAAGGGAGAGGGATAGAGAGAAACATCCATCAGCTGCCTCCTGCACACCCTACTGGCTATGTGTCCACAACCAAGGTACATGCCCTTGACCAGAATTCCAACCTGGGATCCTTGAGTCTGCAGGCCAACGCTCTATTCACTGAGCCAAACCAGTTAGGGCAAGAAACATCTTTTTATGGAAAATTTAAAAAGATAGATAAATTAACAAAAAATTTGGCTACATTTCTTCTTTCTTCTTCTACCTGCTTCCCTAAATAGTAAAACCAGTAAATTTCAAAGAGCTACACTCCCATGAAGCTCTTTGTTTGTGTAGATGCCAACAAAGTCTTCTGAATACGTTTAGGTAAAAATCTAGCCAAGATTTAAGAGCTTTAATAGGCTATCTGGACATAGTGGAGACATTTATATATGATGTTTTAGCATAGCATAATACACAGCGCCTTACTTATACAAGTTAATAATTGCAGAAGAAAAGTGACACGTGTGTGTGTGTGTGTGTATGTGTGTGTGTGTGTGTGTGTAGATGAAGTTTGAACAATGTAGGGTAAATTAGGCACATCTAGACATGTGGCAGACTTATGGACAGCCCCCTGCCCCCATTTCTCTCTGACCCATCTCTGCTGGCAGAGCCTGCTCCCCACGTAAAGGCTGACTATGTTTATATATTTGCTTTCCCAGCTTCCCTGTAGCTAAGAGCATTGGAATAGAAACACAAGCTAGCCAATGGAAGCCAGGGAAAGTCTTTGGTGAGGCTTCAGGAAAGCTAGTTTTCCATCAATAAACAGAGATAAAAAAGTATAAGACACTCTCCGTTGCCAGGAGTGGCGGTGAGAGAGGAAGAAGAAACAGACTCAGAGGTTGAGCCTGGATTGTTCGTGCCATGGGGTTACAAGGCAGCGGGGGAGACCTGAGGCAGATTTGTGTCTGATGTATGTAGAACATGTTATGTGTTAGTTATAGGAAACTTGAAGATTCTTAACCCATAAGTGGGACATTTCTAGCAAGGAATTAGCAATGAAGGGCGAACAATTCAAAGAAGTCCAAACTGGTTTGCATGTCATGCTTATACAAGTTGCAAACTTGGTGGAGTCAAAAGAATGAAGGCAGGTAGAGAAAAGGCAAGAGAAATATGCACACTTGAGTCCTGGGAACTTTGGCTGGGCATGTATCTGTGCTCAGCTATGCTAGGTGTGTGAATGTCAAAGGATTCTGTTCTTACACAGTCTCACTTCCATCATCAATAGTGGTTCATCGCTCTTCCATCCCTGCTGCTGAAGGACTCACTTGATTGTGGTTGACCAAGAACACGTCAGGTTGGCTAATGTAATTCCATGCTTTGGTTTATATCTGTGAAACTGACATATCGACATATGGCATGATATCCCGAATTCACCATAGTGGACTAGGGAAATGAAATGTGTTAAAACATAAAAAGTAATGTAACACCATGAAGTGAACACAGTAGAGAATACGGGTGTACCTGTGTCAGGATAAATGGACTTTCATGTGTAGCATTTCTGTCCAGATACCCAAAAAGTAAAGTTACGTAGAAAATGTAATGATGAATATCTGAAAGTTTGGTTTTGACAGTGCATGTATGCATCTTTTCTTTGATGTTGGCACTAGGAAAGCTGTCAGCACTTGAAAGTTTTTCTTTAATTTCTAAAAAAGAAAACACTCTGATCTCTTTGTAAAGCAGTCAAAACTATCTTTCGAGCAAGAGTAAAACAATAGTTTCTGTAATAAAATAAATCATTATTGTAAGGCAAGGCCAAAAAGTTACGTGACATTTTCTAAACCTGAAGATCTCTTTGCCCAAACAAGCTTGGTTGTTTCTGATAACACTGAAGGCCCAGTGCACAAAATTCATGCACTCGGGGCTCGGAGGGGGGTCCCTCAGCCTGGCCTGCACCCTCTCACAGTCCAGGAGCTCTCAGGGGACCTGGCCTAAGTCAGCAGTCGGACATCCTTAGCACCACCTCCACTGTGCTCACCAGCCATGAGTCTAGCTGAGGGCTCTGGCTGAGCGGCACTCCCCCGTGGGAGTGCACTACCAGGGAGCAGCTCCTGCATTGAACACCTGCCCCCTGGTGATCAGTGCGCATCATAGTGACCAGTCACTCCACCATTCGGTCCATTTGCATATTATATAGGATGATTATATACTAGAGGCCCGGTACATGAAATTTGTGCATGGGGTGGGGGGTGGTATCCCTCAGCCCAGCCTGCCCCTTCTCCAATCTGGGAGCCCTCGAGATCGTCCCACTGGGATCGGGCCTAAACAGGTAGTCGGACATCCCTATCACAATCCAGGACTGCTGTCTCCCAACTTCTAGCCTGCCTGCCTTCCTTATCGCCCCTAACTGCTTCTGCTTGCCAGCCTGATCACCCTTAACGACTCCCCTGCCAGTCTGATTGATGTCTAACTGCGCCCCTTCCAGCCTGTTTGCCCCCAACTTCCCTCCTCTGCCAGCCCGGCCACCCCTAACTGCCCTCCCCTGCAGGATTGATCGCCCCCAATCGGCCTCCCTTGCAGGCCTGGTCCTTCCTAACTGACCTCCCCTGCTGGCCATCTTGTGTCCACAGGGGGGCAGCCATCTTGTGTGTTGGAGTGATGGTCAATCTGCATATTTCTCTTTTATTAGGATAGGATAGGATTGTGAAAGTAGTTATAAGTCTAGTAACTAATCTGAAGTAAGGGGAAAATATTTTTCTGATCAAAGGTCTGTTAGCTGTCACATCACATTAGGTATAGAGTGTAAAATAAAAATATGTGCATATGTTCTAGGCAGGTGATATTTTATTCACTTTTGAGGCAGAATGAGAGGAGCTAAATTGTTAAGAAGGGCAGAATCTCAGATCCTTCCTAGTTCTTGACAGTTATCCCGATTTTAAGATAGACATTCTTTCCCAGGGGGTCTGGAGGTATGAGGACAAGCAAGACTGAGAAGTGAACTGATAATTGGAAAGATAGAAGAGTAGGAGGTAACTGAAATCCTTAACTAGGGACAAAATGGACAGTGAGTATAGTGAGTGGGTGAGATGCCAAGAAAGAAAAATGTGAACCCCTAATCTGAGAAAACGTTTTGCCTCCACAGAGATTTCTACTAATTACCTTTGAACTCCAACTTTTCCTTTCCCTAATTGCAGTCTCATCGATTCATTACTTCTGTGTTTTCTTCACATTTGTTTATGCAAACATTTGGTTGCTTGTGGTTTATTTTCGTAAAGAGTTTGACAGTGGGCCGTGTGATTACTTCCGTTAATCACACAGATAGCCTTTACATCAGCTAGGTATTCCTTTCCCCTTCCCATCTAAAGGAGATTTCATTCTGAAAATTGAAAACTCAAATGCTCTTCTCAAATTTCTGAGAATTCATGAGGGACTTCTATTGCCATGTAATTTAAAAAAAACACATATTTTTACTGATTTCAAAGAGGAAGGGAAAGGCAGAGAGAGAGAGAGAGAGAGAGAGAGAGAGAGAGAGAGAGAGAGAGAGAGAGAGAGAGAGAGAGAGAGAAACATCAGTGATGAGAAAGAATCACTGATTGTCTATCTCTTGTACAACCCCCATTGGGGCTCAAGCTCATAACCCTGGCATGTGCCCTTGACTGTAATTGAACCCAGGACCCTTTAGTCTGTAGGCCTGCAGGTTGATCGATGCTCTAGTCACTGAGCCAAACTATGTAGGGCTGCCAGGTCATTTTTTATCTGAATCCCCGCCTTCTCAGAATTCGTGTTATTCACTCTGTCCCTTGTGGCTCTTGCTGTCATCAGATTGAAATCACCCAAACATGAAACTCAGGCTCTTCCTTGAATTCCTTACTGCCATCTTCCTCACTCCATGTTCTCTCTCTTTGTTGTAGATTTCACTGACATTTGGGGTGAAATATCAAAGTAATGCAAACAGCCTACAAGCATGCCAGTATTAGTCATCCTTGTATAAATGCTCTTGACTTCTCTTCTTGTGGCTTGCCCACTTTTCATGATATTAGTACATATGTTTTTAAAATATATTTTATTGTTTTCAGAGAGGAAGGGAGAGAGAGATAAAAACATTAACGATGAGAGAGAATCACTGATTGGCTGCCTCCTGGACGCCCCACACTGGGATTGAGCCCACAACCTGAGCATGCACCCTGACTGGGAATCGAACTATGACCTCCAGGTTCATAGGTTGATGCTCAACCCCAGAGCCACAACAGCTGGGCATGTATTAGTATATTTTTAATTGAAATCTCCTTCTTAGAAATATAATTATAATATACTATTATATATAAACATATAATAAAATATATAGTGTACAGACATATACACTATAATATACATAATCCTATATAATAAAAGAGAAACATGCAAATTTGACCGTACCTTCGCTCCTGATTGGCTGTGCTACCAGCCAATCAGGAGTGAGGGCGTGGCCAAGTGGTGCAAGCACCGGGCCCCGGGGGTGGAGATGAAACTGGGCTGGAGATAAAACGGTAGTGGCAGCGAGCGCCTGGCCCCTGGGTGCTGTGAGCAGCAGTGGCAGCGAGCGCCCAGCCCCTGGAGCCGGGTGGTCACAGGCAGGCGGGCTGAGCTGAGCAGGGCCATCAATGGCTGGGTGTCCAAGGCCTAAAGCCTCACCAAAGGCTTTAAGCCTTGGGCATGCTGGGGGTGAGCCACCAGTTGGACATCCCCTGAGGGCTCCCAGTATGTGAGAGGGGGCAGGTTGGGTTGATCGACCATCCACCCCCAGTGCACGAATTTCATGCACCGGGCCCCTAATATTGTATAATATAATGGTATGATAACAATAATAGTAATGGTAGAAATTATTTTATTATTCAGAGAAATTTAGCAATTAGCACTGTGCTAAAGTTTTAAGTTACTTTTCAAGGTTAGTATGTTCAATGTTTAGAAAGAAACCACTCTTCTGGAATTTGTTTTTGTAAACAGCTATAAACCTCTTTATGTAGGTGGGTAGTAATGTTCCCTTTTAAATACCTTATTCAAATAACTTGAATCTTTACCCTTTTTGAAATTAGTTGGTCTAGCTAAAGATTCATCCTTGCTTTAGATCTTTTCCATGAGCCAACTTTTGATTTCATCGATTCTTGTTTTATTCCTTATTTCATTGTTTCATGCTTGCTTGCATTAGTTTGCTTGTCTTTGTAGCTCCTCCTGTGGAAAATTAGGCTATTTATTTTCTTCTTTTAAATCAGGGGTGAACGTGCAGCCTGTGGGCCGTATAAGGGCCAAGAGATCATTTGGTCTGTCCCTGCCATAGCGTTGGGGGGAGTTAATTCAATGTTTGGCCGAATAGAGCAGGCAGCTTTTTAAGTTGATAATTTTGTATGGCTTGCGAATGATGTTGCAAATATCCACATGGCCCTTGGCAGAAAAAAGGTTCCCAACTGTTTTAATTATTTTATTTTATTAATATAGTTTATTGACCTTTTACAGAGAGGAAGGGAGAGAGATAGAAAGTCAGAAACATCCATGAGAGAAACATGGATCAGCCGCCTCCTGCACACCTCCCACTGGGGATGTGCCCGCAACCAAGGTACATGCCCTTGATTGGGATCAAACCTGGGACCTCTCAGTCCACAGGCCGATGCTCTGTCCACTGAGCCAAACTGGTTTGGCTCCCATCTGTTTTAAATGTAGGCAGTTACCATGATAAATTTTCCTCAAGCACTTCTTTTGCTGTGTTCCATAAGTTTTTACATGTTTAAGTAGGGGCCCGGTGCACAGATTCATGCACCAGTGGGGTCCCTCAGCCTGGCCTGCACCCTCTCACAGTCTGGGACCCCTGGGGGTGTTGGTCTGCTGGTTTCAGCTGACCTGTGGGGATCAGGCTGAAATCGGCAGTCCGGTGTCCCCCAAGGGATGTAATGGTGTGCAAAGTAGCGGGCGGCCTGGGAGGAGCCCGAGCCCAGGCCAGGTGCCACACTGCTCCCACTCATCCCAGCCCCACTGCACCTGCCACAGCCACCACCAGCTCAGGAGTGCTGCCGCGGAGGTGGGAGAGGCTCGAGTGGCCACAGCTGCGCTCGTCAGCCGTGAGCCTGGAGTCTGGTGCCTTTCGGTCAGCTGAGCGGTGCTCCTACTGTGGGAGTGCACTGGCCACCAGGGGGCAGCTTCTGCATTGAGCGTCTGCCCCCTGGTGGTCACTGTGCATCACAGCAACCGTCGACTAGTTGTTCAGTCATTTGGTTACTTAGTCTTTTATATAAATAGACTAGAGGCCCGGTGCATGAAATTCGTGCATGGGAGGTGGGGGGGTGTCCCTTAGCCCAGCCGGCACCCTCTCCGATCTGGGACCCTTCGAGGGATGTCAAACTGCCTTTTCACCATCCAGGACTGCTGGCTCTCAACTGCTCGCCTGCCTTTCTGATTGCCCCTAACCACTTCTGCCTGCCAGCCTGATCCCTCCCTAATCACTCCCTTGACAGCCTGATTGATGCCTAACTGCTCCCCTGCCAGTCTGTTTGCTCTAACTGCCCTCCCCTGCAGGCCTGGTATCCCTACCCAATTTCTCTCCCTTGCAGCCCTGGGCCCTTCCCAACTGTCCTTCCCTGCAGGCCCAGTTGACCCCACCTGCCCTCCTCTACTGGCCTGGTCATCCCTAACTGCCCTCCCCTGCAGGCTTGATCAACCCCAACTGCCCTCCCTTGGAGGTCTGGTCCCTCCCAACTATCCTCCCCTGCTAGCCTGATAACCCACAAGTGCCCTCCCTTGCAGGCCTGGTTTCTTCCTTGCTGGCCATCTTGTGGTGGCCATCTTGTGTCCACACGGGGGCAGGATCTTTGACCACATGGGGGCAATCATCTTGTGTGTTGGAGTGATGGTCAATTTGCATATTACTCTTTTATTAGATAGGACTAGAGGCCCAGTGGACAAAATTCATGCATGGGTGGAGTCCCTCAGCCTGGCTGTTGATTGGGTCCAATCAGAGACATCTGGCCCAGTCTTCATCGGTCTCATTGGAGCCAGCTGGCTAGGGGAAGAGACTGCAGGAGGTTGGCCTGCTGCAGGAGATTGGCTGTGGGAGCACACTGACCACCAGGGGACAGCTCCTGCATTAAGCATCTGGCCCCTGGTGGTCAGTGTGCATCATAGCGACCAGTGGACTGGTCTTTTGGTTGACAGGTTGTAACAGTTGCTTAAGCTTTTATATATATATATATAGGGGTTTTTTATTTTTATTTACTTTAGAGTATTGACTCTGGTTATTTTCCACAGATTTGCTAGTTTTCCAACTTTATTTGTTATTGATTTATAATTTGTTTATATGTGACTTTAGGATATACCTTATATGATTTCAATTCTTTTTCATTTGTTAACACATTTCAAGGCCTACCATGTGGCCTAAAATGCAGGATATTGAGAAGAATATGTATTTCTGCTCTTGCTGGGTAGAGATGTCTGACTGGTTTAATTGGTTTATAATATTGTTCTGGTTGTCTATTTCTTTGCTGCTCTTCTGTCTAGTTGTTTGATTCATTATTTGAAAGTTGAGTATTGAAGTCTATTACACCCCTCAGTTCTGTCAGGTTTTTTTTTTCTCTTGTATTTGTGGCTCTGTTATTCTTTGTATATCTGTTAATTATTATATATTCTTGAGGCTTGGCATTTTTATAATTATAAAATATCATTCTTTGTCTCTAGGAATAATTTTTATCTTAAAATCTATTTGGTCTATTATTATAGCTTCTTCACCTCTCTTTTGCTTTATGTTTACATGGTATGTCTTTTATCCTTCAACGTTTTGTGTCTAGATATAAAATGTGTCTCATAGATATTTTTTCTGGATGTTTTAAAATCTATTCTGCCATATGTTTTTTTTAATTTTTCTACTTAATCTATTTACATTTGATGTTACTACTGATAAGAGAGGACTTATTTCTATTAATTTGTTGCTTACAATTTGTATGTCATATCTTGTTTCTCCCTTTACATTGTCTTCATTTGTATTCAATGGTTGGTTATTTTATTATGTACCTTTTTAGTTTTCTTTTTATTTCTTTTACTATATATTTTTGAGTAATTTTCTTAGTGGTTGCTGTGGAGATTTTCATTGACTTCTTAGCATATAATAGTCCAGATAGGATTTTTACTATCAAAATTTCAATAGTAGACAAAATCTTTGCTCCTAATTATTGCTTCACACATTTATGTTTTTAATTAGATAGGAGGAAAAAAATTCAAACAAAAATACATTGTGCTATATTTACTTCCCTTTTTATATTTATCTGTGTGGTTACCTTTATCAGAGCTCTTTCGTATTCCTTTATGTGGATTAAAGTCACTGACTAGTTTCCTCTCCTTTTAGCCTGAAGACCATCCTTCAGTATTTCCTTTAGGTCAGATATACTACCTGGGAATGTTTTAATTTTTTCTTTTGAAGGATAGTTTTGCTGAATATAGAATTCTGACTGACCCTTTATTTCTTTTCCCCTTTAGCACTTATAACATATGGTTTCTGGCCTTCTTACTTTCAAGCCTCCCTGATTTTTGACTAAAACACAACTATTTATCACACTGAGAACCTCTGCAAATGATGAGCTGCTTCTCGTTGCTTTCCATATGTCCTTTGTCTTTGCCTGCCTGTAGTTTGATGAAGTATCTAGGTATCTTTGGCTGCTGGGGCTGCCACAGCAAAATGTCATAGTCTGGTGGCTTAACCAGCGATAATTACTTTTTCACAGTTTCGGAGACTGGAAGTCCAATATCCAGGTATCAACATTGTCAGTTTCTGTTGGGAATTATGTTCCTAAGTTGTAGGTGGCCACCTACTCACTGTCCTCACCAGGTGGGAAAGGAACACAAGCTCTCTTTTAAAAGCCCCATTTCCAAATACCATCACATTGGCGATTACAATGGGAATTATAGGCATTCACTAATCCATCCATAATCCTATATAATAGAAGAGAAACGTGCAAATTTAACTGTACCTTCGCTCCTCATTGGCTATGCTACCAGCCAATCTGGAGCGGGGACGGGGCCAAGTGGCGCAAGTGCTGGGCCCCATGGGTGGAGATGAAATGATGGTGGAGGAGAGCCCCCAGCCCCCAGGCGCTGTGCGGGCAAGCGGCGGCAGCTGCAGCAGTTGTGGTGGCAGCAGGGAGTGCCCGGCCCCTGGGCGCTGTGAGTGGAAGTGGCGGTGAGCGCCCAGCCCCTGGGGCTGGGTGGTCGCAGACAGCCGGGGCTGAGCTGAGCAGGGCAATGGCTGGGTGAGCCATCAGTTAGTTGGACATCCCCTGAGGGCTCCCAGTATGTGAGAGGGGGCAGGTTGGGTTGAGGGATCACCCATCCCCAGTGCACGAATTTTGTGCACCGGGCCCCTAGTTCTATCATATTTGGAGTTCATTGAGCTTTCTGTTTCTGTAGATACATTATTTTCATTGAATTTGGGAAGTTTTTTCCATTCTTTCCCAAATGCTTTCTCTGCCCCTATCTCTCTTCTCTCAGCTGGGACTCCCATTACCCATTGGTGTCTCAGGTACTACTTGTTTTTCTCTATTTTTTCTGCTTTTCGCAATGGATCATTTCAGTTGACTTTGCGTTCACCTATTCTTTCTTCTGCTCAAATAACTCTTGCCTTTGGTTCTTCCGCTTTCGTCTGCTGAGGCCCTCTCGTGACTTGTTCATTTCAGTGGTTCTACTTTTCAAACTTGGAATTCCTACCAGGTCCTTTCTTAAGAAAATAGCTTTTCTCATGATTGATATTTCTGTTTGGTATCAGAACGTTTTCAGATGTTTCTTTTGTTCTGTATACATGATGTTCTTAAACTCTTTGTACGCATTTAAATAGCTGATTTAAACTGTTTTTCTAGAAAAATTCAACAATTGGGTTTCCTCTGAGATCATTTTTATTGATTGATTTTGCTCATGTGTCTGGGTACTTCATTGTTTCTTTGAATATGTCATTTAATTTATTATTGAAAAATGAATATTTTCAATAGCATGATGTGGGAATTCTGGAAATGAATTTTTTTTTCCTCTCTAGGTTTTGTTGTTGCTACCGGTTACAGTTATATATTTTTTTTTGGGGGGGGGGTTAATGAATTTTCAGAATTAATTCTGTAAAGTCTGTATTGCTTGTCATGTGTAGCCACAGATGTCTTTTCCCTGCGTGAGTAGTCTATCTAATTTTGAAGAATGACTTTCTTACATTTCTGGAACCAGTACATGTCCCAGTATATGCCAAGGGGCTGTCTATGTTAGGGCAAACCTTTGACACTGAGCCATGCAGTTGACAAGGATTTCCTAACCTTGACCTCCTGCCTTTGTAGAGCCTGGAGGCCAGTGAGCAGCGAGACCTCAGGCTTCCCTAGGCCTTTAGTGAGCATGCACACATCAGCATGGCAGAGCCTCTCAGCACCCAATGGGCCTCTCCATAGTTTGTACTTTTAAGCTTGTGTTTAATCTGAGTTAAATATTGGTTTTAATGTTACCCACTGTCTTAGGCAGCTGCAATGGGAAAACTTTTTTTTTTTTAATATATAATTGCTTTCCATAAATTCTCCCAGGAAGAAAGCTTTCACCCTGGGTGAGCTCTGAGTCATGTCGACTTCAGACAGCCTGCTAAATGGGATCCCTCAGAGAGCCACTAGACGGGGGAAAGAACACGGCTGTGCTCTGGCACCCGGCTTTGAAAACGTTCCGGTTTTCTCCTCCTCTCTCTGATGCCCACCAGGCTGCCCTAATAATGTGGGCTGCGGTTTCTCCAGGGCACCGCAGAGCAACACGGGGGAGATGGAACTAGTGCCAGTTAAAACCCCATACATGTTCCTGTTCTCTCCAAGACACAGGTCTTTTTCTCCAATGCATGTGCACAGGGCTGGTGTAAGCCTCTGATGAGTAGTGCCCAGTGATTTGGGAAACTTGATTCTATTTTTTTTTTTTTTTGGCCACATTTTACATTGCTTTTAGGAAGAGCCTATTTTCAGAGATTCTCACTCTGCCATGTTGGTTGACGTCACGTCCACACACTGAATTTGAATTGTCCAGTTGAAGCTTCCCGTGCAAGCGTGTGGGGTTGGGCCGGCTGTGCGCTCAGCACCACGCTGAAGGAGCAAGCAGACGGGGAGGGCGCTGGGCACTGAATAAAGCAGGGCCTTTGGCCAACCATCCTCCACTTTCCTGGATGCGAAATGGGGCTGAACCGGTTCGCTGCTCGGAGTCACTCTTTGAGGTCCTGTGTTTCCTAAGGAATTTTTTAAAACTTTAATGAAAACGGCAAAGAAGCCTCCACTGCCAGCAGAAGGAGGTTCCCAAATGCAGAAATGGGGGAGAGTTACTCTGATTGAAGTTAAAATATCACCATTCAGGTTGGTAAAAACATAGCACCCGTGTTGGAATTTTCCCCCGAGTAAAAGCACACGTAGACAATATAGGGCACTGCCCAAATTCCGCTTTTGATACATTTGTAACATCGGTGAGTGTGGCAAAGAATTGCCACTCAAGAATTAATATGATACTCTGAACATAGATCAAGATATGTGGAGCCCCAGAGCAGGTTGGTAATTTGGTGCCTCTTAAGTAGATAGTCTTTAAATGTTTTTTGGTATTTATTAGTATTTGGTGGCTATAGGAGAAATTGATTTTCTATTTATAAAATATTGACTTCATTTTCATTAAAAAATTAAAAATAATCTCTTAATTTAGAAGATGAAAATTTCTTATTTTAATCAGCATTTCAACTTGGATACTTCAAAATTACATCAGTTAATAGATTAATATTAATATACTAAAGGCCTGGTGCATGAATTCATGCACCAGTGGGGTCCCTCGGCCTGGCCTGTGGGATCGGGCCAAAACTGGTTCTCCAACATCCTCTGAGGTATCCTGGATTGAGAGAGGATGCAGGCCAGGCCAAGGGACCCCACTGGTGCATGATTGGTGCTGGGGAGATTGGCCAGCCAGGTAGGGAGCGCAGGACATGTCCGGCCCATCTCATTCAGTCCGGATCAGCCAGACCCCAGCAGCAAGCTAACCTACTGGTTAGAGCATCTGCCCCCTGGTGGTCAGTGCACGTCATAGGGAGTGGTTAAGCTGCCTTACTATATCATTAGCATATTAAGTTTTGATTGGTTGAACAGTTGACCAGATGACTGGACACTTAACATATTAGGCTTTTATTATATAGGATTGATATAGTTATCAAAAAATATTTAGATCATTTGATATTATAATGCTAGGTGATGATATAGTAGAGATATTTAATAATTTAAGTATTTAATAGAACCTCACCTAGGTTGTAAAAATATAATTTGAAAAATATATATGTATTTTTATATGCACACTGAGTGGCCAGATTATTATGATCTCTGAATGCATAATAATCTGGCCACTCAGTGTATATCCTATATAATAAAAGGCTAATATGCAAATTGTCCCCTCAACCAGGAATTGGACCAGCAGTCAGGCCGGCCAAATACCCATATCCCCTCCACCTCACAAGCTGGCCGGACCCTATCCATGCATGAATTCATGCACTGGGCCATATATCCTCCTATATAATAAAAGAGAAACATGTAAATTTGACCATACCTTTGCTCCTGATTAACTATGCTACTAGCTAATCAGGAGCAGGGGCTGGGCCAAGTGGTGTGAGCACCGGGCCCCGGGGGTGGAGATGAAATGGTGGTGGTGGCGGCAGTGAGCACCTGGCCCCCGGGCACTGTGAGCGGAAGTGGTGGTGAGCGCCCAGCCCCCAGGGTGGTCGCAGGCAGCTGGGGCTGAGGTGAGCAGGGTGATGGCTGGGTGCCCAAGGCCTAAAGCCTCACTAGACGCTTTAGGCCTTGGGCAGGCTGGGGGTGAGCCATCAGTTGGACATCCCCTGAGGGCTCCCAGTATGTGAGAGGGGGCAGGTTGGGGTGAGGGACCACCCAATCCCAGTGCACGAATTTCGTGCACCGGACCACTAGTGTGTGTGTCTGTGTGTGTGTGTGTGTGTATACACACATATATATAAACACACACACACACACACACACACACACACACACACACACTGAGAGGCCAGATTATTATGCATTCAGAGATCATCGTCATCTGGCCACACACACACACAGTGTTATGCACACATGCATACATCCATATATATTAAATTCTGGGTTAGGGATTATTGGAATTTTAAATACAACATTGTTTTGTGTCTCAAGAAATACCCTGTCCAGATTGAAAGGAAACAATAATAAAGTATCGTATTAACAATGACGGGTGATATTAAGGTTGCATATTCCTGTCCATCAACAGACTGAGGCCTTTGATTCCAGAAGGAAGGTCCTATAGAAGTACAGCACATACAAGTAAGCACCGTGCTTATATTTGATCATAAAAACCGTATTGCTGGTGATATATTTCCGTATGTTTGTTGTTATTTTAGAGCACACTCTCTATCCATATAAAAAAGCTGGCTGTGATACCACATGCTGCCATGCGGACAGCTGCCTCACACATGTCCTGTTCACCACGTCACTTTCTTGCGCGCGTCCCCGCTCCGGTGCTCGTTGTCACCCTGAGCCGTGTGGGGCGGCGACATGCTGGACAGCTTACAGCCCAGGAACAGCAGGCCATACCCCTGACCCCGGTGTGCAGCAGGCTATCCCTCCAGGGCCGTCTAAGTCCCTCTGTGATGTTCGCACCGTGACAGCACTGGCCGATGATACCCTTTCTGGAGCGTATCCTAGTCTTCGGGTGGCACGTGCTGTACAGTTGCCTTTACTCAGTATGGGCCAAAGGGACCACCTTTGGTATTTGAGGGCACGGGTCCTATTCTTAGGGAGACTGGGGGTGTCTGCTGCTATAGAAATCGTTTGGCTGTGTTGGAGAGGATTGATGACATGTTCATCCCGTGTAAGATGGAGCTCTTTAGAAAACTCATCTTGGGAAATGAGTGTCTTGTGCAGTCGGGTGTGTCTGTGCACAGACACCGGGGCCCATCCAAGTGGCCAGTCAGGTATTGCGTTGGTTTGCGTTCTCAGGCACACACACAATCTCAGAACCCGTTTTCCAAGAGCCTTTGTTTTAGGACCCAAATGTACTTAGTCCCCAGATACATGCAGGTACCCACGTGTGAAAGATTGCCTTAGACAAACGATTACACTTAATTTTCACTGACAAATCCTTTTTGTTTCCACATGTATGTTCTCCGGTTAAACATCATCTTGGCCACATGTGCGACGGAAGTCGACATTTAGCAATACACCGACTTACCAAGCATCCCCAAATATGTCTGAAAAATATGTCAGTGAACACAACGCATATTCAGCAATACACACATTGCTTATGATTTGTCTTCACATGTCAGGGATCGTATTGAAAAGATAACGAAAGCTGTTATTCTGCAGATCCCATAAAATACTCATTATTGTCCAGGAAGGGGGCGGATCCACGCTGGAAACACGGGGAAAACCTGTCCCGGAGAATTACAACTGGAGCACGAGCAGCAGTTCGCCGACATCCGAGCAACAGTGTTTCTTTCTTCCAGAATCGGGGCGCGTTTTGGTGCTTTGGGGAGCAGGGCGGCAGCCCCCCCTGACTCAGCTGCCGGGAGAGACGCCTCCTCTGCCGGAGCCGGTTCTGCTCCAGGAAATAAACACCGGTTCGGTTCCGTTCTTTCTGGGCAAAATCCCTTTTCGAATGCAGTTTCAAGTTGTCCGCTAGGGGCGCCTCTGCTGCCCCCGGTTCAGCCCGCGGCAGGATGATGCCCGCACCCCGATCCCCTCGGTCTCCCCTGGGAAGCTGGGTCCTCTGAGCCCCTGGCTGCACCGGCCGCCTCCTCCCCCCACCCCCGCGCTCCCTGCACCCCTGGGAAGGGCGGAGAGGATGGGGGAGGTCTCGGTGGGGGTCCCAGTCCCTGGGGGTCCCTCCTGGCGGGTGGGAAGTGCCGCCCAGTGGGTAGGGACGTTGAGGGCCTGAGGACTTGAGTCCCATGCAGCAGCGGGGTCTCCCGGCCTCGGCCTTGCTGCAAGGTGGGGCTGGGAGGGCGGGGGGGGGGGGGGAGGAGGGGGTTTGGCCTGCCGCCTGCGGGGCGTTGCCGTTGCCAAGGCAACCGTGCAGTTGGCCGGGGACACAGGAGGCTGCCTGGGGCGTGTGGGTGGAGGCCAGGCCCAGAGCCAGCCAGGTAGCGGGTCCAGAGGCCAGGCGGGGGCTGTGGGGTGCAGGGCCCCTTCCTCCCTCCCTCCCACCCCTCCGGGGTTGCCATGGAGACGCTGGGGCAGCCTCTTCTGCACCCGATGCTCCCGCAGGCGCTGGAGTAGAAACAGCAGCCGGAGCCCTTCTGCCCCAGCGGCCTGGCCAGGAGCCCCCCCACCCCCCCACCCCTGCAGCTGCCGCCTCTCCCTGCCTCCCACACACAGGAGAGGAGGGGGCAGGTGTGCAGAAGTCACCCCGGGTGCCCCCCTCCCCTCCCCACCCCCACGCCCACGCCTTTGTTGACCAGGCTTTCCGCCCGGATTGCTCTGTCTCTGCGCCGTCTCCTCTCCCACAATGCCCGCAGAGGGTGAGGATGGAAACGGGGCTCCCTGGGCACTGCGTCTGCCGTCTCTGCTGCTGGCAGGAGGCAGTCCCCTGGCTCTGCTGCCCACATGCAGGTCCCGCAGACAGAGCGTGCAGTGTGCTCCTTCGCATGGCGCAGGGGGCGTGCAGGTCTGCGTGTTCGCCCGCAGGGCGGGGGTGCCATGTGCAGGAAAGTCCTCCTGGTGAAATGAGCCGCTTTCTGATACGGGGGTGACATCATTGGTGTTGGGATATTTGGGGACATAATAGAGAAAGAAACCGACTGCCCAGCAGCCCTGCCCCTCTCTCTCTCTCTCTCTCTCTCTCTCTCTCTCTCTCTCTCTCTCTCTCTCTCTCTCTCGTCCCCTAACTCTATATGCCAATCTAGTGCAAAAATCCTTCTTTTCTGAGCCCTGTGTCTCCCATGTTCAGGTCAGTTTGTGGCTTTGCAGAGGGGCTTGTTTTAGCTGGGGGCCTGCCTTGGAACTGGGGCGGGAGGGTGTGGCCTAGAACAGTGGTGGGCCAACTCATTAGTCAACAGAGCCAAATATGGACAGTACAACCATTGACGTTTCTTTTGAGAGCTACATTTTTTAAACGTAGACTTCTCCTAACGCCACTTCTCCAACATAGACTGGCTGGGGTTTGTTGTGGACACGGCCCGGCCTTCATTCTCCCAAAGCTCCTGGAGCGTCTGCTACTGATCATTGTGTGTCCTCCCATAGTGCTGCCTGTTCACTAGACCGGCCTCTCCGGCTGACTTGAATGCTATGTCTTTAGAAAATCCCCACAAGGCAAGACAACTATTTCTTTCCTAAAGCTGATGGTTGAGATGCGGAATAATTTGGGTTTCCCCCCACGTGCTGTGCCGTGGGGTTTTCAGAACCTCTGGGAGAGTTTTATTGAGTCCAAGCCCAGGGAAAGCTCTGAATGTGAGACATGCTTGTCTTCGGTGTCCTGTCATCTCGGTGTTCCCCAAGCACGGAATCTGACTCTGCCTGTCACCTGTCACCCACAGCTGAGAATTGGACCTTCCCCTCCTAACCTAACCCGTGGTCGGCAACCTCATTTGTCAACAGAGCCAAATATCAACAGTACAACCATTCAAATTTCTTTCGAGAGCCCGATTTTTTAAAGTTAAACTTCCTCTAACGCCATTTCTAGACTGGCTGAGGCTATGGTGTTGTGTGGAAGAGCCACACTCAAGGGGCCAAAGAGCCACATGTGGCTCGTGAGCCACAATGTGTTGACCACTGACCTAATCTGTTCTTTTCCTCGAAAATCTCCCCATCTCTCCTGGCACTTCTCTGCCCTCTTTGAAAGCTCTTGCTCAGTCTTTCACTTTTTCCCTTTTTTAAAAAAAAATTTTTATTATTGCATATTGCCTTTCCGTTTTATCCATCTTATGTATTTCCCTGGGCCTTCTCATTCCCGTCCACAGCCTCACCCGCCCTGTCATTCTCTGGTGTCATTACTCTGGGCTATCTTGTGCAGACTTTGCTTGGACTCCTGACCCCTGTTTCTGGCTGCTTCGTGGACCTTGATACTTGTCTTCCCTGCAGCCATCTGCAGTCCAACCCGTCCCTGACCGAGCCCTGTCCCTTCCCAATCTCTTACTCTGTTCTGACCATCACTCTCCTTGGCAGTTACACGGTAGCTGACGCGGAGCGTGCGGACAGCCGTGGATGAGCTGGCGCTGGGACCAGGTTGCTTTGGTTCATAGCCGCGCCCCCCACCTTGCTAGCTGTGTCGTTTGGGACAATTGCTTAACCTTTCCGCTGTTCTCGGGACTCTGCAGGAGTCAAATACAGACAGTCCTGGGGTTACGTGGGACTCGATGTTCGTCGTTTTGGGGTTACGTTGCCGTCTCCCATCCTATATAATAACGATGTAATATGCAAATGGTCCTTACACTGCAGGGCACTAGGACCAACCGTGTAACAGCCAGTTCACGGATCAGCAGGAGGGTGGGGCAGCGAGCTGCAAGCAGGCGGAGGAGAGCTACGGCGAGGGGCGGGGCAACAAGCTATGAGAGGGGGGCAGGGAAAGGGGGGCAGGGGGAGCTACAGGAGGGCCGGGCAGCAGGTTGAGAGCTACTGGAGGGCAACAGTGAGCTACTGATGAGCTACTGGTGCACGGATTCATGTGCAGGGCCACTAGTCTTACCTAATAATAGACAAACATGTGAATTGACCATACCTCTGCTATGCCCATCGCCAATCAGAGTAAGAATGCAAATTAACCCCACAAAAATGGTGGTTCATTTGCATACATAGGCACCTAGCGCCTGTGTCCCGGGAACATCCTGGTACCCTGGTCACTGTGAGGTAAGCCATCAGAGCCGGGGGAAAGGGAGAGGTGGAGCTGGCCATCTGAGGGGGCTGAGGGTCCCCTGCCCAGGTGGAAAGCCTGGGGCAGGCTGGGGCTGGGGTAGAGCCAGCGATCAATTGATCACAGGGCTCTGGGGGTCCCCTGGCCAAGGTCTCCTGCCCAAGGTGGAAAGTAAGCCATCAGTAGGACATCCCCTGAGGGGCTCCCAGTATGTGAGAGGGGGCAGGTTGGGCTGAGGGACCACCCACCCCCAGTACATGAATTTTGTGTACCAGGCCCCTAGTTTATTTATAAAAAAAAAAGTTCTGTCATTTTGACAAATGTACATATGTGTTTTTTTTTTATTATTTATTTACCACAAGTAAAAGTCAGGAATTGTTGTCTTTATTTTACTTACTTATTTACTTATTTATTTATTTATTTATTTATTTTTTACTGTGTCTGTGCTTCATTACTCCTGTGTCTGTGCTCCATGTGAGTAACGTAGGTGCTCATGTAGGTGGGTTCTGACTTACAGTGGAAATCGTGTTATGTCAGGCTGTAGGAACGGATCTCCCACATAACCGTGGGCCTACCATAGCACACAGATTACCCAGTGCATGTAAGTGCTCAATTGATGTTAGACGACGCTGTTTGTGAGGGGGGTCATGAGATCTCGCTGAGGATTTGTATGCAGCCCCTTGGGGAAGTCCCACAGCCTTTACTGCTGACATAAGGAAACGTCTAAGAACCAGAGGAGGGAGGGCAGACACTCACCTTCAGGGTGAAGGATGTTGGAACCGTTTTCGCAAACAGGCATTTTCATTTGCCACGCCACGAATACCTCTTCTCAGGAAAATTCTCCTTGCGGAAAGAACATCCTGTTTCTTGCTGAAGGTTTTGAAACATGCTTTCCTTAAGCCTGCATTTTGTTGTTTTAGTTTTCTCCTTCCGAGTGCTCAGAGAGAAAGAGAGCGGTGGGATTGTGAGTCATGGCAAGAATGATGGGATGCCTGAAATGGGTGTGGTTCAGTGGATGGAGGTCAGCCTGAGGACTGAAGGGTCCCAGGTTCGATTCCGGTCAAGGGCATGTACCTAGGCTGCGGGCACATCCCCAGTGGCGGGTGTGTGTGTGTGTGTGTGTGTGTGTGTACAGGAGGCAGCTGATCGATGTCTCTCTCTCATGGATGTTTCTGACTCTCTATCCCTCTCCCTTCCTCTCTATAAAAAATCAATAAAATATATATATTTTAAAAAGAATGATGGGATGCCTTCACGTTGGGAGAAATTGGGCCTCACTGCGACGTGGAGGTTTTGTCCACACCCTGCTCCTCCCGTAGCAAACACTCCCCAGTAATTCCACACCTACATTCCCGTTGGCTCCATCTCCCCATCCCAGCTGCCTCTTTTATCCGATAGCGCCGTCCCGTACAAGTGTGACACCTGCTTTCTGCCCCTTTTCCCTTGTGTCTTTGCGCGGCTCCTGTGTTTCTGCAGGTCTGGCTAGTAAATGAGACAGAAGCCCCCGCTGGTCCTCGTACTCATTGTCTTCCTCCTCAGGGGACCAGCACCCCTGACCTCCAGGGGGCCTGTGGCTGCATTTGCTAGCTCTCCTTGCCTGTCGGCATGGCCCCGGGACGGAGTGTGCAGCTTAAGCAGGTGTGATGAGCACCCCGCATGCGTGTCCCGCGCTCACTCCTGCGCTTCCGGGTGGGAAGAGTGGCCTCTGGAGAGCCTGGCCGTCACGTGTTCCTGGCAGCAGAGCCTCGTCCTGCCCCCTGGACCGCTAGACGAGGGATACATACGTTTCCATCTACTTAAGCAACACTGTCTGGAGGTCCTTTTATTACAGTACAGACTCTGTCTTAACCCAGTGTTTTGTAAACATTGTGACTCATGTTTGTGGTGGCATTTCATTTTTTCATTTGCAGTTTCCTGATGACCTATCAGTAGGACATCTTTTCTTTTAAAAAAAAAAAAATATATATATATATATTTTATTGATGTTTTACAGAGAGGAAGGGAGAGGGATGGAAAGTCAGAAACATCCATGAGAGAGAAACATCGATCAGCTGCCTCTTGCACACCCCCTACTGGGGATGTGCCCGCAGCCAAGGTACATGTCCTTGACTGGAATTGAACCTGGGACCCTTCGGTCCACAGGCTAATGCTCTATCCACTGAGCCAAACCGGTTTCAGCAGGACATCTTTTCACATGCTTGATTTCCATTTGTACATCTTCAGTGAAATATCCGTTCAGATATTTTGCCCATTTTTGTGATCAGACTTTTGTTTTCTTATTGTAGGATTTTAAGCCTTTGTCTATTTTGGATAATAATTTTTCATCAGATATACCTTTTGCAAATATTTTCTCCCTGTGTGTATGACTTATCTTTTCCATCTCTTGACTGTGTCTCTTACAGAGCAGAACTTTTTAATTATAATGAAGTCCAGCCTATGAATTATTTTTTTCACCCATAAATACCTCAGTATTATACCAAAAAAAAAAAAAAAATCATTCGCATGGCCAAGTTCATCGAGATAATGTTTCCTATATTCTAGGAGTTTTTATAGTTTGGAATTTTTACACGTGAGGCTATGCTCCATTCGGAGTCACTCTTTATGAAGATTATAGATTCTTTCTCTCTTTGTGTGCATATCGATGTCTATTTTTCTAGCACCGCTTGTTGAAAAGACAACCTTTTTCCATTGTATTGCCTTTTCTCCTTTGTTATGTGGGTCTCCTCATGTACTTTATATCCGGTTGCATTGGTCTAGTTGTCTGTTCTTTTGTCTGTATGACACTGTCTTGTTGCCGTGGCTTTTACTAAACCTTGAAGTTTCTAGTGTCAGTCCTCTCACTTGGCTCTTCTCCTTTAATATTGCGTTGGCTTTTCTGGGTGTCCTTGACCTTTTTTTTATAGGGAGCTATCACCAGAACTCTGTCTCTTTATGTCAAAGGCTTAGTCAGGCATTAGAACGACACACATTATTCTATATAATAAAAGCCCAATATGCTAAGTGCCCAGTCTTCCATTCAACCAATCAAAGTGTAATATGCTAATGATATGCTAAGGTCACTTAACCGCTCGCTATGATGTGCACTGACGACCAGGGGGCAGACAGTCAACTGCTTGACCAGTCGCCGTGACGTGCACTCACCACCAGGAGGCAGACACTCCAGCCAATAAGTTAGCTTGCTGCTGGGGTCTGGTGGATCAGGACTAAGCCAGATGTGGTGGACATGCCCTGGAGCTCCCCAGTAGTCCCTCCCAGCTGACCTACCTCCTGCATCTCTCCCTGACTGTGGTCATGCACTGGTGGGGTCCCTTGGCCTGGCCTGTGCCCTCCTGCAATCTGGGACCCCTCGGGGGATGTTGGAGAGCTGGTTTAGCCCTGATCCTGCAGGCTAGGCTGAGAGATCCCACTGATGTATGAATTCGTGCACCAGGCCTCTAGTAAGAATATATTTAGGAAGAAAAGCAGGGAAGCAAGCAGCCTCAAGGACGCATGGTTCATAAGGACCTTGAGAGGGAAAGTGGTTTGTGTTTTCTGGGCGGCAGCAGCCGCCGGAGGAGGCGGTGGGAGCCACTCCTGCCTGAGAGACAGCATCTGACCAGCCAACCCTGTGAGCAGCAGAAGCATATGGCTGGGCGGTGCTGTCCAAGCTGCTCTGTGCCCAGGGCCTTGGCTGCCTCGGGACTTGGACTTCTGTTTGTGCGGAAGGAGAACGAACAGGTTCCTAAATACTTGTAATTATCTTCTCATTGAAGATGCAGAAACTTGGACCTCAATACTGTTTTCTTGGGTAAATCCTCAATCTTGGAAAGAAGGGGAATTACATGTTCTCTATTTTTGCAAATGAATTGCTGCTGTAAAATTAATGCCTTGTTATAGGGTTGCCACTCAAAACACTCATTTTATTTTAGGTTGAAGTGTTATTTTAGGTTGAAATAATTCATTTCTCTCTTTTTTAAAAAAATATATTTTATTGATTTATTTACAGAGAGGAAGGAAGAGGGATAGAAAGTCAGAAACATCGATGAGAGAGAAACATCAATTAGCTGCCTCCTGCACACCCCCTACTGGGGATGTACCCACAACAAGGTAAATGCCCTTGATCAGAATCGAACTTGGGACCTTGCAGTCGGAAGGCCGATGTTCTATCCACTGAGCCAAACCGGTTTCGGCTACATTTGTCTCTTTATGCTAGTTTTACTTTGTTCTATTTTATTTCTTTTCCCATAAATATGGTTTCTTTGGATTTTAATGTTAATTTGTTGTTTCCCTTTTTTTAAAAAAAATGGTTCATCAGAAACACTTTAGAAGATATTGAAGAATGCTGCAGATTAAAGGTTCATAATTTGGTTTATCAGTGTGCTATTTTTTATATGATTAGGGTGAGTTTATTCAATAGTCAGTACCTAAAATCAAAGGTTTATTTCAGCTCCAGATTTTTACAAATTATTTGCTGAACCAGACGTTTTGTGGTGGTGGTTTGTGTGTTTGTGAACATGTGAGTGAACTGAAGGCCTGAGGGCCAGATGGCAAGGTCTTCTCCCCGAGGCTGACAAGAGAGCTTTGGGCCCCTTTCAGAGTGAGCCCAATTCTGCCTGAATACAGTGAAACCGTCTATTTTCCTGTCTCTCTCATCTTCCCAGGGGAGCCTGCTTCACCACTGGAGCCCTGGGTTCCCTGGTTCAGTGTGTGAAAGTGTTTGTGTCCAATCTCTCCCCGCACCCCTCGCACCCTCTTCCCCGAGGATTGTCAGTCCACTCCCTTTCTATGTCCCTGGTTCTGTTCTATTCACCAGTCCATTCTGTTCATCAGATTTTTCATTCACTCGGTTTTCAGATTCACCTTGTCGTTTTGTTGTTGATAGTTTTTATCTTTAGCTTTTTCTTCTTCTTTCTCTTCTTGAAGAATACCTTTCAGCATTTCAGTGGCTCGGTTTAAGGGCGTGGGATGGAGAGAGGGATTGGGTGGAGGGGAGCTATGGGGGAAAAAATGAGAAACGCCTGTAATAATCTGAACAATATCGACTTATTTAATAACAGAAGAGAAAAAAAAGAAAATGTTTTTGTTTAAGCAACTTTATGTGTTCACTTTGAGTTACATACACTTTTATTTCTTTATTGTTTAAAGTATTAAAAATAGTAGTACATATGTCTCCATTTTCTCCTCTATTGACCTCCCCCCGGGCTCCCCTACCCCACAATACATGTCCTCACCTGCACACCCCCAGTGTCTTGGTTACGCTTATATGCATGCGTACAAGACCTTCAGTTGATATCTTACAGCCCCCCACCCTTCACCCTCCCCTGCCTTCCCACTGTATTTTGACAGTCTGTTCAATGCTTCTTTGCCTCTGTATCTATCCCCTCCCCCCCATTTCTTTTCTTTAAAAAATCTTGCATCTGCAGACTAGAAGTAAATGTATGAGAACTGAACAGAACCTTTTTTTTTTTTTTTACTGACTGTGTGCTGCTTGCTTTGCTCCTCCTTCAGGACGGCGTGGGGGTGGACGAGAAGCTGTCCCTGCGGCGGGTGGCCGTGGTCGAGGACTTCTTCGACATCATCTACTCCATGCACGTGGAGACGGGGCCCCACGGGGAGCAGGTGCGGAAGCACGCGGGCCAGAAGAGGACGTACAAGGCGGTGAGTCACTTTCCCCAGGTGGTGGGAAGTTTGGTGTGAGGGATGCTTATTAGAATGGGTTAAATAAGGATAAATATTCTATCTGCCACATACATTAGACCTTCTCATGGTCCCACCCAACATGTGAACTGTAATTTAATTACTCCTGGTTCTGTTTTGGCCGTGTGCTTCACCCAGGCTATTGTATGTAATTTAGACCTGTCTCTATGAGTCTCATAGAGTTTTCTTTAAACATACATCATGTGTAGTAGTCCTAGTCAAATGTGTTATTTATCCCCTGCATCATAAGATGGCTGGAACTTTTGAATATTGGTACTACCACTACCGTCTTAACATTTCCTCCCCTTCAAATCATATTAATATGTTTAGGCAGTTCCTCTTTAATGGTTATAATCACATGGATAAGAAAATTTTATGTACTCTTTAAATGTTTCCTTATATAAATACATTGTACCAAAGGGTATACATTTCTTACAGAATAGGTTATTTAAAAATATGTGTTACTTTTATGTATTTAATGCCCTTGGACATTTCTGAATGGATATATATATATATATATATATATATATATACACACACACACATATATATAGTGCTTATAACATAAATTATGTACAAAGAAGGTTTAATTAACTGATATTGAAATATATATTGTCAAGCTGGAATTATATATTATTTCTAAAGTGTCTAATAATTACTTACTGTTTGATCTTAGACACTTCAATCTAGCTTTTTATTTAATTGAAAAGTTTATGGAATCATCTTAATACCGATATTTCATCCTTTCTAGGAAAATGGAACAGTAAATTACTCTGTGCCAATATGAGCCAGGTATACGTCAGCAGTACTTTGTCAGCAGTCAGAAGACTGTGCTTTTTTAGAATTCTTATTGAACTTTGCTTTTGGCTGCCTTGATATTAACTGTTTTCAGCTGTATTCATGCCCAATATCAGTCTGGATCCATTTTTTTTTTCAGATACAGAAAAATGTGTGAAATGCTCAAAGTTTCAGATACAGGTACCTATGTTTGAAAACTAGCTACTGAGCATCAGAAAGAGCTTCTTTTCCATAACTATTTTTTGCTGTATTTCCAGGGTCATAGCGAACCTGCATAGTTGCATAATAACCCCTAATACATGTGTATTTACCTCTCCTTCTCTATGGTTTTCTTTCTTGGCTGTTTCCAAACTGCATGGTTTGTGGGCAGGCACGATGGTGGGTTTCCTCACATGATTCTGCCACATGAACTTTCTTTTGACTCACATGTCTCAGAAGGCACTCCTCTCATGACGAATGGCAGTTGCCTCCCTCCTTTAGGATAATTTTATGTCAACTAATATTCCTGCAAATGCTCGTTTCCACCTGTCTCCTAAGCCAGGGTTTTCTCTCCGGATGGCAATAGGAAAATAATTGTATATTGATCTACTAATAGCACTAACCGTGTGCTCTTGGATAGTCTGTTTTCATGCAATAACCACCTGAACTTGATAGGACTGTGTAAGGTAGACATGCATCAGTTTAATTGTATTAAATGAAAAGCTAACAAGAAATGAGTGGTTTCATTGTCTGCAGGAGGGTGGCAGCCAAATCTGATTAAATGCCAAAAGCAATTTAAAATAATTTAATCTTTCCAATGCGCTAGATTGAGATCTTAAACTAAAGTGGGAACATGACTCAGAACATAGACCCAAATAGCTCACCTTTGTCTTCTGAAATGAAATGTGAGAATTTGACCCATTCCCTTGTGGCATGCTAAACATGCTCAGTATATTGGTAAAATGTTTTAACATACATTATTTTGCATTGACATTATAAAGACATTTTCTGCAATTTGGGGTAAGGATACCAACTTTAAAAAAATATTTTTTATTGATTTTTTTACAGGAAGGGAGAGGGATAGAGAGTTAGAAACATTGATGAGAGAGAAACATCCATCAGCTGCCTTCCTACACACCCCCTACTGGGGATGTGCCTGCAACCAAGATACATGCCCTTGACCGGAATCGAACCTGGGCAACCTTTCAGTCTGCAGGCGGATACTCTATCCACTGAGCCAACTCGGTCAGGGCAGGATACCAACTTTTAAAGTCTAACCAGCGTCTAAAACATCATCTAATCCCTATTGAAAACATTCTGTTTGAAGATCTTTCCCGAGTTTATTGTTTATTTTCACATCTAAAGTGTTTGCAACCTTTTTCTAATATCATGAATGTTATTTTTGGCCTAACCAATTGCCTTCTGGTATCTCTATAGAGAATCCTAATTAGGAAACATTTCCACTTTGTGGACTAATAACTCATCATAGAAAAAAACTGCTGCATGCCAATAAAACTGTCTACTTGACTCTGCAGTGAACTTAAGTCTAACGTTAAAAGTTAATATACATGTTCAAGTAACGAAGCATCAGACTAAGTGCAATTTGAAATGGAGTCATGTTGGGTCAGAGTTGAGTTCTCAGTACTAATACAGGGATTGGCTAATTATTAGTAAATTAGTTAGACACCTATGGCAATTATAATGGTTCCACTAAGTTTAAGATTTTTTTCTACTTCTGACTTATTAGTTAGCTCATGGAGCATGCATGATTATGTTTATTGACCTTTTTTTCTTCCTTTTCCTACATGGCCAAGAAACCATACTTCTACAACTAATCATTAAAGCGTCTCAGATTGTCTTAATAATATTATCAATAGATTTAGTGGTCATTTTATTTACTTTGCCTTTGTTTGCAAATCTTTCTTTGTTTTCACTCTGCAGGAAATGGTGGTTCTTTAATATTGGATTAACTTTGAATGCTATTTGTTTTGACCTATTTGCAGTATATCATTCCTTGAAATATCTAGACATTCTATAACTTAACGTTTATCTCAAATTGATTATTTCTGTAGATAAAATTGGAAGGCGTATGTTCTATTACTCATGAGGTCTCTGAAAAACAAGTCCACATAAAATGACACATTTTAGGGGTATGTGAAGGCCATCGTAGTTATTATTTCCAGTCATTGTTGAATTTCAGTGTCTTAGGTACTTTCTCTGTATTTGTCACTGTCTCCATATTAACTGTCACTGGTCCATTGGATGTGTTTCTTTCAATAGACTTGACTAGAGTAAGCTCTTGATTATCTGCATTAACCCCCCGCTGGGGGGTCTTTGTGGGTTGTGTCCCCATCACAGGCTCAGCTCAGCTGCCTTTCAGAGCTTTCTGATGTCAGAGTCCCATTGAGAGATTCCACTTCAAGGCTCTTTCATGAGAAAAACGAACAAACAGAAAACTAGAGTAAGTGGTGGGAATTCAGGAACTAAGGGGGAACGTTCCGTTCATGTTTTCAATAGAGAACAGTCTGTGTGTGTATGTGTGTAGATGTGAACGCACACACACACCTTGTAGTGTGATGCAATAACCCTACATGCATTGTTCACATGCATAGCTGCCAGGAATTACATTCGTTTAATTCAGAGGGGCTAGTGTGCACTTTAGCTAAAAGAAAATAGACTAGTACCCAGACCAACTCAGTTGCAAATGTCAGATCTAGCACTTTCCTTTTCTCTCTCTCGGTCTAAAAGGAGATCATGGTACGTGTGGTGTGATAAAATACATGAGTTAAGATGTGAGAAGCGCAGGCATCTGGTTAACATTTGAATATTGTTACTTCTTTATCTAGTCACTACTCGTGTTCCGGGCAGAAGGACCGACAGGGACAATAGAACAGGGCTACCACTGCCTGAATTATATGGTGGACATAATTTCCTCTGCCTGCCCCCTCCCCCTCACTACCCCTCCCCCCACTCCCTTCCACCCCCACTCCCCTGTTGGGAGATATAATGGCAATAGCCTGAGCATTTTTCATGTGCATCCTGTAGGTGGCGCTATCCTGTAGGTGGCAGAAGTCCACCCTGCAACTTTTAGCCAAGATTTGCCCTGGCTGAAGGAAAACATGAAAGAAGGCAGAGTTCCCATGGTTAGGGGTTCTCTTGCTAGACTGTGTTTATGTTTTAATTATTTCGTTACGCTTTTCCACAGGTCAATTTTATTAAATTAATTTTTGGAAAAATTTAGAAACTGGCTCTATTTATTTATTTTTAAAATTTCTTTATTGATTAAGGTATGACATTTGTGTCCTCATCCCTCCATTAACTCCCCCCCCCCCCAACTCATGCCCTCACCCCCTGGTGTCCGTGTCCATTGGTTAGGCTTATATGCAGCATACAAGCCCTTTGGTTGATCTCTCCCCCTTACCACTCCCCTCCCCTACCTTCCTTCTGAGGTTTGACAGTCAATGCTTCTCTGTCTCTGGATCTGTTTTTGTTCATCAGTTTATGTTGGTCATTATATTCTGTAAATGAGTGAGATCATGTGGTATTTATCTTTCTCTGACTGGCTTATTTCACTTAGCGTAATGTTCTCCAGGTCCATCCATGCTGTTGCAAATGGTAAGAGCTCCTTTTTTACTGCTGTGTAGTATTCCACTGTGTAGATGTACCACAGTTTTTAATCCACTCATCTGCTGATGGGCACTTAGGCTGTTTTCAATCTTACCTATGGTAAATTGGGCTGCTATGAACATAGGGGTGCATATATCCTTTCTGATTGGTGGTTCTAGCTTCTTGGGATATATTTCTAGAAGTGAGATCACTGGTCAAATGGCGGTTCCATTTTTAGTGTTTTGAGGAAACTCCATACTGTTCTCCACAGTGGCTGCACCAGTCTGCATCCCCACCGGCAGTGCGCGAGGGTTCCTTTTTCTCCGCATCCTCACCAGCACTCGCTGTTTGTTGATTTATTGATAATAGACATTCTGACAGGTGTGAGATGGTACCTCATAGTCGTTTTGATTTGCATCTCTCAGATGATTAGTGACTTTGAGCAGGTTTTCATATGTCTCTTGGCCTTCCTTCTGCCTTTTTTCGAAAACTATCTATTTAGGTCCATTGCCCACTTTTTTTTATTGGATTGTTTATCTTCCTTTTGTCAAGTTGTATGAGTTCCCTGTAAATGTTGGAGATTAAAACCTGGCTCAATTTAAAGAATTTTTTTTCAATATTTATTGAATATTTCCTTCCAGATACATACTACAGAAAAATACCATCTCATGAAGAATTTCTATGTTCCTGTGTGAAAATTAAAAAGGGGGAGTCTTTATTTTATTAGATCTAGAAAACTTCACCTTAAAGGTGTAGCTTGTATCATTTTTGTCCTTAAAAAATAAATAAATGCCTATTGGTTCATCATCTCTACTGCTCAGTAGGATAGTTTAACTTGCACTGTTTCTGCTACCTTGCTAGCTTTAGCCTTTTTTTTTTTTTTTTTTTTACTTAGGCCACAGTTTGCTGACATGTAAAACGAGAGGGTTATATTTCAGTTTTCTTAAACTCTGAAGGAATGACACCATTGAGGATGTGTGGGGCCACCACTGTGCTGGGGACACAGTGAAGGTGGGACCCAATGTGAGTAGCAGGTTGGCAGCAGCATTGCAGCCAATAAACAGATGTGGGCACTGCCTTCTTGATGCAGATAGCATTGGTCATTTCACTCACTATTTCAGGGTGGCCTACATGAATGACTGTTCTGGAGATCAAATAGAGATAAAAACTTAAAATTACTGTGAATTTAAATGTGTTTAAGGACATCCTCTAATATTGAACTCCATGATACTGTTATACATTACGTCAGTGATTTAGAAGTATATTTTATAACTAGAGGTCTGTGCATGAAATTCGTGCAAGGGTGTGTGTGTCCTTCAGCTCAGGCTGCACCCTCTCCAAACTGGGACCACTCGAGGGACGTCCAACTGCCCGTTTAAATGAACAACTGTTAAACGGGCAGTTGGACATCCCTCTCACAATCCAGGACTGCTGGCTCCCAACTCTCACCTGCCTGCCTTCCTGATTGCCCCTAACCGCTTCTGCCTGACAGCCTGACCACTCCCTAACCACTCCCCAGCCAGCCTGATTGAAGCCTAACTACTCCCCTGCCAGCCTGATTGCCCCTAACTGCCCTCCTCTGTAGGCCTGGTGCCCCCCAACTGCCCTCTCCTGCTGGCCAGATCACCCACAACTCCCTCCCCTGCTGGCCATCTCGTGGTGGCCATCTTGTGTCCACATGGGGGCAAGATCTTTGACCACATGGCAGCAGCCCTCTTGTGTGTTGGAGTGACGGTCAATTTGCATATTACTCTTTTATTAGATAGGACTAGCTCATTTGGAAAGTTTATGAGCATAAACCATCGCTCCATTACACATATATTACCATACTTTTACATGTGTTTTATGGTACAGTTACAGATCTTTTATGGTACTTTTGTGAGGCTCCTTTTGTTTGCTCTTCTTTTTCTATGGCTAGTGTAGATGTTAAAATGTCATGCAGTTCCTGCTGGTGGGACACCATGTTGGATTTTCCTGTCACTGTGTCCGCACACGGCTCGGCAGAAGACCAGTCTCACAGTAGGTCCTCAGCAGGTCCCTGCCGAAGGAGTAAGCTCTCCTCGTCTGTGCAGTCCTCGCCTTGGTGACACCAGCTCAGTAGGATAGAGAGGTTTCCATAAATAGAAATGAGGACATTGAAGGAGAGCTGCAGCCAGCCCGTGTTCAAATGGAACAGGGAGTGGATTTATGCCATTTCGAGGTTTCTGCATCAGGTAAACACATTAGTTAACGCAAGTGCTTCCTGTTTGCTCGTCAGGGAAAAAATTTCCCCACGTGGTTTCTTTTTATCAGATACACACCCGTACCCGTGTATCCCACACATACGTACACAGGTCCCACATAAGCGATTTCTAAATATTGAAGACAGCCATTACATTTAAACACAGTACACATAACATTCAATCCACTTTCATGTTAGAGTAGTTTTGTTTTGTTTTGTTTTAAATCCTCACCCAAGGATATGTTTCCCCATTGATTTTTTTTCAGAGAGAGAGTAGAAGGGAAGGGAGAGGGGAGGGGGGGAGAGAGAAACATCCAGGGGAGAGACACCGATTGGTTGCCTTCTGCTCCCACCCTAACAGGCCGGGGCTGAGTCTGCAACTCAGGTGCTCACCCTTGACCGGGAATGGAACCAGCGACCCTTCGGTGTTCGGGCCGAAGCACTAACCACCGAGGGATGCTGGCCAGCGCCCACTGTTTGGATAACTAAAAATGATATTATTCAGACTAATAAGTCAGGTGTCTAAAACGTCTCAGCAAGAAACATACGCTTGGCACGGGGATTGGAGTATGAGGTAGCAGGCCCGAAGCAGATCGCGTGCTGCCATTCATCAGCATTGACTTGTTTCTCCTAAAGTGTAGTGGGAATTGTCCCAGGAGGGCAGGAGTCAGCGCACAATGCTGTCTGCGTGGAAGGTGGATGTGGAGGCCGTCACAAGGCGTTCAGAGCTCCCCCACACCAGCTTCTCATCACAAACCCCGTCCTTGCTGGTTTTCATATGAAACAACAGTGTCCCGGTAAACAGACAGTCCTTGAAAGGGATTGAACCTTGGAGAAACCTCATTAACTCTTCGTGTCCAACCTAGACATACACTGCTACGTTAGTGCACCCTTGTGGTGACAGTGAGCCAGCGCAGCTTCCAGAGCCGCTGGGGACATGGAATGCCTGCAGCACTCAGAACCAGAGGTCCAGGCTCTCCTGGGCACGGGGGGACGGGTGATGGCTAAAACCCTCCGAAGCCCCGCGAGGACGTGCCCGTGGGCACCTGTGCAGGCACCTGGACGTGGAGTTCGTTTGGGTAAAATGTCATAGGAAGAGCGCGGGGGATATCAGCCGGGCGTGGGCTTGGACGCCGAAGAGGACAGTCCTGTTAGGGATGACTTTGGCTTTGGGTGATTAGTAGGTCTGTCTTGAAGCTCAGAAATATTAGTAGGTCTTTCTTGAAGCTCAAACCTGTCCGAGGTTGTGTGTGGGGTGCCACATGCTGTGAACAGCTTTAAAAAAACATCACAATGAGCCACGGAAAAGTCAGGTTCCCTCTCTGCGTCCCCAGCTCCTCTGTGGTCTGTGGATGCCACCCGCCCAGTCTGCATCCCTGGCTTCCCCAGCAGGAAGATTATTCTCTCGCTGGACTGGCAAGTCTGAGTTATTTCACCGTACGCAGAAAGAAACACCCTTCCTCTACCTTCTAAATATGTTTTTTTATTGATTTCAGAGAGGAAGGGAGAGGGAGAGGGGGATGGAAACGTCAGGGAGAGAGAATCATGGACTGGCTGCCTCCTGCATGCTCCGCCCTGGGGGTCGAGCCCGCCGCTGGGGCTGGGAATCAAACTGACCTCCGGGTTCAGAGGTGCAAGCTCCAGGCCCGAGGCAGGCCAGCTGGGCCTTTGCCTGTTTTTTAAATCTTTGCAGCTGCTCCTCCCTCTCCTGCTCCCCTTTCTTTTTTTCTGGGAATGCCCTCTCCCGGCACCTGTAGCCCGACCGTGTCTGAATGTGGCTCTGCCCCCTGACCTGGAGTGGGAAACGGGGGTCCTGAGGGGAGCTGATGTGGCCACTTGGCTGCTGCCTCTGGGAATCTGGGACTTAGACCCCAAACATTTCTCCCTGGGGTGCCCTTTCTCTTCAGGGGGAGGGGGGACATGCAAAGAGGATAATATCTGTTGTGATGTGTATCCCTTAGTTGTATAATGATTCGTATATGGGGGCAAAAGTAGGTTTACAGTTGTGAGTACGCAAAACACAGAATTTATTCTTATTAAGTATTGTGATATTTTCCATATGAGCAACCAGAAGCCTACCTTCCCCACCCCACCCCCCAGTGGTCTAGACCAGCGGTCGGCAAATTCAGACAACAGAGACAAATATCAACAGGACAATGTTTGAAATTTCTTCTGAGAGCCACATTTTTAAAACTTAAACTTCTTCTAACGCCACTTCTTCAAAACAGACTTGCCCAGGCCGTGGTATTTTGTGGAAGAGCCATACTCAAGGGGCCAAAGAGCAGCATGTGGCTCGAGAGCCGAGGTTTGCTGACCACGGGTCTAGAGCAGGATTTCTCACGGTGGGACTCCAGGCTGCGGGCAGACGGTGGGCTGTGCCCCAGGTGCTCCCGGAATTTGGTTCATTCACCCCTGGGTGCAACGTGCCAGGAGCCAGGCCCCAGTTACTGGGATCCAGTGCACCCACTGCCCCGTATGCACAGGCCCCGCTCAGAGCACAGGAAACACCCCACGTGGAGAGACACTGTTAGCACCTTCCCGTGCGATGTGTATGGGTCCCTGTTTCACTATTAGCAGACGCCTGAAGAAAGCCTTTCTCGGAGCCCATGTGCTCGGTTTCTCCTCTAACCTCAGAATCCTCCGTTTCCACGGCCTGGTCCTTCATGGCTCAGTACTCGGTCCTCACATAGAAGCACCCACGCTTTTGAGCTGTAACTCCAGTTGGACTCCTTTTGACATCGTCTCATTTGCTCAGTCGGTGACTGTTCTAACGATTGTAAGATACAGCTCCAAATTAAAGATGCTCGCATTATGTTATCTTTATTCTATAAAACCAAAGAAAATAAAGGTGTGTTATTTTGGGGGGGGGGTGGCAGCAAAGCAATACAGCATTGAAGTGAAATCAATGAGGCAAAAACTTTTCAATAATATTAGATTATCCTCTATAATAAAACCCTAATATGCAAATCAATTGAAGGGCAGAACAACGGGTCACTATGATGCACAGTGACCACCAGGGGGCAGATGCTCACTGCCGGAGCTGCCCCCTGGTGGTCAGTGCGCTCCCACAGGGGGAGTGCTGTTCAGGCAGAAGCCAGGCTCAGGGCTGGTGAGCGCCGTGGCGATGGCAGGACCCTCTCCTGCCTCCACTGCAGGCCGCCAGTAAGAATAAGGGGTCCTGGACTGTGAGAGAGAGTGCAGGCTGGGCTGAGGGACCCCCCCACCCCCCCCAACCCCACACTTCTAGGCATGATTTTTGTGCACCAGGCCTCTAGTTTATAATGAACTTAATCACATTCTGCTTCTTGTTTGCCGATACCTGATCTACTCCTGTGCAGTGACGTCCTGCTGCCCCAGATGCTGTCACCTCTCCGTTGTCCTCCTCCGGTGTCCTGTCACACAGCGATTCCCGCACCTGCGCCCAAATCCAGCGTCTGCTTTTTGCCTCACCCGAGACCTCTTCTCCATCCCCGCACGACGTTGCCCTCTGTCCTGCCCCACATTCCCTTCCATTCCACTCAGCCTGCATTTCACGCATCTGCCTCGAGTTTCCAGATCCCCTGTGGCTGCCAGAAATATGGCCAGAACTGCCTACAAAGAGTCCCGCCTGCTTTCGCGCCCCGCCCCCCCCCCCCCCCCCCCCCCCCGTGGATGTCCCAGCCTTCATTCTGAACGTGACCACAGAGCCGCCACCTCCTCTCAGCACCACACACAATGTGTCTGGGCTGGCGGGCTGCCCCCCTCTGCTTCCTACCAGTGACGTTCACGTGGCCTGTCAGAGCCTATTCGCGAGCTGTCAAGTCGGGGTGGTAGGTGTGATGTGATCACTCTTTATTTTTTAAAATATGTTGATTGCATTGATTTCAGAGGAAGAAAGTGGGAGAGAGAGAGAAACATCAATGATGAGGAACCATTGACTGGCTGCCTCCTGCACGCCCCCTACTGAGGACTAAGCCTGAACCCCGGGCATGCGCCCTGACCGGGAATGGAACCGTGACCTCCCGGTTCATAGGTCACTTTTAAAAGGTGAAAGAGACGAGGGCGGAAATGAGATCACATCCATGTGTGCGTGAAAGATGTTCATGCCTGCGGCGTTGGTCTGCAGAGTTGGGAAACATTGCATAAACTGGGCACTGCGGTTTCAAATCCCCGGCAGATTGCCGGCCTTCTCACGCCTGCTCTTGACATAGTCTTAGGTACCAACCTGTTTCAAGTTTTAAATCATCTTCAGGCCCTGATCCGTATTTCCATTCATCTTCTACAAGTGCACACCGCCACGCGGCCAGATTTTAACAAGACACGAGGTGCCCAGGTGTATTTGAACCTCAGATAAACAGTGATTTTTTAGTGTGTCAGTGCCAATATTGCATGCGTAACTGGAATTCAGATTTCACTGTGGGTGCTGCATTCTAGCTGGCAATCTTCAATCTCTTTAAAAATCACTCCCGAGTAGGTAGGCCAGGGGAGCTGAGGCGTGGGTGTGGAGATGGAAGGCGGGAGAGGAGCAGGGAAGGAAGAAAAAATAGTGATAGGGACTGAAAATAGCAAATTGGAGTAAATGATAACAGAAGCAGCGTCAGAGCAGAACATCCAGGAACCCAGACGGGGAGGAGGGGCGGTGGGGGGAGGGTACCTCTGCGGGGGGAGCAGTGGCGAAGCTGGAGTGAAAGTATGAATCTGGCAGCATCCCCGTGTGGGAATTAGCGACATTATTACAGAATAGGACTTGCCCTGGTCAGTGTGCTCAGTGGTGAGAGAGTCAGCCCTCCCCTCCCCTGTACGGCAGTGTCATGGGTTCGGTTGGCGGTCAAGGCCAGTACTTGGGTTGTGGGTTCGATCCCTGGCCCCAGTAAGGGCACATGCAGGGGGCAACCAATGGATGTGTGTGTCTCACATTGATGCTTCTCTTTCTCTCTCTCTCTCTCTCTCTCTCTCTTTCTCTCTCTGCGAGAGAGAGAGATATACAGAGTGAATGCATATTTGATTACACAGGCCAACTTTTTGTCTAATTTATTATTAAGTATGAATGCACTTTTAACTAGAGAATTTATGTTTTCCGAATAAAAGTGTTTTCCTGAAAAACTTCAAAATTAACCGTTCGAAAGTATTTAAAGACAGACAATGTGCCAACTAGATGAAAGCAGAGTGGTCCGAGGATACGGTTTTACTGGTTTTACAAAGAGAGGAAGGAAAAGAGAGAGAAACATCACATTTTATTTTTATATCTTTTTTTTGATAACTGCCATTTTTACCTTCACTGAGCTGTGTTGCGGGGGGGGGGGGGGGGGGGGGGGGCGGCGAGTGGCACATGAGAACTGCCCGAAAGTGGCTTTATACTAACAAGGTTTTTCAGGCACAGTCTGCTCTTTCCTCAGAGAGCCAGCATGCCAACGGGTAACTGCCCATCATCTTTTCTATTCGACATTTGTCAGTAAACTTTTCAGAAAGGTGTTCCATATATAGCAGATGTAGATATAGATATAGATGACATAGATATATATAGGTATAGATGATATAGATATAGGTGATATAGATATAGGTATAGATATAGATATGAATATAGATATAGATGATATAGGTATAGATGATATAGATATAAATATAGATGATATATATATAAATATAGGTATAGGTATATAGATATATATAGATATAGATGTAGATGATATAGATATATAGGTATAGATATAGATATAGGTATATAGCTATAGATGATATTGATACAGACATAGATGATATAGATATAGATATAGATATAGATATGATATAGATATAGATGTGGATATGGATATAGATATAGATATGGATATGGATATAGATATAGATATAGATATATAGATATGGATATAGATGTGGATATAGATATGGATATAGGTGGTATTAGATATAGATGATATACATGCCTTTGACCGGACTCAAACTTGGGACCCTTGAGTCCGCAGGCTGATGCTCTATCCACGGAGCCAAACTGATTAGGGCTTTCTGGAGTTTTTTAAATATAAAGTTTTTAAATAGCGATTCCAATGCGCCTGCTTCCCATGGACCTTATGCATTCATCTACCCTGTCTGTTGGATAAGCCCACCGTGGCCCATTCCATTTATAGAAATAAATCAGGATTTGGGAGATCCAGGATTGAGATTTATAACTCTTTGCTTCGCCCTGTACTATCTAACAATGGCAATTCATTTTGTCTCTTTATCAGTCAATCTGTTTTTCAAAACATTACCATAACATCTGTTTTAGCCACTGTTTAAAACAATGGATGCACAAACCCAGGGAAAAATATAAAGTATATATACTTGTAAGAAACAAGTCTAGCTTTGTAGAAAATAACATTTCTGATAAGGAAATCATCTGATGAGTAATGCTTAGGTCATTAGTGTGCCTATTTCATTGTGGTCATGTTCCAGGCCTTCCTTTGTATGTTCTGTTATGAACAATATATGTGCCTGGTCACATGGCAGTTGCCTTTCTAGAACTTAGCTCAGAGGGAGCAAGACTAACACCAATACATGTTATCTTTTGCTTCTTGTATTAATATGATGCATTCATTGTTTCTGTGTTCAAAAACAAATTCATTCTCTCTCTCTCTCTCTCTCTCTCTCTCTCTCTCTCTCTCTCTCTCTCTCTTTCTCTCTGTCTCTCTCTTCCCCCGATACAGAGGTATTTTCCACGAATACATTTTCAAGTGAAGCCTTCCCCTCACCCACGTTCTAGCCAAGGTCTGTGTTGTGTATTCAAAGTCCACTTTCCATCCTAGAAACAGATGTGATTCAATTTGAAAAGTGGGTCAAGGCAAGAGACATTTGTGAATGAGTACAGCCTTTTATGTGATTAATTATGGCATTAGTAGATGGTATCTCAAGTAGCTGATCCAGATATTTTCCCATTTCTGCCCCTCCCTACTCTGTCTTACCTGTGGCTGCTTTTCCCTATCGCACGAGGGATGTTAGGACTTTGAGGAATGGACAACCCAGTAGAACACATCGGGGCATCTTATCCCCATTGATGGGCACCTGTTTGAGGTTGATTTAGCATTTCAAACATTCGTGGAAACAAGGCCTTTCTTTAGAGCTGAGGCCAGAGGGGCATTTAGCCCCGGCTACCCATTCCAACGAGGCTCGTCATGGAAGCTTCCGGCGTTCTCCGAAGGAGGTCATCCAGGGGTGCGGACATGGTCACAGGACAGGGTTTCATCCTGTGGCTTTCATCCTGACATGCAGTTCATTCCAATGACCGCCCTTTAAGAATTTTTAAAGACTTTTTTATGTTTTATTTTTCATTTTGAAGAATGTTCTAAGAACCCAGGAAGGAAGGGTGCCTAGGACTCTTAATTTCAGAGAGATCTGGGAAGAAAGATCCTAGGTGGAGAAAGAGGATCAGTTTTCCCTCTTCACCTCCAGGGCAGGGGAAATACTGTTTTGGATTCAGTGGCAGACGAGGAGCCTCTGTTTGGAGGGTTTCTCCTCTGGGTACCTGAGCGGGCGGTGGTGGGTGGCATGAGGTGGGGGAGCAAAGAGCTGAGGAGAGTGAGAAGCCGAGGCAGGTCTCACCAAGAAAACCACACTCACCTAAGAGCCCTTATCCACGTGTATAACACATAGCAGCATGCCAAACACTGTGCAGAACACCACGGCAGAGAATAATGTGGCCGCATACTTGCTAAGCACCTTTTCTAGGATGCAAGGCGGGACCCTGTATGACTTCATGCACTCAGGTGCACACGAACGAACACGTATCTGTCACCATTACAGGTACTTGTTTCTCAGAGTAGGGCTCTAAGGGAAACACGGTGTGCTGAGCAGTGGTCCCAAGACGGGGGCCATCGTAAGTGTGTCCTGAGGGGGTTCCTACACAAGTGCTTTACCAGCATTGGAAACAGATGGGGTGGACGGTGAGGCGAGCAGCAGGATCGCGGGAGCCAATGGGGCGTCTCTCCAACCCCATCTCTGGCCTGTCTTCCTCCCAGGGAAGGTTTCTCTTTTATGTAAGGAGAGGAGAGGTTTAATGGAAATCCTCTGTGAAGACCAATGGAGCCTTCTTCTCAAACCTTACTTGTTAATGAGTGGATTGGTGAGCCCATTAGTTCCATGTAAGTTAAAAAATAAAGTATGAAGACTGGGAATGGCATCATACGTTTTCTTTTTACCTAGCACTATGGTAATGCAGACTTCCAGAGAGTCAGGAGAAAATGGTCTCTAGTCAGATAAAGTAAGTCAGGCAGAGATGTTAGTTCTTTCTGCATAATGAATGAATTGGAATCAGATTTGTGTGTGTGTATGCATGTGTATAGAGAAGAGCATAAAAGAGAGTGAATGAGCATTTAAGTTGTTTATATATTTTTAGTATTTAACTAGAGGCTCTCAGCCCAGCCTGTACCCTCTCCAATCTGGGACACTGGGATCAGGCCTAGACCAGCAATCAGACATCCCTCTCACAATCCACGACCGCTGGCTCTTAACTGCTCACCTGACTGCCTGTCTAATTGCCCTAACTGCTCGCCCCCCCCCCTCCTGCCAGCCTGATCACCCCTAACCGCCTCTGCCTACCAGTCTGATTATACCTAACTACCCCCACCCTGCAGGGCTGGTCACCCCCAACTGTGACACCCCCCCCTTGCCGGCCGGGTTGCCCCCAACTGCCCTCCCACCAGGCTGGTCACCCCACGCAGTGTTCACTTGTCCATCCAGTTGTTTCATTCATGACAACCCCTGGCTTTTTATATATTAGGATAGCTAACATGAAATCGTTTGATGAAATACTTCCAAATTTTTTTGCCCTTTCCACATTTCTTATATAATACGAAGACATATTTTTTTTTTAAAGCTGGGCCTCTTAATTTACAAATGAAAATCATATTATAAATCATAGTTTCATACTTCAAATCCTAGTGAAGTTGAACTGTAATTACCTGTATATGGAGCATCCCTGGCAGATTCTAATTATCGACTCATCCCTGTCTCTCTGGTGTTCTCATGGCTTCTTTCCCTGAGAGTGAGTGGGGCAGGCTAAGTGACCCAAGCTGGTTTTAATATTAAGTTCAGGGAAAACGCGGCTTACAGTTCTAGATCTGAACATGTAGGGTCTCCCAGCGCTGTGCTTCTGCAGCGTGGAGGAGCAGAGATTGACCTCGTCATCATTAACGGAATTGTACTCAATGATACCTGAGGTGCATACTTTTGTTTCCCTTTTTACAAACTTAAAATATGTTAGTGTTCACAGCAGTCATCATGCAACTGAGACCTCGTCTGTGGCATTTGTGCCTAATTTGCATCTTTTGCATCTTATTTCCTCGTCATCTGGTTATCTCATATTTCACACACCAGTGCCGGTGCCATGGCGGAAACCAGCGCCTCATATCTAACTTCTTAGTAGCAGCGAGTCAGCATGAACCTTTGTTTAGGAATATCGAACAGTTTAGCCGTTTTTCCTCAGAGGTTCTCGGCGTTGAGGAGAGCAGCAGGTTGGTTTTTTGGAAAGTTAATATTTAAAAACGTAATGATGGGAGAATCGATGTCTCACTTGGCTCTAGATCATAGTTCTGGGAACAGCAGCTCCGTGGAGGGCAGAGGGAAAGCTTGCTCTGACTCTGTGAGCTCCTGGGGACATCCGTATTCAGAAATGGGGAGAGTAACAAGATAGGTGGCCAGCTGCATTCCCAAGCGTGTCATTTTCTGTGGACAGGATGTCCATGAGGACGGTTTAGGAGTCTCTCTATTTTCAGTGACAACATTTTGAAAAGCAATCATGAAGACATGCTTATGAACGCGAAATTCAAAGTTTATTGTTTCTATTTGGGGGGGCAGAACCTTAAAATATACCTGTGCAATTGGATAACATTTTGCTGATGCCAGCTGTAACTTTCAGAAACAATGCTGGCCGTTTTCAAGGAGGGAAAGGCCCAAGAACACCTGTACGAATGCGATTGCTCTCACCAAAAGCAATGCAGAAACAGGCACCCATTCCCATGTGGTCTCTGTTACTCACTGTGATTACGAGATGCGCACCCGCGCCGGATAGATATTTCTGGAAATGATGCATGGTCCGCAGTGCATGCTTCCATCATGCTCCCTGCCTTTATGGAATAATGCGTCCCATTCGGAAATACAGTGGCCACCTCTGTGCTCACTCTCCTCTCCTGTGGACCGTTGCAGATTTCAGAGAGCTATGCCTTCCTGCCCAGAGAGGCGGTGACGCGGTTCCTCATGAGCTGCTCCGAGTGCCAGAAAAGGATGCACTTGAACCCGGACGGAGCCGACCACAAAGGTAGCGCGGGCCAGACAGTGAGCGTGGACGTGGCTTTAGGCTCGTGGCCATTGGCCCCCGGCCTTCTGACGGGGACGTGGTGGGCTGGGCAGCTCAAGGGCGTCATGTCATCTGTTCGAGCGGGATGCAGGGAGCTCTGAGTGTGGACGAACAGGGCAGTGCGGGGCCTGCTCTCACCATGAAGACAGCGTGGACCGTGAAAAGTAGCTCTTTTCTAAAATAATGCCTCAATATTCCCGGATGGGGTGTGTTTCATGGCATTTTAGACACATTCGCAAGGAAATGGATGTTCTTGTGGCGTCCTTTTCAGTCTGCCAACTCCTTATTTCTGAGTGATGAATGGTGTGGAGTCCCTTCATTGGTAGTTCTGACATCCAAATTGTAATTAAAATGGTGGTTCTCAACCTCTCTAACGCCGCGACCCTTCAATACAGCTCCTCATGTTGTGGTGACCCCAACCATAACATTATTTTCGCTGCTACTTCCTAACTGTAATTGTGCTACTGTTACGAATCGTAATTAAATATCTGTGTTTTCCAATGCTCTTAGGCAACCCTGCTAGCGGTTCTCAACCTGTGGGTCACCTAAGACCATCAGAAAACAGAGATATTTACAACACGATTCACTAACGGTAGCAAAATCATAGTTATGAAGTAGCAACGAAAATAATGTTCTGGTTGGGGCTCACCACGACATAAGGACCTGTATTAAAGGGTCGCAGCATTAGAAAGGTTTAGAACCACTGCCTTAAAACATATCTAGGTTTATTTTCCTAATCTATACAATATCAGATTAAATTAGTCTCAAATATACATTTAGGCTAGATTATTCAAAGATGATTAAGTAGACTGGCCAAAAAAAAAAAAAAAAAAAAGGAAAAGAGCGAGTACATATATGAAATAAGTTTACATCAAAAGAGAAAAATTCAAAAGCACAAATAATTGTGCTTCATTACTATACCTACCGCCTTCATTCATTGTTACCCAGGTTAGCAAAAGCCCCCCACCCCCAAAGTTAGAAATAACTGTATTACCCACCGTGCGGATTTGTCACACGGAACCTCTGAAGAGACTTGTTATTTTCTCTACAATCCATCTCTGATGCTTGCAGCCTCCTAGCCAGTGGTCGGCAAACTGCAGCTTGTGAGCCTCATGCGGCTCGCGAGCAGCGGTTTGCCGCTCTGTTGACTAATGAGTTTGCCGACCCCTGACCTAGACTCTCGAGTCCGAGTCCAATAATTACAGGCTATTGTTGTCCCTTGGTATTAAGGCCCGAGGACACGTAGCCTCTGGGGTGTCATTTTCGGATGAACAAGTGGGTCATCTGAAAGCGCAGGTGGCACACAGGACCCTTCCGTCACCCACTCACCGTGTTTCCTTGCAGACAACGGGAAGCCCCCCACGCTGGTGACCAGCATGATCGACTACAACATGCCCATCACCATGGCCTACATGAAGCACATGAAACTGCAGCTGCTCCGCTCACAGCAAGACGAGGTAAGGCGGGAACACCCGTGTTTGTGATCACACGTCACGATGGCCTTTCATAACCATGACTGTCCTATGAACGCCACGGCAGGTGGGAGAGGGTAATTCATTTCTCAATGAAAGGCGGGTCACCAGGATTGCACAAAGACCGTAGAGATTCCCTGTTTTAACAAATCTGCCTCAGTGCCAGCTGGGGATTTGTTCATTCCCAAGAAGGTTCATTTTCTGCACTGAGCTCCATCGAGCTGGCCTTGGTACAGTGCTAGAAACTTCAGGGGGCAGTATCCCAGATGAGTATTCAAGACTTTGGTGCTAGGGCTACTTTGTCTGGAAATCGGAAAAGTTAATTTAATAGATATTTCAAGTATAATTATTTCTCTACCATCCAGATCTTGCATATATTTTGAAGTTATTTTTCACCTGACCATTCTATATATTTGTTTGTCTACTTCTGTGCATTTTCTAGATCTAGAGACAACTTGTAGTGATTCTTCTTACTAGAGGTGTTTTGGTGTTTCAAATTATTCTACTTAATTTGTACAGGAACAACCTTGCAATGTTCTTGTTGGCACGTATAGACACAAAACGTGCATTTGTTGAATACTCTCTAGAATGCTAATTAACTCCCCAGTTTAGCTGAAGTATATCAAAGGCAGGGACCAAGTTATCAAGTTTACACCCTGTTTCTATTTCCCAAAAGACATAACAATATGGGCCTCATAAGTCCTTATTAACTAGTTAGCAGCCATTAATGGATAAACATGCTTAGATTATCTATATTCAGGAATAATTTCTCAGGCTAATAAATTCTCTCTTCCTTAAATTTTCACTATGACAGGCATATGATTAAATATTCACTCTTCAAATATAGCATTATTTGGTGAAGTCTCATTACATTCTTTCAAAATTACTTTGCTGAGCTAACTTTATAAAATTCAAATTAGATTTTTGGTTTTCTTTATCTCAGCAGATTTAATTTCAAAACTATATTTATAAAATTGTTTTATCTCAAAAAACTGTACAGGTACACTCTATAAGAATATCTGGATTACCGCAACAGTAGTGTTAGATTCCATATTACCAGATGGCTCTATATAAATGGTTAAATAAATTATAATAAAACTAGAGTCCCTAGGCCTGGTGGGCGATCAAGGCCTGCCAGGGCCTCCCTTCATTACACACCACCCCCTGGTGGTCAGCACACCTCATAGCAAGTGATAGAATTCCTATTCAAACTCCTGTGGGGACACTTGCATGTTAGCCTTTTGTATATATAGATAACTGGGTTACAGTCATGAGAAACAATTAACAAAATATTAATGTCAACCCGCCCCTGACATTGGAAAAATTATTCCCATGATGCATCACATAATTGAAAGAATATTTTCAATCTCATAAACTAGTTAGAGCTATCTGTTTGTAGAAAGCTCATTTAGATGTTGACATGTTTATTACTAGGCTATAAAGTAAGATGGTCAACTTTATGCCAACAATATACCTCATACATGCTGAGTCCTTCTGGCTTCTAAAAAATTATTAGTATTTCACACAAAGGCATTAGATTCTTGCAAATTTATAACTGGATTAAGGGAAAAAAAACTCTTATCCTTAAATTTTGAAATACCAAATTAGATGTGCATTGTCTTAAAATATGCAGATAGATGATGAAATTATTTAAAAATTTTAGCAGTTGTAACTATAGAAAGATAGAAAGGTGATTAAAGAAGTTAAGTCATGTTAACATGGCATTCAATTGAAATGGTCTTTTCTGATCAGGTGTATTTAAATTATGATAAATTAATTCAATATTTATTGAGTACCTTCTATGTAACTGATACTCTTGTAGATAAAGGAGATAAACAGTAAATAAATTGACAACATTTTGCCTGCTCTGTTCCTCAATTTCTCAGCCTGTAAAATTGGATGAGTCCTGGTACCCAGCTCATAGTTGTGATGAAGATGAAGCGAGTGAACAAATATAAGAATGGTGTTTGCAACATACACGGCAGCACTGCTGCTATTAATTATCACAGTAATGTGGGACTGTCACCACAGACACTTACACTCGAGAGGCAAACCTAGTGATGTCCACTAAACATTTACTGTGTTTTACACGGGTTTCTCAGGCCTCTGTCTCCATAAGCCATTTGTCCAAAAGCCAGTTATCCGAAAGGGGTTTCCTTCAGTGCAGTGTCTTCTGCACAGTCTTTTAGGTGTTGGTTAATGTTGGACAGGTGTTGATGAATTGGCCACTTGGCAAACGAGCCTGTGGCTAATTTGGCTATTTGGTGAACTGGCTTTCGGTACGTGGCTTTTTCACACTTACCCAGAACTGCGTTTTGTGGCTGCAGTACGATGTATATTCCCTGTGAGGAAGGGCCAGATGTGCTAGACTGTCTTGCCCCCAGCAATGCGGCCTTGGAATCTGGCGTGTAAGTTAGTCTATTACTCGAGTCCACTTCCTGTTTGCCAATGAGTAGTTTTTGGTTAAGTTTTTTGTTTTCTATTTATTGCAATCTAAGATTTTTTGCTTATGATATTTTATGAGGTCATTCATTTTTTAAAAAAAAATCAAAGCATGTATTTCTCTTTATGTTATGCTTTGTGATTGACTCTTTAGGAAGTTTTATGCTAATTTTTTAAAAATCCGTTTTTTTTTTGTAATTCAGAATAAATCCCCAACGCTATCCTCCCCCTAAACATATAATTTTATTTACTTGTTTTTAAAATATATTTTTATTGATTTCAGACAGGAAGGGAGAAGGAGAGAGATAAAAACATTAATGATGAGAGAGAATCATTGATTGGCTGCCTCCTGTACGCCCCACACTGAGGATCGAACCCCAACCGGGGCATCGAACCATGATCTTCTCTTTCATAGGTCCAGGCTCACCCACTGAGCCACACCGGCTAGACTCAATACATTATTTTACCTTTCAAATCTGCCCATACAGAGATACAGTGCTTGCATCTTCACAAGTCTTGAAGTTCCCTAACAGGAGAATTATCCCGTTATTTGTTATTTCTGGTATCTGTTCACGTGTAACATGTTCTACTGAGTACTGTAGCAGCACTGACTAAACTCCACGTGAGCCAACTGATACAACGGTCACTCTGAAAATGTGTAATACTCTCATCGTGCTTGATGATGTTTTAAAATCATTTTCAGGACGAAAGCTCCATAGAAAGTGACGAATTTGATATGAGCGATTCCACGCGGATGTCAGCTGTGAACTCCGACCTCAGCTCCAACCTCGAGGAAAGGGTGCAAAGTCCCCAGGCCCTTCAAGGCCAGCAGGACGGTAAGTCCTTTAAACTGGAGAACACGTGCCCGCACACAAAGCAACAACCACAACAGAGTCGAAATGTATGAAAACGACTGAGGCTTCCTCTTGTGTCAATTCCTTACCTGTTTCTGAGGGGGCTTTTTCCCGTGCTCAGGTTGCATTATCCGCTTTATTATTCTGGGATTCGAGTGCCTGGCCCAAAACTGGGGCGTTACATTATGATTTAGAAACAGATGTTAGTTGTACAAGTCCAAGCTTGCCCGTGTTTTGCTCCCTGAACTACTTTGGGTTTCTAGCTGTGGTTTCCTGGGCCATCGTTCTTCCAACTAAATGAAGAGTTTAAATATGATCATGTGGGCGATTTGGATTTTTTATTTCACTAAAAGACAAGGTGGAAACGAAAAAACAGTGGATAAAAAGAGGTAATTTTACAGAGCGATTTTGCTGGGTAAAAGGATTTTTGCTGGGAAATTGAGCTCCTTACTCAGCTGTACAGAGAAGCAAGATCATGATGTCTTTTTAAAAAATAATTACCTTTCTTGTTGAAAGCACTACAGATGTCCCACTTTTCCCCCATTGACCATCTTTCCCCTGATGATCTCTTATGTTCCCATTGAAGATGCCTGCATCACCCCATTGTTCTTGACAGAAAGAAAACTGGATATGCAGAGAAAGTAGACGCAGTAGTTAAGACACTTAAGGTCTCCTATTTTCAGAGATCTTTAAAAACTACCTTTGTAGTTTTTTTTGTCTTTGTAAGTTTGAACGTATGCATGTAAGTAAATGCATTACTTGGGTAATTATGGATTAAAATTAAGGGTTATAAGGAGAAGGATATGGGCCAATTTTAATCAACATCAGCTTTTTATTCTTGCAGTGAGTTTACATGAATTTCCTGTGGCTGTATAGTTTTGTGCCTACATCTGTAGAAGGGGACTAAAAGTATTTACTTGTACCAGACCTGTGTGGCACAGTGGTTGGCGCTGACCTATGAACCAGGAGGTCACGGTTTGATTCCTGATCAGGGCATGTGCCGAGGTTGTGGGGCACGCAGGAGCAGTCGATTAGTGATTTTCATCATTGATGTTTCTATCTCCCTCAGCCTCTCCTTCCCTTTTTGAAATCAATTAAAAAAAGAAAAGAAAAGAAACCCTGGTTATGTATTGCTGAATTTCTAGCTGCTATTAACGTTGCGCTTATATCGTGAAGGTTTAAGAAAGCTCTAGTGTTAAGCATATGAAACATCCAACAAAAGGCACGGGGTTTCTTTTTCATACTACAGATGAGTTTAAAAGATGCTGATGTTTGTTGGCATAAGTTAGGAGTGCATTGATCAGTGGTTTTAAAATTGCATCTTATTCACCACAGAGTAGAAGAGCTAGAGTAGTAGGAAAGACACATCAATGGGAACGTTCTAAGAATGAAGTTCTGGTTTAGACATGAACTCTTTTCTTCTAATACATGTAGACTGTTCACAGTCGCATTTTTGAATGATAATTGCATTTCACTGGGATAATAGAATAACTGAAAAATATATATGTATTTCTCAGTATTAATAATTGTTCACATATGTTTTATGTGTTTATACTATTATCTTGTTTAGTTTGTAACTTCGGAGAATTTAAATAACAAGAAAATGTCATGATGTATATTCACAGTTTTCTTGATGGAAATCACCACTTGTGGCTCTTTGGCTGGGGACAGTCGGTGTGATTTAAACCGACACTGATTTTAATAAAATGCAGGGGAACACCTTCAAGCATTACATACTCTGAGGAGAAAGCCCTTTCCCATCGTAGATGGATGTGTGCCTCAGGGATAAACACCAATCTAATTGTCCCTTCTCCAACCTGAGCCTCAGCCTTTCCTTAGAGTTGAAATGCCTTTTCCTCATCCTCCTCATTGAGTTTTCTCTTGAAATCGTCTCTTCTTTCTCCTGCATGACAGGTTTTCCCATGATCACATAAGCATGATGTAATAAACATCCTCTTATGAAAGCTTCTGTGGGTACCATTTTGTCCTTCCAGTCATTGCGTTTCTCTGCACCTCCCTATAACACACTGAAAGAGTTGTCTCAGCGTTTCCGCTTCCTCTCCTCTACTTTTTTTTTGTTTTCTTTTTGGCTCGTCTCAGGTAGACTCCCCTTCGCCTCTCTACTTTACTTGCTGTTATGAATATGACCAGCCATCTCCATGTTGCCTGGTTCATTGGTCAGACTTTATTTCTTCTTTAAAAAAATATAGTCTATTTATTTTTCACAGAGAGGAATAGAAAGTCAGAAACATCGATGAGAGAGAAACATCCTTCAGCTGCCTCTTGCACACCCCCTATGGGGATGTGCCCGCAACCAAGGTACATGCCCTTGACCGGAATCAAACCCAGGACCTCTCGGTCTACATGCTGATGCTCTATCCACTGAACCAAACCAGTTTCAGCAAGGTCAGACCTTATCGCTCATCTCCAAGGCTGCCTTCAAAGAAAAATACACCCTTTGTTTCCAGGTGGGCCTCTCCCTGGCTCAGCTCACCTCGGGACGTTCCTTCCCACACCCTAATCTGGGGGTGCTGGAGTGCTCTGGGGCGCACAGCTCTTCACTCTCTCCCCTAGCCACTCTCCACAGGCTCACGCCGAGTCCTGTGGCTTTCAGCACTCTCCGCGCTGGATAGCGTTCCTGACCTCAAGATTGTCTTCCCTGTCTATTACCTACATCCGAACATTTTCCGGGGGACTTACCACTGCAGGAGACCATGTTATTTCTACCTCCTAGCTGTGTTTCTTCTAAGATGCAGATACCACATGGAATATATCTTATGCTTTTGGTTTCCTTTGAGTTTCTCCATTTGAGGTAGTTCTTAAGTGATCCATGATTTACGTGGTTAAAAGGTAACTTTCTACCATCATCATGATTTGTGATACGCGGTTTTACACATTTTCCGTGCCTTCTTCTCTTTCTCCTTTCCCAGACAGGCACGCTCTCCTCGGTGTCAGTCAGAGTGACAAACGACTGTGTCATTCCTGATTTTTCTCTCTCCTTAAACACACAGGCACACAGACACGTGTCCATGCTCAGAAGGTGTTGTCCTCATTGTTTTATAAAGAGAGGTTCCTGTAACTTGCACTATTGCTCATGTAACATTATCTTCCTTCTAGAGTTTTCTGTATGCTAAAATACGTATATATAACGGTGAGGGGGGAAAAAGACATGGTCCCTACTGCTATGTAACATACTATCTGAAGGACTAAAACTATCCGTGGTAACATTCATATTTGATTAGAGTTCATCTAACCAATGTGAGGACATTCCTGCTTACCAAAAAAAAGAATTCATAGCAGTAAAACTCTTAGGTCATGCCTCTTTCTCAAACCAGTGGAGATTCTGAGAGTTAGGTCTAAACTGGGACCCAACAATATTAAGTTGTAAAGTTAATGAGAGAGTTCAGTATTCTAACACGACATAATTAACTTATTATTTTAAAGAAATTGAAATATCATATTGTGATTTTTATGAATCCTTCCTAATAATTATAGCACAATTAGTTAGAACAATGTCTTTATTGGACACCATATAAAATGCAGAGTAAAAAACATTTTTTCTAGTTTTCACCCTCCAATGGTTATCAAGATTTGCAGTCTATTTAATATCAAGGGAAAAAACAAATTTAAAATAGACATCATATCCCCTAATTAAGAGGGAATATGCTAATTGGCCCTTACACTATCACAAAGATGGCTGTGCCCGCAGCCAATAAAGAGGGAATATGCTAATTGACTGTCACTCCCTTAAATATGGTGATGCACACAGTGACAAGATGGCGGCACCAGGCCCCTTGGCCCTGTCGGGGCTCCTGCCTCCAGAGTTCCCCAGTCCCCTCAGCCACCCAGCCTCCCAGGGCCGCCCGAGGCTCAGGTGACCAGGGCTGGGCCAAGGCTTGTGCTGCCGGCAGTGGCAGCAGCAGAGGTATGATGGGATGTCACCTTCCCCTGATTGCTAGGTCACCTCCTGCCCCTGAGGCCTCCTGGACCATAGGAGGGGGCAGACGGGCCGAGGGACCCCCCCCCCCCCCAGTGCATGAATTTTCAAGCACGAGGCCTCTAGCTAGAGATATAAGACTTCATAATATATGATTCATAACGGTACATAGGTCAGCAAAAGTAGGTTTACAGCTGTATGTGAGACAGTTTGTTCTTGTCTATTACTTATTACATATCGTATTATTTCTCATACAAGCAGCCAGAACCTTCCTTTGGCCCACCCTGCATGTGTTGTGTGTATGCTGGGGCCCAGGAGGAAGAGAGGGAAATGACTTGCTGGCAGGCTAGATAACCAGGTTAAGAACAACATGATGGACTGGAATGAAACATTTAGAGAAGGATGCTTCAAGGTGGATAACACTTAGCTAACATTGCTTACTTTAAGCTTATAGTGCTTCCTTTACTCAGCAAACACAGAAACTAAAAAATGCACAGAAATTGTATAGAGGGAGTATTTAAAGACATTAAGTAAAATATGTTAAGCACCTTAAAAGGTTTCCTGGAGCCTGAAAATACTGCCTTGAGGTTAAAGGCGCTTAAGGGTTGTATAACCCCTTGCTTTGCTTATCAACGCTCGAACGAGGTCCTCGCCGATGAGCTCCTCACCGCCCTGGGGGGCGAAGGGGCCGGCGTGACAGCGGCCCCCGGTGTGCGGGGCCAGCGGGGCTCACGGCATTCCCAGGAGCAGTCCCAGGACCCAGAGCTCCGGCCGCTCCGACTCACAGGTTCACTTGTTCCTGAGTGTGCTTCTTCGGCCATTCCCTTAAATGTATTGTAAGTGGGAATGTCCCTTAGGCCTTTGTCTTACATCCCAGCTGCTAGAAATCCGTGGGAGCATGGAGAAGCTAAAAGAAGTACTCTTAATTGATTATTATTTTTAATTTATTGTTTAAACCATTACATACTGTATAATGTTACACGTTACACTTTTTTTCCCCATTGACCTCCCCCCGGGCACTCCCACCCCCACCCCCTAGCATATGCCCTCACCTCCACAGTGTCTGTGTCCATTCTTAGGCTGATGTGCATGCATACAAGTCCTTTGGTTGATCTCTTGTTCCCCTTCCACCCTCCCCTGCCTTCCCTCTAAAGTTTGATGGTCTGTTTCATACTTCTGTGTCTCTGGCTCTATTTTTGTTCATCGGGTTATGTTTTTGTTATATTCCACATATGAGTGAGATTGTGTGATCTTTATCTTTCTCTGACTGGTTTATTTCCTTTAGCATAGTGCTCGCCAGGTCCATCCATGCTGTTGCAAATGGTAAGAGTTCTTTCTTTTTTACAGCAACTTAGTATTCCATTGTGTAGATGTACCACAGTTTTTCAATCCACTCATCTGCTGATGGGCACTTAGGCAGTTTTCAAATCTTAGCTATTGTCTATTGTGCTGCTTTGAACATAGGGGTGCATATATCCTTTCTGATTGGTGTTTCTAGTTTCTTGGGATCTATTCCTAGAAGTGGGATCACTGGGTCAAATGAGAGTTCCATTTTTAGTTTTTTGAGGAAACTCCATACTGTTCTCCACAGTGTCTGCACCAGTCTGCATTCCCACCAGCAGTGCATGAAGGTTCCTCTTTCTCCGAATCCTCGCCAGCACTTGTCATTTGTTGATTTGTTGATGATAGCCATTCTGACAGGTGTGAGGTGGTATCTCATTGTCCTTTTGATTTGCATCTCCCAGATGATTAGTGACTTTGAGCATTCTATCTATTAAAAGAGTAATATGCAAATTTGACCATACCTTTGATACAACCAAGCCATGCCTGCAGCCACGCCCGTCAGCCAATCAGGAGCAGATTATGCAAATAAACCCTACTCAAGATGGCTGCCGCCACTGAGAGCAGGAGGAAGGCTTGGGTTTCCCTGGCAACAGAGGAAGCCAAGCTTTCCGTCTGCCATTGCCAGCCTAGGCCTCCACTCTAGGCTACAAAGTTTCAAACAGAAATGGCTGCTGCCATAGAGCAAGCAGAAGGCTTGGCTCCACTCCAGGCTACAAAGTTTCAATTGTAGACATAGATTAATCCCAGATCCCAGGGCCTCCACATAGGTTGCTAGGGAGTATGGCTGGCCTGCAAACCTCCACAGGCCCCTCACTCAAGCTGCCCCACATCCCTAAGGAACCCTCACCCTGATCTGGGACACTCTTCAGGGCAAACCAGCTGGCCCCCACCCAAGCACCAGGCCTCTATCCTATCTAACCAAAGAGGAATTTGCAGATTGACCATCGCTGCAACGCACAAGAGGGCTGCCCCCATGTGGTCAACGATCCTGCCCCCATGTGGACACAAGATGGCCACCACAAGATGGCCAGCAGGAGAGGACAGTTGGGAGGTTCCGGGTCCTGCAAGGGAGGGCAGTTGGGGGTGATCAAGCCTGCAGGAGAGGGCAGTTAGGGATGACCAGGCCAGCAGAGGAGGGAAGTTGGGGGCAAATAGGCTGGCAGGGGAGCAGTTAGACATCAATTAGGCTGGCAGGGTAGTGGTTAGCGGGTGATCAGACTGGCAGGCAGAAGCAGTTGGGGGCAATCAGGTAGGCAGGCAGGAGAGCAGTTTGAAGCCAGCAGTCCTGGATTGTGAGAAAGATGTCCGACTGCCCGTTTAGGCCCGATCCTACTGGGATCGGGCCTAAATGGGCAGTCAGACATACCTCGAGGGCTCCCAGATTGGAGAGGGTGCAGGCTGGGCTAAGGGACATCCCCTATCCCCTCTGTGCACGAATTTCATGCACCAGCCTCTAGTGTTTTCATATGTCTCCTGGCCTTCTGTATGTCTATTTTTTAAAAAAATATATTTTTATTGATTTTTTACAGAGCAGAAGGGAGAGGGATAGAAAGTCAGAAACATCAATGAGAGAGAGACATCGATCAGCTGCCTCTTACACGCCCCCTACTGGGGATGTGCCCACAGCCAAGGTACATGCCCTTGCCGGAATCGAACCTGGGACCTTTCAGTCCGCAGTCCGACGCTCTATCCACTGAGCCAAACTGGTCTCAGCTGTATGTCTATTTTTGAAATGTGGCTATTTAAGTCATTTGCCCATTTTTTAAATTGGATTATTGTGTGTGTGTGTGTGTGTGTGTGTGTGTGTGTGTGTGTGTGTGTATACATTCCCTATACATTTGGATATTAGGCCCTTTTTGGATATAATTTGACAAATATGTTATCCCATGCAGTGGTCTTTCTTGTTGTTTTGTTGATGGTTTGTTTTGCTGTGCGGAAGCTATTTATTGTGATGTAGTCCCATTTGTTTAATTTCTCCTTATTTTCCATTGCCCTAGGAGCTGTATCCATAAAGATATTGTTATGGCATATGTCTGAGGTTTTGCTGCCTATGGATTCTTCTAAGAATTTTATGGTTTCCCATCTTACATTTAAGTTTTTTATCCATTTTGAGTTTATTTTTGTGTATGGTATAAGTTGGTGGTCTAGTTTCATTTTTTTCTAGCATGTATCTGTCCAATTTCCCAACACCATTTTTTGAAGAAACTGTCTTGACTTCATTGTATGCTCTTGCCTCCTTTGTCAAATGTTAATTGAGCATAGAGGTTTGGGTCGATTTCTGCGTTCTCTGTTGTGTTCCATTGGTCTACATGTATGTTCTTGTGCCAGTACCAGGCAATTTTGTGAACAGGGGCTTTGTAATATAGCTTGGCATCTGGCATTGTGATTCCTCCAACTTTGTTCCTCTTTCTCAAGATTGCTGTGGCTATTCAGGGTCTTTTTTTATTTCCTATGCATCTTTGGAGAGTTTTTTCTAGGTCTGTGAAATATGCCATTGGTATTATAATGAGGATTGCATTAAATCTATAGATTGCTTTGGGTAGTATGGGCATTTTAATGATGTTGATTCTACCAATCCATGAACATGGTATATTCTTTTTACATTCTAAAAAAAAAAAAAGTTGATCTATGTTTGTTTCTTTGTTGTCTGAGGTTATTTATTAAAGGATATCTGGTCACCTTGGCTGGTTTTTCTCAGGGGTTAGAGCATCAGTCCACAGACCGAAGGGCCTCAGGTTCAAGAGCGTGCATTTCAGTTCTATCCTCAGCCCCTCCCACTCCCTGACCATCGGGCACCTGTGGGAAGCAACCAATCAACCAATCAATGTCACTCCCACAAGGATTGTTGTGTTTCTCTCCCCGCTCCTTTCTCTCTCTAAAAATAAAGAAAAAAATCATTGGAAAAATAACCTTGGGTTAGGATTAAAAACAAAAAAGAATATCTGGCAAAAGAAAAGTGTCAGAAACAGACTCATAATAAATATTCAGCCTCATTTGATAGATGAATACAAATAATTTTAACTGGTTTTCTGAGTTAATATCTTATTATAAATTATTAATACTTGTGTAAGGGAATTTTTGTGCTTTATGAAACTTAAAAAGATTATAACAGTAAACATTTTATATTTTAAGTCACACAATTTTTTTATTTTTATCTTTTTACCATTTTTTTAGATTACAGGACTACAAAGAGAATTAGAGGCAAACGCTCAACTCCCTGCACATGAGCGTAATCAGCTTTAAAATTAAGAGACTGCAATAAGAAAAAGAAAAGGATACAATGTTCTTTAGTCATCATTTTATTTTTATGATTTTGGTGTTGGCATCTCAGAATATTGCTCTTAGGAGAATGTCTTCGATGGCCCTGGTTGTCTTTTGACTCAGTGGAGTCGTGTTGACATTTTTTAATATAGTTTTTATTTGTAGTGTTTGTTACTTCATTAATTTATCAAGTGGTGGCTTGTTTATACATTTCAATAATTTTAAAATATATTTTATTGATTTTTTATAGATAGAAAGGGAGAGGGGAGAGAGCTAGAAACATCTATGAGAGAGAAACATCGATCAGCTGCCTCCTGCACACCTCCAACTGGGGATGTGCCCGCAATCATGGTACATGCCCTTGACCGGAATCAAACCCAGGACCCTTCAGTCCGCAGGCCGACGCTCTATCTACTGAACGCAACCAGCCAGGGCTATACATTTAAATCTTAACCAAATTCTATCTGCCAGGTAAAGGGACGTGGTAATATCTGGAAACAAAGAGGGAAAAGAACTTGAGAGTTAAAGTTTTTCTTAAAGAGTTCAACAACATTTACCTCAACTTCTACCTGTGATGAACTTTAAAAAAATGTATTCAATGCAACTTTTTCATTATCTATTTGATAATTCTATCAGCATTTAGAAATATGTAGTTCATTTGCTAGAATTTAAAAATCTCCTCTTTCTGCATAATACGTGTATTCTAGAAATGTATTGATATGCTGTAATTGGTCAGGCCAATTTTGATAAACAGGAAAGAAACTGAATTTGAATTTAGTGTCTAACCTGCACACAAGCATTTAACTGCAGTGTGGCTGGATAAATGGAGCTTATAAAATCATGCTTAGTTATAATAAAATGTAAAAAACTTTAGGTCTTACTTCACTGCTAAGCGTAGGTAAATTTTTACCATAAATATCAGTTTAGTGAAAATTAAGTGATGATTTATTCATGTTATAAATATAGGTAAATATTCTGCATTATAAAGATTTAAATTACTTACCTTTGAGTAAAATCATAATTTTTCTTTTCATATATTGTGGCTCTCAGGTCAAAAGGTCAGTAACACAGCTTTTAATTGCTTGCTTATTACCTTTGAGTAAAATCATAATTTTCCTTTAAATATATTGTGGTGCTAAGATCAAAGGGTTAGTAAGACAGCTTTTAAAACTTACAAAAATATCTTGCTTGAGAAAAAAGTCGAATCCCATTGATGTCCACTTACGTCCTTTAAAACCTATATGTCAATGGCTAGAGCGACTATCCCCCTCTAGAAGCGAACGTTAGTTACTTCCTCCTTTCAGGAATGCGTAGATGTTTTGTATGAGACCGTGTTTGTCTAGAGCATTAACCCATATTAACCAGTCTAGAACACTTTTCCCCATACATTATAACCCATATTGTACTGTTTTCCAAAGACATGTTATTAAGAAATTCATTGGAAGAAAATTCTGTGTTAAATATTTTTCCAAAATTCCCTGGCACCTTTGGTCTGTGCAGTGGGATCTTTGCCTCCCCCTGAGACTTATCTGGCACAGCGTTCACCCAAACAGGGAAGCTGGTTCAGGAGCTGGGTAGCCCGAATGGAGGCAGAGGGCCCCGCTCGGAGAAATAATTCGGAAGAGTCTCTCGCGTGGAGTCTTGAGTAATCTTAGGCGGGGTAAGTGGTGAGAGGCCCAGTAGTTCATGAGTCATTCAGCAATTCTCTACTGAACCGCGCAGTGAGCCACATGACGAGGGTGCGGGCACGGATGCGACATATTAAGCTGAACAATACAAAACTGCCAAGCTCTCAAGTCACTTAAAATGCTCAACACGGAGAATGTGAAAGCAAAATTACTTTTTAAAAAGAAAACAACACTTTCATTTATTTATTTTTTAAATATATTTTTATTGAGTTCAGGAAAGAAGGGGGGAGAGAGAGAGGGAGGGAGGGAGGGAGGGAGGGAGAGAGAGAGAGAGAGAGAGAGGGAGGGAGGGAGGGAGGGAGGGAGAGAGAGAGAGAGAGAGAGAGAGGGAGGGAGGGAGGGAGGGAGGGAGAGAGAGAGAGAGAGAGAGAGGGAGGGAGGGAGGGAGGGAGGGAGGGAGAGAGAGAGAGAGAGAGAGAGAGAGAGAGAGAGAGAAACACATCAATGATGAGAGGGAATCAATGATCAGCTGCCTTCTGCACACCCCCTGTGGGGATTGAGCCTGAAACCCAGGCATATGCCCTTGACCTGGAATCAAACCTGGGACCCACAGAAACTGGTGTGGCTCAGTGGATAGAGCATCAGCCTGCACACTGAAAGATCCCAGGTTTGATTCCGGTCAAGGGCATGTACCTTGGTTGCGGGCACATCCCCAGTAAGGGGTGTGCAAGAGGCAGCTGATCGATGTTTCTCTCTCATACATGTTTCTAGCTCTCTCTCCCTCTCCCTTCCTCTCTGTAAAATCCAATAAAATATACGTTTTAAAATACAAACAGAAAAACCTGGGACCCTTCCTTCTGCAGGCTGACACTCTGTTCACTGACCCAAACTGGTGAGGGCAAAAATCAAAATGTTTTTGAAACTGGGAAATATTTCTGTTTCAGAACGATGGTACATGCACTGGTATGTCCTGTATATCTTAACTTGTACACTTGTCAAATGACCACAGTCTTATGTGCAGTGGAAACGGAAGGAAGTAAATTAAAAATAGTGATTTAGTTGTGAGATAAGTCAGTGGGGAAACAGATGTGGTGGCGGGAGTTTCACTTTTCCTTCCGTCCTAATTTACATGATAACGCTGACCGTAGGCCCCTACCTTGGGAACTTAGAACACACACACACACATACACACACACACACACACACACACACAGAGTCATGGGACCCATCTCAGCTGGGATGACTGACGGTCACGTGAGAGGAAGCATGGAGCCAGTGGTCCAGACCCCTGTTTTGAAGGCACGCCTCATATTTCTACATGACAGGTTTGGAGTGCCAGTGGCAGCTGTCTATAGGGCACTGAGTCATATAGGGGTTGTTCATGCTCACATGCTGATTTGGCCAGTGTTGCCTTCTGCCTTACCTGAGTGGGGATTCATAGGCATGTTTCTGTGGGTTTCCGGTAACCCTGTTTTCTTAGTTACGACAATTGCCATGCACTGCAGTTCTTGAATGCTTTTAAAAATACCCTTCCAATATATTTTACATTTTGTTTGCAGTCTTATCTGATTATTGCACACCTGGGATTTAATTTAAGAACACACACACGAACACATAATACTCTTTTTACTGCTCCTTGTGTATGCAAATAAAATTTTAGGAGGAGTATGTTTGTGACTAAAATTACATCTAATTTAGCTGACTAGGATATGTTTGAGTATTTATTAAAGCGTATAAACTACCAATAAAAGCAACTACCATTCACCATTTAATTTAGTTGGAAAATCTAATAAAACATGTTTTTAATAAAAATGATGTAAAGCAGTATACTTAATAGGAAATTAAATCCACTGGTTAATTTTTTATGATGGTGAGTTTTAATTAGAAACACTATTAAAGTTTTTTTAGGCTGAACACCAAATTTCCTACTGAGATTACACTTTCTTACCTAAGACATTTGCTTTGTCCTACAACTTTCTTTTCCTTTAATGGTGTCTAATTGCCTAGGAAATTTTGCATAAAGCAAAATGATTAAAATACAAAATGATTAAAAATATTTTTTTGTTTTGTTTTTGCACAGATTTAATTTATGCAAAAACAAAAACATTGCATCTGTTCTTAAGTGTTATTGTTCTCAGTTTTTAAGTTGTATGTACTTCTGGTTTTAAAATACCCGAAAACAACAGCATGCTGCTAACTTTTTCTTAATTCCAGTTGTTCTAATGCCAGATTAAGAAATCATTTGCATAATAAATTAACTGAATTAATTATTCTGAGTGGAGGTATAAACACTGATGAAACTTTTAGAAAGCTTTATTTTCATGGAACTTATTCTATAAATAATTATATGTCAGAATTTGTAGAAATACAAAGTATCTTTATAAGTACTATAATAATTAGAAGGAAACTTACTATGAATTAGAGGAAATTTTTGATTGCCAGATTCTTTTGTAATATTATGTGCACTGTTTGTGTGTGTATTTAATGATTCAGATGATATGCTGAGCATAGACCCCTAACTTGGGAACTTAAAACACACACACACACACACACACACACACACACACACACACACGGGACCCATCTCAGATGGGATGACTGTCAGTCATGTGGGAGAAAGCATGCAGCCAGTGTTCCAGATTGTCAGTCTTAAAGGGTTAAGTAGTAAGTCTTTGTTTCCAAAAAGTAGAATCAATAGTGATTTAGCTTATTTATAAATCATAGTATTGAAAAAGAAAGCTGAAGTTTTGGATTTATTTAAAATGCTTTTGTGAGGATTATTATTTTTTTCTTGGATTCAGGGTCATAATATTTGAAAGTTTATGGTCCTCATAAATTAAAATTCTGCTTTTTGATACGTTACTCATATTTCATAAGTTATTTTCCATGTGAGTGCTTATTTAGAGATTTAAATTTTGACTTCAGCCTGAGACCAGTCCAATCTTAGCTAGGTCCTGGGCCTGTGGAAAATGGGGAGTAACTGTCCAGGTTCCAGGCTTGTCTTAGAGAATCGAATGGTGTCAATTAGACACCATTAAAGGATTTCAGGGTAATTGGGAGTTTTTCTTCTGGACCGGTTCTTGCTTTTGAGGTATTGCTCTGTGGTTTGACATTATCCCCGTGATAGTGTTTGCTGGTCCAGGAATGACTACATGGATTTAAAGTTCAGTGTTTCAGCACCTCAAGGAAATACCAAAATTCTATTAGAACCACATAGTAGACACTGGATCCTTTTATCTTAGAACATTAAATTCTGTCAGTTTGATAATAATTAAGATTAAGAATCCATATGAGAGATGCTAGAAAATGTCTTTTGAGCATTTTATTCAAATTAAAAAAAGTTTTATTGACTTTTAGAGAGGAAAGGAGAGGGAGAGAAACATCGATGTGAGAGGGAAACGGATTGGCTGCCTCCTGTATCCCCGCTACCTATGGCAGGTGGGGACCACAGCCATGTGCCCATCAGGGGGACGAATGAACCCACAACCTTCAGTGCACAGGACAACACCCAACCAACTAAGCCACACTGGCCAGGGCCCAGTACATTCTGAACCTATAAATTCCCATGCCTGGCTGCGCTATAGAATGAGAGCCGCTCTAATTTCCCCAATTGGAACATCCCAGACGCTGGTGTGTGGGTTTTATGGTCACCCTGCTGGCCTCTGTGAACTCCCGTTGTGATGTCGGCTCTGTCTCTTTACAGCGTCCTTGCCGTTGCGAGTGCAGGCGGTGTGTTTGTCCACCACCGACACCACCGCTGACACGCGCACACAAGGGACTGCTTGGCGTTGAAACCGGGACTCAGAACTGTCGGGCATTGAAATTGGGACTCAAACATGTCTTGTGCTCATGTGTTTATTTCTAGTCTGCAGAGGCAAGATTTTTTTTAAAGAAAAGAAACGGGAAATAAAAACAGATACAGAGGCAAAGAAGCATGGAACAAACTGTCAAACTACAGCGGGAAGGCTAGGGAGGTTGCGGGGGAAGGCTTTAAGAGATCAACCGAAGGACCTGTGTGCATGCATATAAGCATAACCAATGGAGCAAGACACTGGCAGGGGGGCATGTGCTGGGGATGTAAGGAAGGCGGAGGGGGGGGGTCAATGGGGGAAAAAGGAGACATATGTACCTCTATATGTAATACTGTAAACAATAAAATAATAATAAAATGGGGGGGGGGGGGAAAGGCACAGTATTAGCCTTTAGGCCACAGAATTTCTGTGTTGGATGGGGCTTTGAAGCTGGTGCTGCATTAGAGATAAATCAGCTGCAAAATGGGTCTAAAGGGACCATAAACATCTTTATTTGCTAAGTGTTTGTGTATCAACCATTATAGGGTCGGTTGATACAAAAGGGCTGTCAGAGGGAATTGAAGAAAGCAGTTGAAAGGATTTTTATGATAAACTCACAGCTTAATTATTTTGTTATAAGCTCACTGCTTCATCCGCCCGGGAGTGCCGTGGGGGCAGGAAGCAGCGGGCCTGGCACTCTGGCACACTCCCTCCGATTGGCAGTGAGGTGTTCTCCGGCTGCCTCTGAACGCATCGACTTAAGTGTTGGGGGCGGTAAAACACAGCTTTTGGATTGAAATAGTGTTTAGGACTTTCCTCCCCACCTGCCTGCTGCTACAGTGAAAGTGCACTCAGTATTTGTTTTCTTGCCGGGTAGTAGATAGGTGGGGATGTCCTTGCCCAGGAAGGGATGTTCTGTCCTTTTTCCATTTCACGTTGGAGTCCCCGAAGCCTGTGCGTCTCCCTTGTCCCCCTCCCAGAGCCATCAGGAGCAATGGGACCATGAAGTCGCTGTGAGATTCTGACGTAGATGCATTAAGAAGGCAGCAGAACACGTCACTTTAAATCTTGAGCCCTGGTTTCCTATCCCAGCTCTGCCGTGACTAGTTTTGCAGCCTTATTTAAGAATTAGAGGCCCAGTGCATGGATTCGTGGACTGGTGGGTCCCTCGACATTCCCTGAGGGGTCCTAGATTGCAAGAGGGTGCAGGTCAGGCCGAGGGACCCCCCGTGGCCTCTAGCATCCATACAAGATCTTTTGTTAATCTCTTCCTGTCCTTCCCCCTTCCTTCTGAGATTCATCAGTCTGTTCCATGCCTGGGCATTGAGCGTCTGCCCCCTGGTGGTCAGTGTGAATCATAGCTATCGGCGGAAAGGTCCACCTGTCACTAGGGATTTTACATGTATAGGTTATTGACATCGTTGAGGGAAAAGCCTGGCTAAGCCTCTGAGATACATTCCAGCTGCAGTCGCTCTGAGCATTCGCCCTCTCCGGATGCCCGTTCTCATCCGTAGCATTTTCCGTTGTCTCCGCCTTGACAAAACGCTCTCCTTTGGAAAGTGCAATGGGTTTGGCCTGCACGGCTCAGAGGCTGAGCATTGACCTTTGAACCAGGAGGTCCCAGTGCTGTTCCCCATCAGGGCATGTGCCCGGGTTGTGGGTTCGATCCCCAGGGTGGCGCATCCAGGAGGCAGCCAATCCATGATTCTCTCTCATCATTGATGTTTCTGTCTCTCTCCCTCTCTCTTCCTCTCTGAAATCCATAGAAATATATTTGGGACTCCATCATTTCCTACAGATCTCTGTTTTAAGTGTGTTTAATGACAGAGACACACCCCTCCACCTCCCAGCCAGCTCCTCCCACCTGTAAGAGCCACTTTGCTTCCAAGGTGCACACGGGAGGGGTGCTCAGAAAGCTGGGGTGTCGCTGACGGAGCAGACTCCCCACGCTTCCTCCAGGCTGGACTGCAGGGACCACCCAGAACCATTCTCCGCCATGTCTTTGCCGCCAGCCTTCCATTCCTGTGGTGAGAAGCTGTGGTCAACCCAAAGGCCTGTGGCCGAAGCCAAACCATAAAATTAACACGTCCCCCCTCTTCTTTCTGAACATAGTGAGAACGGTGTTCCCTCATTCTTTCCTGAGTGCATGTGTGCACGTGTGTATGCACATGTATATGCAGGTGTGGGTCTGGGAGTATGTGCGGGGAGAGAGCATTAAAAAAAAAATAATGGTTATTTTCCTTCAAGTGCTTTTCATAAAATGTATCCTGAGATTCTCAGATGTTGGCAGGTTTCTTAGGACTTCCTTCAAAAGCAGCATCCTTAAAGCTTTGGCACATCTTTCATTATCTCATCTCATCTCTCTCTATGGAGATTTATTCACCAACATAGCGTTATAGTAGCACTATCTTGGAGAACAGATTCCACCATCCTAGAGTAAAAAAGTAGTATTCAGCACTGTTTAGCTGTCTCTCTGTTCAAATCCCTGACAAGGTAACCAGGAAAGATCCACTAAGCACGGTGGGTCCCTGGGCAGAGTGCCCCCAGCGGCTCTCGGAGGACAGGCCTGCTCTCCCAGCCTGCCAGCAGCTTCGGTGGCTGCTTGTAATGTCACCTGCAGAGCTCTGTTTCAGAACTGGTGAGCGCATCCACATTCTCACCCAGATTCAGACATCTAAAACGAAATTCTTTTTTTAAAATATACTTTATTGATTTTTCACAGAGAGGAAGGGAGAGGGATAGAGAGTCAGAAACATCGATGAGAGAGAAACATCGATCAGCTGCCTCCTGCACGTCCCCCACTGGGGATGTGCCCGCAACCAAGGTACATGCCCTTGACCGGAATCGAACCTGGGACCCTTCAGTCCGCAGGCCAACGCTCCATCCACTGAGCCACACCTGTTTTGGGTAAAACCAAATTCTTTGAGGATGCCTCCCACCCAAAGCGAGGCGAGGTGAGGGTGCGTGCATTCCGTCGGCCAGGGACTGTCCCAGGAATTCCCCTTTGAGGTTTCCAGGATAATCGCAGGAAGTAGGACTGTTTTTATGGTGTAGACGAGGACACCGAGGCTAAGCTGAGGCTTGGCATCCCCCCACTGCTGAGGGGTACGACAGGCGGGAGCGCGGGCCTCATGGATCTGGAGTCTGTCTGCCACGCCCACCTCTGGGCCATGGCATTGGTTCTGCTGGGTAACTGCTGGCTCCCTCACCCTGCCCCATGCCATCCACGTCCAGCCTTCCTTCAGGTTCATGTTTTCCACACAGAATTGATATTCTGGCTCATGTTTTAGTGTCCCCGTGCTTCCCACACTGTCTGTAAGAAAGAGCTCCTTACGGATGTTCTCCCATACTTGGCCCTCCTCACGCACATCTCTCTCTGGGTCTGCATTGTCCAGAAGAAATGATTCTTTCTGGCCGTTGAAATCCGTAGGTCTCAGCTAGCTTTCTAAACCAGGAGCAGACGTTATTGTTTGTTTCAATAACGTCTCTGGACAATCATTACCCTATGTTTAAAATTCATATTTTCCTTTTATCTGTTAAATGTGTAATTGGCTTTCGACAGTTCCTTTCATCTCCCCTGTATGGAAAGGACAAGAGGGAATTGTGGTTGACCTCCTATGCTGCATTCATTATTTTGAGTCGTCTCATTTTATTTCACCAAGCTGTACTCTAAATAATAAGACTTAGCTTTGGGAGAAGGAAAAAAAAAACCAACAACACACCACCTTTCACTCATAACTATCCACTCATGCCAATAATGATTTATCTTATTTTATAAGCTTTTTTTGCATAACATTTCAGCTTTGTTCTGTGTGAAATAACGATAAAGATTACACCCCTTTTATAAATATAAAGGGCCTTATTTTCCTTCATAAAAGCATCCAGATGAATAGGCTATTTTGAAAGAACAATTATTCAAGTCACATGCCTTAAAATAACGTACTTTATATGATAATGGTGGTCATGGTAATATCATTAAAACATCTTAAATAAAATAAGGGCGCTTCATGTGGAAATTAACCAGATTCAGTAAATGTATATGATAATGGGATAATCAGCCCTACTCAAATGTGAGCAAACTTTCAGAGTGAGAGAGGATGTCAAACTTCAAGAGAAAATTCTAATATTATAAGTTGAAATTACCATATTTTCTGGCATGTAAGACGACTTTTTAACTCAGGAAAATCTTCTCAAAAGTCAGGGGTCATCTTATATGCCGGGTGTAAAATTACCGTAGCCTGCAGTTATGATGGGTGTCGCTAACTCGCCAGGGACTTGCCCGGCACTTGCTCTCTCTCTATTGTTTGTTATCTTCCTCTTATCATCATCCGTTCCAGTCGTCTTATACGCCAGAAAATGCGGTACTTACATTTGTGCAAAGACCAAAACTAGACCAATGGAATTTATTAAATGCTTGCAAGATATTGTGGCTTTGAGGACCTGTATTTGGTGGATGGAGAGATGAGTCATAGAATCAGTGAGCAGCGGGCATGTTCTCGTGCCATGGTTCTGCATGTCTCTGCGTGTCTTCCAGGGCTGGCCGGCTGGTCTGTAAAGAGGCCAGCCCCTGCATTAGCTTCTAAGGGCCTCCTCCTACTTAAAAAGAAAACCACAACACATTATTCTGTGTACGACAGCTTTATAAACGACTTGCAGATATTCCAGGTATTTTGACTTTATTTTGAAAAAAATTCTTTACCCTATTGAGAGGATGTTACGGCAACTATTGTATGGTTTAATAATCAAAGTTGTCTTTTGATATTATTGATAATACCTTTTGATATTATTCTCATTTCAAAATTAAATCCTGTTTTTTATTTTCTTTTAAATCATGCTGTGTTGTTGTTTTTTTCTAGTAAAATGTTTTAACTTGTTAAGCAAGTGGTTGCAATGTTTTAACTTGCTAAGCAAGTGGTTGCAATGTTTTAACTTGCCAAGCAAAGCAGATTCCAAACTGTTGCTAGAGCTGACAGTGAACAAGGACATGACACAGTGGACGGCAGTGGCCCAGAGTCACAGTATCGAAGTTTCCATCCCAGTTCTGTGACTTGGTCTGTGTCACCGGAGGCCTGCCATTTCCATATCATTGTAATAACCTGGTTGTTACTCAACAGGGAAGGAATAAGGGGGAAACTAGAGAATGGATGCATAGCATGTAGGCAGCTTGGTCCAAACGCTGCCTTCAGCGCTCTCAGGTCTGTGCCTGCTGACCGATGTGGGAAGGGAATGGACAGAGGCGGCTTAGACACAATCAGACACAAACCCATGCACATCTGGGTGACGTGGGCAGGGGCATGGCTATCAGGCACACCTGGAGCGGGCAGTGGGCCAGAATGGGCATGGCCACTGCAAGGGCAAGAAACCTGAGCATTTAAACTTCTGAGCAAAGGCGTGCCCTGCCCTCCCTTGGCTCCTGGCTGGCTGTCCGCTGTCCACTCTCCGTGCCGCCTCCTGCTGCAGGGCACACTCCCCAGCATGCACCACGTGGCCCAGGCTGCTGGGATCCACAGAGTGCTAACGGACTTGAATGAACGATGCTGAGCTGCTAGCAGCCCCAGCTGCCGCCTAGAAGGGGAGCTCCGGACACTGGCCCTCCTTTTGGGTTTGCTGAATCCACAGCTGCCCCTCTCGCAGGACCCGGTTAAGGGGCCTGGACTTTGCAATCCGAGGAGTGTAACTCCACACAGACAAGCCCTCTACCACAGCTCATGCTCCGGGGGGCTCCTGAAAGTGCTTATCTTTCTGCACCCCGAGAACCCCACTCCCACTCATGCCTGGGAAATCTGGCCCACTGATTCCTCTGGCAACCATTTCACTTACCCTGATTCCCCGAAAGTAAGACACCCCCTGAAAATAAGACCTACTCGCTGTAATATAAGGCATTCCCCCCTCCCCCCAAAAATAAGATCTAGCACATCTTTGGGAGCAAAAATTAATATAAGACACTGTCTTATTTTTGGGGAAACAGGGTACGTTCACACTCTATTTTCAATTAAGGGTAATATTTCCCTTATTCACATCCCAGATCTATGGCAGGAACCACTAAGATGATGCAGTCATTTGCACAAAACATCTATTGACCACACTCTGCACCAGAATTATACCAAGTGCTGGAAACGTAGCAGAGTGCAGAGCATAAAAGGGGTGGGCACTGTTCACATGGATGCAGGGCCAAGAGGGGTGGGGCACAGGAGGAAATGGATCACTGCAAATTGTGACATGCACTGTGGCTGGCAAGAGCCTCAATAGAGAGGATGGCAGGACGCCGGTTAGCCTGGCTGGTCTAGGAGCTGGGCATGCCTCTCAGAAGCAGGGTCAGAGGTCAAAGGGTGAAGGGCAGCTCCCAGGCAGACAGCAGAGGAGAGCACTCCGGCACGTGCAAAGGCCCTGGGCTTTGAGAATGGGGGAGGTATAATGGAGCCATCCTATCTGATAAAAGAGTAATACGCAGATTGACCATCACTCCAACACATAAGAGGGCTGCCCCCATGTGGTCAAAGATCCTGCCCCCATGTGGACACAAGATGGCCACCACAAGATGGCCAGCAAGGGAGGGCAGTTGGGAAGGACCAGGTCTGCAAGGGAGGGCAGTTGGGGGCGATCAAGCCTGCAGGGGAGGGCAGTTAGGAGTGAGAGGCCAGCAGAGAAGGGAAGGTGGAGGGAACCCAGGCCTGCAGGGGAGAGCAGTTGGAGGAGGGGGGACCAGGTCTGCAGGGGAGGGCAGTTAGGGGTGATCAGGCAGTGGGAAGCCAGTAGTCCTGGATTGTGAGAAGGATGTACAACTGCCCATTTAGGCCCATTCATACCGGGATTGGCCCTAAACAGGCAGTCGGACATTCCTTAAGGGGTTCCAGATTGGAGAGGGTGCAGGCTGGGCCAAGGGATACCCCCCTCACCTCCCGTGCATGAATTTAATGCACCAGGCCTCTAGTCTTTCCATAAACAATATGGGCTTTGTTTTTCAAATTGTCTTACTTCTGTGGCCACATCTCCCTTCCCGCAGACTCTAGGACTTTCTAAAAGGCCTGCTCTCGGGCTCAGCGTGGTAAAGAATTAAAAAAAAAAAAAAAAAAACTTTAAAGTTAATAGCACAGGTCGGTATGTTTAAAGCCTGGGCTTATACTGGCAAGATGCAGGCACAGAACATGATGCTGAGAAATGGACTTTGCATAGGAAGCACAGGCCTGGAGGTCTGAACGCATACGTTACAGAAAGGACAAGAATGCGTAATTCCATGAGAACTTTTCCCCTCCCTGGAGAAGTGAGCAGTCCCACTCCATGTGGGGAGAGCCGTTAGAGAGAGAGCCGCAGGGTTCTCTGCGAGGCACCTGGCAGCCGGGGCAGGGCAGCGGGCTGACTGGAACAGGCATGGAGGGTAAAGGAACAGAGTGGACGTGGGCCTCAGCCCCAGGTGCGGGCAGGGAGGCAGCAGACCTCTTGGGGAGGTGCCGGGGTTCGACAGGCATCTGAAGGCTGCCATGGGCCAGCAGGAGGCACTGTGGGAGGAGAAGGACGGGAAGCTGCCCAAGCTCACAGCTCGGGGGACAGGCTGGCAGCCAGCAGCAGGAAGAGGGCCTGGGTGGGGGAAGGAGAAGGCCTGAAGCTGTCACCGGCTGCCCTGGCAGGGCCACCAGCCAGCTCAGCCAGGACAGACCTCAGAGGAGGAGGCTGCTGGCCCTGCAGGACGCTGAGGAGGAAAGAGACTGTGGTCCTCCCCTCCCCCCTTCCCCAGGTCCACGGACACGCTGGCCCGAGGCGCCCAGGGAGAAGCCTGACGCCGGTGGTGGTGAGAGCCTGAATGAGTTTTCCCTGGAAATGACCCGATCATCTGACTCTGACATACATGGCCCTCCTGCTGGGAGGGAGGCACATACCCTGAGTTCAGTTAAAAAGGGGACACGCCCTCTGGTTTGTCTTCCTCACTCGGTGACCGTGTCCATTTGCCCCGGCCCTACAGGGAAAGCAAACATCATCGCCCCGATTCGGGCAGAACCAGGAAGCTAACGTTTCTGAGGCACCTTCACCTGACTTTAAACTCATCACCCTGATCCATTTGCCTCCTTTTTGAGCGCCTTGTAGGAAAATAGAAAGCAGGTTCATTTACAGCCTGTATTCTTTTTTTAAAAAATATATTAAATTTTCACACCGAGGAAGGGAGAAGGATAGAAAGTTAGAAACATCGATCAGCTGCCTCCTGCACGCCCCCTACTGGGGATGTGCCTGCAGCCAAGGTACATGCCCTTGACCGGAATCGAACCTGGGACCTTTCAGTTTGCAGGCAGACGCTCTAGCCACTGAGCCAAACAGGTCTCAGCTCCAGCCTGTGTTCTTTATAAGGGGCCATGAGGCATGTTGGAAAACCCCTCCAGATCAAGACACATGTTCCAGAATTGTGCCGGGGCTTTGACACCATATGAGTAGTCATTGAATTACTGATTTTCACATGGGCTCCTGACTAGATCTACACGATTGTACTGAATGCTACTTATTAAGTGTCTTCTCCTCTACACCAGTGGTTCTCAACCTTCCCAATGCCGCGACCCTTAATACAGTTCCTCATGCTGTGGTGACCCCCCCTCCCCCACCACCACCATACAATTCTTTTCGTCGCTACTTCATAACTATAACTTTGCTACCGTGACAAATCGTCATGTAAATATCTGTATTTCCCGATGGTCGTAGGCTCTACAGCAGCGGTTCTCAACCTGTGAGTCGCCTATGACCATTGGAAAACCCAGATATTTACATTACGATTCATGGCGGTAGAAAAACGACAGTTATGGACGAAGATAATGTTCCGGTTGGGGGTCACCGGTATCAAAGGGTCCCGGCGTTAGGAACGTTGAGGGCCACGGTGCTACACTCACGTTCGGACCAGTGACCGGTATTGGGTCAGATGGAGCCGAGGAGCACACTGATCAGTGACGGCGCCGAGAGAGTCCCCGTCTTACTGGAGCTGTCCCGTCTCCTCAGCGTCCTGCTGCTGGACCGGGGCCGCTGCTGGCAGACACCCTCCCCACGTTGCCAGTTGTCTCTGGGGACAGAAGCCGTCACTAATGAGAACGGCTTGAATCTAGAAGAAGGAAATTAACTTCACCTGAGACATTTCCGCTTTCAATTAGAATCCAGCCTGAGTTCCGTTCCCCCCATGTGCGTTTCTATGACGACCAATGCTGAGAAGCACTGAGTCCATCCTCCTCTGAAGATGGCAAAATCATTTCATTCTCATGTAAAGAGAAGACGGGTACTTGTCACCTCCACTGCAAGTGTACTCGTGTGTTTATGGCTCACATCTTTACGTGTAGCGAGAAACATACTGGCTTCAAGCAAATGCTCACATGCTTCAAGAAGTAAACACGGCCCAAACCGGGTTGGCTCAGTGGAAAGAGCATCAGCCTGCGGACTGAAAGGTCCCGGGTTCGATTCTGGTCAAGGGCATGCACCTTGGTTGCAGGCACATCCCCTGTAGGGGGTGTGCAAGAGGCAGCTGATCGATGGTTCTCTCTCATCGGTGTTTCTGACTTTCTATCCCTCTCCCTTCCTCTCTGTAAAAAATAATATATATATATGGTCATTTTTGCCTAAAGGCTTTTTTCCCCAAGTGTAAATATAATAGAATATATTTATTTGTTAGTTTGTGGGCAACCTACTTTGGAAGTTAGTTTAATTTATTTATTTTTTCCCAAAGACACGAATAGGTATTTGCTGCTATTTGCAGTATTGTTGTGGAGGATAATATGGTGGAACACTTAAATACTTTGTTTTATGTAGAAGGAGGCGATAAGGAAGAACAGTGAAGTCATCAATTGCTGTAGTAACCACTAGAGGTCTACTGATAGCCAACTTCTGCCAACATCCTTCATCTCTACAAATATTGGAAATGGGCACTTTCCTGTGACCTTAATCGAATTGCTTCTTCTTGGTTGTTGTTGTGTGTCTTTCATTCTGAGGACTTTTAATTCCACGTAAAATTAAGGGTATGTGCTAGTTTCTTGGATGTCTGTTTGGGCCTGTTTTGCTTTAGGTTTTTGTCTGTCTTCCCCTCAAGTTGTGTGTAAATACTATGTCATGACGATTCACTGAGGAAAACAACTTTGAAGCGCGTGGTGGCACTGACAACTTAATTCACGCACACATCTGTTAGTTCAGAAGAAATCTTGCTTTTTATTCCGTGGGCCCTGTGAATTCCATTTGATTCAAAAGCCAGAATCCGCTACCTGGTGTTAACAACCCAGCTTTCCTTTGGCTTGGGAAGGCACCTTCAGGGACTCTGCCATGCGCATGCAAATGGGATGTAAGCAGAGCTCACCATTCAAGGACCAACTTGTTCGGTCCCGTTGCTAAAAACAGATGCCTTCTATTTTGTGAGAAAGAATACATGTTGCTAGCCAACATTATGCAGAAATTTTGTGTGTAAGGACCTTGAAAGTCTGAAATGTTCCTGCGCTATTCAATACGATGTGCCCCGTCACTTCATTTCATACAAAAGAAGGTGGCAGTTGAAATCTGTGTGCGAGGGCGAAGGTGCCCACCTCTGAGCCTGTGCTGAGGATGGACCCAGCACATGCTGCTCCCGGGACGGTCTGTCCCCCATTGGAGCACAGGGGGCCTTTGAGAGCTAAGAGACCAGGTAGTCAGTCTCAGGTTCTCCTGCACCCCCAGTACTTGGCAGAGTCCCCGCCAGGAAGTGTCCCCCTCCTCCTCCTCCTCCCTCTGCTCCAGTTTCAGCCCCTCATCTTGCCAAGGTGAGAAGTGAACTTGAAAACATGGTGCCATGTTGTTGGGTAGAGGAGGAAGGGAAATGAGTCAGGTTCTGAGGTTCCTCTCCTCATCAGCCAAATAATTATGGATACATCTACAGTAAAGGAAAGAATCTGAATTTAAGGAAACACTGTATCTACATTTCTTGGCATGCTTATTTATATTTTAAAATGTATTGTTTATTGATTTCAGAGAGGAAAGGAGAAGGAGAGGGAGATAGAAGCATCAATACTGAGAGAAACATTGTTTGGCTGCATTTCCTGACACCTGATTGCTGCTGAGTAAATGATGGTTTAATAAATAATTAAAAAATGGGGCTACGTGTGTATATGTAGGTTTCGGGACCACACAGGACACCCTTTATCTAACAGTTATTTCTGGGTTTGTTTTCCACTATGTTTATGCTTTTAAAATCTCAATATTTTACCATGCATTTACAACTTTTTTTTAAAAAAAATCTAAACCATCTGTAATTAATTTTGTTATATGATGTAGTACTGAGTTATTTGTTTCCTTTATTTTACTTCTTAGGAGAATGAGCAGTAGTGTCAAAGTAAGTTGCAAAAATAACAGGTTTTTTAATTGACTGCAATATTTTTTAACAGTGTAAACCCATAATAATTCATTAGTAGATTTATCTTTCTATTTTGACATGCTTTAGTATTTTTCTATGTTTGCAGCAGTAGGTATTGAAATCATATAGATGATGTGAAAAAAATACATTTTCATGTACAATTAAGAATTTTTACAAATATATTTTTAAAAATCCTAGTTGTAATTCTCCCTCCCCCACCCCGCTAGGGAGCCTCCTCGAATTCCTTGGGGAAAAGTTAGCTGTTTCCTTTCTTAACTTCCCCAGGCCCTTTTTATCCACTGTGCTTCCTAGTTCCTCATGCGGCTTAGTTTTCCCTCACGCAGTTATAATGTACTTATATGCTCACCTTGTTTGCCCCCAACACACACACACACACACACACACACACACACACACACACACACTCTCACACTCACAAACACACACCACACTTACACCCACACCACACTCACACACACACTCACACCCACACCACACTCACACACACATTCACACTCACATTCACACACACACACACCACACACATTCACATTCACACTCACACCACACTTACACACACACTCATACACACAAACACACTCACACACACACTCATACTCACACCACACTCACTCACACACTCACACCCACATCACACTCACACACACATTCACACTCACATTCACACACACACACACACACACCACACACACACTCACACACTCACACTCACACCACACTAACTTGTTCGGTCCCGTTGCTAAAAACTAACACCACACTCATACACACATTCACACCACAATCACACATTCACACACACACTCACACACACACACTCACACACACACACACACACCACACTCACACCACACTCACACATACACACACTCACACATTCACACACACACACACACACACACTCACACACACACACCACACTCACATACACACACACAACACACACACACCACACACACACTCACACATGCTCACACTACACTCACACACACACAGCATACTCACACACACACACACTCACACCACACTCACACATACCACACTCACACACACATGCATACTCACACACACACTCACACTCACACTCACACTGGGGTAAATTTTAGAGATATGGCATTCTCTCTCTAGTTTACTCTTATATCTCCAGCTCCTCAAACTGTCCTGGCTCCGAGCATTTGCTAAGTGAATGTCAGTTGCTATTAGATTGTGAACCTGCTGAAGACAGGAACAGCATCTGGGATATTACTCTAAAGCAGGGCTTTTAAAAAAATGTAGATACAATAAATAACTCATTCTCTTGTGAAACTAAAAGGGATTATGTCATTTACATGGAAAGATCCCACTAATTGTAGTAAGTAGCAGTTGTTCAGCAAATAGTTGTTCAAACAGAATACACAAGATCTACATATTTAAACTTGACTTAATTCATTATTTGAATATATATTTATGTATTGAATTTTATAAACCCATAATAATTAGTTATATAGGATTAATACTTCTCTTCTAATATACTTTAGAATCCTTAGATATCATACATTCATTTTACTCTATTAGATATTAAAATAATATAGATGTTATGAAAAATACTTTTGTACAACTATTGAGTACATGTCCTGTAGCTAATATTGTGTTTGGAACAGCAGAAGCAGCAATCCTATATAATAAATAGGTAATATGCAAATTGACTGTCACACTGTTGTACACAAGTTGGCCACCCCCATGTGGTCACAAGATGGCTTCCAAAAGATGGCCAGCAGGGGAGGGAAGTTTGGGGTCACCAAGCCAGCAGGAGAGGGAAGTTTGGGGTGACTGGCAGGCAGGGTAGGGCAGTTGGGGGCAACCAGGCTGGCAGGGGAGGGTAGTTGGGGGCAATTGAGTCAGCAGAGGAGCAGTTAGGCGTCGATCAGGCTGGTAGGGGAGTGGTTAAGGGGTGATCAGCCAGGCTGGCGAAAGTATGGGAGCCAGCAGTCCTGGACTGCAAGAGGGATGTCCAACCTGTGGGATCAGGCCTAACCCAGCAGTCGGACATCCCCCAAGGGGTCCCAGATTGGAGAGGGTGCAGGCTGGGCTGAGAGACATCCCTCCCCTCCAGTGTATGAATTCCATCCACCAGGCCTCTAGTGAATAATATTTAGTTTCTGTCATCAAAATCTAAATAAAACCTGACTTTACAGAGTATTTTCCATATTCTAGGCACTGTGATGAGATCTTCAAGTATGTTTACTCCTTGAATTCTCATAAGATTTCTGTGAGATAAGTACTGTTATTTCCCCCCATTTTGAAAGTGAGGAAACTGAGGCCTGGCAAGATTAGGAATGGGTTTGTCCGTGCACAGAGTCCCAAAAGTCTAGAGACCGGTCCTCAGGCTTTCTACAAAAGGTGGCTTCTAGAAAAATGGCTCTTGACCGGCCCTGTGCTCCCTCTGCCCTGCGCCCAGAGTCTCTCTCTTTCCCCAGAGCTTCCTTGGGGTTCGGCTTCAAAACTGGTTTTGAAAACAATGCTCTATCCCCTATTTTCTCTGCCCCTCTTCTTCCCAAGACAAACATATTATTGTAATTTAATGATTACACTGATTATCATGTTGGAAAATTATGGGCTCGTAAAAGTTGGTGCACTCTCAGCGTGACCTACTTACAAAATAAACTTTAAAAAAATAATATTATCCTTCGGGGCAATGGAGAGCCAGAAAACATATAATGTGACTGATTCCCAGGTAGTTAGTCTTAAAGGATTGGCAGATGGTAAACATTAGCTGTTAGAGCAGGAAATTATTTTTTTACTTTTTTTTTTTTTTTTTTTTTTAGCTAAGAGGTTCATCAGAAATGACTAATTCTGGTTGGTTGATTTTAAAAGTACCATATGTTGTTTACGTGTTTTGGCATTTATCCAGTTTCCCTGAAGATGAGAGTGAAAAATGGGGGTGGGGAGCGGAACCTCGTTACTAATTAGATAATAATGCACATAATGGAAACAGTTGCCATAACTTTTTGAATTATGAGAATGTACCAGAAAGAGCTGTGCAAATAGGATCATGGGGGATGCTCTGCTCGTACCCAGGAGGCAAGGATATGTGTCCTGCAGACATGTACCGAGTCATGCATGAAACACACGTAACTGCTATTCTAACTAATAGAAATTAAAAATCCAAATGAGTTTCACAATGGCCTGTCCGTGTCATATGTATGACTCAGTGTAAACACGCATCACTTGCAATATTGATATTCTACTAGTAGTTAATACCTTGAGGTTTTCTTTTTTTGTTGTTATTCTCTCTCTCTCTCTCTCTCTCTCTCTCTCTCTCTCTCTCTCTCTCTCTCTTTGTTGTTGTTGTTAATCTGCATGTAAGGATATTTTTTCCCCATTGCTCTTAAAGAGAATGGAAGGGAGCGAGGAGGGAGAGGGAGAGAAACATTGATATGAGAGAGACTCATCAATTGGTTGCCTCCTCACGCACCCTGTCTGGGTGGAGATTGAACCTGGGCAGGTTCGTTCCCTTGACGGGGAATCAAACCCGGGGCCCGCCGGTACCTGGGCCCACACTCTAACCACCGAGTAACACCAGCCAGGGCTGCCTTAAGGCTTTCCCACACATTTGGGTGATAAATAAGTAACTACGCTAGCCTGTCAGTCCCATAGGACTTTGGATCCGTCTAAGCCAGTGGTCAGCAAACCGCAGCTCAAGAGCCACCTGCGGCTCTTTAGCCCTTTGAGTTTTTAGCGAAGGCCAGCTTAGTAGCATCCTAATTATGTTAATAACAATGTACCTACCTATATAGTTTAAGTTTAAAAAACTTGGCTCTCCAAAGAAATTTCAATCGTTGTGCCGTTGATATTTGGCTCTGTTGACTCATGAGTTTGCCGACCACTGGTCTAAGCTGTAAGTCCCCTCACCTGTGCGTGACAGCAACATTCGTAAAGGGACGTCTTCCCTCTGCACTCGAAATAGTAGGTGCAGATCAAGCATGTCAGACTCAGAGCCTCACACGGGCCAAATAAACGAGGCTCGTGGCCCACGGGCCGGCAGTTTGACACGCTCAGTGTGGGTGATGAGAACTATGCTGCTCCGGCCCCAAAGGAGAGTAATGGCAGCCTCTTGGGGGGTTGGGGGTGGGGCAGAAGAGGCTTCAGGGGTAGGAGGGTGAGAAGGGGGAAGGACAGGGGAAACCCCGGAGTGGAAGGGACATGGGGATCCTCCTGGGTGGAAACCGCACTCCGGGGGGGTTGGTAGATGGACGCTTTCCTGCGGAGAGAAGAGAACTGCCCCACCCCGTGGCCTGTCCTTTCCTTCCAGTGAGAGCGGGGGACAGGCTGCTGCCGAGGGATGTTTCTGAAAAGGAACGAATGCTCAGAACTGCACTCCGTCAGGACTAGTGGAACGCATTACAATGACATAATCTTATTAACCATCACGGCCTCGTGAAACTTAATTAAAATTTAAAGAAGAAAAATGCATCGTTGACAATTCCAAATGTGTCACAATGTGTGTGTGTCGATAATTGTCCCAACGCTGCACCTGCTGTGTTTGCAGGGAGTACTGGACAGTGCCCTCGGCCCCGTGCGAGGGGATGGTGGGTCTCTGAGGGGTGTTTTCTAGGTGAGGAAGGCTCCTGGCGGCTATTCCTGGGCTAATATCTGTATGCAAATGTGGCTGCAAGGCTGTGCTTTTGTTAGCATAGCCCCTCCCCTATCGGGAAGCCACAAGGCTCCAGACAGGGATGCTGGAGAGAGAAAATGTGTGTGTGTGTGTGTGTGTGTCTAAGCTCCAGGTAGATACAGTCGGATGATGTGCAAACAAACAAACAAAAAAGAGAGAGCTTTCCGCTCCATGATGCCATCCCTAACACATCCCTGGCCTTGCAGGAAAACTTTTGAGTCAACAGGATGCGTGAGGATGAGGGTCGTGTTTTAAAACAGCTCCAGAGTCTGGACCACTGGCCGTCCAGCATGACTGAGATCTCCCAGCCCTGCTCCTGCCCAGCCACCTCCATCTCCCCGCAGCAGAATGCACCGCTAACCGACCCGCAGCCCAGCAGCCGACAGTGAACTTGCGGGGGGGAATCGCATCCTGGAGGAAGGAGGAGCCCCTGGCCCTGAAGGAGAAAGGGAGTGCCTGCTTGCCCGCGTCTTTGAAGGTTCATCTTCGTAGTCCCACTGCTAGAATGTGCTCTGTTGTCATAGCAACACCACCTCCTGCTTCCTACAGGAAAGATTAGCTCTCAGTGTGCAAAGGAGAGAATTTAGGGGAAGTCAGCCTAATCCCTGGGCGCACTCGGAGAGACAGGGCGGACCGCGCATGAGGGATGCTGCTTCGGTAACGGTAGACTTGGCCCGCCACAGGCACGGGGGCTCAAGTTGAAGAGCAGAATTCACAGTAAGTGTCAGGTCCTGCCGCCGCGATGGTTGATGGTCGGGGCTCCTGGAGGTCTCCCAGGAGACCGTCCTGAGCAGCTGGAGAGCGACGCGGGGGGCTCTGATCGGAGGAGCGGTGCCTGCCTCGTCCAGGTGGTTTGGAAAAGGGTTGGCCCCGTCAGAAACTTGAGCAAACATTGGGGAGACTTTGGAAACGTCCATGTGAACTCCTGGCAGCATGTCCACACGACATAAGCCAGAAAAATATTAATATGCTTATGCCCTTAATATAGTGACCTTTGATTTTTGTGCTTTTAAATTTCATAGAGAGACAAAAAGACTTATGAAAAAAAAACAAACCAATATGTGTAAGAAGGGATGTCTTTCAACACCCAAAGTGGTGAGCTTTCATGTAAGGATTGCAAACGTGCTTTTTCAATGATGTGTATCCTTTTAGAAGCGCACACGTGGTGTCGTTCTTTTTAAGTTAGTTATAATAGGACAGAAAGGTGTTCTTTGGGGAAGATTAATTAATCTAGCTCTTCTATATGGTGCTACCGCTTAAATTTGTCAGCGTAAGGCGGTGCAATGTGTAAATCCTCCACGATTTTCTGTTGCCTCAAATGCATTTTGTTCTGGGGGGTGCTGTGAGGTGGATTGATTTAGTCCCCCCCTTTTGACTTGTATTTGCACGATTCTTTCCTCAATTACTAACGATTTATTATATTTTAGCTGGAAAGCTGGGGAACCTTGTCATGGATTTGAACTGTTTGATGTTAATAGCTACAATGGAGATGCCTGCTCTTTCAGAAACTTAATTACTTCAAAGTACACTTTCAGAAAACATTTCAGGAATACCCCGGTTTTGCCTGCTGTAGTCCTCATACGTACGCTGTGTGGTTTCGACTCGCAGTGGGTATGACTCTGAAAGTGTGTGATTTCCATCTAAAGTGTTCATAGTGGACATTCATTATGCGGTCTGTCATGTTTTTCTGTCATTTTGATCATGGCCACTGATTGATGAGGTACATTTAGGAACTGGGTTCTGTGTGCCCAAGCCTGGGATCCTGAGGTATCGTCACACTCCGGTTGCTGTCCCCGAGCAGGCTGAGTGTAGCCATTACCATGAAAATCGCTAATTGCCAGCTGAAGTGTGTGCTCTGACTGAGCAGGAGGGAGAGGCTGGGTGTTGCTGCGGGAGTGGAGCAGAGACCACACACACACACACACACACACACACACACACACACACACACTCCTTCTCCCTGGAACTTACTGCTTGCATGGACCAGGGGTCTGAGGCGTGAAGGGCCAACCCTGGGAGAAGGGTACATGAGATCGCCCCCTTTGTATGTAAGGGAATACACACAGAACCGTAAGGGTCCTGCTTGGCTTAATGGCATTCAGGCTGCAACTGTGCAGAAGCCCGATGCTCTTGAGAAAATGGAGACAAAGCAGGAATTCCGGAGCCACTTTTGTGAATGATGGCTAATTATTCTGACAACCTCTCTTCAGGGATTTCCACCAGGAGTTCACCACAGGGCCCCTCCCAGTCACAGAGAAAGAGCAAATCTGCTGCTTCTCCCCAATCCACCCCCCACCCCCACCCCACAGAAAACAAATTAGCGTAACTATCTCCCTTCATAGACTTGGGACAAAGGAATGAAAAAACTGATGACCTCAGACCAAAAAGAGAGACACACAGATCAGCATCAACCAAAGAGAACTGGGAAAGAAGAGATGGCTAAGAAAAGAGGGCACCGTTTATTGAGATAACAGAATAAAGTATAGACAAATAACTAAAGGATAATTGAAACGTGATTGAGCCAGAGACTTAGCTCATTCACTATCTTCACCAAAGTTTCTTAGAGCCGTGGTCGGCAAATCGCGGCTCTCGAGCCACATGCAGCTCTTTGGCCCCTTGAGTGTGGCTCTTCCACAAAATACCACGGCCCGGGTGAGTCTATGTTGAAGAAGTGGCATTAGAAGAAGTTTAAGTTTAAAAAATTTGGCTCTCAAAAGAAATTTTCTGTTGATATTTGGCTCTGTTGACTAATGAGTTTGCCTACCACTGTCTCAGAGGTATTCTTAACCAGTTAAAGAAAAGCAAAACAACATAACTTTTTTTGTTATGGCACTTAGAATTTCCCGATTCCTATCTTATGTGCTGGATTTCTGTTAGTGACAAAGTGGTGACCGAAGCATTGCCGGTGCTGTAGGCTGCAGACAGTGGGGGTGCGGCTGCAGAGGGTGGGGGTGCGCCACCTCTGAGGCTGCTGCTGTGCCCACATCTTGCTCTGGGAGAAGAGATCGCTTTCCAAAGCCCAGTCAGTCCTGGGCAGGCAGCCCTTGGGGAGACTGGAAGCTCAGGCCGCCCCATTCCACAGCTGGCCGCAGAGTTCGGGATGTCACTGAGAAAGCCAGGCATCAGTTGAAGATGAAAAATCTTCAGGAAATCAAGATGATCTGAAAGCTCTGGGGTTGGGGACCTAGAAATGGTGGGGGCATTTGCAGGTGGAAGCAGAGCACAGAGAAAAGGGGGAGCTGCCCTATCAGCTTGTAGGGAGCACTCGCCAAGCACCTGGTGCAAGAGGCAGTAGAGCGCGATCTCCTAATGGTCGGGTTTCATAGAAACCGTGGAAAGCTTCTAAACCGCCCAGTGCGGTTAAGGTACATATTGACTTACCAAAAAAGGCAACACTGTGCTAGGAACACTTTGCTTTTGCTTTTAAAAATCCCATTAAGGTTCAGTTTGACTATTCTGTAAGGTTCAGGCCTGTGACACACTGTTGGTTAGAAAGACCACTCTGTAAAACGGTGATACAGCCATGATTCGTCTTCTCTTGTTTAAATTTCAGGGTTTATGCGGATGTAAAAAGCCTTCTCCTTATATTTCCAGAGTCTGGCTTTCTGTGTCCCTGGAGAAATATGTAAGATGCTAAATTTGTCTTGTCTTCGTAGGGCTGCCTGTGAGTGAACAGGTAGCCCGGTGTGTGGGGAAGAGGGCTGGCGCACTTGTTGAAATTAGGTTTTAGGAAGACCAGAAGGTCAGTCTGGGCTGTAAGCTTTTGATGACGGACATTTGAAGGCCGATGGGGGCCCAGTGGGAATGTGTGACCCAGCAGGAAGAAATGGGAGCAGTGCCCTGTGGAGGCACATCCTACAGATGTGGGGTGAGATGAATGGACGGCCTGGGCCACAGGGGAGCCGATTAGTAGGACTGAGAGCCTACACTAGCCGAGCATTAAAACTAGGGGCCAGATGAGAAAGAAGTCGCAGACAGGTAATCGGTGGAATTCGTGTATTAATTAAATCAACCAAGACTCATTTAGCCTCTGGCAAGTGACAGGTGACAAGACAGACGCAGAATGTTGAAGTCAGGCATTCAGAAAAACAGTCTAGTGAACATGACTGATAGAAAACTCAATGAGGTACATCTGAAACTAATACAAAATAATATTGAGGGGATGAAGTGTAATTGAATAAAATTATAGGGAAGGATAGATAGCCGAGCTGCATGGCTCAGTGGCTGAGTGTCGACCTGTGAACTAGGCGGAAGGTCACGGTTCGATGCCTGGTCAGGGCACATGTCTGGTTGTGGGCTCCATCCCCAGTGCGGGGCGTGCAGGAGGCAGCCGACCAGTGATTCTCTCTCATCATTGATGTCTCTAGCTCTCTCTCTCCCTTCTGCTCTGAAATCAATAAAAATATATTTTTATAAAAGAATATATATATCTTGTATTAAGCGTATGGGAAAGCAAACAGAATATGAACTTGGCTGATGAATGGGTAGCATTAAAAGATTCTTTCAAACTGAAACCAGTTTGGCTCAGTGGGTAGAGCATTGGCCTACGGATTGAAAGGTCCTGGGTTCGATTCCGGTCAAGGGTATGTACGTTGGCTGCGGGCACATCCTCAGTAGGGGGTGTGCAAGAGGCAGCTGATCGATGTTGCTCTCTCATCAATGTTTTTGACTTTCTGTCCTTCTCCCTTCCTCTCTGTAAAAAAAGTCAATAAAATATATTTAAAAGTAAATAAATTAATAAAAAGATAATAATAAAATAAAAAATTCTTTCAAGCCTGGAACCTTATGAGAACCATTGGTAGACAGGGGATGTCAATAGGAAGGGGGGGGGTTGGGAGGAAATCAGTGGTGGTAATGGAGGCAGTAAATCTTGTTTCAAGCATCTTGTTTGATCTTTAAGTCTTAAAATATAAATGCTACATTTAATTATACTAGTTAAGTTACTCATAATGTAGTTTATTTTAGTTCACATTATTAATAAAATGTCATAGTATCTTTAGCATTCATTCCACTGCTCTCTCTTTAATATGCAATTAAAGTATGTGAGGACTTGACATCAGTTTTGCTGTTCAAGCACAACTTTTTAGTGTGGTTAAAAAGAAGTTTATCACTTATTACCAGAGTCTGACAATTCTAAAATTTAATAATTTTTTGCTAGGGAACTTTTGCAGTCTCCTCTTGGCATTAAGAAATGATAAGAGTAAATTTAATACATAGGAAAAAAGTACATAGCTGAATTTTTGAGAAAACTACTTTTGTAGGACCTACCCAGTGAGGGACAGCAGTATTGTCTCTTTGGGTGGAGAACTGTCATAATTTTCTATCTGAGTAATCCCGAAATGATAATCCTATCTAATAAAAGAGTAATATGCAAATTGACAGTGCCTTTGCTATACCCACAAGCCATGCCCACAAGCCAATCAGAGTGAGTATGCAAATTAATCCATCCAAGATGGCAGTTAATTTGCATATATGCTTACAGAAGAAGACGTAGAAGGAAGCCAAGCACAGCAGAAGGGAGCAAAGCTGGGGGGAAGTAAACAGGCGGGGCGGGGAAGAAGGGAGAGAGCGAGGCAGCGGAGATGGGAGCGAGGTAGTGGAGATGGGAGCGAACAAGGCAGCAGAGACGAGAGAGAGCAAGGTAGTGGAGAAGGGAGCGAGGCAGCAGAGAAGGGAGGGAGCTTTGTTCAGGCCGCAGGAAGCTTTATTCTTGCAGGAATCTTCCTGCAACGGGTCTCTAGTAATAATTACAATAACCAGCAATTAACACGTTGCCCTTTGTAATTGACAATGGTTGGGGAATTAAAACAATCTTGCCAAAATGAGACCCCTCTCTGCCCATACAGAAGAGAAAGGAAGCACAGTTCATTATGCAGTAAGCGTGTGAGGAGTTGTGAAAGTGACTGCAAGGTCTGGGGAGACTTTCACACATATTGATACGGTCCAGGAGAAGAAGGAACCATGACAACTTCCCTACCGCCTCCAGAGATAAACAGATGCACCTGCAGAGGACCTCTTGCCTGCCTGGTGAATGCCTTGAGCCAACTCTGCAGGCATGCACTTCGAAGTTGAAGGCTCAGAAGTTCGAATCTTGCACTGGCAACCGAAAGGCTGGTCCTCTTCCATTCCTCTGTGTTTTCCAAAAGACACCCCCCAGAGGGGTGGGTGGGGAGGCAGCTGCCCCTCTCCTCAAGGAACGTTTATCCTTTTATCCTTCCACAGTACACCTTTTTATACCCATGATCCCATTTAATTCTCACCATACAGCCAGGCATCCATAATTACATTCCGTTTTAGAATGAGGAAACGGATGCTTGGAAAGGTCAAGGAATGTTTTTAAAGCCATAAGACTAATGGCAGAGGATTATTCCTGATCACTCTGCAACTTGCATTCTCGTTTCTTAAATGAGGCATTTTCGATGCCACATGGAGAGTTAATGATAAGGAAACAATCATTTTTATTGTTTCTGCCTGGTGTGTGTGTGTGTGTGTGTGTGTGTGTGTCTTAAGTTTTAAATAAGCAGGCCATTGGACACAGTCTAGATGAATTTTTCTACATAATAACTATGTCAAGGAATTGTTTGGGGACTGGAAGGATATAACCAACATAAGGAAACTTGCTCTGCACTGGGTGCTTAATATCCGACAGAAGCCACTTCCTGTCACAGAACCATCTTGTACTTCAGGAAGAGAGAAATGCCAAAGACAGTTGGGGCTTCCATAGAAGCAATGCTTTCCCAAGATTATCCCTCGTCCATTCAGGCATCCACTCATCATTCCTTCCACCCGCATCTGAAACCCTGCCTCTGGGCCTGCGTCTCCATAGGCACGTTGCGAGAAATGAGAAAACCAGAGGCCGTCTCCTCTTAAATACAGCACTAAGCCTTCCTTGCCATGAACCTGGTGAGGAGCTGGATGCTTTGCCAACATTAACCAATTTAATCTCATCAACGTAGATGCCATCCCTGCCCGCTCCCCCCGTTGTCCCTACGAGGAGACCGAGTTTATGTCTAAACCACTCAACTAGTAAGTGGGAGACCCACTTTGAATCTGTGGTTTTCTGACTGCAAAACGCATTCATCCTCTCAACCACAAGGTTGCACGAATATGGGGCGTGCTGTGGCAGAGGTACCGGGCCAGTACCGACAGAAAGGAGAGCCGGGCAGGACCACGGGCTGGTCCTCCAGGAAAGCCTTTGGGTCCAGTTTTCTGCAGAGAATCGGCACACACAGCCTTTCTGTGTAACAACTCTTTCGTGGAATTCTTTGCGGAGTGTCTAACACGCAGAAGCTTACTCTCCCAGGTGCTTCATAAAGGACAGCAGCCCCGTCGACCACACGCCTGCCAGTTTAAGTCCCAGGTACTGCTAGGTTTTCTTCATCAGCAAACTGCGGCTCACGAGCCAAAGAGCTGCATGCGGCTCTCTCTGGCTCTAGACAAGCAGGACATTGAAAGTAGATAACCAAGTTTTGGTGTTGGTGTGTGTTTTTTCCCTTTAGCCAATAAGTTCCCAAGGGATGACTATTACCTGGATCAGAAGGAGACATATGCTTCTCTTGACCTGCCAAGTAGGGGGTGCCGGGTCCTCCCAGCTTGGAGTCCCTTCCTCTGGCTGCTGGTCCTCAAGGAGGGCTGGGGGTGAAGAGGGAGGGAGGAGGTGGGGCTCAAGAGCATGGTCTTGTGTCGCCTGCTCTTTTGTTGTTGTTACAAATCCTCACAGTAGCATTCCCAAGTTCTTCTCTTAAGGTTTCAGGGCTTAGCATTTTAACTTCAGCACCATTTCTTCTGGACCCCAAAGCTTTGTTTGCTTTCAGGGGCCTGCCCTCGCCTGAAATGCCTATCAGTTCTGATCTGGTCCAGAGACACAGCATTGCTGGGCCTGGCATGAAATCGTTAGTAACTCTTTTATTTTAAACATTTGAAATGGCTAGGTTTTCGGGAATTTACCAATTACAAGCAAATTCTGGGTTAGGGGACCAGTGATGAAAAATGAGCTTTACAAATCTGGCTAATATCTTCATCATGCTTTCTCCACCTTAGACTATGTTTGCTTATCAGGTAAATTAATCTTCCGTGGGAGGTGATCCTTGTCAACTTAACCTCCTCTCTGCACCTGTCTCTGACGTTTTACTGATTTTACAATGGGAAGGGGGGGAGGGGAGTCGGGGGGGTGGAGGGGAATGAGTTGGACAATTCCAATATGAAAGATACTCTGAGCCAAGTCACATGGGCAGTTTTGGCCCAGGGTTACCTGCATTCTGGGCTGTATCACTGTCACCTTGGTGTTGTTTTGACATCTCGTGATAACTAAGTTAAAAATACAAGAAGAACCCATTGAATGACACAATATATTCATCTTTCATTGCCCCGTAGCATAGGAACATGGGAAGCACACAGACTTTGGCATTATACATGCAGGGTGTCCCCAAAGATATCTACACAGTCTGAATAATTATTAGTTCCCATGGGTTACATCTGAAAAGAAAGGAGCGTCAGTTGAGTGTCAGCTGTGAAGTGTGTGCACACTATTTGGGGCACCTTGGGACACCCTAAGTTTGTTTCCCTTGGAACCTCTTCTCCCATCTCCACTCATCTGTCTACGGGAGGGTTAAGGCCGTGCCTTGCATATGGTTTCACTTCCAAGTTTATGGATCAAGTAATAACATAGGACACATTCGTTTTAAAATATACATGATGAAAGTCTTGAGACTTACTGGAGTTGCTTCTATCATCCATCTATTATTAATAAAATCTTACATATTCATCTAAATATATATTCATGAGGAAAGTTTCCAAAAATACAGAAATGTATAAAGAAAAAAGAAAGGCTCCCCTATTCCCCACTCCCAATCCCCTGGATTCCCAATAGGCAATTTCTGTTAACAGTTTGGCAGATGTAATGTTTTAGACAAGATAGATAAATGATTGACGGTTCAATGGATATCCTCAAGCCCTGGCAGTGTGGGCCGGTTGGTTGGGCATGCTCCCTTGCACCAAAAGGTTGCCGGTTCAGTTCCCAGTCAGGGTGCCTGCTGGGGTTGTGGGCTTGATCCCCAGTAGGGGGCGTGCTGGATGCAGCCAATAGATGTTTCTCCCTCACACATCAATGCCTCTCTTTCTCCCTCGCTCTTCCTCTCTGTCCAATAATCAATGAACTCTTCTTAACAAAATGGATATCCTCAAAAAGTGGTCACCAGGGTTTTTGCATATAGGTTTCATTTTTATCATTCTTTTGAATGAGTTGTTGCAAAGAGCATTTTGCTAATGGTTTGCAAATGAGTTCTCGTGGCTTTTATATTGTTTTTATACTAGCTGTTGCTACAAAGAATTTATGGACTAAAGAAAAGTGGAATGGGACTAACAACACACTTGTCTTTTGGGAACGATTGATTAATTGTGGCCAAGTTAATTAATGGCAGGAGTACCCTTTACTGTACATGTTAACATTATAGATACAGAAATGGAAGCTCAGCCAAACTGAAAAGCAGCAGAGCTGAAATGTGTAAATCAGAGGTTCTCCTGGCCAAAAGTGAAGACGGAAGTGCTCACAGCTCCCTAATTAACACTGCCTGCCCACCAGGGAAAAGGGAGCCACTGAGACCTTTGGAAAAAGCAGCGACCTGGGTGTGGAGAACCGAGGTCTCGTTCTATTTTGCGGCTCCATAAGGGACCATAAGTTAGCAAGCCCGTCCTTCCTCCTCAAACCCCTTTAAAGTAGGGTCATATTGCCCTAGCCAGTTTGGCTCAGTGGATAGGGCATCTGCCTGTGGACTGAAGGGTCCCAGGTTCAATTCCGGTCAAGGGCATGTACCTTGGTTGCAGGCCTATACCCAGTAGGGGATGTGCAGGAGGCAGCTGATCAGTGTTTCTAACTCTATCCTTCTCCCTTCCTCTTTGTAAAAAATCAATAAAAAATATATATAGATAGATAGATAGATAGATAGATAGATAGATAGTAGGGTCATATTCACCCACTGTTAGCTTTTAAGAATTGTGGTAGCAATTCAATGGGGGGAAGGAAATAGATCAAGTTCCAGGAAAAAAATGCTATAGTTTGTTGCTGACCTATTAATGTGACGATGTCCACACGAGATACTTGACACATTTTGAATGAGTTTCTCCCAGGCCTGGGAGCAAGTACTGCCCGGGTTGGGCCTGAAGACTACCTGTCTCATGCCGAGAAGCACAAGATTTGGAACAGAACAGTTGTATCTCCGTAGAATTTAATAAGGAGTAAATGGGCTTGTGTTTGGCATGTCATGTTCCTGGATTTCTTTCATTTTGTGAACTGTTTGTCCATGCCAGGTTCGAAATAAGAAGGCCCCATTTGTCATGAGCTGTCTGAGCAGCACTTCGGGACTGGGCTGTGCTAGATACAGCAGAGAGCCACACTGACCCAGGCCCCCCTCTCTCAGAGCTCGGGGTCCTGGGGGAGACCCAGCTGTTAACCATACCTAAGTGATTACCATTCAGACTGCCACCTGTGCTCCTCCTCAACCCCTTTCCTCCTCTCTCTTCCTCTCCCTCCTTCCCCCTTGAATTCTCCCTTCTCTCCTCCCCTCCCCACCTCGGGTCTTCTCCTTCCTGCTCCCTCTGCACCCATTCACCTCTCTTCCCCCCACACTCCCTTCTTCTGCCGTGACTTGCTCTCCCTCCGTCCTCCTTAATCTTTCCTTTGCTTTTTGCTGACTCTGGTGTATATTTCTGATGATCTTTATCAATCTGCATAGTAGAACAAGTATCTTACCAGTAATCGTAATCAACAAAGAGCTGGTCCAGTATTTCAGTTTTTACTTACTCTCTTTCTGATGGCCCAAGAGTGTGTGACTGCATCCCTCTGCCTTTCCTCCTCCCTCCTTTCCTTTCACCCAGTGGGCGTTTTCAATTTATTGAGCCCCTACTATGTGGCAAGCATTGTGTCTTGCCCCTCACCCTCACACCCTATACCTCTGTTCTTGTCCCTAAAAGGAAAAATAAGCAAACGTAGTAAGAGAATTGGAATTCCGGCTTCATGTGGTATTTTAGGATGTGTTGTTCTTGTTGTTGTTTTTTAAAAGGTATTAAGACAGAGCATGCATAAATTGAAAGTCTGAGCATTTATTATTGTTATTGTTATTGAGAACATAAATGCAATGGTATAATTCTGACTCAGCAGGTCTGGAGTAAGGCCTGAAACTTGGTGTCTTTAAGAGGTTCACAGGTGATGTTGATGCTGTTTACTGAGGAGAAAGGAATTAGCTCTAGTTCTAAGAGACAGAGTCTTCTTCATCTAATTCACCTTTCTAGTTGGACCACACTGGTGTGGCCTTGACCTCTTTTGGTTCCATGGTCCCTTGCTCGGGTGCCTGCTGCAGCCAGGTGGAAAGCAAGGAAGGAGTTTGGTGTTCCTGGAGCCCGAGAGCGAGAACCACCTGGTAGGACGAGGTTCCCCGAAGATGCTTCTTAGCAGGAGCTGGGCGTGGCCAGGTGCACTCCACGCTAGAGCTGAAGATGCCCATGAACTGGAGCAGATGTGTGTGTGAGACAGGCCCAGGGACACCCAGCCTCAAGCTCTCACCAGCATCTCCCATTGTTTGAACCAAGTCATAAGACAACAGGCAAGGGAAACTGGGAAATGTTTTGCAAAGAAAGAGTGAAGAGAGGATCTGAGATTAAACCAGAGAATCCTATCTAATAAAAGAGTAATATGCAAATTTGACTGTACCTTTGCTTCACCCATAAGCCATACCCACAGCCATGCCCATCAGCCAATCAGGAGCAAATTATGCAAATAAATCCCAACCAAGATGGCTGCCACCACTGAGAGCAGGAGGGATGCTTGGGTTTCCCTGGCAACAGAGGAAGCCAAGCTTTCTGCCTGCTGTTGCTGGCCAAGGCCTCCACTCTAGGCTACAAAGTTTCAATTATAAAAGATACAGAAATGGCGGCAGCCACGGAGCTGGAGAGAGCAGAGGCTACAGTTGCCCAGGTGACAGAGGAAGCCAGGCTTCTGCAGCTCTGGCAGGCCTAGGCCTCCTCTCTAGGCTACAAAGTTTCAAATATAGAATTTAAATAGAAATGGCTGTTGCCACGAGCAAGCAGAAGGCTTGGCTCCACTCCAGGCTACAAAGTTTCAATTATACAACAAAAATTAATCCCAGATACCAGGGCCTCTGCTTGGGTCACTGGGGGGCGTGTCCAGCCTGCAAACCACCACAGGCTCCTGGCCCAGGCCACTCCTTATCCCAAGGGAACCCCTACCCTGATCTGGGACACCCCTCAGGGCAAACCACCTGGCCCCCACCTATGCACCAGGCCTCTATCCTATCTAATAAAAGAATAATTTGCAGATTGACCATCACTCCAACACACAAGAGGACTAACCCCATGTGAACATAAGATGGCCAGCAGGGAAGGACAGTTGGGAGGGACCAGGCCTGAATGGGAGGGCAGTTGGGGGCAATAAAGCCTGCAGAGAGGGCAGTTAGGCATGAGCAGTTCAGCAGAGGAGGGAAGTTGGGGGCAAACAGGCTGGCAGGGGAGCAGTTAGACATCAATTAGACTGGCACGGTAGTGGTTGGCGGGTGATCAGACTGGCAGGCAGAAGTGGTTAGGGGCAATCAGGGAGGCAGGCAGGTGAGCAGTTTGGAGCCAGCAGTCTCAGATTGTGAGAAGGATGTCCAACTGCCCATTTAGGCCCGATCCTACTGGGATTGGACCTAAATGGGCAGTTGGACATCCCTCGAGATGTCCCAGATTGGAGAGGGTGCAGGCCGAGCTGAGGGACACCCCCACCCCAACTGCTGTGCATGAATTTTGTGCACTGGGCCTCTAGTGTATAATAATAAAAGCATAATATGCTAATTAGACTGGGCATCCTTCCAGAGGAAGCCAGGGCTGCAAGGGAAGCCCAGGTGCCATGTGCCAGAGGGAAGCCAGAGCCGGAAGCCGGGGGAAGGAAGGCCTTCTCTTGCATGAATTTCGTGCAGCCGGCCTTTAGTTCCCAGTATCAGATGAAGGCGTGTGTGTGGGGGGGGGGGGGAGGGGTGAGATTTTTATATACTTATTTTAGGATTTACTCATTCTTTAAGAAGTGCTTGGCGACTTAGGCTTCTCATCATCTCAGAACGCTGGAACACTGCTCCAGCCTCCTCGTTGAGTGAGCAGTGCGGGCTCACACACTCCAGTAGGGAGTGGGGACACATTGGGGGTGGGGAGAGTGGCGTAGGAGGGTGTGGGGTAGAACATCATGAAGCATGCACTCTAAGAATCAGCCTCTCAGTTTCTCTGAGACCTGGGCGTTAAATAGAGCTGGCGTGCATGCAGGATTTCTCCTGCTGTGCACACGTCTAAAGCACGCACTCCTCCGCCGGCTCCCTAATGGCTAGATGTACCCAGAGACAATTAGAGATAAAAGATTTGAATTACACATGTCTAACTGAAGTAACATTTTCCCATGGGGGCATTTCAGTCAAAGGGTAATCAATCAATCAATATGACAGTCTATTCCTCAGTAAAATGACTTACAGAGAGCCAGTGTGCATGCAGATAGCTGGAGGATTCGCCGTAAAGATGGGATAGAAAATGTGAGGGACACAGAGAACACCCTTTGCAGATTAAAAAATATATATTTTTTAATTAATTTCGGGGGAAAGAGATAGAAACATCAGTGATGAGAGAGAATTATTGATGAGCTGCCTCCTGCAAGCCCCAGGCTGGGGATGGAGCCTGCCATCTGAGCATGTGCCCTGACTGGGAATCAGACCGTGACCTCCCTGTTCACAGGCTCAAACCCCGAGTCATGCGAGTTGGGCAACCTTGGAAGATGTTGGACGATTTCCTCTAGAATGATACTCTTTCCCTGCAATGTGAGCAGAACCGACAGTGCTTTTAGCTTGTTCATACTCGGGCAGGACACAGCTCCACTTCACGGGCAAAGATTCTCGATCTTTGCAAATAGACACTTGACCTCAGTAAAGATCTTCTTTCCCAGGAATTTGTTAATTACAGTCATCAAGGTGACCTTTCCCCCTGCACTGACGCCTTTAACCCTGTCGTTCACATAAGCTCTCTGGGCCACACCATATCCTTGTATGGGTCTTAGAAGAAGTGAGGCCACACCGTTCTTACTAGTTTTGATTAAGGGAGAGACCATTTGGTTTGCTGCCCCCTCCTCTTGAAAATTCCCTAGAGATTTACTACACGGGATTGGTATCACCTCAGGTTCAGTCTTTCTAAACCAGAGTTGAAGGCTGTCAGTCCTATTCAGTGCTCTTGCTATCAACAGCGGCCTCCCACAATTGCCTGTCTACCCCTCAGTGGTTGCCTGTTATCTATGCTAACTTCTCACTTGTGGCCCCAAAACTCTTGTCTGAGAAGGCATGTTTCTGGATTCCCTGCCCCTGAGCAAGATGAATTAAACCAAGTTGTTGGCCGAGTTTAGCTCCTTGTGGTTGTAGGACTGAGGTCGCCGTTTCCTTGCCGGCTGTCTTTGGGGGTCTCTGCCAGCTCTGTAAAACCACCCACACTCATTCCCTCTGATGTGACCTCCTCCACGTCCTCAGCAGCGCCCTGAGAAACCTTTGTGCTTTGGTTCTCCCTGGCTTCCTTTCCTGCCCTCACCAGAGAACACTCTGTGCCTGTAAGTGACGAGTGGAATACATCCGGCCTGCCCGGCTCATTTCCGGATTTCAGATCCACTGTACCGCATGCCTTTGTGTAACCACACAAGTTCCGCCCGATCACATTGACACGTTCTGGGACTTAGGGTGTGGGATCTCTGGTGGAAGGGCACATTGATATCCGCCCTGTGCAGTACCTAGGGCAGTAATACATGTAATACGTAGTTTGAGAACATTCCTATAAGAACATAAAAAGACCCACTGTCTTGTTTACTAAACAGACACTAGATACACGAGCGAATGCGGTCTCTCATAGTTGTCCACTTCAACAGATAGTTGCTGACGGTCGCCTATGTGCGAACCACAAACTGATAAAAGAATTAGAGCTGGAACTTGCCCTTTAACAGATAACCTTTAGTGCTCACACACCTCTGAGGAACCTGTTATTTTGGTAATTTTGTCACGACCGTTTCCCACTTATTACACAGAAAACCGATTCTGTATGACTTCAGATCCTTGAAATTCTGACAGGTCATTAAAAAAATAAACGTCTTCAAATGTTTGACCCAGTTATATCTTTGCCCTTTATTTCTGAAAGCGTTCTTTTTTTTTCAGGATAGAACTTCCTACTTATTTGACCATATTTTGTTACATGATTCCAAGTCTCTTCATTGTGTAAGTTATGTTTTTAATGGGACATAGGCAATTCACTTAACATGTCTGTTTCCTGGTGGTTGTTCTTTGCCAAAAGTAAAACAAATATTACGCATTAGTGACTGTTGCTTTTTCACATTACAAGTTGTCTTTGGATAAATTGAGCAAAAACAATACAAAGAATGACGATCTGTGGGAGGAGCGCTGGAGTCTCTCACAAAATCCATGGAAGAGTGGGTCTCCCAGTGATCAGAAAAGGCAAGAATGAAAGGCTGCCTCAGTTTTAGAACAAAATGATGGTAACTCCAGGGGCTGTAAGTTTTATGCTTTGTTCCTAACGGCTAGCATTCAAATCAAGTTGGATGAGTCCCTTTTTCACTGTCTCATAGTTCCAGATCTTTCCAGGGTTGCAAGAGATCATGATCCTGGAGCCTGTGCTTGTGTGTTAGAAAGGGATTGTGCACTACGTTTCCATTCCTGTCGGTGCTTGGTACATACCACGACATGGCTGCTGAAACACACAGACCAGTACCCAGCACCCAGCACCCAGCACACCTCTCCCGATATCCAGATACAGTTGTACTGAATGCCTTCCACCTGTTTCACAGACACCAGATACAGCCAACTCCCCACTGTGGAACTGACCCCACACCACAAACAGCCCACTCCCCCCTGTGGAACTGACCCCACACCACAAACAGCCCCCCCCCCCCATGGAACTGATCCCACACCACAAACAGCCCACTCCCCCTGTGGAACTGACCCCACACCACAAACAGCCCCCCTGAGGAACTGATCCCACACCACAAACAGCCTCCCCCCTGTGGAACTGATCCCACACCACAAACAGCCCCCCTGTGGAACTGATCCCACACCACAAACAGCCCACTCCCCCTCCCCGTGGAACTGATCCAACACCACAAACAGCCCCTCTCCCCCGTGGAACTGATCCCACACCACAAACAGCCCACTCCCCCCTTGTGGAAATGACCCAACACCACAAACAGCCCACTCCTTCCCCCCCCCACATCCTCCCCCCGTGGAACTGATCTAACACCATAAACAGCCCCCCCCCCCCCCCCCATCCAGGAACTCCTCCGGTCCTTGCCAGCCGGTGGGCTCAGGTGATAGCCAAGCGCCCACTGTTCTGAGGCAGGTCGTCAGGTGACGCACACGCCTCTTCTAGTTCCGGGACAACTGAAATTAAATGACTGACGGAGGAATTAGCATATTTATCCACCGCCACCACATCCTAGATGCAGCAGTGGGACTCAGAGTTCGGGACAGGAGGCAGGTGTATTTAATCTTCAGACATCTGACAGCAAACAAAAGAATCCAGATAAAAAGATGAGGATAGCCCCAGACTTGTTTCACACAATGTGTTGTTCTTGGGTCTCGTTTTTATCACCGCTTCACAGTTTCTTAGGATAACGCAGTTCCTGCTTTATGATTGGCAAGGCAGCAGAACCCTGAAGGCCGTGTTTGGCTAAATGCCAAGGTAGGGGACCGTCCTTTGGGATTACATTAATTTTAGTCTCAATTAGCACATTTCTTTTCAGAATAATTGATCTCAAATCTGTGAATTTCCTCCCCCACCACCACCATTTACTTAGTTATCAGCTTAGCATAATTAATGATAAATCCCTGAGCCATTTCTTCTATAAACTGTCCAATTATTTTTCTAAGAGAATCACTTTATAATAATACTACGTGACTTCGTTTCTATTGTCCACTTAATGTTTCCGAAGACATTTCTCTCCAGTGATTAGCTGGCAACTCTCTTTGAAAACACTGGATTGCGGTCTAATGATTGTCTTAGATTCACTTTAAGTTTAATGTGAGAACTTGTCATTGCATAGTATGCTTGTTGGATGAGACAGGACATCAAAAACCCACAGTGTTAATTGCTTTGGTTTCCATTTGTAGCAGTACATAGCTTCGTGAGTGAGCTGCCTCTGCAGGCATGTGTTACACAGCTACATGGGTTTATTATACTCTTTATGACTTTGTATTATTTACCCATCAACTGATGGATATATCCATCTATCTGTAGACGGACAGACAGTCATATCTCTACCATGCCAACTTTGTGTAAAGCACTAAACTGGTTTCTCTAGATGACCATATGACCTGTAAAGTACATACTATATAGACATAGTCTAACTGGTAAAGAAAATATATAGATTTTAGAATCATAGATGACAGGTGTTGTAAGATAAGAAAAATGACTAAAAAAACCCCTACTGAAATCTAGAATATCAGGATTTGAGTAGATATCTGAAATTTTGTAACATATATGATTATTCTGGTACATTTCAGATAAGTTAAAAAAAACAACATGCCATCTAGTTCAAAATCTTTTATCTTGGAGTCAGTGAATACATCAGGAGATTCATGACTTGGGGGGAGAATATACATATTTATACCTAAAGTTTCACTGACCTCTAACTGAAATTTAGCATGGCACCGTATTGTGAATGTAGGCAGTAAAGCACAGTGGTGGTTTTGTCAGCAAAAGAAATAATAGATATTTCTAATTCATTATAACGATACAAAAATGTATGTGCACATCCCTTTCTATAAAATACCCAGCTCCTTGAAACCCTGAGCATAAAAAAATAATTGTGTATATTTTTTAGGCGATTGAGACACTCTGAATAAGTGGTCGCGTGAATGGCCATCGTAAAAAGCGAGCATCTCAGAACCTGGAGAAAGTTTGGTGACAGGCCCAAGGGGAGAGAGAGAGAGGCGTTTCTCAGGCCACACTCATGGAATTAGGGGGAAGTATTGCACACGTCCCCAGGCCCCCCTGCCCTAGGGAAAGAAGCCCATAGTGGCCTCAGAGAAGGAGCCCAGGACTCAGACTCGGAGACGTACCATTCTCTGCCTTAGTGTGTAGAGAGTATCAGTTCCCTGAGTTCTGCTGGCTCTTTCCTGCCTTGGGGCTGTTCCTTAAATATTCTCCTGACCCAGAATCGCCATCATGCACCTGCATACTAGTATCTCTCTCCCTCTCCAAACTGCGCCCCCTGTGAGGGCCTTTACTGACACCAGCCTCGTCCCCCACGATCACGAGTGTCTTTGTGTGCAAGACCTTGTTTATTTGTTGCCTTACATGGCGCTCTCCTGGGTTAGCTCCTCCCTTCTCCCTGGCATTGCAGTTGCTCAGTTAGAGTCTACGTTAAGACCAAATTCCGTATGGAGTCTCGATTGACTCCCAGTGCCAACAAGGGTGTCTAGCGCACAGTAGGTGTTTGGTTCACATTGTTAGAGAATGTAACGTAAAGAACGTGCATTGCCTACGCATGGACAGCTCTGAAATATTGTTCTCGAGTTACTGTGCTGAGCCTTAGTTATCTGCTTGAAAACATGCAGCTGGCCCTAACCGGTTTGGCTCAGTGGATAGAGCATCGGCCTGCGGACTGAAGGGTCCCAGGTTCGATTCCGGTCAAGGGCATGTACCTTGGTTGTGGGCACATCCCCAGTAGGAGGTGAGCAGGAGGCAGCTGATCCATGTTTCTTGCTCATTGATGTTTCTAACTCTCTCCCTCTCCTTTCCTCTCTGTGAGAAAAATCAATAAAATATATATTTTAAAAAATTAAACGTGCAACTGATCTCTGGGCCTTCTCTGTATTCTCCTTAAATTAGAGCTCCTTCTTCTAACAGCCACGGCTGGATGAGGGGCTCCAAACAGGGACCACCTCCCTGCAGAATTAAGTTGGTGGAAAACTGAATCCCCTTGTTATGTTCTTACCGGCAATGCTGGTTTTATCACTTTACATCAATGCCCTTTAATGATTCAGCAGTAGTCACGCATACATATATACATGCGTATGTACTTATCAACATTAGTCAACTTAGTACTAAATGTCTTGACTTCCAAATGTAGCATCATTTTTTGGTACATATTTAACAAAGCGTTAATAACCTGGATAATATTTTGAAAATACAAACAAAAATAGACCATTGCGTTTAAAATATAGTTTGTTGTTGTCAAAAGTATTGTATATGTCCCCTTTTATTCTTCATTGACTGCTTCTAGCTCACCCTTGTTCCCCCTTCCCCCGCCCCAGGCCCTTGCCACCCACTATCTGTGTCCACGGGTTATGCACATATGCATACAAGTTCTTTGGTTGATCTCTTCCCAACCCCCCACCCCCACCTTCCCTCTGAGATTCAGAACATTGCATTTTTAAACTATTTTTTCAAAGGTTTTTGTGGTATTGAGGACTTGGAAATCCAGGGCTTTTGTAGTCAACAATGAAGTTTTTGCATATAAGAAAACAAAAGACGAAACACGGAATAGGTATTTACTTACATTTTAAAAATTATACTTTCAGGGTTTGGTAAAATAGGAATTCAAAGAATGGAAAGGCCATCAGAAGGATTTGAAGATGGGAAATGGGAATAATGTGGGAGGCATTTCAAGATGGGCAAAGGGGGTATCTCAGCAGGGATGAGTCAGGCGGTAGGCGGTGGGCAGGGCAGGGCTGCGGGCTTGTGTTGGCACCTGATTGAGTGCTTCATGTTGGAGAGCGGCGGGCACTCTGGGCTAAGACCTAAGAGGTGAGGTACACGTCGTTTTACTGGGACCCAGAGCCGGGAAAAGACAGAGCAGACATCAGGAGCAATGACAGGAACTGCACCAAAACTCTCCCTTGCAAGTAGACTTTGAAGAATTTAAAAATGTGTTCACCTCTTTGGCTCTGTGGGCACTGATCTTCCGGAGTGCAGTGATATTTTCGGTTTAAGAGTCAGTGTCATGGTGAGATATGAGAGGCATCGAAGGACTGGCACGGAGACTGTGGGGGAACTTGGGGGAACCGTAAAAAGCTTCTGGGCTCTAAGCTTCTGACCTGGATTTCAGGACTAAATTTCCAAGTAGCAGTCTTAAAATGAGGAGGACCTATTTCCTCTTTTCATTTTTGCCTAAGGCACCTGGCCCCAAGGCCATGATAAAGAGCTCCTGGAAGTAGCTGACTAAGAAAGTAGGTCAGGCACTTGGGACATCTCCAACACAATTAGCACATATACCGTATTTCCAGCGTATAAGACAACTGGGCGTATAAGACGACCCCCAACTTTTCCAGTTAAAATATAGAGTTTGGGATATACTTGCCATATAAGACTACCTCTCTTCCAATGCATACCAAATAAAAATTTAAAAAACATCAGATTTGATTTCGACCCCTGACTTTTGAGAAGATTTTCCTGGGTTAAAAAGTCATCTTATACGCCGGAAAATACGGTAATTAGGTAGGTAGGTGCATACATACCTACATACATACATGTAAATATAGATATATACATAAATACACACCATACATAGGTTATAAGTTAACTCTCTTTCAATAGCAAGAGCTGACCGTTGAGTCTGGTGCTGATGAAACTACGTAAACCATCATATTTCCACCGTGTGCTAATTGGTGCAGGGGAAGGGGCGTGGGGGACGGAAGGAGAGAGAAAACGAGGAGTGGCCTGCTGCCTAGCTCATGTCGCCGTAACTGACAGACAAGGGCCACCACGGAGCTCACTTGGACAGCCCTCCCACAATGCTGAGTCCATCCCATCAGAGCCAAGCTCAGCACACATGCCACCCCGACATCCAACTGCCCTTCTGATGTCACTGGATTCCACACTTCCTTGTCATCGCATCCCACGTTCTCCTCTGTTGCTAGGTACCCTGGGCAATCTTCTTATCCAGAGCTCCTGGGGCTGCTTCCCCTGGGGACTGGAATACAGAGTCTTTGGCTCAAATGCCCTGGTGCCCGGGCGAAACTTGGGGAGAGGCCCTGCCGCCCTGGGCCTGCGGGCCCGAGGCCCCTCCTCCAGATGTAAAGGCCACCCCTTCGTGTAGCAGCCCGGGGTCCACACTCCAGCAGCCACTCAGGATGGGTAAGGAAACAGATGTCCCCTTTTCAAAGCCATGGACTGGTGTGAGCTGGTTATGATCAAGAGGAGTCTGGGATTTGTGGTTTTTGACTATGAAAACGGCTCTTTAAGAGAGACTAAAAACCTTTCACATGGTCACCCAAAACTGCACAATAGAAAAACGTGGAATGTATCCTCCGTTTCATGTCTGCTCACTTCTTTATATCGAATGTCTCTAATGGAGACAACAAAAACTTTGTTTTGAATTCTGGTTTCTAAAATAATGGCTTGTGACAATTTACTGATTCTTTTACTACTTACATTACAAAATATGGGAATATATATCTGATGCAAATGAGTAAATCACTCATTTGTTCATCATAAAAAATACTTATTTACTCAGGAATGAAATATGTGAGGCTGTTGAATTTAGTTACCTTGGTAACATCTGGAGAGAACTCCTTTGTCTAAACATATTTTCTCCTTTATTCGTTTACTGTTTGTACCAAGATTACAAATACGTGACTTTTATTAAAGACTTTCCTGATAAATAGTAATGTTTATCTTCCCTGAAAAATGAATACCTAGCATACTGTTTATTAAATATTGATGATGATTTTAGAGTAAAAGAACAAATAAATACCGCACGTTTGAATTCTAACTACAATGAATGGTATTGGATTTGTTTCATGCTAATGTAGATTTTATTTTAAAATGCAATATCTCTTTGGGGTTATTCATTCTTTTACTATATTGATAAAATTTCTTACGTGAAATGTTTAATAATTTTTAAAGGATTTAGTACAAAATGTTAAATTACATTTTTCTTCATAACTTAAATAATTGGACATGTATATGTCCGTTATGTTTTTCTTTGGACTTCCTTGGAGGACTAACTTAACCCCAAATTACCTTCCATACTTTAGCCTAAGGATTTGACATAACAAAAAATATGCACAATTTTTCATACTCCATATGTGTAAGTATATATATATATTTCCCCAGTTATTTGAAAAACCTTAGCTATTTCATTGTTAAAAGGATGTTGTTGATTTCTCAAACTAATAGTATGGGAAGTGCAGTTTCACTGATGGCCAGTTTTCTGAGTTCTCTTATGTATGTTTTTGCACCACATGAAGTCTTTTCTTGAGTGGTTACATAAAAGGAATAATTGAATAGGAGACTATTTGAACACATTTTAACTTTTCCTCAAAATACTTTTTAAAAAGTATATTGTATTGATTTTTTACAGAGAGAAAGGGTGTGGGATAGAGAGTTAGAAACATCGATGAGTGAGAAACACTGATCAGCTGCCTCCTGCACACTCCCTACTGGGGATGTGCCCACAACCAAGGTACATGCCCTTGACCGGAATCGAACCTGGGACCTTTCAGTCCGCAGGCCGATGCTCTATCCACTGAGCCAAACCGGTCAGGGCCTCATAATACTTTTAGAATACTTGTTCTGAAAGAGCTTTTGACTGAAGATTAACCTCAGCGCTCTGTGCTTCCATGTTTTACTGGAGCTGGAGCCCTGGCTCCTCCTGGGCCTTGTCCAGCCACCATCCGTCTCCCCGTCTCTCCATAGGCTTGTTCCCATCCCCTCCTCCTCTGCCCGGCTGCTGCTTTAATCTGAGCTCCCCCTCAGCAATGCTGACTCGGGGTACGTGCAGATCTCCTCGCTGGTCTCCCCAACTTCCATCTTGTTGCCTTCACCCCATTCTCATCAGAATCAGAGTAATCCCTTTAAAACATCATTTTCCACAACAAATTAAAGTCCCTTCTATTGACTCTCAAGCAGCAGTTGAACCCTCTCAGACTTAAAACTTCCATTCACCTCCTCGTCCCCTCCCCACCTCTCCCCCTTCCCTAGTCCAGGTTTCTTATTCTTTCCTTTCTCTTCTGTGCTCAGCCCTGCAGGTGCTTTCTTCTAACTGACATCTGCCGGTCTCTAGGTGGGGGACCCTCTCCTCCAACTGCTTCAGCTGGGGGTACGGCCGACCTCCCTTCTGGAACTCAGTCATGTGCCAGCATCTTTTGGAAATGTTCTGGGATGTTTTGGAGCATAGCTTGCTTTGGATCATAGCTCCTTTTTGCTGTGAATTCTAATGGCACATTTACTTTCCTGCCCCTTTTCATTGTGAACTTACTGAAGGCAGACTCTCTAGAGGCCAAGTATTCAAACCCCTTTCAGCCAAGTGTGGGCACTCAATGCAGGTGAATAAATGATTATTCTTTAGTATTTCCAAGAATTTAATTGATTAGAAGGAGTAAATATCTCATTGAACTTTACAAAAGTAAAACATACTTGAAAGTTTTCAGAAATTACCCTGATTGCTGTGGCACAGTGGTCAGAGCATCCGGCCACACACCAAAGAGTTGTGGGTTCGATTTCTGGTAAGGGTTGCAGGTTCAGTCCCAGACCCAGTGCCTGCACGTGAGGGAGACAACCAATTCATGTTTCTCTCTCTCCCTCCTTTTTTCCCCTCCCTACCTCTCTTGTACTCTATCTAAAATCAGTGGAAAATCATGCTCTTGTGAGGATTAAAAGATAAATAAATCAGAAATCAAACAAAAATAAAAAGTATTGAATATTATTACTCTTACTCATATGGTTTCATCAATAGCCTTTAACTAATGAAAATATTTAAATATATGTGTTTTTCATAATCCTTTAAAATTAATAGCAAATTGTTATATATGAAAAGATGAAATTAAGATAAGTGAAGGGTGATTGTTTTATGTAAACTTGTTTCTTGGTCTCAGTAAGGTATCATTAATATACCTTTTCTAAACAAGATAATAAAGAATATTAGAAAATACAGAGCCATATAGTTAAGAAGAAATCAATATTAACACTTAGGATTATATCTTTTCAGTCTTTTCCATCCATGTTTATATGCTTGCTCTATGAAATTGGGATTACCTTCACCATGCTCTTTGTAGCTATATTTTTCCCTGTAATACTTTGACTCACATTTTCCTATATCTTTAAAATGGAATGTTGAATTATTTCATAACTAGAGGCCCAGTGCATGAATTTCATGCACGGGAGGGGGGGTGTCCTTCAGCCCAACCTACACCTTCTGGCAATCCAGGACCCCTCAGGGGATGTTCTACATCCCTCTCACAATCCCAGACTGTTGGCTCTTAACCATTCGCCTATCTGCCTGATGGCCCCTAACCTCTCTGCCTGCTTGCCTGATCACTCCTAACTGCTTGGCTGATTACCCCTAACCATTCATCTGCCTACCTGCCTAATCACCCTAACCGCCTCTGCCAGCCTGCTTGATCACCCCTAATCATTGTGCCTGCCTGATTGTCCCTCACTGCCTCTCCCTCGGCCCCACCCCAGCAGCTTCATCTGGAAGGATGTATGGAATGACGAGCGGAAGGTCGTTTGGCTTTCTGGTCTAATTAGCATATTACGCTTTTATTATTATAGATATTCTAATCATTCCATTGTGTCTTAAGCAAGTCTCCTTTTTCGGTAATTTATATCAAGTTTTTGCCATTGTAAACAGCACTGGCATAAATGTCTTTGTACCTGCACAGAAGTATACACAGTGATTAAACTTCTTGTGCTTAAAATCCCAGACATGTAATGGCTGGAACGGCATTTTTGAGCCTTTCTAATGTGTTAGATACATATTAAACACCCACAAAGCTTGAATCAATGTATACCCCATTAGCAGGATAGGCAATGCTTTTATCGGAGCATTTTTACCAAATCTGGCTGTTCTCACTGAAAAAACAAAAGCTATTTGCACAATAACCGACAATTATCTTATTCTCTTTGTTTAAATTTACATTTTGGGATTGTTTGAGATTAAACTGTTTCCTATGGTTTTTTTTTTCCTCTTTTTCTTCTTTTTATTCTCTTAATGTGCCTACTATATTAAAAGTAACTTGACGAATTTATTCTTAAAGATACATGATACATCGTATGTGTACTTAGCGCCATGCTGATCACATAGTAGGAGCTCAGCGAATGCTAGTTGAAGTAGAAACTCAGTGGCACATTAATTAAAATCAAAATGTTCTTTTCTTTCCAACAGATGATTCCGCCGCAGAGAGCTTTAATGGCAATGAGACAGTGGGGCAAAGTTCAGTTGCTTCTGGGGGAACACACAGCAGGGACATGGGCGACTCCAGTGGGGATGGCAAAACGGGGCCGGAGCAGGACCAGCAGCCACTGAACCTGAGCGACAGCCCCCTGTCCACACAGCTCACTTCGGAGTACAGGACAGAGGACCGCAGCAGCGATGGGAAAAACAAGTACAAGAGCCTTCTGATTGCTGAGCTCAACATGGAACGGGAGGCGAGAGAAAATGGAAGCAAGGTAAGATCACATTACCGTCTTCCTGGGCTTTTTAATGTGGCCGTGAAGGTCGCAAAGAAATAAAGAGATGACGATTATTGTTTAAAAAAAATCTACAGATATGTTAAACAAGTCCCAATACTATATTACCGAGAAACTTATAACCACGGATATCATGTGTCCCTGTAGTAGAAGCGGTACATTTAAGGAATGACTGAGCAAAATGGATCACGTCTCAGGAAAAGTTGTGGGTGTGCTTTCACATATGGAATGGCTTGATTTAATGTTTCTTGTGTCTATAATCTCCTACGGGTCTGTGTCTGGGAGTGTGTGGAGCTCCGATGTGAAAGTTCAGCTCTCCGAACGCAATTTTCAACTATAAAAATCACTATCTGCTTTCTCCAAGATTAGACAGGTGTCTGTAGCAATAAAGTTTCCGTCGGAGCCTCTGGTTTACTTGAGAGACCTGAGGACTTTGGTCAGGAGTTTACTGCGCGTCCAGAGGAGAGCGTGTCCGTGTTCTAGAAGAAACGTGCAGCTGAAAGAAGTGCTCCAATAAGTCTCTTATCATAAACGGGGCTGAACAGAGGAGCTTATTCTCTTGGTTTGCACTCTCTCTCTCTGGCGCACTGGTTTCCTGGGGTGCCTGCTCGGCGTGAGCACCCCTGCACCCCCATGGCTCAGAGCCACGTGGGACTCCACACGATGGAGTAATGGCCTTGAATTAGCTTGGATGCCGAACGAACCTGGCTGCAACATGGAAGGGGAACTCTGGATGCTGGCCTTGCTTCTGGCTCTACTGGAGCCCAGGACTGGCTTAAGGGGCCAGGGGCTTTGACAAGCTGAGGAATGTAACTCCACACACAGAAAGCCTCTACTGCATCTCATTCTCCTAAGCCGGTGGTCGGCAAACTCATTAACCAACAGAGCCAAATAGCGACAGTACAACAATTGAGATTTCTTTCGAGAGCCAAATTTTTTATACTTGAACTTCTTCTAACGCCACTTCTTCAAAATAGACTCACCCAGGCCGTGGTATTTTGTGGAAGAGCTACACTCAAAGAGCCGCATGTGGCTCGCGAGCCATAGTCTGCCGCCCACTGTCCTAGGGGGTCTTCTGAAAATGCTCATTCCAGCCGCATCCGGAGGACCTCGCTCCTCCTGTGTCTGAGAGATCTGGCCCGTTACCACCCCGTCCAACAAAACTAGAACACCTTCTTCTATCACACACAAGAATAAACTCAAATGGATATGACTGCAATGTTAGACTCAAAACCATAAAAATCCTAGAAGAAAACATAGGCAGTAAATGTCAAGACATTTCTTGTCGCAATGTTTTTCCCTCAGTATCTCCTCAGGCCAGGGAAACAAACAAACAAAGGAATGAGGCCACTGAAACAGACCGAAAAGCTTTGGCACAGCAAAGGAAACCGCCAACAAAATGAAAAGACAGTCCAGCGAGTGGGAGAAGGTATTTGCCAGTGACACATCTGATAAGGGTTAGTGTCCAACATTAATAAAGGACTTCTAAAACTCAACACCAGAAACACACACAATCCAATTTAAAAAATGGGCAAAGGACCCGAACAGACACTTCTCCAAAGAGGACGCACAAAAGGCCAAGGGACGTATGACAAGACGCTCACTGTCACCGGTCATCAGGGAGATGCAAATTAGAATCGCAATGTGCTATCATCTCACAACCAGATTCTTTATATTAGAATAAGTTACAGTGTTCCTGTTATTTATCTTTTTTAATTAAGCTTATATGACTACAGTTTTTTAAAATATATTTTATTGATTTTTTACAGAGAAGGAAAGGAGAGGGATAGAAAGTCAGAAACATCGATGAGAGAGAAACATGGATCAGCTGCCTCTTGCACACCCCCTACTGGGAATGTACCCACAGCCAAGGTACATGCCCTTGACCAGAATCGAACTCGGAACCTTTCAATCCACAGGCCGACGCTCTATCCACTGAGCCAAAGCGGTTTCGGCTATTACTACAGTTTGGAAATAACGCATGCTGGTGACTTGGTTCTATAGGTATAATTTTTAAGGTATACTTTTTAAAAACAGGAGGACTTTTATGGAGTCTATACATTTTGATTTCATCCCCCCAACCCGACTCTAAGTTAGAGTTGTAGAACATGTTTTTTCTACTAGTACATAGATCCCCTAAAAGCAAAATGTCTGCACCGGGATTCATTCCTGACTCTGCTGGGGCACTCCGCTTTCTATTTTTTATTTATTTATTTATTTATTTATTTATTTATTTATTTGTTTATTTTTAATCTTTACTCCGCTTTCTAAATGGCTCTCTTTAAAGCTGCCCTCCCGCCTGAGGGTGCTGCGTTAGCCTCTTTTAAGGAAGTGGCTGGCCATCATCAGATATTGACGCACTCCGCCTCTGGGAGGCTGCCTGCCTTCGCTGGTGGCGCCCGCACCAGTGTCCTCTGCAGTGACCTAAGTCAGACAGACAGGAACGCTTTCATATTCACTGACAGGGCCTGCGTCTGTGTGTGACATTTTACGGAACAAAGTCACCCTTAAGTTTCCCTGCCAGCCGCGCAATCCTGTCTCCATAAAACTTGAATAATCGTGAAATGTCCTTTGGACGCCATGAATCTTGATTTTAAAAAAAAGCACTCTGTGGGTTTGCTCTCTCCTTTATCCCCTTGTCTGTGGTTTCCAGGTGAACTGTGCTCATTGAAACACGTCCTCGCCCTCATTGAACAGAATGAAGTTACTTTTGCTCTCCTGCTGAACACAGAGCTGCCCGTGAGCACAGACTGTTTGGGCTGCTTGTGAGGAGTAAGATGAGAAAGGGACCTGGGGAGGAAGTACCCCCCAGGCACCGAGAGTTGAATGGTTTTGTAAAGGAAAACACATCTCCCACAGCTGACTGGGGAGGAGCCAGAGAGACAGGGGAGAAATCAGAAGGGTATAGTGCTGTGGTCGGCAAACTCATTAGTCCACAGAGCCAAATATCAACAGCACAGCGATTGAAATTTCTTTGGAGAGCAAAATTTTTTCAACTTAAACTTCTTCTAACGCCACTTCTTCAAAATAGACTCCCCCCAGGCTGTGGTATTCTGTGGAAGAGCCACACTCAAGGGGCCAGAGAGCCGCATGTGGCTCGCGAGCCGCAGTTTGCCAACCAGCTCAGTGACTTCCACTTTCCAGGATAGGGTGTGGTCAGCTCTGATGGACAATGCTGAGATACCCGATGAGATGAAGAGAGAGAGCAGCTGAACTGTGCGACCTTGCTTGGTAGCTCATTGGGAGCAGAAGCCAGAGGGACTCTGTTCATTCCCCCAAAAGGGACAATTTAAATGCCTGTCACCCTTGCACCAATGAAGTAGTCTGCAGTCTTTATTCAGGAGGCTCTTCGATAAGTAGATAAGTAGTTTTGGTAAAGAAGGTACCTACATACATATGGACAATTCTCAACGAAAGTATAGGCAAATACAGATTCCTGTGTTAAAATATTGGGAGTTCAAAGTAAGGAAATACTGTTTCTTTTGGAGTACTGAAGAGGGCTTCTTGGAGGAAATGAGTCTCTGAAATTAAAGGAAATGTGAGAGGACCATTTTTTCCCCAAAGGGGGTCTCCTGATTTCACTGGGAATGGCCAGAAGGGAAGATGAGTTGACTTCCTAGGGTTGGAAGCATTGTCCATTCAGAACTGGGTTTGACTTCATGCAAGGGATTCTACATGCCAGGCACTGTTGTGGGAAGCAAAAACATAGACATGAACAGAGCAGGGTCCCTGTTCCTCAAATACTCGTAGTCCAGCAGGAAAGAGAGGCCAACGTGTGATTGTAATCCAGTTCCATAAGTGCAATGACGGGCATGTGGCAGGGGGACGAGAGAAGAGATGTGGGCACCCATGGGCCTACGGTGATTCTTGGGGAAGCCTTGATGGAGACTTTCATTGGCGTGGAGATGTGCAGCGAGCTTAGCATGGCCACCACAGAGAGCATGTATGGAGGGAATTGAGCATGGCCACACAGAGAGCATGTATGGAGGGAATTGAGCATGGCCACACAGAGAGCATGTATGGAGGGAATTGAGCATGGCCACACAGAGAGCATGTATGGAGGGAATTGAGCATGGCCACACAGAGAGCATGTATGGAGGGAATTGAGCGTGGCCACCACAGAGAGCATGTATGGAGGGAATTGAGCATGGCCACCGCAGAGAGCATGTATGGAGGGAATTGAGCATGGCCACACAGAGAGCATGTATGGAGGGAATTGAGCATGGCCACACAGAGAGCATGTATGGAGGGAATTGAGCATGGCCACACAGAGAGCATGTATGGAGGGAATTGAGCATGGCCACCACAGAGAGCATGTATGGAGGGAATTGAGCATGGCCACACAGAGAGCATGTATGGAGGGAATTGAGCATGGCCACACAGAGAGCATGTATGGAAGGAATTGAGCATGGCCACACAGAGAGCATGTATGGAGGGAATTGAGCGTGGCCACACAGCATGTATGGAGGGAATTGAGCATGGCCACCACAGAGAGCATGTATGGAGGGAATTGAGCATGGCCACACAGAGAGCATGTATGGAAGGAATTGAGCATGGCCACACAGAGAGCATGTATGGAGGGAATTGAGCGTGGCCACCACAGAGAGCATGTATGGAGGGAATTGAGCATGGCCACCGCAGAGAGCATGTATGGAGGGAATTGAGCATGGCCACACAGAGAGCATGTATGGAGGGAATTGAGCATGGCCACCACAGGGAGCATGTATGGAGGGAATTGAGCATGGCTACCACAGAGAGCATGTATGGAGGGAATTGAGCATGGCCACCACAGAGAGCATGTATGGAGGGAATTGAGCATGGCCACCGCAGAGAGCATGTATGGAAGGAATTGAGCATGGCCACACAGAGAGCATGTATGGAGGGAATTGAACGTGGCCACACAGAGAGCATGTATGGAGGGAATTGAGCATGGCCACACAGAGAGCATGTATGGAGGGAATTGAGCATGGCCACACAGAGAGCATGTATGGAGGGAATTGAGCATGGCCACCACAGAGAGCATGTATGGAGGGAATTGAGCATGGCCACACAGAGAGCATGTATGGAAGGAATTGAGCATGGCCACACAGAGAGCATGTATGGAGGGAATTGAACGTGGCCACACAGAGAGCATGTATGGAGGGAATTGAGCATGGCCACCGCAGAGAGCATGTATGGAAGGAATTGAGCATGGCCACACAGAGAGCATGTATGGAGGGAATTGAGCATGGCCACACAGAGAGCATGTATGGAGGGAATTGAGCATGGCCACACAGAGAGCATGTATGGAGGGAATTGAGCATGGCCACACAGAGAGCATGTATGGAGGGAATTGAGCATGGCCACCACAGAGAGCATGTATGGAGGGAATTGAGCATGGCCACACAGAGAGCATGTATGGAGGGAATTGAACGTGGCCACACAGAGAGCATGTATGGAGGGAATTGAGCATGGCCACCGCAGAGAGCATGTATGGAAGGAATTGAGCATGGCCACACAGAGAGCATGTATGGAGGGAATTGAGCATGGCCACTGCAGAGAGCATGTATGGAGGGAATTGAACGTGGCCACCGCAGAGAGCATGTATGGAGGGAATTGAGCATGGCCACACACAGAGCATGTATGGAGGGATGTGAGGCTCCATTCACAAAGGCTTTGTGGGGCCAGTTTAAGGACTCTGCATTGTATCCAACAGTAGAGGTTAGCATGGTAAGGCTGTGGCCAGATTGGAATTTTAGAATTTTCTGGCAACATTATAGTGGATAAATAGGATACGGACTGGGGAAAAAAAAGATTAAAACTGCTTAGAGAGCTATTATGGCAATTCCAGAAAGGAAAGAATGCAGAGATATTGTTCTTTCTATTCTTTTGAAATTGGATTTATAGGGCCACTATATAGAGTTCCAGAGATTGTATATTGCCAAACTCCTGAAAATGTCTTTCACATATGAATAGCCTCTTTTATCTCTGTACGTCCCATTAGGATGCCAACTGTGTGAGTATAAACATGACGTCTGCCTTGCTTATTGCTCTACGCCTAACCCCTGACTTAATGTCTGGTACATAGTAGTTCCTCACTTATTTGGAAGAAATAAAGTTATATTGAATGTGGGAAATGAAGCAGAGAACATTCTAGAATGACTCCAGGATTTGGGGCTGGTTGGTGAGTGGATATGATTCCATTTCCCAAGATTCAGGGTGAGGAACAATTGAAGAAGCACTTTTGACATGTGAACTTATGGTGCCCATGTAGTATGTTTTGGATATGTTTCATAGGCACGGGAGAACATGTGTCAGCTCAAAAAACACACACACACACACACAAAAACTAAAACAAAACACATCCATTGGAGAGAGAAAGTTTAGGAAGATTGGAGAGCAGCAGTGCTGCCTGAAGCTGGTGTGGCTGATAGGGTAATCTCAGAAAAGCAAAGACCGAGGAGAGAAGAGAGTGAACGTGTATCAGCCTGCAGAAGACTAACTCGCAGGAGCAAGTGGCGTAAAGGCAGTTTGTGGAGGAAAAAGAACTGAAAAGGAAAGTGAAGGCGACCAAATAAAGGGAGGTATTTTAGAAGCAAACATGTAGGGCATTTGAAAACAGCGGTAAGTGGTCACATGGAGCAACACGTAGGTGAAGCGGCCGAGGTCTTAACTTGGACAGTGGTTAGAAGAGTTAATACTAAGAGTTGCATTCAGAACACAGGGCCGATGAAACACTGGCCTAATTCATGGGAAATTGGATTGGGGTAAGCGAGCTGAATCATGTCATTTGTGAAGGAGACAATGTCCAAAATCGTTTTTAGGGATTTTCCTTGCAATCCAAGTTCATATACAGAGTCCTCTAGGCCAGTGGTTGGCAAACTCATTAGTCAACAGAGCCAAATATCAACAGGACAACGATTGAAATTTCTTTTGAGAGCCAAATTTTTAAGCTTAAACTTCTTCTAACGCCACTTCTTCAAAATAGACTCGTCCAGGCCGTGGTGTTTTGTGGAAGAGCCACACTCAAGGGGCCAAAGAGTCACACGTGGCTCACAATCCGCAGTTTGCCGACCACGGCTCTAGAGCACCTGGCTGTCTTGTTTCCCCCCAAGGCTCCCAGGTGAACTTGGTGCTCAAGGTTCAATGCTTCTCTGTTCAGGCATTGCTACCTTTTGTAGTTCTCAGCATTGTCCCGTCAGTTCTGTGCTGGTTTATAAAGTGACCCCATCATGAACTTCTAGCATTTTCCAGGCTAGTCTTTATTCTACCTTGGAGGACTATGAAAGCTTAATTACATAGTATCTCTCTGAGAAGCTTAGATTCTTGCAAGTTTGATATTGATTTATTTCACGATTTTATTATGAATAATATCTAACAAAGCTGATTATAAAGCCTTTGAAAATCTAAACAGTGACTAAAAATTCTTAAAAATAATATCTGTGCAAGACTATTCCTTTGACTGATTGTTTATTACTATGCAGATTAACTCACTCGACTAGCAGGAAATCATATTAACCAATATAAAGGATAAATATATTGCATGGAGAGTTTAGGTGATATTTATTTTGCTACATCATTTTAGAGAGCAAGTAGTAGCATTAGAGCTCAGAAGAAAAGTAGAAATGTTGATTAAATCTTGGAAAGTAAGTCTCCTGAGGAAGTGTTAAGGGGTTAATTATATGGAAAAAAGAAAGGATAAGGCTATACAAACCCACATGTAAATATATTTTAAGTTATTAATAAGGGAGAATAAAAACAAAACTAAAACACTAAGGGAGGAGATATATAACTTTAAAATACTATCATTGCCCCCCCCCTCTTTTTTTGTTCTTAAATCCTCACTTGAGAATATTTTTCCATTGGTTTTTAGAGAGAATGGGTGGAAGTGAGAGTCGGAGAGAGAGAAACATTGATGTGGGACAAGCTGAGAGACACAGAGAGAAACAACGGGTTGCCTTCTGCACACCCTGACCAGGGCCAGGGGTGTAGCCTACCCAAGGACATGCCTTTGACTGAATTGAACCCAGATCCGTCAGTCCTCGGGCCAGTGCTCCACCCACTGAGCCAAACTGGCAAGGGTATCTTTTTAGTTTTCTTTTAGTGCATGTGACCGCCTTCATTGTACTTAATATGGTAAAATATTCTGAATCAGTCTCCCAAAAGAATAATGCTTTAAGTGATAACCGTGGTGGAGAAGGTGATTAATGTTGGAGGGTTAATGTGTCACTGTGGTTACTACATACTTGGTTTTTGGCTCAGTTCCGAAGACCCTTTCATCTTCACTTTATTTAAATACTATTTCCTCATCGTGATCCATCTGACATATAATCAATTAATCTTCCCTTTAAATTTTTATCAAAGTGAGTATTACCATTCAAATGAAAGTATATAGAACATTTATCATCATCCCCATTAATAATTGCTATGTGATTTTATGTAGCTATGATGAACAGAAGGGCATTTTTTTTAGAATACCTCTTTGGAATATTTAGGTGTCATGAGATTGCCTTTTAAAACAAGATAAATAGATTCACGTTTGGAATAGTGTCATGTTGATCTTGGTTGTGTGGCTATTCTAGCTCGTTATCATTTTAATTTGATGATTTTCAATGCTTAACTTTTTGATGTTATGTGAAGATTTTGGTTCAGACGCTTTCCAGGGTAGAAACAGCAGTATATACTCCACAAACGTGCCTATCCTGGGTGCTGGAGCGAATGGGAAAAAAGGTCTCTGTCATTAAAAAGCTTATATTTTTCCCTGATTAGTGTGGGACTGAATGGTCTCAGGTTTGATTCCCGGTCAAGGGCACATACCTGGGCTGCAGGTTGGTTCAATCCTGGCCCGAGGCACATGCAGGAGGCAACCCATATATATGTCTCTCTCATATCAATGCTTCTCTCTTTTCCCCTCCCTCCCTTTCACTCCCCCTAACATTCAGTGGGAAAATATCGAGTGAGGATTAACAACAAAAAAAGGACTTATAGACACACAAGTAAATAAGTGTATTATAATACAGAAATTAATTTGTTTGTGGGATTCCCTTCTAGGCCTACTAGCCATGCCTTGGAAAGTTCCCTAAGTAGTTATTTGTAATATTTTATTTCTTGATTTTCAGAGAGAAAAGATGGGAGAGATGGTGAGAGAGAAACTTAAATTTGTTGTTCCGCTTACTTATGCATTCATTGGTTGATGCTTATTTGCGCCCTGGCCCATGATTGGCCTAGCCACCTTGGCATGTTGGGATGACACTTGAGCCAACTGAGCTACCCTTCCAGGGCCCATTTAACTTTTAATGTTTAAGTAAGAGGCAGCCATTTGGCAAAAGGGAATGGGGCATTCACAATTTAGAGAGCAGCCTCAACATTGATGCTGGGAGTGGTAACAGATAAGTCTGGATAGTTGGTCTAGGGCCCTGATAGCAAACTGCGGCTCTCGAACCACATGCAGCTCTTTGACCCCTTGAGTGTGGCTCTTCCACAAAATACCATGGCCTGGGTGAATCTATTTTGAAGAAGTGGTATTAGAAGAAGTTTAAGTTTAAAAAATGTGACTCTCAAAAGAAATTTCAATCATTGTACTGTTGATATTTGGCTCTGTTAACTAAAGAGTTTGCTGACCACTGGTCTAGGGGGCCAGACTAGGGTAGGCTGTGAATGAATGCCTTTTAAAACGTGAACTTGGCACTTGAGAGGGATATACCTTAGGATGTAGGACAGCAAACTAGCATGGTCAGACTGTGTTTTTGGGTCAATCATTGTGGCATTTGGCATCTTTGATACAAGAGAGCTTTGAATAGCATTAAAGGGAGGAGGAGGCTCCTGACAGGACAGGGCCCTAACTTTGTGAGAGGTAGTGAAATAGAAATCCAGGTATAGCTTTAAAATATGGTAAAATATTCCATGCACAGAATTGGAAGTAGGTAAGCAGTGGAGGGTGTGAAGGAAACTAACAGCCACAGGACATAGTACATGTCAACTGTAATAATAAATAATGAACACTTGTACAATGCTTTCATATTTTGAACTCAAATCAACGCAGTGTGGTAAGGAGAGCAAGTGTAATTAATTACCAGCCTCATTTAAACATATACCTAATAAAAGAGTAACATGCTAATTGGTCGTACCTTCATGACTTCCATCACCAATCAGGAGAGAGTATGCAAACTAACCCAGCAAAGATGGCAGGTTAATTTGCACACACAGGCCCCCAGGTGTTCTGGGCTTCTGGGTAGTGTGGGAAGGTGGAAAGGTGACTCCGGCCTGAGCAGAAAGGCAGCTCCAGCCAGAGCAAAGGCTGCCGGTAACCTTGAGGAAGGAAGGCCCATCCTTGCACGAATCTTCATGCATCGGGCCTCTAGTAAGGACATAAAATCCAGGGTGTTATAAGCCATTGAAGTGACCTCAATTAAACAAGTTAAGTAATTGAGCCTGGTATGGAACCTGGGTCTGATTCTGTAGCTCCTGTGTGGTTCCCTATCCCTCCTACCCCCTCGCCCTCCCTTGCTGATGCTGTGTAAACCGGTCATCTCTATGGCCATATGGTAACATTTCGGCAAGCTATCAAGAGAGGCAGAGATCTGGTAGAGTTAATGCATAGTTCCTTGATAAGCAGCAAATACTTGCATTGACACTTCTTAGACAAATATTTATTTTGCTCAAATAATTGGTATTACCCCAGGACTTATTGAAACTCATCAGTTTTGACTCAAATTTTGGAAAAGAGCAAAAGAAGAAGAAGGAAAAGAAAAAGAAAAGAGATGGAGAGCTATATATTTCAACTTGTCTTCGAGTAATAGTTTAAAAAATATGCAATATTTGACGAGTCTTAATATAAATTCCTAAAGGCAGTTATCTATAGCCTCCTATTAGCATTTTTAAGGTGTGGCTTTGATATGGAGACCTTAGTTTAGTGGGGAGGGGGAAGTTGGGGTTAAGAAGAAATCTTGAACGATGGAGTAAAAAAGAATGAGGTCCTAAACTTGGCGTCCCAAAATAATAATGGAAATTAATAAAAGGTAAGATTTGTTGCCAAGCACTATTTTAAGAACTAATTTTTATAATCTTTATAATAACCCCATGCAATTAGGCTCAGTTATTATTCCCATTCTTTACAAATGGGAAAACTAAGACCCGCAGACATTACAAAAAGGCTACACTAAGAATTTCTAGAATGTGGATTTCTGGAATTCGCCATTATTTGAACCACTACAATCCAGTCTGAGTTCATAGGGTAGGGTCTGACAATGAGGCAGCAGCAAATTCAACCCCCAGCTGCTATTTTATGCCTCATAGTTATTTGCTGACCGAAAAGCCACATTTAGCCCTGGCTGGTTTGGCTCAGTGGGTAGAGCATCAGCCTGCTGACTGAAGGGTCTCAGGTTTGATTACAGTCAAGGGCACAGGTCCGGGTTGTGGGATTGATCCCCAGTAGCGGGTGTGCAGGAGGCCGGCTTGATCCCCAGCAGGAGGCAGCTGATCAATGATTCTCTCTCATCATTGATATTTCTCTCTCTCTCTCCCTCTCCCTTTCTCTCTGAAATCAATACAAATTTATTCTTTTAAATTATACTTATTCTACTTTTAAGCCTAAATACCTCATCAGTAGAAGAAGGATAATAGCATTTACCCTATAGGGAATTGTGAAGGTTAAATAAGACTGTGTGCATTTTCACATAAATGCATAACCATCAGAATGGTGGTGGTGATGGTGGTGGTTATTGGCTTCAGAATTTGCAGCTTAGTTGAATCTTGCAAAGTTGTTCTCAATTTTAAAATATTTAATAGCCTACAAATAACTTAATGAGATTGGCAGTTTGAAAAAGCATATTAATCCATTTCAACCAGTAAATACTTCTTCCCTTTCTTTTTCTTCCTCCCTTCGTCCCCTTTTCCTTCCTATTTTCTTATATTTATACCTGTTTTCCATGACTCTGGATATAATTCGTTCCCAAATGCATTTTATAGGCATTTTTCTAGGACCTGTTTCTGTCACTATATCTCATGTATTCATAGAAATAGACCCTAGGACACCTTGCAATTTCTGCTTGTTACAATCTTTGCTTATGCTGTTGGAATCTGTCCAACGCAAATGCCACTCCCTGCATGACACTGGTCTGGTCAGATCAGCCAGGGGGAAAGGTTCCTGAGGAATGAGGACAATGTGGCGGGTGGTGGATTATGGGTAATAGGCTATAAGGGTGTGGGTTCTAAAGGTCTCACACTAACGTGGTTTAGATGCATGAAGCTTGCTCCCTATAAAATGTTTGCTAACGGGAAAATACTCAGCAATGTGGGAATACATCATTTTTATTTTATCCCACCCACTTGCTCATACGAGCATTTCCTCAAATTGTTTGGCTTCCCCAAACTCTTCACTAAGCACATGACTGGGACCTTAATCTGGAATATGACTATGCCCTATTCCAGTTCAGACGGATACGCTCTTATCTCTCTGGCCAGAGAGTCTCCTTTGAAGATATTACCATAAACAATGACTCAATTGAATCTGACACTGAAAACACATACAACAAAATCAATAATCAGCGAATGGGACTACATGGAACTTAAAGCTTCTGCACAGCAAAAGAAACACTCAAAATGAAAAGGTATCTACAGAAGGAGAGAAAATTTTTAGAAGTCAGATAGATATTGGATAAAGGGTTAATATCCAAAACATATAAAGGGCTTATATAACTCAATAATAATAAATCTATTTTAAAAAGCAGAGAGGAACTAAATAGGCATCCCCCCCCCAAAAAAAAGTCATCTAAATGGCCAATAGGTACATAAAAAAGATACTCAAAGTTACCCATCAAAACCATAATGAGAGACAACCTCATACCTGTTAGAATACCTAGCATCAGAAAGACACAAGATAAGTGTGAGCAAGTATGTGGGGCGTGGCACTAGGAGGGGGTAAGGACACATATGTAATACTTTAATCAATAAAACAATTAAACAAAAACAGAGGGAACCCTCCCCTATGTTAGTGGAAATGTAAACTGGTTCAGCCACTCTGGAAAACAATATAGAGGTTTCTCAAAAAATTAGAAATAGAGCTGTATGATCCAGCAGTTCCACTTTGGGGTATATATTTCAAGGATATGAAAACAGCATATCAAAAAGGAATATGCACTCTTTCTCAATAGTCAAGATATGGAAACAACCTACATGCCTTTCAATGGAGGAATGAATAAATACAGTGCTATTGATACATGTACACATACAATGGAAAGTTAATCATCTTCCCATCTGTGACAACATGAGTGGACCATGAGGACATTATGCTAGGTGAGAGAAGTTAGACAGAGAAAGACAAATACTGTCCATAAAATCAGAGAAAAATGACGGGTTCCTAGGGAATGAGGTGGGTGAGAGAGACAGACGTTGAGGATAAAACTTAAATTCGTAGTAAATAAGTTCTAGTACAGTGAATATAGACAAGACGGCATTATAATTATCAAATTTGCTAACAGACTAGAATTCAATTATTCAAATCACTAAAGAGAAATTATAATTATGTGATATTATGGAGGTGCTAATTATCGTTACAATGGCAATCATATGGCACTATATAACTGTATCAAATTAACTCACTTATACCTTAAGTTTACACTATGTTATATGCCAAATATATTTTAATTTTTAAAAAGTAATGACTAAAAAGTGAATTTTCAGTATGGTGATGGAGGAGATAGAGTGATAGCAGGCTGGCAAAGGAGACATTTGAGGGTTTATGAGGACTTTATTGTGATTCTCATATGTGAAAATTTAATATAAAGAAGATTAAGTGATTTTTGATCAGTTTCACTTTGATGCTTAAGATAAAATTTTTGAGACTTAATTTTTTCGAGCAGTTTTAAGTTCACAGCAAAATTAAGGGAGGTATAGAGATTTCCCATAGTTCCCCTCCCCCCCACACACACATGGCCTCCCCATTACCAACACCCCCCACCAGAGTAGTGCATTTGTTACCATTGGTGAGCCTCTCTGGATACATCATAATATCCTAAAGTCCAGAGTTCTCCTGAAGATTTTATATTCTATGGATTCAGACAAATGTATAGACACTAGAGGCCCAGTGCATGAAATATGTGCATGGGGGGCAGGAGTGTGTGTGTCCCTCAGCCCAGCCTGCACCCTCTCCAATCTAGGACCTCTCAAGGGATGTCTGACTATCCGTTTACGGCAGTCAGACATCTGGGCAGTTGGACATTCCTCTCACAATCCAGGACTGCTGGCTCCCAACTGCTCACCTGCCTGCCTGCCTGATTGCCCCTAACCACTTCTGCCTGCCAGACTGATCACCTCCTAACCACATCCCTGACAGCCTGGGATTGACGTCTAACTGCTCCCCTGCCAGCCTGATTGCCCCTAACTTCCCTCTTCTGCCGGCCTGGTCACCCCTAACTGCCCTCCCCTGGAGGCCTGGTCACCCACATCTGCCCTCCCCTGCCAGCCATCTTGTGGCAGCCATCTTGTGTCTACATGGGGCGGCCATCTATGACCACATGGGGCGGCCATCTTGTATGTTAGAGTGATGGTCAATATGCATATTACCTCTTCATTATATAGGATATGTTCACCATTATGGTAATGCAGAGGGTCTTTACTGTCCTGCTTAAGACAAAGTTTTAAAAACCAAAATTAACCTGTGGTGTTCATTTCTACATTTTCATTAATGAAACCATTATTCTCAGTGTTAGCCTTCTCATCTGAGGTGCCTTTATAGTGCTGAATTAATTCAGCAAAACTAGTAGTATTTGGGGAGAACATTCCCGGGTCACAATTGTTCGGGTCATCAAACATCCCTCGGCTCTGCTCCAGGTGGGGTGCCCACCACCCCCACAGGGACTATGGGGCTATGCAATTATTTCTGAAGGAGCCACCACATAACCAAAAATTAAAGATAAAAATATATGAATGTCCACCTTTATGTGTAAAATGTTCTGTGAAAACACAAAGTAAAGAATTGAAAAAAGGTTTCTTGGAGGCCTCAAAGAATAAAAGTAGTTATGATGAGGTAAGTTTGAGGAGGGGAAAATACAGAGGAGAATAAAGTCACATATATAAGAAGGCACCAAATGATCTGGGAGCAAAAGGGTTTGGATGGATGAAGGGGTACCTAACAATGAGTTGGGGGACTTTTTCCAGGTCCAGTTCTGGCATGCTACTTCGTGGTGTCCCTGAGCGTGGGGGGCCGTGCAAGGATCTGAGCAAGAAAGGGATGCAGCGGGCTTGTGCCTTGGGCAGGAGGATGGAGGCCTCGGCCCACATGGAGTGGTGGGAGGGCGCTCGAGAAGGAGGCGGAGATGGCTTTTCCCTGGGGCAGCTATGAGGGCCTTTGCCAGGACAGAGCAGTGCCAACCTATGTTGAGATGATGGAGTTTCAGGTGCTAGAGAGTCAGTTAGGGATACGTGGCTGGCACGTGGAAATGTGAGGCCAACAGTGAGGAGACGAACTGGGGAGGAAACACATAGGGGTCACCCTCAGAGTGTCTACAGGCCGCCAAACAGGAAGCTACCAGCCAACGGACCCAAGCTAGAAAATGGAACACCTGTCTCAGAGCACAGGGAAGGGAGGTAGCGGGGCGTTTTGAAGGACGGGTCACTTTGAGAGGTAGAGAAAGGAAGAGTGAAGGAGCGATTGACCTGGATTGACTTTCCTGATGCGTACCAATGTCTGCGTCATCCTGGTTAATTGTCACCTGGTGACAGTCCTCTCCTGGTTGAGGATAGTCTCCCACGAGAGTAGGATTTTGTGTTTCACTTGGTGACTACACCTCCAGCCCTCCAAACAGCACCTGGTACATAAGAAGTGCTCAGGAAGTATTTGGTGAGCAAAATACACAGCTCATTTACATCCTGCCACGTTATAGTGAGAATAAAAGAGGCTAAAGAGTTGTGCTGATCTTATTGGACATTGGACATGACATAGTGTACATAAAACTCTTTCAACAGCTATAGTTTGGTGCTGACAAGCAAGTACCCTGACATAACTATGGTACTTATTTTTATTTTTTCAAACACTTCTATGGTGCTTCTATAGGCTAGGATTTTTTTCTAACAACTTGTCTAATGTTAACTCATTAATTATTAATGATGAATTATTATACTGCCTTAGTAGTTCTCCAAGGAGTTTGTTTTTGGGTTTTATAGAGGCCCGGTGCATGAATTCATGCACGGGTGAGGTCCTTCAATCTGGCCAGTGATGGGGGCCGATAGATGGGGGAAGAGAGGGCCCGCCAGAGAGAGGGACTGAAGGAAGTTGGCTGGCCAGGGGGAGGGACTACAGGAGGTTGGCTGGCTGGCTGGCCCAGGGGAGAGACTGGGGAGATTGGCTATGGGAGCGCACTGACCACCAGGGGGAAGCTCCTGCATTGAGCATCTGCCCCCTAGTGGTCAGTATGTGTCATAATAACCAGCCGTTGGGTTGTTCAGTCGCTCAGGTGTTGGTTGCCTAGCCTTTTATATATATAGATGGCTTCAGCAATTGAAGACTGCTTAGCATAAGCATGTCATTTACCATGTGTGACTACATAACCTAAATATTATAGAGAGGTTAAGTGAATATCCTTAGGAGCTCTTTGCTGGGCCGGCACTATTTAGGAAAACACGTCCTTTTTTGTCTGATTCCATATGTAAACTATTTAAAGCCCTATAATAGATCCTGTAAGGTTATTCCTATGTTGGTTTGGCTTCCAGCAAACTATCTCCATTGTTTTGTTTTAAGATGTTGTGTGTTATGAATTTTCAGTGTGTTTTCCTACCCAACTACTTATAATTATTAACAGATGCCATCATTCATCACACTACAAAGCAACGTGCATCACAGCAAATCCCTTTAATGTCAGTAATCCCTCTGTGCTTTGGGCTTTGATTCAGGATGACTTTGGCCATTGATTTTAACATCGACTTTAAATACTTCTGATGGAATTCCACAAATTGGACTCGGTGCTATTGTCCACAGAAAGGGGAGATGGTGTATGTAGGGTAGGAATTTTTCAAAGTACTATTTTTCTGTAGCCTTTGACAGAGTTCTACTGTGTAAAATGCATATCCAGTGTGGCATAGGCAGCTTCTGTTCCTTCCCCCCTAGCACAGCGGCTCTCAACCTTCCTAACGCCCTGACCCTTTAATCCAGCTCCTCATGTTGTGGTGACCCCCAACCATAAAATTATTTTTGTTGCTACTCCGTAACTGTAATTTTGCTACTGTTATGCATCATAATGTAAATATCTATTTTCTGATGGTCTTAGGCTCTACAGCAGCAGTTCGGAACCTGTGGGTCATGTCCCCCAGGTTGAGAATTGCTAGCAGGGTCACCTAAGACCATCGGAAAACACAGATATTTACAATTCTTAATAGTAGCAAAATTACAGTTATGAAGTAGCAGCAAAAATAATGTTATGGTTGCGGGTCACCACAACATGAGGAACTGGATTAAAGGGTCGCAGCATTAGAAAGGTTGAGAACCACTGCTCTAGCAGGTATGTGTCACTACCTTGGTTGGTGGTGGGGTGTGACTCTGAGGAATTAATCTTACTGAAGAGGCATAGTCTACATCATCCACACCAGTGGCCCCAAATCCAGTTATCATTGGGTGGGTGCTTCTCGCACTTCAATAGATAGACACACACACACACACACACACACACACACACATACACATACACACACACACACACGACTGCAATGACTGTGAGTGAGGGCTGCCCCCTGCCAGGTCCTAACCCCACCTGTCTCGCCTTCGGTGCGCAAGGCTATCCTGTCCGGGCCATTTCCTGGGATGAGTTCTCTTTCCCCAAAGAAATAATCCAGGCCCCCACGTATCTTCTCATGCCTGCGCATTTTATACTTCTGTCAGCCTTTGCTTGTTCTTCGTTCTCTTTTTTTAATTGAACTTCCTGGGGTGACATTGGTTTGCCAAACCATACAGGTTTCAAGTGTACCACTTAACAAAACATCATCTGCACACTGCATCATGGACCCCTCACCCAAAGCAGTCCGTTTCCGTCCCTAACCACCCGCCCCAACCCTTAGCTCACCTCCACCTACCCCAACCCCTTTCCTTCTTCTCTCATCCCTTGGAACTCAGAGGCTCTCCACCTCCATATGGTTTCTTGGGCACCCCAAAGGAGGAGAGAGGAGAGGTCTAGTAGTACCCAGTGTGGGATAGGGGAGTATGGGGGGGATAATATTGACAATATCCACTTTTCTGGCTAAGGGTATACTGTGCATCTCTTCTTAACTCTGTTTAGTGACATCATATTAGTAGCTTGACATTGGCCATGATAGTATTCACACAACAGAAATCTGCAGGTGCTATCTATTGTGGTTCCACACCCCTCCCCAACCCCCGCCTTCAAATTGGTTGTTAGACTTCTACCATTCTACCAGCACTCCTTTGAATATACTAGTATGTATTTATGTATTTTATTTAGTGTTTTGCTGCTGTTGATGTGGGGAAATATAAGAAAATCAAAGCTTTTCTTTTGCCTTCATTTATCCCTTTGTCAATGTTCCTCCTTTATGTAGAGCCAAGTCTCCAATCTATATTATTTGCTTCTTTGTTTGTCAAGAATTTCTTTTAACTTTTCTTGCAGAGCAGGTTTGCCACAATAATTTTTCTCAATTTTTGTTTATCTGAGAGAATCTTTATTTCTCCTTCACTTTTGAGGGATAATTTTCAAGATAAAAAGTTTGGGGTGGTGGGTTTTTCTCTCTCAGCACTTTGACTTACATTTCACTCCACTCTTCTTGCCTGCCTGGTTTCTGAGGAGCTGGATGTCATCCTTCTTTTTGTTCCTATATAGCCATGGTCGGCAAATGGCGGCTCAGAAGCCACATGCGGCTCTTTGGCCCCTAGAGTGTGGCTCTTCCACAAAACACCATGGCCTGGGCAAGTCTATTTTGTTGAAGAGGTAGTTTTAGGAGAAGTTTAAGTTTAAAAATTTTGGCTCTCAAAAGAAATCTCAATCGTTGTCCTGTTGATATTTGGCTCTGTTGACTAATAAGTTTGCCGGCCACTGCAGTCTATTGGGAATGTTTTATTCCTCCGGTTTCTTTATCTTGGGTTTTCTGTCATTTGAAAATGACACACCTGTGTGCAGGTTTTTGGAGGCATTTATCCTGAGTAGTGTTCTTGGAGCTTTGTGGATCTGCAATTTAATTAATGTCTGACGTTGATTTGGGGAAATTCTCAGTTATTGTTTTAAATATTTCTTTTACTTTATTTTTTCTTTGGAAAAAAAAATGTGTATGTTGTGCTTTTGTAGTTTTCCCATAGTCCTTAGATATCCTGAGTTTATTGTTTTGCTTTGTTTGTTTGTTTGGTCATTATTCTCTTTGCTTTCTGGTTTTGAGGAGTATACTTATATGTCCTTTAGTTTAAAGATTTCATTTTCCTCAGCCGTGTCCAACCTACTCGTAAGCCTATCAAAGGTCGTTTTTATTTCTGTTACAGCTTTTTTTTTTTCTAGCACTTCTCTTTGTTTTATTTCATCAGGACTTGCATCCTTCTCTTCGGTGCCCATCCCTTCTTGCATGAGTGGCCATGAGGAAGAGTTTATTGTGCACACACTGTAGAGAGAGTCCATGGCCTGGGGACATGCACAGGGAATGAGGCTCAGGGGTCCATTAGAAAGCAGCTATATGGGGAGAAGGCAGTGACTGTTCTGCACAGAGACTGGTTAGAATTCTAGAATGTTCTTAAATGACAGGGAATTGCTTAGTGGCTACCTGATACCAATTTTGGAAAATAAAAGTTTTGCGTGTGGTTTCCAGGGACATTGCAAGAAATTACCCAGGTCCAGTTAGCCTTGCAGTCAGCTTAATTAAGCTCTGTTTATATGACTAATTAATTGGTTGTGCCTGCGCAGGGAATTTTCAAGGCTGGTGTGTGTGTGTGTGTGTGTGTGTGTGTGTGTGTGTGTGTGTGTGTTTAACACTGTCTACTTTATCCATTAGAGCCCGTAGTAGGTTAGTCATAATTTCTTTTTTAGAAAGTATTATTTATAAGTAGTACATATGCCTCCTTTATTTTCAATTTACCTTCCCCCAGCCTCCCCTACCCAGCACATGCCCTCACCCTCCTCCCAGCGTCTTGCGTCCTTTGGTTATGCTTATAGGCATGCATAGGAGTCCTCGGGTTGATCTAGTCATCGTTTTTTTTAAGAAATCCCCAGTCTGTACTCCGGCATCCCTGCCAGGTGTGACTCTGACGCTGCGTCCTCCCCCACGCGTGTTTGGCCTCTGCTTTGCCTTGTGATGGTCTGGGTAGCCAGTTTCAGAGCACCGGGTGGAGGGAACTGCTGTGAGCAGGCCTTGGTGCTGAGGTGCTGGGGTGTTGGGGGCGGGAACCAGTGCCTAGGTTGAGGTCTGGGGCCTTTGGGAGCCTGTGCCTTAGGGCTGTGAACCTCACAAGCATTTCTCAGATTCCTCCTCCTCCTCCTGGGTTGTGGGGGGGTGGAGGAGGGGGAAGGCTGGAGTCAGGTGGCTCCCTTCCCAGAGCAGCGGCTCTGATGACCCCCAGCAGGTGTGAGAGGCAGGGGGCTGGGCTCCTGGCTCTGATGACCCAGCAGGTGTGAGAGGCAGGGGGCTGGGCTCCTGGCTCTGATGACCCCCAGCAGGTGTGAGAGGCAGGGGGCTGGGCTCCTGGCTCTGATGACCCAGCAGGTGGGAGAGGCAGGGGGCTGGGCTCCTGGCTCTGATGACCCCCAGCAGGTGTGAGAGGCAGGGGGCTGGGCTCCTGGCTCTGATGACCCCCAGCAGGTGTGAGAGGCAGGGGGCTGGGCTCCTGGCTCTGATGACCCCCAGCAGGTGTGAGAGGCAGGGGGCTGGGCTCCTGGCCCTGATGATCCAGCAGGTGTGAGAGGCAGGAGGCTGGGCTCAGGGCCCTGATGACCCCCAGCAGGTGTGAGAGGCAGGGGGCTGGGCTCCTGGCTCTGATGACCCAGCAGGTGTGAGAGGCAGGGGGCTGGGCTCCTGGCTCTGATGACCCCCAGCAGGTGTGAGAGGCAGGGGGCTGGGCTCCTGGCTCTGATGACCCAGCAGGTGGGAGAGGCAGGGGCTGGGCTCCTGGCTCTGATGACCCAGCAGGTATGAGAGGCAGGAGGCTGGGCTCAGGGCTCTGATGACCCCCAGCAGGTGTGAGAGGCAGGGGGCTGGGCTCAGGGCTCTGATGACCCAGCAGGTGGGAGAGGCAGGGGGCTGGGCTCCTGGCTCTGATGACCCAGCAGGTGTGAGAGGCAGGGGGCGGGGCTCCATCAGTTAGCTCCTCCCAGGCCCCTATTTCAGGAGGAGGCAGAGCTCTGGCTCACTGCATCACCGCCCTTCCTCCTCTCCCTGCGGACACTTGGAGGACCCTTCTCCAGTACCTGCTGTGGGGACTCTGGGCAGGCTCTGGGAGGTGACCCTCACCATATTGAGGGCGCCCCTCGAATGGAGCCCTGGAATGTCCAGCTCTAAGTGTGCTCATCCCGGCCTCCAGCAGCAGTGGGTCTGTTGCATCAGTTCGAGCTTCCCATCCTGGTTAGTGGGCCCCGGGTTCCGCTGTGAGACCCGCAGGTAAGGGGGTCCCTGCGGGGGCGGGGGGATGCACGGGGTCCGCGTCCTGTCCTCCCTCATGTGGAATCACACGAGTTGTTTGCATCCACTTGTCAAGCACGCGGCCCTGTGACTCGGGCAGCCATCCTAACGGTCTCCTAAACCGATGTCCCCCCCAAGAGGCCATGCGGGCCCTCCTGAGGGGTGTGCTGTTGTTTTCCTAGACAAAACCAAAAAGCAGAATTGCCAGTGAGGCCTTCCTTCGTTAAGACACGCAGTAGGTTGCATATTAACACTCCACTAAGATCCTGGGCCGGGGAGTCATTGGAAGCATTTACTAGTTTTGTTGAATGAAGGATTTTTAAAAATTAATTGAGTGCTATTGGTTAATAAAATTACAAGTTTCAGGGGGTACAATTCCATAATACAGCATCTGCATGTGATGTTGTGTGTCCCTACTCCAAGTCAAGTCTCCTTTGATCACCTTTTCAGTGGTCGGCAAACTCATTAGTCAACAGAGCCAAATACCAACAGGACAACGATTGACATTTCTTTGGAGAGCCACATTTTTTAAATTTAAACTTCTTCTAACGCCACTTCTTCAACATAGACTCGCCCAGGCCGTGGTATTTTGTGGAAGAGCCACACTCAAGGGGCCAAAGCGCCACATATGGCTCGCGAGCCCCGGTTTGCCGACCACAGTCCTAAACCCTCTTCCACCCCCTTCCCTCTGGTAATCTCCATGCTGCTGTCTGTGTCCATGAGGCTGTTTTTGTTTTTTGTTTTTTCTTTTTCTTTGCCCTTAATCCCTTCACCTTTAAGGATTAAGGACTGATTTTTCTATAGAATGTTAAGTAACAGGCGATAATTTATAGGTATATATTTTTTTAATTTGTAGGTATTTTAATCCTCATTAAGTCATTGTAAAATCGAGAACCCTTTTGTTGTACCAAACATTGCAGGTCAGCCCATCAGCCAGCTTAGCTTCTACTTTCTGAATGAAAATGCTCCGTGTCCTTACACAGTTCAGGAGTGTGTTACTAAGTGCTCTCAATCTATAAGCCAGGACCTTTGGGGGGTCAGGGGGCATTCACTCTCTCAGGGCAGCAAGACTCATTTGAGTCGCTGACATGGGATAGAAATTGAATTACTCGTGGTCAGTGAGGTCCAAAAGGTTGGCAACCACTGAACACAGCTTCCTTTTAAACCAGTTTATTGCACAGGCTAACTGGGCCTCATGTGGTTTCGTGGCCGGAGGATTATGTTTTTATTTAAACCTATAAGGAATCTCACCGAAATCGGTTTGGCTCAGTGGATAGAGTGTCGGCCTGCAGACTGAAAGGTCCCAGGTTCGATTCTGGTCACGGGCATGTACCTTGGCTGCAGGCACATCCCCAGTAGGCGTTGTGCATGAGGCAGCTGATTGATGTTTCTCACTTTCTATCCCTCTCCCTTCCTCTCTGCAAAAAAAAATATATAATAATAATAATAATAATAATAATAAACCTATAAGGAATCTATACAATAGAAATAATAACCTTAGTGGTTAATTCCGAATTTCAAATTTAATTTCTATCTTACAAACGGTTGTTTTCATAAAATATTAAGGACGTGATTTAGTCCTTTGCTGTTTGGACTTCCCTGTTTTATGTCAATTGACTTTATTTATACAGTGGTTAGCGGCTCCTCCCAGTTGTAAAAGAAAACTATTTGTTATTCAGAAGTTACTGAAAGTGCATTAATATTCATTAAATCAATAGATGAAATAGCTTTACTGCTCTCAATAAATATCCCTTTCAACCTAAGAAGCATAAGGGCATATAAAATAGTTTGTATTATGAAGATTTATAGCCCAATATTAGAAAGGCATTTCATATCAGGCACACTTATTTTTTTATTGGTTTTATTATATTTTGGCTTGAGAATAAAGTAGTGAAATGTGGTTGATTTGATCAAAGACTCATAACCAATCCCAGTGATTATTTATCAACACATCTACATCTCAGTTTCTTAATCTGTAAAAACCCAAGTGGTAAAAGCCATTGGCTCCATGGCCCTGGGCTTTGGTCTGTGGGGAGGAGGCCGTGCATTCAGAGAGAGCAAGGAGGTCGGAAGTTGGTCTTCATTTCAATCTCTCTCTGTGTCTTGCATACCTTCCCCAGCATCCACCAAAGATAGATGACCGTTAGAATTTTACATAAAGTCTGTTGAACGTCGGCCTTTGCTGCAAAACTCCAGTGCCTGATTGCATTTTATTTCATCCAGTAATCTGTTATTTATTGTCTCTCTCTATAATAAAAAATATTCAGGAAGACAAAGACATGAGGAATTTTCAATATTGGTTCAGAGGGAACATGTGAGTCTGGAAAGGGAGTTTTTTTTTTTTTAAATCAGGCATATCTGAGAGTAATAAACTATTGATGAACTGAAGTTACACCATTTTAAAGTGCACACAAAATACTAAGTCTTGAGTAATCAAAATGTTGGAAGGGACAATATTTAGACACTCGATTAAGTGCCTGTGTTTCATTTTCCCCGTCGGCCAGAGGGTAAATGCTGAATCGCTAAGCAAACACTCTCAGATGCCTGAATTCCCTAGTTGTCAAAGCATTCCCGTGAAAATGACCTCTTGAGGTTTCACAATTGGAGGAGCCATTTAGGATGGATTTGATTGTTAAAAAGAATTTTAAAAATAATAATCTTTGCAATTTTTAATCATGCTGTAGCTGTTGTGGAGCAGATGTGAGTGAAAGACCACTGGAGCCCAGACCAAATTAAAATGTAGGGAGCCTTTATTAGCCGGCCTGGAGACTGCTCTGCCATCCTCCATGGAGGGAGATCAGAGAGCAGCCCCGACCCTTTGTGCAGGCCCACTTTTAAGCACATTCACCACATCCTGTTTTTGCAGAACAAGCAACCCAAGACAAAACAGTTTTTCCCAAGCTACGTCAGGGTCATGCCATGGATGACCATGCCACCCACAGGGCCATCCTGTTCTTCAGAAAGGTGACAGTGCTCTATCTTGCAAGGCCTACATGCTGGGAAGGGGCCATGAGACCTTATCTCAAGGCCTGGCCTGGTGTCAGCACTGACAACTCTATCTGGGGCATAGTCCATGGCCTCAGGAGTGCTCAGAAATTCCCACTCTACAACATAGCCTTCACTTTAATCACGGGTTTGATGCATTATAGCATTTCTCTTCTTGAGGCATAATTTTCTTCAGTCCGTTGTTGTCCTCTTCCATCCCACACCTTCTCCGTTGCCCGTTGTCATTCTGTGAAGCAGTACCGTGTCATCCTCAGGTTGTCACGAAGATCCTGAGAGTTGGGCGAAATAAACCACTCAAGGTCACATGGACAGCAATGAGGGAGGGAGAACTGAATTACTTAAAGTTAACCCTTGGACAAATGTTGATGATTTGTAAAACCTTGAAGCCACGTTATGTTTCTTCAGAGTTGATCAAGGAATAAAAATCACTTTATTTTTTTGTTGTGAATCTGGTTTGGGTTTTGCTTTTGGTTTTTAATGATAAAATCAACCAGCGTTTGGGGAAGCTTGCCAATTCACTTGTGCCATCCCAGGAAAATATTTGTATGTAAGTCTACAGTGGTGTTGATCTGGAGGTAAATTTCCCTGGAAGTAAATTTCCCTGGAGGTATATTTCTCTTTATATTTGGGCCTAGGGTAATTTTAAGAGTGAACATTGGATCAGGATTAAGCTTCCATTATATTCCTTCATAATTGATTGTGTATTGCGAATTTATTGTGACTTAGTTTGTTGATGGGGAAAATACATTCTTGTTTCCCTGTTGTTGAAGATATGACCCTGTGGCAAGAAAAAAGTTGGTATGTATTATCATGTATACGGCTAAATTTTTTGCACGTGGATATCTAACTGTTCCAGCATCATTGTTGAAAAGATCATTCTTTCTCCACGTTCCTTTGTCAAGGATCAGTTGACTTTATTCATGGGGGTCTATTTCTGGATTTCTGTTCCATCGATTTATCCATTCTTTAATCAGTGCCATACTGTCTCACGTACTGTGGCTGTAGAGTCAATATCAAAGTTAGGAAGTGTCAGCCCTTTGACTTTGTTTTTCTTCTTCTTTAATACTGAGTAGTTTCTTTTGGGTCTTTCGCCTTGTCAGTATAAACTTTAGAATCAATTTGTGGATATTAATATAAAAACTTGGGATTTTAATATAAAAACTTGCTTCACTAGATCCAATTGGGAAAACTGATTTCTTGACAATATTGAGTCTTCGTATTAGTGAAAATGGAATATCTTTCACTTTTTCTGTTCAGGAAACTGATCTGTTTATGTGAGGATTGATGATGTGATAAACCACCATTGACTTGTGAATGTTCAACTAGCCTTGCATATATGGGATAAATCCAGTTGGTCATGGTATATAACTTTTTATACATTGTTGGATTCAATTTGCTAATATTTTCTTCAAGACGCTGGCATGTATGCTCATGAGAGAGAAATGTGTTGGAGTTGTCTTGTCATGGCGTGCCTAATTTTGGTGTTAGGGCCATTGTGAGCTCATACCAGTAGAGTGAATCCAGGAGTGCTTCTGTCCTTCACAGGTCCTTTATTTCAGAAGGGTCTGATGGAGTTCACCAGGGAACCCATCTGGCTCTGATGTCTTCTGTTTTGGGAAGGGACTGACTCGATTTTAATAGGTAAAGTCCTATTCAAATTGCCTGTTTCTTCCTGTGTGAGATTTTGCAGGTGGTTTCTTTCCAGGATTGGTCCTTTTTGTCTGGGTTATGGAAATAGTAGAGATAGTTGTCTGTAGCGACCCTGTGTTATCCCTTTGAATCTATAGTGATATCACTTGTTTCATTTGGGATATTAGTAATTTGTGTCTTTTCTTAAAAAAAAATAGAGGCTTACATCATTGACCGATATTTAAAAACAACAGTTTTTGGTTTCATTTATGTTATTTATTATTTTCCTGTTTTCAACTTTATTGGTTTCTGTCTAATTTTTATTATTTCTTTTCATCTGGTTACTTTGAATATAATTTGCTGCCCTTCAAGTTTCCTCAAATGGAAGCTTCTTTGCGAATATATACATTTAATGCTATAAAATTCCCTCTAAACAGTGCTTTTGCTGCATCCCACAAATTTTGATAAATTTTCACATAGTTCAAAGTATTTTTTTTAACTTCTTTTGAGAGTTATTCTTTGACCTATGTGTTATTTAGAAGTGTCTTAGATGCTCTCCAAATACTTGGGAGATTTTCTAGGTAACTTTCTGTTTTCAGTTTCTAGTTTATTTCCTCTGTGTCTGAGAGGCTATGTTGTACGATTTCTTTTAAAGGTATGAAGGCACGCAGTGACCTAGAATGTGGTCTGTCTTGGTGACTGTTTCATGTGAGCTTGAAAAGTGCATTCTGCTGTTGTTGAGCCTCTCGAAATTCATCAATTAGCAATCAGGTTTTCCTACCCCAATGCTTGTTTCTGTTCCAGTAAGTCATGGTTCTCTCTCTACCTGCTTGTGTCTCTGGAGGTGCCAGCAGTTCGCCCCGTGACCTCACTTCTCTGATGGATTGAGTAACAGTTGTGGATTTTTCTCCTTCCTCCTCCCCCTCCCCCTCCCCCCTCGCCCTCGCCTTCCCCCTTCTCCCCCTCCCCCTCTTCTTCCCCCTTCTTCTCCTCCTCCTCCTCCTCCATGGGTGAACAGATAATTTTATTTATAATTTTAAAGGATATGATTGTGCCTGACATATTATTTGAACATCAATAAACCTGAAATTTCAATGAGATAACTGGCTTATTATCTTATTATAATTCATTTATTGGTTATCAAAGTCTTTTTCTTGCCCTCTTATTTTATTGATTTTACATCCGAAGGAATTTGTGAAGTTGATTTTATTTTTAATTTTGTCCTGGAGACCTAAGAACGAGCATGATCGAATGTCTATTGAGCCTTGTTTCCAGGCTTTACATTTTTTAATAAGTTCGTGTGCTTTATATATAAAAAGCATTGCTCAACCATTACCTCTTGCACCTGTTTTAAAAAGTAAATTTAAAAGGAAAAGAGTCTCAGGTTTCCGTAAGCCTCTATTTAATTTATAGTCATAGTTTGGATTCTCTCTTTGCCACTCTACCGTTAAAAACCAATATTATCTAAGCAATAATCCATAAGCTTCTATTAAGCACTTGTTGTATCCCTAGCACAAAGTGTTTACAAGCACTTAATTTGAATTAACAGTTCACAAACCCAGACTATCTTGGCATGTTTATGTATCAATAACCATGCAGTCAACATTTCTCAAGAAATGCTATAAATTCTACAAAGAGCTTCATCTCTTGCAGCAGGGAAGGAAAACGGGGGGCCTGAAGCAGATAAGTGTTCCTCCTGGAAGAGCAAAGGAGCTGTCGGCAGAGACCTCACTGATGGAGAACTACCCATGTAGCTCTTCCTCTTCATGCCCAAGGCCTCCTTTTAGCAGGGATTTCCCCACTTTTCAATTCTTACTCTAACTTCACAACATCCTTTGTAGGTACTAGTAACATTCATTTCTTATCTAATAAAAAAGTAATTTGCAGATTGACCATCACTCCAACACACAAGAGGGCTGCCCCCATGTGGTCAAATATCCTGCCCCCATGTGGACACAAGATGGCCACCTCAAGATGGCCAGCAGGGGAGGGCCATTGGGAGGTTCCAGGTCCTGCAAGGGAGGGCAGTTGGGGGCGATCAAACCTGCAGGGGAGGGCAGTTACGGGTGACCAGGCTGGCAGAGGAGGGAAGTTGGGGGCAAACAGGCTGGCAGGGGAGCAGTTAGACATTAATTAGGCTGGCAAGGTAGTGGTTAGGGGGTGATCAGGCTGGCAGGCAGAAGCAGTTAAGGGTCAATCAGGGAGGCAGGCAAGTGAGCAGTTTGGAGCCAGCAGTCCTGGGTTGTGAGAAGGGGTACCAGATTGGAGAGGGTGCAGGCTGGGCTAAGGGACATCCCCCTGTTTCCCCCCCCCCCCCCCCCCCCCGTGCATGAATTTTATGCACCAGGCCTCTAGTTGATGAATAACTATGGCATCTCTAGAAAAGATTGAGAAGTTTGGTAGAGTAATTACTAGTTTTGGAGTAAGAAACTATGAGGAAAATACCACCAGGAAGATAGATAAAGATGTGGGCGATATTGGCCAGCTGCTCACCAACCCAGTTTTCTTCCTAAACAGAATTTCCAAGTCTTCCTCATCCCTATGATTGAGGTCTGGGCAATAGGAAGTGAGTGGAGCTGAAATGTACCAGGCCCAGGGTGGGCCCATACCAACTTCCCGTGGATGGGCCTCCTTTCTCTACCAGCTGGACATAGAGGTCTCTCAGGCCTTAGATTTACAAGATGGAAGGAGCCTAGGTCCCTGGATTACCTCGTGAACTCCCCTGACAGTCAGGGAAATAATCTGAACTTCCATCAGAAGGAGAATTGAGTTGTGTTTATTCACTGAAATTTTGGAGGATTTTGTCAGTTACAGCAGGTAGCATTATATTGATCAATACAGTGATGAACATTTAAGGGCAGATTAAGTATGTCTCATAATGTCCATATAATTTCAAGCCAGAGGTATTCTGGCCTAAATCGGTTTGGCTCAGTGGATAGAGCGTCGGCCTGTGGACTGAAGGATCCCAGGTTTGATTCCGGTCAAGGGCATGTACCTTGGTTGCAGGCACATCCCCAGTAAGGAGTGTGCAAGAGGCAGCTGATCGAAGTTTCTGACTTTCTATCCCTCTCCCTTCCTCTCTGTAGAAAATCAATTTATTTTATTTTCAATATATAAATCAATATATAAAATATATTTTTAAAAAATAAATCTTGTATTCTGTAACATAGAGATGTGGGTGGGTGGGCTTTGAAACAAGCCTGCAGGAGTTCAAATCACACCTCCACCATTTTTCACTCTTTCTCACGAGTAAAATAAGCATCATACTATTTCCTCGTGGGGTCCTTGTGAGAACACATTTGTATAAAGTATTAAGTACAGAACTGGAACATATTATGCCCAATGTAAGTCTTAGTTACCCTGTTCCTATTACTATTGATGTTACTACTATTTATGACTAAACTTAATTTTTAAGATAAGACAAATGAAACATTTAATCTGCATGTTAAAAGCACTGTAATAATAGATAGCAGGTGTGGCAATTCTGTTGGTCAAGCATCAATTGTTTTTTAGTGTCTGAAGCCTAGGCTGATGAAATTATTACTAAACATTGCTAAAATATTTATACAACTCCAGTCCCTTGAAAACAAAATGGTAATAATGCCTCAAAACCAGTATAATATGGGAATCATTTGAGTGGCTGGTGATGAAATTGATGGTTCGCTTTGAAGGCTCGCTTTAAATTCCAATTTCACTTTAAAAAGAAAAAAAAATGTATTCTAAAAACATATCAGATAATATTATAGCAAAAGATACTAAAGAGGGAATATGCAAATTGACCATCGCTCCATCACAAAGATGGCTGCACCCACAGCTGAGGCCAAGTTCCCATAAGGAGCCTTAACGAGCAATCAGCAGGGACCTGAGGCTACACCTTCCCCTGGGCAGCTTGACAGGGGTTCTCAGGCCGCACCCCCCACTAGGCAGGGCTTGACTGGGGACTGAAGATGTGCTTCCTGTCCTGATATTGGGCTAGGGGACCTTAGGCTACTCTCTCTACCCCAGTGCCAGGCCAGGGGACCTCAGGTCACCCCCCCCACCAGGTGGGGCTTAACAGGAGACTTCAGGCTGTGCCCCCTACTCTGACACCAAGCTAGGGGACTTCTAACACACTCCCCGCCCAGCAGGGCTCGAAAGGGGACTTGACACTGTGTCTCCCTGCCTGGCTGGGCTTAACAGGGGACCTCAGGCCATGCCCCCCACCCAGCAAAGCTTGATGGGGAACCTCAAGGTGCACCCCCAGTGCTGGGCTGGGGGAACTCAGGCTGCACCCCTGCCCAGCGGGGCTTGATGAGGAACCTGAGGCTGCACTCCCCTCCCAGTGCTGGGCCAGGGGACCTCAGGCCATGCCCCCACACAGGGGGGCTTGACAGGGTATCTCAGGCTGTGTCTCCCATCTGGCAGGGCTTGACGAAGGACCTCAAGGCATGCCTCCTGCCCCGGTCTTGGCTGGGGGATGTCAGGCCATGCCCCCCGTCCTAGGGCCAGGCCATGGGACCTGAGGCTATGTCCCCTGCCTGGCACGACTTGACAAGGGTGGGACTGGCTGGGTCTGGATCTAGCCCAATTGGGAAGGAGGGGCAGCTGGGTCTGGGTCTCATGTGGCAGAGTGCATGTGGGTGGGCGGGTTCTTAACTCTGGGTCCCATGGTGCACCCCAGACTCTGACAGGGGGAAGGTTTTCATATACATTTTACTAATTTTCTTTTATCTCTGACACTTCTATTATAGAGAAAGGGCAAATAGCAGTATTAAATTATTTCCTCTAATTAATCCCCTTTTAATGTGCATGAATTTCATGCACCGGGTCACTAGTAGCAGAATGAGGCTTCTGGGAAAAATACACTAATGATTTCTGTAACATTTCTTTTGTCTTTTAAAAAATACTTGAATAAAATATAATTGATATTCACCATAGACATTCTGAGATCTGATGCCTACATTTCCCTTTTATTATTTTAGTTGTAGAACTAAACTGAAACTTTAGAAGACAAGTTTTGCCATTTGGGGATTTCTCCTCCAGAGTGATGAGTTAATGTCTTCAGTAGTTGTTTTTTGAAACTTTGGAAGAACAGTTAAATCAGGAATGCACATTTTAACTCACTGGGTGGCAAGACTTCTGTTATAGTGTGTTCCCACCTTGTGATAAAAGATAAACCCGTGTCCCTGACAACACGTATCTGTCTCCAGAAGCTGACAGCATATACTTCATTGGATTCTTCTCTCAAAAGCGGTGTAATCATAGGAGCTTGGAATTGAAAGAAACTTTCAATGTCACTCCGAACACACATTTCTGTCATCATTTGTATAATAAAAATAAAAGCCTTGACAAATTGGCTAAAATGTATAACTCTCTCAGGAGCAATTCTTTCCCATGGAAGTATACAGTCACTTCAAATAAAACACATTGCTCTTGACTGCGGCTTCTGTTTCTGAGTGGAAGCTGTTGAATGATGGGTCATTGTTTTTCCCTCGGGAGGAGAAACTTCAGGAACCATTTAGAACACGAGGCATGCGTGCCAGGGGACTGCCCTGAGAGGCCGCCGTTCTCAACCCATTTTAGAATACGGCTTAGACTGTCTCCTTGCCCCCTGCTCCATCAGCATTCATGTCGCTCGTCCAGTGCATCTCTTCTTCCCCCTCCTCCTCCTCCCCCTCCCCCCCCCTCCTCCTCCTCCTCCTCCTCCTGTCCTTGAATTGTGTACTAAGACTTTTTGGTACCTGTTCATAGTGTTGAATCTCTCTGTATGATTTCTTTGCATCCTCACAAACTGCTCCTCATAAACGACTTCCTGTCACTCATGAAGGTCTTCGCCCCCTTTTTCAATCTGATTCTTTTCCTGTTGAGTGTTCAGTGCTGTTTGTGCTTTTTGGATGACAGCCCTTTATCAGACGTGTCTTGAGCACATCTCTTCTCCCCGTCTGTGGCTTGTCTTCTTTCTGTTTTTAAGACCCGCTAGTTTTGTAGAAAACGGGAAACTAGTCGTGAGCGGCCGTTCTGTAGAGAGCATGCCCTGGATGGTGTGAGGGGAAACTTGGGAGGGTCTGTGTAGAGCGTCGGCCTGCGGACTCAAGGGTCCCAGGTTCAATTCCGGTCAAGGTCATGTACCTTGGTTGCGGGCACATCCCTAGTGGGGGGTGTACAGGAGGCATTTGATTGATGTTTCTCATCAATGTTTCTAACTCTATCTCTCTCCCTTTCTCTCTGTAAAAAATCAATAAAATAATTTTTTTTTTAAAAAGGAGAGAGCCTCAGGTATTTACTTCTGTGTCAAAGGCCATCGTATAGTTATGATGAGCTCACAGTGTAGCAAAGGATCAAAGATGGACTGAGGTGCAAGTGGGGATTTTTGTAGAAACAGAACTTAATCTGATTGGCCTTGAAAGCCGGTTAAGTCTTTCCCAGTGAAAGAGGCAAGAAATGCAACTCCACTTGAGAAACAGAATTCAGAGGTGTTTTTGTTTTTTTTTTAATCATTCTAGTTGACATTGTAAAGGATCATTTAGTCTGTATGGATTATGCTGTAGTTTTAGAGCCTGAATATTTTAAATACATTAGGGATGTGCTTTGTTTACCTGTAGAGACTAGGACTATACATTCTTTGTGGTTCCAGCTGATCCTGTTTGGAGCAGATGTTGGGTTGTGTGTCTCATAGGGTGTGTAGAAAGAATAAATTAGCTTGGCATATTTGAATACAGAGAGGTATATTATAACATTTTCCAAATACTTCACATTGCCATTTAAAAATATATTCTACACAGTAATTTTTTTCAAACCTATGGAATATTTTTTTGCCTTGCATTTTATTAGGTAGTTCCACCCTCTTAGTGTTTTGAATTATAAAAATATTCTGGTTTTTAAATTCAAACTTCATCTTGAGGTGAGTTGTCTATTCTAGCTTTACAGTTTCTCCTCTTATTTTACAGTTAAATTTGTGTGATCCTTAAAGCATGCTACGCACATGTTAACATTTTACAGAGGCATTTTTTGAATATCATTGATTTAAAAGTCTCCATTGTCAAGGTCTTTCAGAGGGATTTGACTTTGTGGATAGATTTGAGGGAAGCTGCTGCTGTTTAGAGATATTGTTATCTCTGTATCAAAATTAGCAAGTGTGAAATCTGCCACATTACTCTGGCCTTATAATGATTGGTTTCTCTGCCACTCCAGACTCAATTACAAGCAACAAAAACTCAGATTTAATAAAAATAAAAGGGCGTGGGGCAGGGAGGATGTATTTTATCGGAAGAGTGTTTAGGTTCGTTTCAAGCACAGGGCACTCTGGATGTCCATAGGAGGTTCTGCTTAGGTCTGCTGGACGCAGGTTGATTCCAGTTACAGCAAGTTTGGTGTTTTTTTCTCCGAGAGGAGAAGGTGGGGCACACACATAAGGCAGGGGAGGTGGTTGCCCACGGGATTGCCACTTTCATGTGGTGAAAAGCAAAAACCACTTCTCAAAGGACAAGCCGCTGGGCTGAGCGAGAAGCAGGACGCAGGGTTGGCCTTGAGGACCGCAGTCCGTTTGGGAACATTGTCTGGCTTGGCTTCGTCATCTCTTAGGCACTAGGAGACACTAAGTGTGACACATCATTAGGAAGAGTCCCAGTTCCTTGTTTTGTAATCCAAAATCAGATGCCATCCTGAGACATAGACGGTTTATACACTAAATTGAAAGCATGCTGTCGTACAAATCACAAGCCTGGTCTCCATAATGCTTTGTCTCGTCCTTGTTGGGCAAGCCAGCTGAGCATGCGCACCCCAGAGTTTCCTTATCCGTTTAAAGACGACCAATGCCTGCGGCCGGCTCAGCTCTGAGGTCATTTTCACCATGGAGAACACGTGATTCCATGGTTCCCTTGCAAAACTGAGTACAGGCTGGTGGTCCGTTGCTTTTCTTTGGGACAGGGACATTGAGTGCAAACAGCAGTTGCTCTCAGAAAAGTTAAATCCAGCCCTTTCCAGTTTGGCTCAGTGGATAGAGCGTCGGCTGTGGACTCAAGGTCCCAGGTTCAATTCCAGCCAAGGGCATGTACCTTGGTTGTGGGCACATCCCCAAAAGGGGGTTTGCAGGAGGCAGCTGATCGATGTTTCTCTCTCATCAGTGTTTCTGACTCTCTATCCCTCTCCCTTCCTCTCTGTAAAAAAGATATATTATATATTATATATTATATATTATATAATATATATTATATATTAAGATATAGGATATATTAAAAAAGAAAGAAAGAAAGAAAGAAAGAAAGAAAGAAAGAAAGAAAGAAAGAAAGAAAGGTAAATCCAGCCCTGACCAGTTTGGCTCAGTGGATAGAGTGTCGGCTATGGACTCAAGGTCCCAGGTTCAATTCCAGCCCAGGGCATGCACCTTTGTTGCGGGCACATCCCTAGTAGGAGGTGTTTCTGGTCAAGGGCATGTACCTTGGTTGCGGGCATATTCCCAGAAGGGGGTGTGCAGGAGGCAGCAGATGGATGTTTCTAACTCTCTATCCCTCTCCCTTCTTCTCGGTAAAGAAATCAATGAAATATATTTAAAAAACAAAAACAAAACTAAATCCAATAAAACTTGGTGCCGCAATGGGAACTTCCAATGGGGCCATTGAGCCCTTGAAATGTGACTGGTGTGACTGAAGAAATGCGTTTCTAATTACATTTTCATTTAAATGAGAATAGCCACAGCTCCTGAAATGATCAAGTCCATTAAGCAAGACTTTCTTTGAGACACAGTTGACATTCAAACGTAAGATAGGAATGTCTCAGTGTGGGCAGCGAATGTAAACCAGCCCTCTCCCCCTGTGCTCTCTCTCCAGTCCCCTGCACACAGCTACTCCAGCTATGACTCCAGCAAGCCCGAGGGCGCTGAGCGGGGGGCCGAGGACCTGTCCCTGCACCGGGGGGACGAGGACGAGGATGAGCACGAGGACCACGACGACGCCGAGAAGGTGGCCGAGACGGACGGCGTGGAGGCCGAGCGGCTGAAGGCTTTCAACGTGAGTCCCCGCCGTCCTGGCGGCTCCCTGCCCGCCGTGTGGCTCTCACGTGGCCCGCTGGCACCTGTGGACATTGTAGAGGCGTGTTTGTTTAACTTGCAGAGTGATGTAAAAGCACACGAAACCCTCTTTGCCAACTAGAACCGCTGTGTTTTGCTTAGAATGTTCAGGCCCGAGGAGGCCGGACACTGGCGTGTTGTGTGAGTACCATGCCTCCCCAGGGGGTGAGGAGCACATAGCCCGTCATTGGCTGACCCTCCTGCTTGCCCAGGGTGTGTAAAGCTGCATGACAGAGTCCGATGTGTGTGTTCAGCTACCGGTGCCCAGTGCAGAGTAGCCAAGTGGTGGCCATACTGTATTTCTCTCTACCGGAGTTTGTGGGGTGCTTCATTGTCGCGGTCTGCTGTGGCCCCTGTTTTTCTTCTACACGACAGTCTATCCTTTTCTGTCTGTCTGTGTCTGTCTGTCTCTCTCTCTTACTCTCTTTTTTTTTTAATCCATCCATGGAGAAAGTCTTTAAAGGGTGTTTGCTTAAAATTTCTGCATTGCCATTGCAAAGTTCTCCAGTGAACAAAACAAAAAACAAAACAAAACCAAAACCGAAAAAAAGAGTATTTTTCTATCCGTGATCAAGACAGGAAGCGAGGAACAGCTGAGAGCAGCCCTCCAAACCCTTCTCCTCTGTCTCCCTCTTGCCAACAGATGTTTGTCAGGCTGTTTGTAGATGAAAACTTGGACCGAATGGTCCCAATCTCTAAGCAGCCCAAAGAAAAGATCCAGGCTATCATTGACTCATGCAGGCGACAATTCCCTGAGTACCAAGAGCGTGCCCGAAAGCGCATCCGTACTTACCTCAAGTCCTGCAGGCGGATGAAAAGAAGTGGTTTTGAGATGGTGAGTCTTGAATGAAAAACACAGCCCCAGATTCCATCCCAATCCCACCTGTGAACCATGACACTATTTATTTTTTCATCCTAGTGTCTTTTTCTCATTTTTTTTCCCATGATGTCAGGTCACAGGGGTTCTGTTTTTTGCTCGTTTGTTTTCCCCCTTTCTCCTTTTCATCTTCCTGAAGTATCCGGATCCCTTGTTCATTCAACCAGGAGCACGTGGTGAGCCAGCGCTCTCAGGCCCATGTGGCATGGGCCATAGAGAATGAGGGTCCTCTGAGTCAAACCCCATGAGAACCAGCATCTCATTCGTGTTTGTTTATTTCTGTTGCACGGAAGTGGAGACGAGGAGGAGCAAGCATGGAGGCTTTGGGTGGCCTGGGAGAAGGGCGTTCTGTGGAGTGGGAGGAGGTGGGTGGGTCCATCTAGGGAATGTGATTCTCCTGCCAATGCTTAGCAGATAGCAAGCCTTGAAAGTGGCCACTGGGGTGGAGACCCTCGCGTGGGAAAGAAGGCTCTGTTGTGCTCAGCCTATCTGTGTGCTGGTGGGAGAAAGCATGAGCTTTGGTGTTCAGCTGGGTTGTATATATGGGGGAGCTTCTGCGGAGGTTCCGTTACTTATGGGTGGAAGTGAAATACTGATGTGTGTCTTTTTTTAATTTTATTAAAATTCACCTTGCTCTCTAAATGTTCTGTAGATCGTGCATGCATTTACAGTGTGTTTTTTAAATTATTTTAATTGTATGTGAGCAGAAATGTATTGGGAACTTTCTGAAATCCTTTTCTCCTCTCTCTGCTCCATAAAAGCCAAGACTGGAGTGTCTGTGATCCGGCCTCTCATTCTTCGGTGTGATGGGCCAGGAGTCGGGGTGGATAGGAGAAGTTTCAGAGGATGTTGTATCTGAGAAATCATTGTTCAGGAGTACGTGAAACGACACAATAACAAATCCACAGTCTGCTATCCATTTGTCTGCATTAGTTTGTGAAAATATCAGTGATTATTTTTAAAAGACTGTCCTTCTGGAGCAGTGAAAATATCAGTGATTGTTTTTAAAAGCCTGCCTGGGTGGGAAAGAGCACGGGTTTGGACCCCAGGGAGCCACCTCCACTGTCCGTGTCCAACCCCTTTTTGAGATGACACTAATTCCCAATTTATAAAACTATTGGGAATTCTATAAGCTGGCACACGTAAACTCTAGGAGCCATTTCTGACCCACAGTCACCACTAAATAAAACCTTAACTCTGAGAATATTATAAAAAAAATTTTATTCATCTTCTGAAAAAAGCTTCCATTATACACACACAGAATCCTCCATGGGAGTAGCTGCTTACTCCTCATTGAAATTAGAGGCGTGGTCCCTCAGCCATTTTAAAATAAGAATGGCATCACCGTGTCTGATCAAACCAAATTATTACAAACAAAGGTGATGTTGTACAAAAGAGGAGAGGCCCTGGGGAGGGGAGCTGTTTTCCCCATTATTGAGTTATTTAAAAAATTATCATTTACCCAATAGGAGAGAGATAACAAACAGAAAGGATATCTAAGCAGGTGTAACAGCCTGGAATCCTGGCATTGACGTAGGAACTGGCTCAGAACCAACCACTCAGCAGCTGATGTGAAATTTCAGTTAAAACAATGTCTCACCTAGCTTCCTTTTTCAGTTACAAGAAAGATAATATTATATCGCAATATTTTTTTTATTTTAACAGCATCTGGCATTACTCTTTCTTGCTAATCATTTAATGTTTAGAGATTATTTTTTGGTAAAATTTATTATGTTTCATAGTATAAATGTTTTATTAATAATTATTTTAGAGGAAAATAATTGTCATGTAGAACTCTTATTTTTTCTAAGGCATATTTGAGACATTCATGGGATTTTTTTTATTAATTCTATTTTTTACTTCCATGGGCATTTGTTTGTTGTAAACCTCGCACTATGCATAGAGGATAAATGTTGACTACTTCAAAGTCAAGTGGTTTTATAAAGGAATCTGATGCTGTGCAGAAATGCTACTAAATTTGAATGTAATCATTTCATTCACTCTTTATTTAATAGATATATAATATACATAACATTATACAACGTAATAAGGTGAAGTTGAAGAGATGTCTGACCCGTTAATTAGGAAAATATAACATGTTCCTTGATTAGTATGATTCATTGAGGTGACAAGTTGTGGGAAGTGAAATGCTTAAGTAATAATACAAGGCCTAATGTAATTAAATGTTAAATGAATAACACAATGCAAATTGCTATTGCAGTTTAGCCCATTTTTTATGCATTACTCAGCAATGTACTCCTGGCAGTAACAAATTAGACCTGCCATCCAGTTGACACTTGGAAGTTTGACTTGTTTTATGTGTCACTTCATTGACATGGAGCTTGGGGAGGATTCCGTGTCACTGTGAATAGTCGTCATCTGTAACAGGGAGGAAAAGGCATGAGTAGGACAGAGAGGAATCACAGCTAAGTACTGTACACGAATACTGTTGCCATCATAATGGTTAAATTTGATATAATATCAATAGGTATCTTTTTAAATCAGAAAAACTCTAAATAAAAATTACTTTTTATTATGTTTAATTTAAGTAGACATGAAGAAAATGTATCATTTTCAGTATGTGTTTGTATTCACATGCAAATTTATATATATATATATATATATATATATATATATATATATATATATATATATAAAAGCCTAAGCAACAATTACGATTGAATGACCAGAACAACTGGTTGACCAGTTGCTATGACGGACACTGACCACCAGTGGTCAGATGCTCAAAGCAGGATCTGCCCTCTGGTGGTCAGAGCACTCCCACAGCCAACCTCCTGCCACCCCTCTCTGTGGCCAGCCAACCTCCCAAGCCCCTCCCCCCAGGTGGCCAACCTCCTGCAGCCACCTACTCCCACCCACATTGGGACTGGGTGAGATGCCCTGATTGGCCCTGATCGCAGGCCAGGATAAGGGATCCCACCTGTGCATGAATTTGTACACTGGGCCTCTAATTATTCTATAATACTTAACAAGCCAACAAGGCCACCTGAAGTCTTTGACCTTTGTATAAGGGAATGTTAAGTGTAGGATTATTCGGTAGGGGAGTCTGTGTCATAAAGTGAAAGGGGCATTCAATAAACCTAGCTCTTCAGTACTTGGGATGTCTGCACCAGCAGACTCCTTACGTAGAGTGAAATATTGAATTATACGTTTCCTGCTGACTTTAAGAAATTCAAAGAAGCATTCCCATAGAAGTGCTTTACGCACTTCAGGACTCTACGTGAGCATCTTGGCACTCGTTTTGACTGATTTTCTGCTGTCATTAATACAAAATCTTTTCGTGTTTAATTATTAGGCACTGTCCCTCAAGAATTTACATTTCAATTTACAACACAAATACTTTCAATTGACTGCCTATAATAATTCAAGTTCATATTTATGCATTTTTATTTCACTGGAATTTTCAAGACCCCCGCAGATCTTGATTGCTTAAGTAGCACAGATTTCTGTCATCACAATGAGTATTTTCTATAATGCCTGAAGTATAATAACTGCATTGCGAGACTTTTCTACACATGCTTCACATTTTTAACAATTCGTTGTTAACAAACATCTCACATCATAAAATCCTCCACGTTGACTGTCAAAGGGTATGTTTTGTGAAAAATCTGATATGCTTGATCCAAAGTGCTGTCTTAGTTTTCAGTAAGTTTTAAAGGCGCCATGAGTGAAACAGCCATTCACCTAATCCTAAAACAGAAATATCACATGTATGGATTCTGCCGTATGGCTTTGGCAAGCTACTTCCGCTACTTTTTGTGAAGAATTGCTTATTGATTGTTCCAGAAAAGAAATGCATTTCTTCAGGGTGTCCTGAGCCTGAATTCAAGAGCACCTGTCATAGACGCGCTCATAGGGACAAAGCTTTATACAAGGGTGGGGTAGGCCCACACCTGAGTGTCACCTGATACGATTTCTCTTTTTGTTTTCTGAGTGTGCATTGTGAGAGATGCACCAGGTTTAATGCAAGTTTTTATAAAACTCAACTGCAAATATTTAGGTGAGATGCTCTCCTAAGATGCTCAGTCCTTCATTCCTCCTATACCTCAGATTTTGCCTCTGTACCAAGTTCTATCGGATAACCTAGATGTTTGAATTTGTAAATCTCAGCCTCTTGAAAAATGACCTATTTGCTTGCATTTGAATATTATGCAAGTGACTGTGTGTGTGTTGGAAGGAATAAGTCTCATGCAATTACTTGGTAAAAGTTTGCCAAGGACAGTGTCCATGAAGTTACTCAGGGTCCACTACAAATAATTTTATTTCAGAAATTTCTGGAAGGAAAAGCAAGAATAAAATTGTTTCTCCTGCATAAATAGTGCTTCTATGTTTTCTCGTCACCAGGACTCAGTGTAACCTTGCATGTTCACTTTTGTGCCTTGCCTCTAAGAATTAGAAGTCAAAGTCTTTTTAAGGCCCCCATTATCCTTTTTGCTGAATTTGTTTCAGTGTGCATGTGTCTATTGGAGGGGAAAAGTGAGATGTGAATTTTAAAAGCAAATATGTAAATAACCTAATTATGGGAACACCATACTTTCATGCTGACTTCCAAATTCTTGTCCTTAGTATTTCTTTTTAATTGCATCCTATAATACCCTTTTCAGTAATTTTGAAATCTGACCTTCTGATCTTAGTTATTTCATCAGAAAATAAATACTTAATGTTTAGGAATAGTACATTTTAAGAGAATTTGACTAATTACATCATTTGCCTCTATTCGTCTAGTGCAGCCTGAAAGTAGAGGAATCAGAATTTGCTTTTAATTCACAGCTTCCCTGATATCAGAAGCACTGCGAAAGCTACAGTGACATTTGCTGTTCCTTCTTTAGCAAATAGAGAAGATATAAGAAGTGAATTACAGTGCTTCTTTAAACTAAAATTTTGATCAGAAAAATACCCAGTCCTTCATACATGAGCTTGATTAAAAACTTTATTAACCTGCACAACCCAGTATTACTCAGAATATTGCTCCATCAACCATCCCAGCCCTTTACCATGTTCAGTTTTCCTTTTTCACTGAGAGGGAAATTTCTTCTCTTCTGTGAAGTAAAAAAGTTTCCAGATTCCAAGGAAATAATTGATCTCATAACTTCTCTTTCACAGCCCGAGTCCAGCTTTCTTTGCTAGATCTTCTGAAAGATTATTTTATACTCACAGATCAGACCCATCACCTAACCCTAACCTTAACCCTAACCTTAACCCTTACCCTTGATCATCGCTCACATTGAAATTCTGGTTCTCACCATATTGAATTAATTCCTAGGAAGATTACATGACTACATTTGCACCAAACCCAGAGGTAAAATTCTCAACTCAATCAGCTCCATTTTCTTGAGACTCTTATTTCTTTCTCTTCTTTTTTAATTTTTTTTTTATTTTGGGCACTTTCTAAGATTCTGGGCTTGGCAATGTACAGCATGTGACCCTACTCATAGTTGCAGAAGTCTGCACTATATGATGTATTCCACTCTCAAAATAGAATTCCAGTCGTCTATAAAGCTTTGGCATTTCATTCCAAATGTCAGCCAGACATTTGACAAATGTACTGATATATTTCCACTGAACTCTCTATATTCTCCATCACCCGTCATCTTCACTGATATTTCACCTTATCTACTCAGTCACTGTAAATTCCTCTTGACTTGACTGTTTCTGGTACTTAGTCCACTGTTGCCGTTTAATCAGTGTTCATAAACTTGAGATGAGATTTGACTGTTGATTACACTCATGGCTTGCATCCTACCGCTCACTAAATTCTATTTATTCTTCCTTTGCTGAGTTTCAAATCAGTCCCATCATTTTCAATTTTATCTGCTACCGTTTTAGTTCTAGTCCTTCCTAACTCATACCTATATTCTTATGTAGTATTTTTATTTTTAAAAATTCATTGATTTCTAAAGAGAGAGAGGGGGAGAGAAACATCCATGCGAGAGCAGAACATGACTTGCTGTCTCCTGCACACCCCATCCTGGGGATTGGACCCATCACCGGGGCATGTGTTCTGACCGGGAATCAAACCGTAAACCTTCTGGAACATGGGATGACGCCCAACCCACTGAGCCACACTGGCGAGGGCTCCTACGTAATTCTTTAAACTCAATCCCATCTCGCACTTCTTCCCTACCATCTATTCCTAGGCAGGCACAGAACTAGGATTTGTGCCTGGATATTATAAAACTTGGGACTTTTCTTTTTAAAAAGAAAAGTAATACACCATTATGAGCAAAAAATTTGGTAGAATGATGAATATTTATTTACAATTAGGAGAGATACCATATACACAGAAAAGGATTTAAAATAGGGACGTTTTGAAGACTCAACCCCTTTTCCTCTGACATCTTGGAAAATGTGCAGACACACATATACATTCTTCCTTGTTTTACGTGGCTCCGAAAGGAGGGCTTAAACCTGCGGGAAGTGCAGGAGCCCCATCGGAGCGAGGGGGACTGGCGCCTGCGCCTCGTTGGTTGTATGAAAGGTCTGCTTGGCTTCTGGAACCGTCTTTCCCAATTCTGGCTTTGACAGAGTCTAACGTAGCCCTTTTAGAACAAAGCGTGAGTTGTTTATATGTTAGAGTGTGGTCTTTTGAAATTGAGAGGCCAAGTCTTAAGTCCAGGCTTAGTTGAATTTCCATATAATTTGATGTGATGTTTCTGAGTCTCCCTCTTTCTAAAGGAGAGGCCTGTTGGAGTCTTACATGATGATGTGTATACACTGTTCAGCACATAATCTTCCCCCTCTCTATCCTTTTCAAAAAGATGTCCAGTTAGTTCCTTTCACCCAACAGGCCATCACATGGGATTGCTGCTCCCGCTCTGTCTTGGTCCACTGACGGTCCCTGGCCCGGGAATTATGGGTACAATACTCATTATTTACTAAATGTATTAAATGGAAGAATGACTAAAATGTAGATCCAAATAGTTGTCAGAGTTACTAATTATTGGACCTTTTAGTTTTAGCAAAATATGGTCCTGAGCCTCATAGCCACAGGCACACACACATACCACCTCCCTTTCCTCTACAAACATATACAACTCCTAAGTAAAATATCATTTTTAAAATACCTTGCTAAGCTAAAATAAAGAAAAAGAAAAAAAGGAAAGGAAATTCCCAGGCCAAGAAGTGAATAGAAAACTCAGAGGCAGAATTGTAAGCCTTTAATTTGACAGGTAGTAGATGAGGAAGGTAGGAAAAAGTGAGGTCTGAATGCCCTGTCAAGCTCAGGAGATGTGGATTTTGGTGTGGGACTAGGCAGGAAATGAATGGAATACTGGACAGGAAGATAGGGCCCTGGAAGGCCTCCTGCTCTGTTAATGAGGAACCAGCATCTCCTTACAACTTTAAGAAATAAAATAGGCATGGTAAGCACTGAGATGAAAATCTTACCAAGTGGGTTAAGTAGAAGGTACGTTTCAGCCAAAGAGAAAAATCCATAAACACAAAACTATGGGAATTACAGAAAGAAAAAGAGAAGGGAAATATGAAAAACATGTAAGCTGAAGAATAGAGGATGAAGACATAGCTGATGGGCATTCCAGAGGAGAACTTGGGATAAGGACCTCCTTCAGACAGCGGAGGAGCAGGCTCTTTGGAACTGAAGGGTGAGACCACTGAATCCCAAGACCAGACAAGTAGACCGGAGCTGAGCAGCATAAGTGAAAACAAACCCACACCTACAGATGTCACAGTAGAAACCACAGGCCCATAGCATCCTTTTTTTAAAAAAAAATTATATATATATATATATATATATATATATATATATATATATATATATAATTGATCTCAGAGAAGAAGGGAAAGGAAGAGAAGGATAGAAACATCAATGATGAGAGAGAATCACTGACTAGTTGCCCCGTTCACGCCCCCCTCTGGGGATCGGGCCCACAACCCAGGCATGTGCCCTTGACCGGAATCGAACCCAGGACCCTTCAGTCCACAAGCTTCCGTTCTACCCACTGAGCCAATCCAGCCAGGCCCGTGGCATTCTTAAAATGTCAACAGGAGGAAGCAAGATCTGACCGAAAACAGGATAGCGTGAACACACTCCTTGTCCTCAAAAACAGATGTCAGAGCCAGTCTTCAGAGCACTAAGAAACCGTCTTCAAAATCTGTAGAGAAACTAGTTTTAACCTGAACATCAATGCACCGCTGAAGCCACCTCCAGAGAGAGGAGGGAGATGCGGCAGCGACTGAGGCTCAGGGCGCCGCTGTATGCGGTGACCCAGAACGTCCTCGGGAAAGAAGCAAGCTGACCCCGGAGGGAAGCAGTGGGGACCTGGCAGAATGGTGAGGACATCGGAAGAAAAACGCCTCGATTTTATATCAGGTGGACGTTAGTTCTCATCTGCGCTGCGCCAGTTGTTACTGGAGGACCTTGTCACCCCGGGTTTTCCTCTATTTCTGAAAAAATGGACATACCTGGCGCTTACCTTACACGTGAAGCCAGCAGCACTCGAGATAACAATGTGGACACTCCTGCGTCGCCCAGCACGTGGCATCTGAGGAACGTGATGAAGTGCAATTTAATCCGAAGTGTCATTCCACGGTTCCCTTTCCTGGGAAACCCTCGCCGCCTGAATCTGGTGAGCTGCTCAGAGAACCGAATCGATCATGTCCTTACCTACCGAACCCCCCTTCTGGCTGAGAACAGCCTTGTCTCTCTCTCTCTTCTGTGTGCAGATTTTACTTGTGGCAGCTCCTCTGTAGCTTTATTTCATCCTGTCTTATATAACTGTGCCTTACGTATGGGCCATGGCTCCCTAACGGGGAGTTCTATTTGTTGAGTGCCACGCCTCTTAGTGTGTGCGTAGCTGTCTCGCCCGCAGTGTCGTGTACAGTGCGATTAGTCGCTCATGACTGGTGCTCAGTACCTGTCCCATTCCGTGGAATTAAAATTATTGAACGAAAGAGGAGTGAGTGAATGGATACGTACTAATGTGTTACCTTGTGGTGGAAATTAGTTGGGAGGTAAGCTAATTTGTATTGTGTACTATGTGTCTCGCGGTGTTCTGCAATGGCATTTGAATTTAAAAGCTACCGCTGACGGAAAATCTAGCCTAATCTATTTTAAATCTTTAGGGAGACTTTTCCACTAAATAAGACAATCATATAACATTTAATTTTTACTCCCTCTTTCATTCTTGAAACATTACTTTCAACATATTTTCATCCACTTGTCAATTATTGAGACTAGGCAGTGACGTAAAATCAGGGGTTCTCAACCTTCCTAATGCCAGGACCCTTGAATACAGCTCCTCATGTTGCGGTGACCCCCAGCCATAACATTATTTTCGTGGCTTCCTCATCACTGTAATTTTGCTACTGTTAAGGAATCGTAATGTAAATATCTGTGTTTTCTGATGGTCTTGGGTGACCCTGCTAGTGGTTCTCAACCTGTGGGTCACCTAAAACTATCGGAAAGCACAGATATTTACATTATGATTCATTAACAGTAGCAAAATTACAGTTATGAAGTAGCAACAAAAATAATTTTATGGTTGGGGGTCACCACAACATGGGAACTGTATTCAAGGGTCATGGCATTAGGAAGGTTGAGAACCACTGCATTAAATGTATAAATAGCATTTTGTATAGTGTTAGGTTTCAAATGTGAACTCTCAGGGAGAAGATGCTGTGATCCATAATAATCACAAGTGCATACAGTCACTTTTTTCCAGATTAAAAGATGCTTCCCAGTGGAGATGTAGATAAGTGGTCACTTAAAAGTGAAAATATCATTTTGGTTGATAATTTCATTTATTTTATTTTGATCAGAGGCATTTTCATATGACATTAACTAAATTGGATTGTAAGTATCAACTCTTAGATTAAAAGTATGTAAGTATATGTAGGTTCCAGGCACTTGTGAAAGGTCATTATTAACAGCCAATAATGGCTCAAAATTAAGGCCAAAGCATAGAGCACCACTTCATAGAAAAATATGTATAATCAAACCTTCAATAAAGATGAATTAGCATGTTTGTTACAAACACATTTTCAAGTTCCTTTGCGTTAGTCGAGAGAATTTTCTTGAGAAACTAGAGCAAGTCCAATGGTTCATATACAGCTGGGTCCAAGGGACTTGGTTCTCCCCATTTCTTAGCTGGCCTTCTCTGGGCACTGCTTGCCCTCGCAGGTGGTGCTTGCTACCTGCTGGGAAAGGTTGCATTAGCAGCTCTTAACTCTGTTCTTAAAACTCACTGTCCAAGAGCAGTCGCCCAGCTTCAGGGCCTGGTTCCCAGGAAAGGACTTGGATTGGCCCTTTTTGGACCGTAAGTCTATCTCTTGGATCCGTCACTCTAACATTGTTTAGAGCAATGAAGTGATGAGCTCCATGACTGTCTAAGCCAAGGAGATACTTTGCTTACCATTTCCACCAAAACCATACAGATGAAGTTGGGACAGACCTGCTATTTTAGCTCACATTCACCGTCTTTATCTGAAGCATTGGATCATCTCAGGCTCCGAAGTCAGAATTTTTTAGATTTTGGAAACACGACAGAGTATATATTCTGGTTCTTGCATAACAGCAGGAATCTGGGAAAACATCCCATATACAAATGTATTATTTCTGCCATAAAACGTATGACTATGCCCAGAAAGTAGGAAAAAGAAGGGTTGTAAGTATTCTCATGTCATTTTTATGCCAATTGAGTGTGCCCCAATGTTTTGAAAATCTTTGTTTGTACAATATTAGGATTTCAGAATTGCCAGTAAAAGGTTGAGATTCTGTACTAAACATACTTGGCTGGATGTGTATTACACCCTACGTGCGAGGCATTGTACTAGTTTGCACAGTAAATTCTATGATGGCAGAGACAGCCGTGTTGGCCTCCATGTCTTTGGACTTGGCTCAGCTCCTGACATGTAGGAAGTGCTCTTGAACCAATAAGTGAGGACATCCGTGATTTTTGTGTACATTACTTCACGGAAGTAATTTTCACAACTGCTCCATGACACAGAGATTTTTCTTTCTATTCAGAACTTCCCGAATGAACCTCAGTTTTGCCACTTACGAAAATAGAGATAATGACACTTGGCAGGATGAGTGAAGCTCAGAGAGATTAAATAGCAACTTGGTTGGGCAGATTGCAAGTAGTTGATTACAGAATAATAGCCACCTCCATCTGACTTCATCGCTGAACTGTTCGATTATTCCACTGATATCTACAAATGCCACTGCCTAGTTCACCAAAGGGATCCCTTAGGGGCTGGAACATTCTGTGCAGCCTCTAAGAATTACAAATTTAGGTGGAGAGATGCCTTTTAGGGGAAACAAAGTCTGCATATCATCCAAGTTTCGGAATTATTAAATTACATATTTTTACAAGATGTCAAGATTAGAAGAAACAGTCTTAATTTCGGCCCTACCTAAACTCTGATTAGTGAATAATTTGCTTTAATTATTTCTGAAGGAGCTCATTCTACTTATAATCTTGGTGGATGCCACCATTGCTCTCAGTCTGGCCTTGTCTAATACGTGATTAAGCTACACTTCAACGTGAGAGGCTAGAGACATTGCTAAATTAACCCTCGAACAGAATCTCACGTTTTTTATTTCTTTGTACATTTTTATAATTTAAAAAAATCCCAAAGCATCTCACATGTACAGCAGAAGTTCAGAGGACTCTTAACATTGTTTAGAGCAAAAACTGGAATAGCTAGTTGGTGGGGTGGTAAGAATTACTCGCACACGGACGGAAAGACTCATTTACATGGTGCCAATAGCGGTCACATCTGAGGTCCCCAATTAAAATGTGAATTTTTTTTTAACTCCAAAAGCTCCCTGTGATAGTGTAGCCATCTGTTTAATGTCGCAGCCACCACCGCTTTGGGCATAGATCATTATTAGGATGAGGACAGTGCTGGGGAAAATCAGCACATCTCAGTCAAAAATGACAGTTAATTAAGAGGTAATTAGGGAGGGATGCTTATTAGCATTATATTATATCCTGAGAAAGAAATCAGCATCCAGTCTTATCAATCTAGGTTTAAATTGTGTAGAGTATAAGGCTGTATACATTTTGAATCATTATTTTAAAATCTAATGTCTACATTTAAATATATATATATATATATATATATATATATATATATATATATATGGCATTTTTACTGAACTATATTCAACCAGGAGAAGTATTGACTTCACAAATTATTTTTTGAATTCTTTGCATTTTTTTTTTGTGTGTGTGTGTGTTTTTATTTTTGTCAAAATGTTTTTATCTCCTGTCACTATGTGGAAGCTTTGTGTTATCCTGCTCCCCTTACTGCTGTGAGGGCACTGCAGCCCCCCGTCTCTGGAGGAGCCCATGTCCACAGCCCTGCAGCACCCAGAGTCCTCCGAGGGGCGCCTGTTAATGCACTGCGGTCTGCAGTTAGCTGTTCTGGGATATTGTCTGAGACATAAAACCCATGGCTCCATTCGCTCAAGCTCTACTTACATGCCAGAGGCAGCAAAATGAATCAGGTAGCAGAAAGCTATGCTCAGGTTCATTCATTTGCCAGAAAATAAAAATGGCAGGTCTCTGTGGGTTCAGAGGCTTCTAATAAATGACATCCATACTTATTTTATTTTTAAATACTTTGTATTGACTTTTTTTTTACAGAGAGGAAGGGAGAGGGAAACATTGATCAGCTGCCTCCTGCACACCTCCTACCCACAACCAAGGTACATGCCCTTGACCAGAATCGAACCTGGGACCCTTGAGTCTACAGGCCAATGCTCTATCCACTGAGCCAAACCAGTTAGGTCCAAACATATTTTAGTTTGAGGCTTTGAAAACCCAATGTACATCACTGAACATGCTAGCTTCCCAAAGGAAATTTACTTTGTAATTTCATATTCATCTCCTCTAGTTTAATTTTCATGTTATGTCTTATCTTTCATTTGCTTATCTTCATTTCCAAAAAAACTGTTCAGTGTCATTAAGGACTTCATCTTTCAGTTAGATGGTTTTGTATGTAATTATCGGAAAAGAGATGAAAAACTTTCTTGGTTATCACAAATGATAAGAGTTGAAAACAACTGGTAATTAATTAGGAGCTTAATGGGGGTGTTAATTTCTATGTGGGCTACATAGAAGATGGATGTGCCTGGTAAATGGATATTATGAATACAAATCTACATAATAATGAGGGACCTCTCCCATTCCTAGTGCATGACTTTTGTGCACCAAGCCTCTAGTTTTAGAAATAAAACATGTAGGCACAAATACATCTGACATCCAAAACATCACGTTTTTGTTGTATCCAAATTGCTTTAGTAGTCCTTTTTAGTTTTGAACTGAGCTCCTTTTTAAAGGTTTTAATCATCTCAATGGCCACCAGTTAGACTGTAAGTCTTCATAAATACTTCATGTGAATGTTGTTTGACCTGGTCTGAGTGTCTGTCAGGTTTTTCCAACCCTGTTACGGCCCTGTCATGTGTTGTTTGGCTGTGTCATACACTGTGAAAGATCTGAAGAACTTGTCTTTTTTTAAAATATATTTTATTGACTTTTTACAGAGAGGAAGGGAGAGGGATAGAAAGTCAGAAACATCGATGAGAGAGAAATATCGACCAGCTGCCTTCTGCACACTCCCCACTGGGGATGTTTCCACAACCAAGGCACATGCCCTTGACTAGATTCAAACCTGGGACCTTTCAGTCCGCAGGCCAACGCTCTATCCACTGAGCCAAACTGGTTTCAACAGATGGATCTATCTTATTTGCTAAGCCCGGCCAGCATTCTTGCCACTGCCTCTCAAACTACAGCTTCATGACCTGCACTAAGTCCTTGCCACCATGGCGTTCTGGGAGTGAGTGATGGATCTGTGCTGCACCTACAGCCTTACCTCTGGCTAGCGTTCATTCTCCATCTCTGCGATTTCCATTTCCTCTTTTTATTTAAATACGTTGGAATACCCGGACGCTCCTGCACATCTCATAAGCTCTTCTGAGACGAGCACGGGCCTCTGGGTGGTACTGTTCGTCACTTGTTCACGTTTTCTCTTTCTCTCTCTCTCTCTTTGTAGTCGCGACCTATCCCTTCCCACCTTACCTCAGCAGTTGCAGAGAGCATCCTGGCCTCGGCCTGTGAGAGCGAGAGCAGAAATGCTGCCAAGAGGATGCGCCTGGAGAAGCAGCAGGTACTGGGCAGCGAGGGGCCGGGCCACCGCCAGCGCGTATGGCTCAGTGAGCCTCCTGGCCACGCTTAACGGGTGGATTTTGAAGTTCATGAAGACAGGGTTTTTGTGTCTTTCTGATACGAATTTAAACTTGACAATGAAGGTTCATGAGCACCATGGAGACCTAACAAGCCAGATGTTCTGTGGCAGAGGCGGGGCAGTTGTAAATGGCTGGGTAACAACAGTTCTGTGTAGCATCCTATCAGAAGGCTGGTCAGTCAAGGGGCAGGTCCTAAGTGATCACTTACCACCACACTTTTGTCCATTTTCCTGCTTGGTCATGCCAGTGGTCGGCAAACCGCAGTTCTCGAGCCACATGCGGCTCTTTGGCCCCTTGAGTGTGGCTCTTCCACAAAATACCACGGCCCGGGCGAGTCTATGTTGAAGAAGTGGCGTTAGAAGAAGTTTAAGTTTAAAAAAATGTGGCTCTCCAAAGACAGTTCAATCGTTGTCCTGTTGATAGTTGGCTCTGTTGACTGATGAGTTTGCCGACCACTGGGCTATGCTGAGGACCTGACTGTGTTCATTTCTCGTGAACTTCACCTTGTCTTGTGATCCCTGTGGCCTAACTGCTGAGTGGCCGCGCGTTGTGCTGGGGGCGGTGAGAGCACAACACAATGGGCCCAATGGGAGGTCCTTAATGTGGAAACGTGAGGTCATGGAAGTCCACATCCCGGGCTCTCATCCTCGTTAGTGAGCCGTTCCCTGTGTGCCATGCAGTGTGCACTCCTGCGTCTCTTTCCTAAGGGGGGTGACCAGGTGGGGTGGGGTGAGTATGTTTGGTCCCTTGTTGCCTGGGTTTCCACTCAGTTTCTCCCTTGCTTTATCTACCTTTGTACGTCTCCCCTTCTTGGGTCTGGTATGTCTTGCATTGTTTTATTTTTCTCTCTAGCCCTCTTCCTTAGTTATCCCTAATACAAAATTAAATTATAGATGTAATTTAAATATTATACATAATTTAAGTATTGCACATAGAAGGGTGCTGTAGCCTTTTAAATTATTTTTACAACAAATGACAGAGTGCTTCATCTTTCTAATTGAGATTGGGATGGGAAGATTAAATTGTTAATCCAATTTTGTTTTTCCTGTGAGCCAATGAAAATAGAAAAATAAAAATAAATATGTTTTTATTCCAGGGCTTAATTATTGAAAAGTGTTTCAGGATGGCATTATTTTAAATTTAATATGCTTGTTATTAATATGGAGTTTGCTAATAATTATAAACAATGCAAAAGATGAAGCCTAATTATAAACAATGCAAAAGATGAAGCCTTTAATTAAATAAGAAATAGTATTGGCCTCAGATAAAATTTATATATGAAAAAAACTAACTTTGAATTTGCTAATCATTCTTTGCTACGTGTTTATTCACATATTCATGTTCTCAGTTGAGACTTTTGTCATTATTATAATTCTAAACTTTATATTAAAAGGAGTTATAGTACTATAAATGGTGGGGCAAAAGTAGGCTTACAGTTGTGAGTATGAAAAATAGTTTGTTCTTGTATGATTATTGATTAATTATTATATTGTTTTCATATGAACAGTGTTAGGTCTACTTTTGCCCGACCGCACCACCTCGCATAGTGCTTGAGACTGCACATTCTGGCATTAAACACATCTGGTTTTTATTCTCAGCTCTACTCTTACTAATTGTGTAACTTTCAGAAAACTATTTCAATTCTCTCTACCTCTATTTCTTCATATGCAGGATAACAAAAATAGCAGTATTAGTCCTGTAGGGTTGTTGTGAGAACTCTAAATGACAGATGTACTTAGGATTTTGCAGGGCACATAGTAAATAAAGCAGCCTAGAAAAGATAATTTTAACAGATGTTCTAGCTTTTCGGTTGCATCAATATAAGTAAAACCGAAAAAAGGCATTACTTGTACTGTCTCTTTCATAGGAGTTTTAAAATCAGACTCAGTCTTTTTGAGAGATCATCATTCTAGAAATTTCAGGATTCTGGGATTCAGTGGTCTCTCCTGGTTATCTATCATGTTGCCATATAGCCATGTAGTCTACACTCCAGAATATTCCTGCGTTGTGTCAGTCACATATAGAGTAGTTATGACTGGTTCATGTTAAGTAGTACCTATGGCATCATTCTGTAATATCCCCCAAAGCTCTTCCTCCACCAATATGAGGTCCATTACTTGGCCACTGTTGGCCTAATCTGCGAAATTGGCACGTGGATATCAAACTCATAGATTTATCATGAGGATGTAAGAAGGCAGTGCCTGGGAAGGCACAGCGTGTTTCATAGGTTTAAAGATGTGTGATGTCCACCTTTTGTTTGAGGACCGCCCGTGGTGGGAAAGTCCCAGCCCCAGCTCTGAAGTCCTGCTCTTCCTATTGTCCCACAGCCGGGTCATTCCGATGGTCTTTCCGTTGGGCTCAGATCTGCTTCCTGGGCCTTCTACCCACTGAAGAAAAACCGCTCACAATCATGAGGAGTGTGACTTCTCACTACCCTCCTGGGGGTAGGGACAGGGATGGGTGGGGACCAATGGGCCTTCGCCCTCCTTCCCATATGACCCATTCTTCTCCGTCCTCAGACACGGTGCTCATTTCTTGCAGGTTCTGTCACCTGGGGAGGCGGGCTGTCCAGTGTCACCCCGTAGCAGCGCTCTTCCCGGGCCCTGCGAGGGCTCGGTGGGTTTAGGACTCATGAGCGATTTGGAAGGAAAGACAAAAAAAAATGCGCCTTATGGATTACTAGAAATCTGATGGGCACTTTACAGCTGTTCCTCTCAGTTAGCATTTCCAACAACCCCCTGAGAGCAAGGCATTCTTATTCTCATTTACGTAGGAGGAAACTGAGGCTGAGAGAAGGGGGGCTCAGCTGCATGAGCCAGTCTGGGGATAAGCACACCCCACATGAGGCTGACACTTGCCATCTCTCCGCGACCCTGTCCCCTTTGTGCTTTGTTCACTGAGGGGAAACCCATGTGCAGGAAGTGTGGCTTCTGTGGCTTCTGTTGGAAAACTACCTGCTTTATTCACAGACTTTCCCGTCTCCCATAGCCACAGGCTTCCGGGCAGGCAGAGCTACTGCAGGAACGAGGTCTCTGTCTCAAGGTGAGCCTGACCGAGGGTCTCACCTGCCCAATGCGCTTCGCGCCGCCAGAGAAGCTGGTCAGACACTGAGAGTGCCGGCTGCGTGAGAGTTTTGCTTTAAAATAGCTATACTGCCGAGACCGGTTTGGCTCAGTGGAGAGAGCGTCGGCCTGCGGACTGAAGGGTCCCGGGTTCGATTCCGGTCAAGGGCATGTACCTTGGCTGCGGGCACATCCCCAGTAGGGGGCGTGAAAGAGGCAGCTGATCGAAGTTTCTCTCTCATAGATGTTTCTTACTTTCTATCCCTCTCCCTTCCTCTCTGTAAAAAATCAATAGAAAATAAAAAAATAAAAAATAAAAATAAAATAGCTATACTGCTCCTTACGTGAATTCCGCAGGTTTCCTTGGGCACACCACACAAAGGCTGCTGTTGGGGATTCTGCACTTCCTACCACAGCACAGAGGTGGGGCACCCTCTCCTGATGAGCCCAAACCCTCTCTTTGCACAGGAAGAAACAGCCAGCATCCTTTGGGGGTTAGTAAGGACACGGTCTCTTGCTGTGAGCATTCTTTTTTTTTCTTTTTTTTTTTTTTGGTAGAATTTATTTATTTATTTGTTTGTTTTTATTTTTTGTTAATCCTTACCCAAGAATATTTTCCCATTGATTTTTAGAGAACTGACAAGGGAGAGACAGAGAGAGAGAGAGAGAGAGAGAGAGAGAAATACCAATGTGAGAGGTACACATCGATTGGTTGCCTCCCAGACACATCCCAACCAGTGCCAGGGATCCAGCCTGCAACTGAGGTATGTGCCCTTGACCAGAATCGAACCTAGGACCTTTCCAGTCTGAGAGCTGACACCGTATCCACTGAGCCAAACTGGTTAGGGCTAGAATTTATATATTTCATTAACAGTGATTCCTCTCAGATAAGGAAATTAGGAGGTAAATTGATGTTATTTTATCAACAGGTTCATCAAAGTTCATCAGGAACCAGCTAGATTGGTTAATTTGTTGGAAAATGTATGTCACAGATTTGATTGTGATATTCCCTTGCAGAATTTCTCAAATTCTTTTTCCTTCCTTTCTTTCTTTCTTTCTTTCTTTCTTTCTTTCTTTCTTCCTTCCTTCCTTCCTTCCTTCCTTCCTTCCTTCCTTCCTTCCTTCCTCTCTCCCTCCCTCCCTCCCTTTCTTTCTCTCTTTCTTTCTTTCTTTCTTTCTTTCTTTCTTTCCTTTCTTTTTTCTCTTCTTTCTCTTCTTTCTCTCTTTATTATTAAGCATTCTTAACCCAACTCACAATTCTTGGACTTTGCTGGTGACTCAGAGATTCATCGCTGAGCCCCTGTCTTTCTATAGGTACTTGAAAGTCCAAAACCAGATAGTTAAAACCTGGGTTCTATGGAGCCGCATGCCTGACTGCTTGCTGCCCATGGGGAGCCTCAGATGGGGCTGTGAGTGTCTATGCCCTTCTGAGTGTGTGGCGCTTGATGAGTCAGATCAATTTCAAAACGCTCCTCTGTGGGAACCCCTTTCACATCCCACATGGTTCAGGGTTCAGGTTCCAGAGAAGGCCGCACACAAATGAGACCAGAAAAGTATTAATTTGGGAACAGTGGGGGAGAACTATACCCTGTTCTAGCCTTGCTATCCCTTTTATTAAGACTACAGGATACATCCATAGCCTTTAGGCAGGAAATTCCAATAATAGCCAATCTGCAGAAATTTACATAAGACTAACAGGTAGAGGCTGCTTTAGCTACCAATGTCTCAACCAAACAGTGAGTGATTAGCTCTGAACTTTCAGAGCAGTTAAGGTTGACCAGCCTTCTGGGCTCCCTGCCCACATCTTTCTATTAGTGAGACAATGATCGGTTTCTGGCACTCCTCTACCTGTGCACCTGAGAGGTGCTGTGGATGGAATGCCTCTCTGTGAGCCCACCGTGCCCAGGATCCGGAGGAGGTGTGTTAGCACGTGGCCTCGACTCTGCAGCAGGCCGGGGGCCAGGATGGCACCTCTTGCTCCATCAGGAATCCGGTATCTCAGAGCTGAGGTCAGCCTGCAGCATGTTGCAGGTTATCTTCAGCATCGAGCTTCTCTTCACATGAAAACCTAGACTTGAGCTTATCTAGGAAATGGTTCCACACGCAAACATTTCAAAAAGATGGCCAACGTCAGCCTTCCCTTTCATAATTCTGTGACACAGCTCAAGTGAAAAAATTGTCTTTTTCTCCGCCTTTGCTATGTCATTACTTTTTCCTAAAACAAAACAAAACAAAAACCAAAAAAAAAGCTATCTCATTGTTCTTGGTTACTATGTAACTAACTAGACAGGGGCAGGGAATCAAATCAGCAATCTCAGAGTGGGTGGGACAACACTCAAGCAAGCAACCAACTTGGCCAACGGCTCCCCTCTTTTATGGACAGGGCCTCTGACTGTGGAAACTTTGTGTCTTTTTGGTGACATGTATGGGTCTTGGGGAGAAGGTAGGAACAAGCCTCAGTTTCTGATTTTTTTTTTTTTTTTTTTGCCTTCCTATTGCTCATTTGTATTCTGGCTTCATTGAGAATTCTTCCACATTTTTATAGAAATTATTTTTTTAAAAACTCTGGGTACATCTTTAGCTTAGGGTGTCATTAATTTCAAGTCGATAAATGTGAGGACGTGAGTAGGTGGTTTGAATTCAGACAGAGAAATTCAACATGTTATGTTGATACACTTCTCAGTGCCAAAGGCAGGGGAGCATATGGTTCCGTAGGTTCTCCGTGAAGACACATTTTCATTAATATCACTTGTTTTACAACCACGTATTTTTAGGCTCTGCCGAGAAATGAGGAATCTGACATATTTGGTGTGTGCCAATATATTCCTTTCCTGTAATTTTTTTTCTCATAATCTGTTCATTCCTTGCCCTGCCTTCTCCTTAACCACGTTAAAACCCATTAGTTACTCTGGGGAAAATAATGTTTTATGTACTGGGGAAATTTAGTCAGTGTCACAAAGTTTTTATAAAATCAGTGAATGCACTAGCTTGGCATGTTGAACTGTGCTTCCTGAAGAGACCCATGTTTGGCAGGGTTCATGGGGGACCAGAGGCTGGAGACATGCACTCTGTCCTGTTACCCGGCCCACAGGAGAGCAGGGCTTCCCTAGAGCTGGGATTCCAGGCAGCTGAGGCGGCCGCCTTTCCTTTCCTTTATTGACTAAGGTAGTACATATGTGTCCTTATCCCCCCATGGCCCCTCTACTTCCAATCCCCACTCATGTGTCTCTCCCCCCCACTCCCTGTGTCTGTCCCCATTGATGGCCACCTTTTAAAATGCTTTTGTTATCAGAGTAACTGGGGTGGCCTCTCCACACTGTGCTCTCAGGGTGGGATCCTTAGGAAGCTCAAGAAAAGGACCTTTCTGAGACTCGCAAAGGGGCTGCGTGACCTCATTTGTTTGGCAGTGCGTCCCTGGGTCCCCCACATTCCCTTCCCACCATAGGGGTGCTTCTGGGTCTTGGCAGAGCTAGAAGCAAAGCCAGGGTCTGGAGCTTGCGTTCTGTGCTGGCTCCAGGTCCAGTTCAGCATCAGGCTGGCTGTGGTCTCTTGGTCCACCGTGTTGGGCTGAATGCAGGAGAGCGTGCCCCAAGCAACAAGAGCCCCAGGAGCATAAGAGGAACAGAAAGCACAAGACCCTTAGATGCCCAAATTCCTGTTCAAGATCCTCAATTCTGTGCCCTTGCTGTGGCCACGCCCGTTCTGGCCACTGACCCATTTCCAGTGTGACTGACAGCCAAGGGCCTTTTAGATGTCACCCAGCTTTACTGGGCATGTGTCTATTCTGCTCCCTGTCAGGACCCTTCCCCCAGCGATCCGTGGGGAATAGACTGGTAGCTCTCTGGGGAGGGTGAGACTTCAGTTCCTGCTGATGCTGCCCAAATGACATGCCTCTAACACCTGACCTTCCCTTTGGGTCTTTCCTGTTATTCCCAACGGGTTAATTACAACAAAATCGATTTTACTTCCCTTTTTAGTGGGACTCTTTCTAATATATCAGTGCTTCTTTAGCTTATAACAAAAGGTTTCCAACCGTAAGTTTTAGTGATGGATGCATCTGTTCATCTTCACTCAGGACTGTGCAGTCTGACATCTGGGTGGCAGCCCTAGGCCTGGGTGTCTCAGAACAGGGGCCAGGACAGGGGGCCATAGAGAATCCGTGTGGGAGCCAATCCCAGTTACCAATGCGCCCTTGGTAATTTGCCTCCTGTTCCTGGTGCTGAAGGCGCCTGGCATTCTGATTCGCTTGCCAGCCAATTTCCCATCAATTTCGCCGAAATGGTTCAATGTAAGCTTCTCACCTTCAGGAAGACGCCCCACCATGTTTGCTTTGCTTTGTCAATATCTTTTTTAAATTTCCCTTTTGCTTCAGCCCAATGTTTTTTATTTTATTTTATTATTGTTTAAGGTATTATAAATAGTAATACATATGTCTGTCTCCCTCCCCCCCGCCCAGTGACCTCCCCCCGGCCCTCCCTACCCCCCAGCTCTTGCCCTCGTCCTCCCGCCCCCAGTGTCTTGAGTCTGTTGGCTGTGCTCATACGCGTGCACACAGTCCTTCTGTTGGTCTCTTACCCCCAACCCTCCCCTGAGCCCAGTGGCTTTAGATGACTAGAGGTCGGCCTGTATTGGTTTCTGTTTGCACCCTGCTCATCGGGTGTGAGGGAAAGATGGCTCTGGCTGCTTTAGGAGTTTGCACAGAGCAGTTTTCTAAGAGTCCTTACCTGCACCCCCTCAAGAGAAACCTAACGCTCATGTAGATCAAACACCAAGCCACCTTCATGTGTCCCCTTTTGGGGTTTTACCGAGAATGGGAGCAAGGTCGAGACCACACGGTAGCTTCTGCAATTACATGGGGCGTCCAGGAAGACGGCCGGCACTCAGAGCCAGCTTCTCAGTCAACACGGATCTAAGAACACCTGGCGCTCTTTTCGGTTTGTTGGTGTGAGTGTTCGTCTCGTTTCGGAAAACGGACAGTGCGTCCTGGCCCTGACTCACAGACATTCGGGGCGCCCCAGCACGGGGCAGGCACGGTCGCTCTTCTCATCCCTGGGATGTGCGTGTGGCCGCCTGTTCCCGAACCCTCCGGGAAAGCTACGTGGGGCTCGAGGCTCGGTGCTGGGAAGAGGGCAGCGAGCCAGTGAAGTTCCAAAGAGGTCAGAGCTGTGACTGTGAACTTAACAAAATAGGTGGGGGCAAGGGCGCAGTTTATCTAAACCCCAGAGGCCTTAAGATTTCCATCAGAGGCAGCGGCTGAAGCTCTTTAGCAGCGTCTCTCCCATGGGTTATTTCTTCACCTTGGCTACGTAACTGCTGTCGCGGGGGGGCCTGAGGCGTGGGAGGAGGGGAGCCTGTGATCGGGCCTGGGAATCGGCGTGGGGGTGTCCTGGCCATACACGTGGGCACCCACACTAAGTCGCTCGAGCTGGGGATTGCTCACGCACAGCTTTTCGAAAGAGCCTCTTTTTACACATGATTAAATTAACATTTTTACAACCGGGACATATTATATTAGATTCATTTTTTAAAATTAGAGCTACAGAGGACCTTATATACGACTTAATTGAATACATTTATTTTATGTAAAAAAGAGGAGTGGACAAGATTTTTTTCTTTTCAGATTAAATTTTTCTCCTTCCTTCCTTATTCAGTGATTTCTCTTTTTATTTTTAAAAAAGACCAATACAGTACAAAGAATTTAGCTCCCTTATGATTTCAGGGTAATGTTGTGAGTAATGAAACTCAGAATGCTTCATAAATTGCAAATCATAATGCCATCAGACATTCGAGCACGCCAGGATTTGAATACTCTTTGGGAGGCAGAACTCAAGAGGTCACCATGGTACCATTGCGTTTTCCTATCAGTTATTATTGCCGATCAAGCAAATTAGAGAAGTCCAGTGAAGCTACCAGACTTTCTAGGGACCTTCCCATGTATCCCTGTGTCTTTTTTAATCCTTTATATAGGATTCTGCACTTGTAGTTTTAAAAAATACAGAATCCTTTCTATATTCTTTTACATTAAATTCATTTATTGCGCTATTAGTTTGTTAGTTATTTGGTCATTTTAGAACAAAGAACAAAGAACAAAGTTTGTTGAAACCATTTCACATACCCTGATTCAATTTTAAATTCTAACTTCTTCATTACTCAAAGTGCCAGCTCAACTATATTTGGGAAATAAGTCAGGGTATGTATGGGAAACATGCATATATCATACTAATGTAAATGTATTATCTTGTACCTTAATGTTGACTTCCCGTAAATTTTCTCACGTGTCTTTTTCCCAAAACTCAGCGAGATGTATGTCATTACTATTACTATTTATGACAAAAAATTACACGAGAGCCGTGGTCGGCAAACTGCAGCCCGAGAGCCACATGCGGCTCTTTGGCCCCTTGAGGGTGGCTCTTCCACAAAATACCATGGCCTGGGTGAGTCTATTTTGAAGAAGTGGCATTAGAAGAAGTTTAAGTTTTAAAGAGTTAGGCTTTCAAAAGAAGTTTCAATTGTTGTCCTGTTGATATTTGGCTCTGTTGGCTAATGAGTTTGCCAACCACTGGGTTAGAGCATCGGCCCACAAACCAAAGGGGTCCTGAGTTTGATTTCTGGCCAATGGCACATACTTGGGTAGAGGGGCAATCCCTGACATTGGTTGGGGCACATCCGGAAACAATCTATGTATCTCTCTCATATAGATGCTTCTCTCTCTTTCCCCCCTCCTCCCTCTCTTCCACTTTCACAAAAAAAAATCAATGGAAAAATATCCTCAGGTGAGGATTAAAAGAAAATAATAACTAAAAAGGTGTACCTATAGATATATAAATACATAATGTCCACATAAACTAGAGAATACCAGTTATGTGACAAAAGAAAGGTTTGGGGTACGTACACTCATTTGTGTTTTTGAAATGGTGCTTTTGGTGTAGTAGGCTAAATTTCACATTAATGTGGACATGTTCTCCCCAAACTGAAGTCTTAATAGCAACATTAAATAATATATCATTATGCAGTCATGTTTTAGAAACAGAGCAACATTAAACAGCATATCATTATGTAGTCATATCTTACAAGCAGTTACAAATATTAATGCATGCATAGTCTAGACATTCAGATCAACTATTGACAACAGCATAATTTTTAGCAAGGAAAAAAAGTGAATTCTGTTCCAGTGATAAGTAAGACGCATAGCAATCTTGGATGATTTTACCTAAAACAACCAAAAAATTAAAATCCTAGTACCATGATCAACAGACACCCTGTGTATTCTAAGTCATGACCTTAAAGAATGTCTAAATGTTTCCTAAACCTTGTGGAATTCTAGCTAGGCATCCGACAAGGGTTATAAGATGTGGGTGTTAGTATATCCACATTCTTGAGGATGTTTTATCTCCCCCTTTGTTTCTCTATCAACATGTGTTTTTACCTTTGGGGGAAAGCAAAAAAAAAATTGCATCTTTTCACTCATTTTTTTAGAGCATGAAAATATAAATAATGCTACTGATAAAGAAAAACTGTAAGTATAATTAGAGTAGCAATATTTTGTTTTTGCTTAAAGTTTGAGGAAAAGGAACATATTGGCTCTGGAGCAATTTCAAACCTGCATTTTATAAATTACAAGAAAAATGCATATATAATAAACAATTCATGATAAACTAAATTTAATACTTAGAACTTAAATTGCTTTAGGGGAGTTTTAAAAATTCAGAAGCAGAATTTGTGTGGACACAAGAATATGTAAAATTGAGTATATTACTATATTAACTTTAACAATTTTTATAAACAGAAAATACATTCACCTGAATTGCACAAAAATTGAGACTATACCCAATCTAATCTAAATCCATGCACTGTATATGAAGAGATACATCTATACAGTTCCTGCAACAGGCATAGTATACCCATTTCAAAAGAGAGGAAGGGGGAAAAAAAAGTTGATAGATACCAACAGGTCCAAAGCCCAGAAGGATAAATTGCATTTGATTTCAAGTCTGAGAATCATTATCTGTGACCCCAACTCTGTCCTCCCCCCGCCCAGGGCCTTCCCTGCCCCAGGACTTGCTGTGGGCTCTGCCCTGTCTGTCTCTGCATCTTCAGCGGCCCCAGGGGTCATTCCTCTCTCATTCTGTCCCTTTCCGTTCAGGCTGCATGTCTTCAGCTGGTATGAAACCCTCAGAGGCCAAGGGACTGGGAATGCTTGACTTGAGGACCCCTCACACCTCCTTCCTGGGTAGCCTCTCCTGTCACCAGCCCCTGCTGTGATGGCTGGGTGGACCCATAGCGTCACACACCTAATCTCCTTAGCTAGCAGAGGGTTGTCCAGCACACCCTGTTTTCATAGCAAGCTTTCTGGAAAATCTCCCTGGTGTCAAGTACTGGTTCCTGTGTATTAAGAAATCCAACGCATAACTTGGGCTGACTTCCAATTTTTATTTTCCATTTTTTGAAGAATGTGTATATGGCTTTATGCCCATGAGTTACACCTAGTCAGAATTTACCAACAGAACTATTGAAGACTTAGCATTTAAAGCGTATCTATAAATGCAAAATATATAATCACTTTCAACATTTTTTGAAATGGAAATAACATAAATTATCTTTGAGTTTTATTTATTTTATTAAATCGATTGGGATGACACAGGTCAACATGAACATACAGGTTTCAGGTGTGGGTCTCTGTGTTACAAGATCTGTCTGTACATTGCACCACGTGCTGGACACACAGAGTCCCATCTTCTCCTGCCACCGTATATCAGGACCCCCCTTCCTCTGGTAACATTGAGTTGTATTTAAAGATTTGAAGCAAGGTCAATATTTCTATTCATTTTTTAATGACATGAATTAAACATGTTTTTCTATCATCGGGAGACTGGAATAGACTCTATTACATAGTGTACAGAGTATAGATAACGCTTACACAAAATGAAAATGTATATAAAAATATGAAGAAATTAGGAGCGTTTGAATTCCAAGCTGGAATTCAAAAGGAGGAGAATTAGCCCTGTTGCCGACCGACAAAAGCTTTGCTCTTTCAGGAATGTCCTCCATTGTGATCTTCCTGTCAAACAGGTGTGAGTGCTTTGTGTAAAGTACCTGCACACCCCCTCCACGAAATCAATGCTTTCTACAAAACCTCACCCTTCTACTTTTTCCTGAACATTTTGTTCAGTTGTGATGTTAAGTATAAGATGGGACTATTATGTAGACTTAATTTTTTCTGCTGGAGAGACAGAGCTCTTACAGACCCCTTGGTGTTATCATTGCAGTCCTGCGCACAGCTCCTAATGAAGGCCGTCTGTAATTAGACTTGTAATAAGTGCTTTTTAATGATGAGTAGGAAACCAGTTAATAATGAGCGGCTTCTTGAAAAGTCCTGTCCATTCATTAACTATAAAGTGCTGACCCCGCTTTAAATGTGTCTACTCTGCTCTCAAATCAAACCGAGATTAACATGCGTGTGTGCCTCTGGCTTTTGTCTCTTTGTTTGCCTCTGGCCTTTCTGTGAATCCGAGAACACTGGCAGAGTGGCAGTGATCTATCAGTTATCCAGAGGCGCTCAGCAAGGCAGGTTCTGAAAGGTTGTATGTACCTGAAAATGAAGGCAAACACATCAACATTCCGAGTTCAGCTGAAACCGGTTTGGCTCAGTGGATAGAGCGTCGGCCTGCGGGTAGAAGGGTCCCAGGTTCGATTCTGGTCAAGGGCATGTACCTTGCTTGCAGGCACATCCCCGGTGGGGGGTGTGCAGGAGACAGCTGATCGGTGTTTCTCTCTCGTTGATGTTTCTAACTATCTATCTCCCTTCCTCTCTGTATAAAATCAATAAAATATATTTAAAAAAAAAATCTCAGGTTCATCCCCCAAAACATCTCAAGATTGGGGCTGCCTGGCCACAGACTCCTTAGTCCCCTTTGGAGCAGCCCACTCAGGACGAGGAGAGGGCCTGCGACTCGGTCTTTGTGACATGCCAGGGCCTCATGTTCTTCCAACCCCAGATGCGAGGTGAAGGTAGTGGGTGGTTTTATGTCAGGTACCTCGAGAGCTCCTGTTGGTGACGCCCAGAAGAGGACCCAGGGGCTGGGCCACAGCTGTGGCCACAGGCTCTCATCAGGATGAGTCACACTCATTGGGTCTTTGGTTATTTCCAGGAAGAGTTGTCACCACTTGCTGCAGCAACCCAGAGAAGCACTGCTCCCGGATTTCTGAAAAGAAGCAAAAAGAAAAAGAATCGAGTCATGCATTTCTTAGGGCCCTAAATCCAAGTCTATCGAAAAAGGACAGCTGGGGTGACGCGCAGGTGGGGGCTGCAGAAGTGTTTTGTTTGGCCTGGACGTTGCTGTAAACTGTTTGAATCTGAATGTTTCTCAGTGATGCCTGGGCTCTTGAGCTCATCACTGTCCTCAGTGCTCCCTGCTGTCCTATCCCGGGGTCTCTTCACTCATTTATGAGCCTCTTTTGGCCCCTAGAGGCAGCTGAGTTCGGCACCTGAAGTGTAGCAAGACTTTTATTTACTGTATTCTCAGAGTCTTTTATCACAAGCCAAATTTGTGCTTTAAAAACGAAAGCTTTGCTAATGCTTTGAAAAATTCATTGGGATGAGAAATAAGAGTCTTTAGATATTTTGTACATTTCCACTTACACATGCACAGAGACTGTCTCCTCTACACATTTCTATAGTCGACTAGAAAATTTGTGAATGGAATAGGAATAAGGAATCTATTTAAATGGGACTCGATTCTATATTTTAACCTGGAAAAATGTGTTTTTGTCCTAGAGAGGATACTTCTTATATTAGAAATAATGTATATATTAGTAAGAACATGTGAAGCATACATGAATACTAGAGGCCCAAAGCATGAAATTTGTGCAAGAGCAGGCCCTCCTTCCCCCGTTCTGGTCTAATTAGCATATTATGCTTTTATTATTATAGAAAATAATAAAACACATCATTGGGATGAGAAATAAGTCTATTACAGATAACTCGAACTCAAGTTCAGTGCGAACTTTGGTTGGTACAAAACATGAAAGGAGAACAATGAGCACAATTATTTCTTTACCCTTTTGGCATGTGTCCATCTGTATTCGGATAGAATGGAATTGCCTGTGACTTAGGGGGAGCTGAGAGGGGAAAGAAGCCTCCAGGTCCCCAAGTAGGTGGACACATCATTTGTGTTCGGTCGGAGCCAAGACGTGTTTAGTTTGTAAAGGGGGCCAGAGCCTCTAAGCTAGAATGAGAAGATGCTTATAGGGCAAAACATTAACTAGTTAGTTGATTCGTCATTGAGAGTGAAGGGTACCTGGGATCCTGCACCCTCAAAGCCCAGGGCTCATGAGACCCTTGAAAGCAGCCGGTGGGAAGGCAGCCGCCAGCAAGCACCCCAGGGCACCCGGTTGACAAACACATCTCGGAACCAGGGCCTCACTGTCACCTTAGTCTCCTGTGGGATTTAAGAGGACCCACTGTTTTTCTTCTGGTGGTGGCGGTGGTAAATACTCTCCCAGGTAACCTTTCACTCCGCCGTCCCCAACAAGCTTCACAAAGATCAATAGGAGCCTATTGAGAAGGATTCTGTGGGACAGACAGACAGCTGTGTCCCTTTGTTAGCCCACAGGCACCGGGACAGGAAAAGGAGTGGAGAGTGAGCCCCGCCCCCACATTTAGCTGCCACTGGGGGGTGCACCTCTGACCACAAATGGGGTTTCTCACAAGCTGCTCCTGGGGTCACAGGCAGGACTGTGCCCTCAGTCCCCTGGGAAGGCGCACAGAGGTAGAGCTGGAGGGAGGTTGTAGTTCATTTGCATAATGTAGGCCCCTGGAAATTAAAAGTATTAATCACCTTGCTAATTTTGTATGGAAATGAAAAACTGCTCCTCAGCAAATGCAGCTTCCTGCTCAGCGCCTGGGGTGAAACTAGCCGCCAGGCCACCAAGGGGAGTCTTGCCCTGAAGATGATGCTGAATTCATAGAGAAATGCCCAGGGCCCTCTCATTGTCTTTCCCTGTCCATCATTTTTACTTTCCAGGCTGTTTTCGGGTAGAAACAGCCCTGCCTCAATGATAACTGAGTGGGGTTTGTACTTGAAGCTATACTTCAGTGCAGTGAGCAACTTTTATAAGATTAAGAAACAAGTTTGAATTTTTGCTTATAAACATCTGAAGATATACCTGGAAACAAATATATTTACTGTGTATGCAAAAAATATTGCAATATTTAGTATCCACTGTAGTATTTTGTATTAAGGGATCATGAGAACGGGGTACTTTCATTTGAATATTTCTCAATCCTATTGCCACAGAGAAGCGTTGGATATTAAAATAATATCGATGGTTAGAAAAACTTATGTGAATGCTTCCATAACATAATTAAACCAAACCCTGGGATTCACCAAGGTCTTTGGATATGAGAAACGTTTCAGGACAAGTGTAGAATGGATTTCTGTACTTCGTTCACACACACACACACACACACACACACACACACACACACACACGCACGCACATATATACCCACACATCTAAATCTTCACATGGCTGCCTCTTTTTTATCATTCCACTTTTTTGTCTACTTGGCTTATGTATATTTCTCAGCAAGGCCTTCCCTCTTGGACATCCATCTCTAAACATTTTTTACATCATCCTGCATTATCTTATTAATGGTTATCACTGTCTGAACTTATCCTACATAATAAAGAGGTAATGTGGAAATTGACTCTTGCCCTCACACAAAATGGCCACTCCCATGTGGTCAAAGATGGCTGCACAAGGTGGCCAGCAGGGGAGAGTAGTTGGGGGGAACCAGGCTAGCAGGAGAAGGCAGTTAGGGGCAACCAGGCTGGCAGGGGAGGGCAGTTGGGGGGGACCTGGCTGGCAGGGAGCAGTTAAATGTTGATCAAGATGGCAGGGGAGTGGTTAGGGGGTGATCAGGCTGGCAGGCAGAAGTGGTTAGGGGCAATCAGGCAGGCGAGCAGTTGGGAGCCAGCAGTCCTGGATTGTGAGAGGGATGTCCGGCTGCTGATTTAGGCCTAAACTGGCAGTAGGACATCTTTTGAGAGGGGTCCCAGATTAGAGAAGGTACAGGCTGGGCTGAAGGACCCCCCACCCCCAAAAGTGCACGAATTTCATGCATCAGGCCCCTAGTTATATTTTTTTTATTTCTTCCTCTCCTCTATTCTGTCTCCTTTTACATGCCTTTAGGGCCCTAGAGGGCAGGGATCCTGTCTGTCTTATCTGACGATAGAGTCTTAGCACCCACTGTTTGCAGCCTAGCAAACAAAAGACATTCAATCAAACACTGTTTAAACAACTCACTAACCAGTAACAGTGGTTGAATAAGACTTTGTCCCGGGTTGTGCATAGGCGATCATGAAAAGGATGCCTGTCGAAAATGACACAGGCCTCTGGCTCAGGAGACTGTATAGATCAGCGGTTCTCAACCTTTCTAATGCGGCCCTTTAATACAGTTCCTCATGTTGCGGTGACCCCCAATCATAAAATTATTTTCGTTGCTACTTCATAACTGATTTTGCTACGAATTGAAATGTAAACATTTGTGCTTTTCTGATGATCTTAGGCTCTACAGCTGTGGTGCTCAATTAGTGGGTCATGACAGGTTGAGACCCACACGTTGAGTCACCTAAGACCATCGGAAAACACAGATATTTACATTACGATTCATAACAGTAGCAAAATTACAGTTATGAAGTAGCAACAAAAATAATTTTATGGTTGGGGCTCACCACAACATAAGGAACTGTATTAAAGGGTCGCGGCATTAGAAAGGTTGAGAACCACTGGTATAGATGGAGGCCTCATGAATGGAGGTTAAGAATTCAGGAAGCAGAGCAAATTATGGCTGAGAATGAGAATGTGAGAAGATCAAGTGTACACTCTGACATGCCGAGCGGGAAGCACCCATGCGGCATGTAGTGTTTATATCCGGGAAAGAGCTGAAAATGCAGACCCGGGGACGGGTCTCATCACAGACGGGGGTGTAGATCTTGAAGCCTTTAGTGCGGAAGTGGGTGGAGGAAGCCGTAAACGGGATGAGATCTCGCAGGGAAAGGAAGAGATTCAGAGAATAAAAGCAGAAGGAAAAGAGAAACTTGTTAGACTGATTCTACCAAAATTATCCTGGAGTCGGGTGATGTGATTGGCGTTTACAGGAGGGAGTGCCACAGCTCTGCAAACATAGGTGATACTCAAGGACACGTGTGTGTCTACTTGCGCGTGTCTTTGATACGTCAGAGAACTCCTTAAAATTAATGACTTTTGGCCCTAACCGGTTTGGCTTGGTGGATAGAGCGTTGGCCTACAGACTGAAGGATCCCAGGTACCGTTCCGGTCAAGGGCATGTACCTTAGTTGTGGGCACATCCCCAATAGGTGGTGTGCAGGAGGAAGCTGATCAATGTTTCTTTCTCATCAATGTTTTTAACTCTCTATCCTTATCCTTCCTCTCTGTAAAAAAATCAATAAAATAAAAAAATTAATGACTTCCTGAAAAACAAATGAACTTCTCGTTGTAGAGGCAATCATAAACGTTATATCAGATAGATGAAGAAACATGCCAACAGTGATATTTCTCTTTCTACATACCCTACCCCTACAGTCACCATGCTAACCCAGAGCACTCCACATAACTAAGTTGCAGGACTGGCGAGGGGAGCATTTTTAACAGCAGAGCGTTCACATCTATATACATGTAACATCCACATGTGGTCAGGCGTAGGCAATGTGTTTTAAATGCATCACAAGGTTATCGTTGGGTCATTTCACTTGTCTGATGCACGTTCCCTTTAAAACACATAACTTCCCATTAATGTAAAAGCATTATCACTCTGCGATGCAGGCATTGCCGTTTTTATGGCTTTTCTCATTTACCTTAATTCTACTATTTCATGATTAATATACTTGAAAACTCAGAATGGATGGGTAATTTTTATGCCCGGTTTAAATCAAATTAGGATAATCCGTGAGCTTTTATTCCAACGTGTCAGAATGAAGATCTCTGGGTAATCTGGGTCCTTCAAGGTATCCAGTTCGGATGGACTTATGTTTGCTAAATGACCTATTGTAAGGGCTGTTCCAGGAGCCGAAGGAATCTCTTGTGTGGCGTGACCATGGGAAGGAGTCGCTCATTCTGCGCCTGAAACCAAGGTGGCACACCTGTTTCTAATTTGGAAACCATTATGACTCCCTCCCAACATCAGCATTGACATAGCATCGCTAGTCAAGTATCTCTACTCGCTCAAAAAGAAATCAAAAGGAGGAAAATAGTCATGGCCAGCTTTTTTTTTTTTTAACTTTAATTATATTTTTCAAGTGTCTGTTGGCCAGTTCAGCCTACTCTTCTTTCAGTCCGAAGTGAAACCTCTCAAGACCATACTTAAATGTGTCATCGGATAGATCAGTGGTTGGCAAACCACAGCTCGCAAGCCACATGCGGCTCTTGGGCCCCTTGAGGGTGGCTCTTCCACAAAATATTGCAGCCTGGGGGAGTCTATTTTGAAGAAGTGGCTTTAGAAGAAGTTTAAGTTTAAAAATTTGGCTCCCCAAAGAAATTTCCATCGTTGTCCTGTTGCTGTTTGGCTCCGTTGACTAATGAGTTTGCCGACCACTGGGGTCGATGGATGGGGCTTTTTTGTTGCTAGTGGGGGTGAGGTTCTTGGGGTGCCACTGAAATGAGCATTTCTGGAGGCCCTCGCAGGAGGATGAGATGGAGTAGAGAGCTTTATTGACGTGGAATTGCATCCACGTCAATTTTGCCAAGTCCCGTTTCCCTTCACCCGGGCCTGGATGTGCTGCAGCTGGCAATGCAGCAGCTGGCAATGCAGGGAGCCGGAAGCAGAGCCGGTGTCCAGAGCATCTGTCCCTTGGGGAGCTGGTTCTGCAGAGCATCAGGCTAGTTCCCATCCAGCAGCCCATTGTGTGGGTCCATGTGGCTGTGGGCCACGTGGGCAGATCAGGGGAGCCGAGGGCGCGTGCCCCCCACAACAGCAGTCCCCGGAGAACCAAGAGGGACGGCTCCTTTGTTGAGGAGCTTATGTATCTCAAATCTCTGAGCTTGCGGTGGCCACACCTACTTTGGCCAGTGACCTGTTTCCAGGGGTGACTTACAGCCAACCACCTTCCCAGTGTCACCCCGACTGGACTGGGCATGCTTCACATTGCAGCTTTCTGGCCACACTGGCAAATGGCGTGCCTGTAAAAGTTGGCATTCCCTTCGCCCCTTTCCTCTTATGAATAACTGGGTTGTCACATCCGCATCCTTGGATTTAGGGTAACTGACATCTGGAGTAAGTAAATAGGCTCTGAGAAGTCACTTTTGAAGTACTCGCCCTGAGTTTTGTTGACTTATGCTTCTGTCGCAATTTGTGACCATGCATCCAACCATCCTTTTAACATCAGTGGCAGCCTAACCTTGTGCTTTGGGGAAACATAGCCATGGGCGTGCAAAGAAAGTCAGTTCGTTTCTCTTATTTTATCTTTTATATTATTTTTACTTGATTTGAATGAAAGTGTTAGTCAAAAGAGGTTAATGCTTGTGAGTTTAGTTGAGCATTCATCAATGATATAGACATAGTATGTGGGCAACATAAATTAAACACGTAGCTTTATCAGAGTCCTGACCTATCAGCAACTAATTAAGTCCCTTTATAAAGCCCCTTTATGGATCACAGTTTTGATTACATCGTAGATAAAATAATGTACCTCTTGCTGCCCAGCATCATACTCCAGATAGCCATTATGTGGGTATTAGCCTTAATCTGCTGACATCACCGTGTTAATAGGACCTTTATGTAACAGCTAATGGTGAACTGTTCTAAGAAGTCTTACCAACCTCCACTGTGCCTCTCAACATTTAAGGTTAAAAGTATTTTTTTCTGAATTTTCGGTACAACTGCAGTGATTTATAGCTAAAGATTCAATATAACGGCCATGTTTAGGATCTTGCGTGGAGGGAATTTACTAGCTGTTTGAATGTAACGGGGTAGGCACTGTTTAGCCTCCCCATACTCAATCGGATATTTGGCTCAAGGTATTTCATCTGTAGCAAGCATATCAAATGAGGCACGCGGCCTGCTGGCATGAGTTTGACATGCTTGATCTATAGTAATCTGAAAACTAAAGAACTAATGTATATACAGTCGAATTATTTTTCTCTCATAGGTTACCTTTTATTCCCTATGCGCTTTTCTTGCACATTTTTATAAAAAATAATTGTATATCAGAGAAGAGATGTAGGAATTTCAAATAGCTGCCCTGCTTCCTTTTTTGTTTTGTTTTGGTTTTTGTGTTATGTATTTTTTTGAGGCCCTCTAGAGGACAGATTAGAGATTTAGCAAGAAAGACATTTTGTCAATCTGAAATTTAGGTTAGTGGGGGTGTGAAACAGGAACACACCATATTTCCTGTTACTTTTGCTGAAAGCCATTTCTAAGGCTGCTTCATCTAGATGATACCTTTTCATTTCACACAAAAAGTACAAAAAGATGTTAAGAAACTTTTAAGAAAAAATGTAGTTTGTTGTTTAATATTACATACACGTGCTAAAATTCTGGAACTAAAATTAAATGACAAGATATCCTGGGCAGATAGAATACATACAGTAATGAGAAACTTGCTGCTCACTGGTGCACATACAGGGCAACTCAGGCGGCTCTGACAACTACAGTGGCAAGATTTTATTTTCCCGTTTAGTTTATGATCAGAGGATAGCGTGCACAAGAAGTGACAGCCTTAACCGGTCTGGCTCAGTGGATAGAGCATCGTCGGCCTGTGGACTGAAGGGTCCCAGGTTCAATTCCGGTCAAGAGCATGTACCTTGGTTGCAGGCACATCCCAGTAGGGGGTGTGCAGGAAGCCACTGATGGATGTTTCTCTCTTATCAATGTTTCTAACTCTCTTTCCCTCTCCCTTCCTCTCTGTAAAAAATCAGTAAAATATGTTTGTTTGTTTTTAAAAAGAGGAAGTGACAGAAAGTGTGGCGGGCAAGATTGTTCTCAAACTCTGAGGAGCTTTGGATGTCAGGAACTTTGGGTTTTCATCTCCAGGGGAGAAAAGAAATAAGATTTGAAAGGGACATCAACATGATAAAGAGAAACAGAAAAGATGTGAAGACGAGTGAGCACAGGTCAGAGGTGACCGCAGTCAGTGAATGAGAGCTGCTGGAGTCGGAGGCAGGGCTGAGCCAGGAGAGGGGCCAGGTGCTTGCCCGAGGTTGGTGCTGAGATGGAGCTGAGGGACTTGAGGGCCTAGAGAGAGAGTGAGAAAAACCTTGGCATTATGTGTTGACTGGGACAAGAAACATCGGTGCTAGAACGGGTGTTGTTCCGCCTTTTAATTAACCATTTTGCAACAGGTATCTGGAAGAAAGGGAAGATAAATTTAATTTCAAAATGTTAAACTTGACATGCCGGCGCAGGTAGGAATTGGGAGGAACCGTGCATGCCATAGTCACCAAGAAAGAATATTGAAAAGGGGGATTAAAAAACGATTTAAGAACTTTCCAAAAAAAATCAATACAGCCCAATGGCAAATAAAAGGATGGTTTCAAAGATGTTTTGAACTTTTCTAAATGTAGATTTAAAAAATAAATAAAAAATAAAAAAATTAAAAAAACCCACAAAAATATATTGATTAAAAGAACATATTTCTTATACCTAAAATACAGGGTGGGAGAAAGTAGGTTTTCAGTTGTGAATACACAAAACACAGAGTTTATTCTTGTATTATCATTTATTAATTATTATATTTTCCACATGAACAGCTGTAAACCAATTTTCACCCTCTATATTAAAGTTTAATGTTAAAGATACCAATTTGGCATTGTTTTATTAAAATGGAAAGACTTTATTAAAACCAAAAGAATGTATTGGGGTGATACTAGTTAACAAAAGAATACAAGTTTCAGGTACACAGTTCCACAATACCTCTGTACACTGTATTGTGTGTTCACCATGCCAAGTCAGGCCTCCTCCTAACTCCATTTGTCCCCCCTCTACTCTCTTCCGTCTCCCCCAACACTCTCCCTCCAGCAGTCACCACACTGTTGTTTGTGCCCATTAATTTCTTTTTTCTTTTTCTTTCTCTCAATCTCTCCAAACCACAAAAAGCATTTGAAGGTTAATGAAAATGAAAAAAAAAAGGAAGTGCGCACATTTATTTTGAATACTAGATGCCCAGTGCACGAATTCATGCACCGGGCCTGTGGAATAGGGCCAAAACCAGCTCTCAGACATCCCCCGAGGGGTCCCAGATTGCTAGAAGGTGTAGGCCAGACAGAAGGACCCTACCGGAGCATGGTTGGGGCCAGGGAGGGACACGGGAGGTTGGCCAGCTGGGGAGGGACTGCAGAAGGGCTCCAGAGCATGTCTGGCCCATCTCACTCAGTCTTGATCAGCAGGACCCCAGCAGCAAGCTAACTACGGGTAGGAGCGTCTTCCCCCTGGTGGTCAGTGCACATCATAGCAAGCAGTTGAGCATCCTTAGCCTATCTTTAGCATATTATGCTTTGATTGGCCGAACAGATGTCCAGACACTTAGCATATTAGGCTTTTATTATATAGGGTTCTCAGATCATATTCTAGTAATTTACGACTTGAGATAAGTAAGCTTCTGAGGAATCTTCCGCTTGTCGTCAAAATTTCCACTCCTCTAGTTTCCACAGTGATGTTCTGTTTGAAGGAAGGATGTGGGGGAAAGGGGGAATATCTGATTTCCCTTTGATGCCAGTATTAAAAGTACAGTGTTTCTGCTCACAAATAAATAAAACTGAAAGATTTTTCTGAGGGGCACATACTATGATGTGCATATAAAATTATTCCCAAAAGGTTTATATCTGCAATCAGATTTTACGACCTCAAAGAAACAGTACTTTTCAATTTTAATTTTGGTTATATCAACAAAGGAACTCAAAATTGAGTGTGAGAGACCTATGGAAAAAGACATTTTTTTAATTTGATTTTTTTATCAGTAACTGCAGAGTATTATTTTTTTATCAGTAAATGGCAGAGTATTAAATTTAAAATGGCAATTTAAAGGTGCTAAGTCTCTACTTTTATGTTTTAATAATAAAACATTATGGCCCCCAGGAATAATGTCAAGAATAGGTAACTTTGCAATGTACATGGTTACTTCTTGCCAGCCATGCATTTACTCATGTTTGAATTGGAGACCCTATTTATTTTATAATTTTCTTTAAGGCAACAGTTCTCAAAGCCTTACTGTTTGTAAAGTCATGCCAGTATGTGTGTGTGAAATATTGCTGCAAGGAGAGTTTGTCAACATAACCTGTTCTTCAGAGACTCTGGTAAAACTCTCGGTAACAGCTGTGCCGTTGTGATTTTGGTTTCTCAAGTCAGAAACCAAATCTGTTCTTTCAGATCTGACCGTGGTTTCTTGGACTTAGACAAAACGTGTCTTTCCTTAGTATCTGTCTTAGTGGGCGTGGGGGTGTCTTTGCAAGGACTTATCTTCTGTGTTGGCATTTTAATAGTTTGTAGGGCCAGCAATAGCAGGAGGCTGAACGGAATGCTTCTGACTATATGAAAGGAATTATTTCCTGAGTGTTATTACATATCTGAGTGTGAGAGAGTGTGTGTGTTGATGGCATCATAAGTCACCTCTCATTATCCTAGGTAATAAGCACATTTACTTTGAGTGCATGCAATTTTTTCCTAGGAAAACTGTCTGGGGCCTCTGATTCTCTCTGATCTTTTATGAATATCCCTGGAAACACATAGCGATGTGCTTAGTTCTGGAATAATTACTGTCAGTGGAAGAGGAGAAGCTTTTAGAAAGTAGATATGTTTTCTAGCAGTTCATATGTGAAATATATTGCACTCCCTCAGCCCATCTATACTAACAGAGCAAAGGAGAAATTCAGAGCACTAACTTAAGTAAAGATGCTTCTGCCACATAGACTACAAAGAACATGTAAAGGCAGGAGACATCCAGTAACAATCTTCTAGACAGTTCTGGCAAATGATGCCACAGTTATCCATTTTGCATTGATGAGTTTATCTGAGGCCTATCCAGACACCCTCCCCCTTCCCCAGTGCACGAATTTCATGCATCAGGCTTGTACTAATATATATAAAGGATATATTTAATTTTTTTAATTAAGTAAATTGATTTATGGAATCATATAAGCTTTACACATGCAGCATTATAAACCAGCAGGGTGTGTACTGCATCATGCTTGCCACCAAATGTCTAGCTTCTGTCACTACACCTTTACCGGCTTTGCCCTCCCTCCGGTAACCACAAATCTGTTGTGCGCCTCCATACGTCTGTTTTTGTTTTGTCTTTATATTTCACATCTGAGTGAGTGAAATCATAGGTATTTGCCTTTTTCCATCTGACTTATTTCACTTAGCATAATGTCCTTGAAATCCCAAGGAATGAAAACAACCGAAGTGTCCATTAATGAATAAATGATTTAAAAAAACGTGTGTATACACACACACAACAGAATACTACTGCCATAAAAGGTGAAATCTTGCCTTTGCATCAACATGGATGAACCTTGGAGGGTGTATTTATTGATAACACCAGAGCCTAATTATAGAAGAGACCATACGTGTTTCTTTTTTAAAAATATTTTTTTTTTATTGATTTCAGGAAGGGCGAGGGAAAGAGAGAGAGATAGAAAACATCAGTGATGAAAGAGAATCATTGGCTGCGTCCTGCATGCCCCGTACTGGGGATCAAGCCCTCAACTTGAGACTCTTCTGTCTGCAGGCCAATGCTCTATCCATGGAGCCAAACCAGCTTGTGCACACTTCGTGTTTCTTCAATCCAGGGATGGGAAACATCCAGCGTGCAGGTTATATGAGGCCCAAGAAATAATTCAGTCTGGCCCTGCCAAGGCATTAGGGCTGAGTTAATTAAATATATGACCAAATAGAGCAGGCTAATTTTTAAATTGATAGTTTTGTATGGCCTTTGAGTGATGTTATAAATATCCAAATGGCCCTTGGCACAAAAAAGATTCCCCACCCCTGCTTAATCTATTGCATATTTTTAATCAATGAAAACGATCTGTATTATCTAGTGCGCTGCTGGAAGTCATTCAAGCTCCCTTGTTTTTCTGGAATTTTTAAAAGAAAATTTGGAATAAGTCTCATAAAAGCTGGGATAGAAATTTTTCTGTTTGATTAAAATTTCATTGCCTAGACATGCAGTATTGTAATATATTAATATTATCCTCTTTTGAAAATAATCTTCATAGCAACCCAGGGGCAAGCGGTCATTTGAGACGTTGGGAGCTAGCAATTATTAAAAAGTTCTGAGAACACATTTGACTTCAGGAGGTATTTCTCGCTTATGCCATTAAAATCCGTGCTTCTTTGAAACCAATATTAGTGATCGTTCAAAAGAAAAGCATCAATTAACTTGACATTAAACTTTTCCTCAAAAGACAATGCAGACTAGATTTTATTGGGGTTTTCATGTGTTGTATTTCTCTGCGTATAGTGGGCTGCCAAGAACCTTAATAACAAAAATCTTCAAGAACAAGTGACTCCCTGCAAGGCCTGTTGCGATTATTAATGGAATCAATTACCTGCCTGCTCAGTGAGGTTACTGTGGTTTGAAATAAGAGTTAATAATGAAAGACTGAGGTAGATTTTAAATATAGTGTGTGTGTTGATGTTTAACAACACATTCCATTATACCAACAATCAATGAGAAAATACGGTGGGGGACAATGCCTTTTCACTTTCTTCTTATCATGAAGAAACTCTTCCTGTGAGTGTACTCACTTTGTCATTTTCTTACCATGAGAAAGTAGACTGGTTTGTTTCAGAAGGGTCACTCGCTTCCCCCAAACTAGAAATTTTATTATGTTTCCCAAGTTGTTTTCCATTCAGAGACCAGGAAGTGACACTGTTGGCCTCCAGATGGCTTTGAAGAGTAGGTTCTTCTTCTCTCGGAGTCTCAGCGACTGCAAGTCTGGACAGAAAGATGAGCCCAGAGCTCAGCAGTGTTCAAGGCACTTCCCGGTGGTTTTCTGAGGGACGGCAGAGCGCCGCGGGGCTGTGGTCTGGGTAACAGCAAGGATGCGTGGCTGAGAGGCTAACCCGTGAATGGCTCCCCAGCCCAGCCCTGGAAACCTTCCTACTTTCTATGAGTTTGACTACTCGAGATCCCCATCTGAGTGGGATCATGCAAGGTTCGTCTAGTTGTGATCGGCTTCTCTCACTTAGCATTATGCCCTCAAGGTCCATTCATGCTGTAGGATGTGTCACAGCTTCCCTCTTTCCTTAAGATTGGATGCCACCCCATTGTATTTCCATACCATGTCTTCATCCATCTGGCAATGGACATTTAGCTTCTTCCACCTCATGGCTATTGTGAACGACTCTCTCCACACACATTGAAATTCGGTTGGAAATCAGAAGTTGCTCCATCTCCAGTGGTGTCTCACATTGTTTCTTTCCCCTTCCTTCCTTCCTTCCTTCCTTCCTTCCTTCCTTCCTTCCTTCCTTCCCTCCTTCCTTTCCTTCCTTCCTTCCTTCAATCCTTCCTTTCCTTCCTTCCTTCCTTCCTTCCTTCCTTTCCTTCCTTTCCTTCTTTTCCTTCCTTTCCTTCCTTTCCTTCCTTCCTTTCCTTCCTTTCCTTCCTTCCTTCCTCCCTTCCTTCCTTTCTTTTCCTTCCTTCCTTCCTTCCTTCCTTCCTTCCTTCCTTCCTTCCCTCCTTCCTTCCTTCCTCCCTTCCCCTTCCTTCCTTCCCCTCCCTCCCTCCCTCTCCTCCCTCCCTCCCTCCCTCCTTCCTTCCTTCCTTCCTTCCTTCCTTCCTTCCTTCCTTCCCCTTCCTTCCTTCCCCTCCCTCCCTCCCTCCTCCCCTCCCTCCCTCTCACCCTCCCTCCCTCCCTCTCACCCTCCCTCTCTCCCTCCCTCCCTTCCTTTTTTCTTCCTCCCTTTCTTCCTTCCTTCCTTCCTCCTTCCCTCCCTCCCTTCCTTCCTCCCTTCCTCCCTTCCTTCCTTTTTAGTTTTTAGCAAAGTTGTGGGAAATGCACACAGAGCTGACTCTGCAGGGCGGTCTGGGGGTGCTTTTTCTTGTCCAGTGCAGACGTGTGGACAAGAGTCAGACAGCCCAGCTTGCGGTCCGATGGCCCGAGGCTCGGTAGGTAACGGGGTGCTGTCATTGCAGGACAAGCCCACTGCAGCCGACAAGCAGAGCAAACCCGAGGCGGCCCAGGCCACGCTGGCAGCCTCCTCGGTCTCCGGCTCCCAGGAGGTGCTGTACATCAATGGCAACGGGACCTACAGTTACCACAGCTACCGAGGCCTCAGCGGGGGGCTGCTGAGTCTGAGCGACGCCTCCAGCAGCGGTGAGTCTCCAGAACACATTACGGATTTCTGTCCATGGCGGGGTAGTCAATTCTCTGAACCCGAGAGAAGAAAATGAGTGTATCTTTAAAGCAAGAGTCCATGCCGACCTGCGAAAAACAAGACCTTTTAATGCAGAGCACCCATCTTGCTACAAGGATGCCCCCTGTTCTGTTGCTGTTTCTGGAAGCAGTATCGTGGTATGCAATGGGAGGATTGCTGTTTTGATGCTGGAAAGAATTCTCAACCAGAGAAATAGCCTTTTAAAACAAATAGTTTTACATCCTCCCCCCCCCCCCCCCCCCACACACACAACAAAGCTGTATGTACTAGTCTTCAAGAATCATGACACATTTTCTTAATGTTTGAAGTTTTGAATTTGGAAACTGGAGGCCCATGAACTTGACTTGTACCCTCCTTGTACCCAAGACCCCCTGGGTACGGGCATCCCAACGGGGGGTAGCGGGCAGCTGTACAAAGTCATGAAAAACATCCTTAGATGCGCCAGGTGATGAAAAGTCCGTGTGCCAATATTCACTCAAGAAGAACTTATAAAATACCTTGAAAAGTTATACAGAGGAAGGGATGGGAGAGAATGATATGGGAAAAGGGATATAAGGCAGAACTCTCGGCTTACACTTGTTTCTATCCTTGATTGGGTAAATTTAACTTTGGAACGGCTTATGTGTTTATATAATTAGGGATGAAATTGACCTTAATCTCTAATGTTGAGGGGAAATGATGCAAATGAGCCTCATCTGTTTAAATGAGTGGCTGGCACCACCTCAGAGAGACCTCAGAACTCACTCTCCTCAGCGTGCTGGCATGCGACCAGCCTGAGACTATGCCAGCGACCACCTCAGGACCCTGGTTCTGATGTCTGTGTGTTGTGGTTTGAAGCAAATTTATGCTTATGTGGTGTCAGTGCAAGCTTGGAGTTTCCAGCAGGAGGCCAAGGAGATACCGATGTAAAATCAGTGAGTTTAAGCATAAACTTCACAGCCTTGCAGTCGAATTGTTAGTATCGGTGAGAACTGGTGTTTCTTCTCTCTTTCCACTGAAAATGCCTGAAAACAAAGACAAATTTGAATTCTAAAAGTTGATTGTGGTTGGAGGGCTTGTACTAGATTTGGGGGAGGTTGCATGGTAGTGTCAGTCCCTGCACAGGATTGGGAAGCTGCCCTGACTATGAGCAGGGGCCATTCTGTTAGGAGGTGGGCTCCTGGGTCTGCTCACAACAAAGGTCCTCTAAGTACAGGGTCCCTGAGCTTCAGTTCCTATCAGTTGCCTCCAGCTTAAAATACACACACACACACACACACACACACACACGCACACGGTGCCTCCAGTAGAAGGAAAAAGGAGGAGCTTATTTTGGAAAGAGATTTAGTTCCCCATGTAGGTACAGTGAGCCTTCTCAGCTGCTTTCACCTTGTATTCTTATTTGGACAATAAATCTGCAGGTAAGAGCAAATCTGAGATTAGAAAAGGAAAACAAACAAAAGCTGTAAGGCTGGAAATGCTAATATTTTTTTTAAATCCTTTACATATGAAGTAAGAACTGATAGGTAGTTCAGAGCTTAACCACCAAATTAAAAAAAAAATGTGGTGGGGCGAATAGAGTGTATTCACTAAAGATTTTATTGACACAAAACATGTTGTAATTTAGACTTTAAAAAGCATTAATCTATTCAATTAATTTATTTAACATAAATAACAATAAATACTACTTGCTGAGTCCCCTCAGTGTAATATCCATTGAATCCTTACACAGTCTTATGAGATGCATCCTGCCATTTGGAGGAAATGGTTATAAAGTTAAACTTGCTCCGCATTTGAAAATAATGCCAAAGCACCACTTCCCTTTTTCCTAACATGATTGAAACCCCTTTTGTGAGGCTCAGGGGAGTTGAGTGACTTGCCCAAAGCACACCCCCCTCCCGCCCCCCAGTACAGGAAAGGTCCAGGATTTGCACACAGGCATTCTGACATCAGAGTCTGTGGTGGAAGCTACTGAGCTAATAATCTGTATGACAGACCCAAGCACTGAAGCAAGGTACCATCTCTGGTGAGTACAATATACTGTCTGTCTCCGGAAACCCTCCTACTCTGAACGTATCATGTCAGCGAATGCATCACGCAGTATGTTATCTTTTATGTCTGGCCTCTTTCACTTAACATGTTTTCAGGGTTCATCTATGTTATAGCATGTATCAACACTTCTTTTTTATTGCCAGATGTTCTCTTCTATGGATATGCTATATTTTGTTTAACTATTCAAATGGATGAGCCCTGAGTAACTCCACCTTTGAGTTACTATGAATGATGCTACTATATGAACCGTTGCTTTACAAGTGTGTGTATGTGTGGAATCAGTGTATTGTGTCTATACTTAGAAGTGGAATTACTGGTTCGTACATGTGGTAACTCTGAGTTTAACCTTTCGAGGAAATAACAGATTGAGCATGATGTGTCTTTATGTTCATTTTATCCTTTTTAACTTTGAACTATGTCTCACAGTATTTATAATATAATCTTTACACTTTTTTATTTTTACTGCTAAATATTTCTCTTTGTGATGCTCCTGTAGATGGCATGTTTTCCTTAAAACATTGGTGTACGTTTTTCTGGGTTTTTCTGGAAGAGTTTGTGAGGCGTTGGTATTCATACGCTCAGTGTTTCCTAGAATTCAGGAGTGGCACCCTGTGCCTGGGATTTTTCTGGGAAATTTTCGGTGACTAACTCAACCTCTTGACTTGTTAGAAAGTCTACTTATATTGTCCGTTTCCTCTTGAGTTAGTTTGAGTAGCTTGTTTCCAGGAATATATCCATTTCAACCGAATTATCTAATTTATTGACGTAATTGCTCATAATATGCCTTCGTGATCCTCTTTCTTTTTGGAAGGCCAGCAGTGATGGCCCCTCTGTCGCTTCTAATTCTGGTCATTTGAGTGTCCTCCCTTTTCCTCTTGGTGACATACTAGCTAAAATTTTGGCAGATGTTGCCATCTTTTCAAAAAGCAGCTCTTGGTTTCATTGATTTTTCTCTATTGATTTTTCTTATTTCATTGATTCCTATTCTCCTAGTTATTATCTTCTTCATTTCCCTTACATTAGGTTTAGTTGAGTTGGCTCTTATTTTCCAGTGGAAAATGGATAGTTAAGAGACTTGTTTGAAGTCTTCTTTCCTCTTTACATGGAGGCATTTACATCTATACACTTCCTTTTAAGCACAGCTGTATCTGCACCTCAAAATTTTGGTATGTTGTCTTTTTGTTTTCATTCACCTCAAGGTATTTTCTAATTTCCTTTGACCCGGGGGCTGTTTAGGTATGGAGCTCAATTGCCACAGAGTTGTAAATTTCCCAAATTTCTTTCTGTCACCAATTTCTAGTTGTATCCCGCTGTGGCCAGACAACATGCTTCATGTAACTTCGATAATCCTGTCAGGTTTATTGAAGCTTGTTTTGTGATCCAGATCATGGTCTGTCCTGGAAAATGTTTCATGTTTCATGGAGAATGTACCTGAGAATAATGTGCATTCTGCTTTTGGGAAGGGCATTTTGTACATGTATTTTGGGCCTAGTTGTTATATAATGTCTAAATCTCCTACATTCCTGTTGACCATCTGTCTAATTTTTATAGCCATTATTGAAGAAGGGTATTGAAGTCTTCAAGCACTATTGTTGAATTGTTTACTGTTGCCTTCAGTTCTGACAATTTTGCTTCCTTTATTTTGGGACTGTTGTTAGGTGTATATATTGGTATATCTTCTTAATGGACTCACTTTTTCATCATTGTGAAATATCCTTTTTTATCACTAGTAACTTTTTAAGTCTATTTTGCCTAATATTAGTTATTTCTTTTTTTAATATATTTTATTGATTTTTCACAGAGAGGAAGGGAAGGGGATAGAAAGTCAGAAACATCGATGAGAGAGAAACATCAGTCAGCTGCCTCTTGCACTCCCCCTACTGAGGATGTGCCCATAGCCAAGGTATATGCCCCTTGACTGGAATTGAACCTGGGACACTTCAGTCAGCAGGCCAGTGCTCTATCCACTGACCCAAACCAGTTTAGGCATTAGTTATTTCTATAACATCAAAAAAAGACTATGTTAATTTGGATTATCGTGGTAATACTGAAAACAAAGCTTTGGACATGGTAGTTGACATATAGAAGAATATGGAACAAATTGAGTATTGCTCACCTCTACTCAAATACAACCAAAATAATTTTTCTTTGATCCATAAATGGCTAAGGATTTTTGGGAGCTCAATGCCAAATGAATATGTGGGCCCTCTTAAATAAAAATTAAGTATTTCAAGATGCTGGTAACAGAGCATTAAACAAAGCTTAGAGCTCTTCTGAGCACAGGCTCATGTGGATCTACACATGTTTAACACCCACCCTTTTTTATTTATTTAGCAAGTTGGAGAAAGCATTGCCTTTTCATGAAAACAATGGAAAGCTAGATATTTAGAGCTCCTCTCCAATACAGACTTAATTCTTCCCCTTGCTACCATTACTATAACAATTGGTAACAAAAAATAAAAATAAAACGATAATATATATAAAGAAGGAAAAGATTGAAGATACAATGAGACTATTTTGAGAGAGTTTTTAAGGGAAGAGAGGAGAGAACTTTGGGGCAACTGCCAAGCCTGAGTGAAAATCAAGAAGGAATATGAAGCAAAGTTTTTGCTATGGATTATTATTGAGCAGGGCTCCAAAACTTTATTGTCCTTTAACCCATTCTCCACAGAGAAACCAAAGTAATCTTTAAGAAAAGGAAAATGTGCTCTGGCTGGGTTGGCTCAGTGGACAGAGCATCGGCCTGTGGACTGAGGAGTCCCAGGTTCAATTCTGGTCAGGGCGCATACCTGGGTTGTGGGCTTGATCCCCAGTGGGGGGCATGCAGGAGGCAGCCAATCAATGATTCTCATCATTGATGTTTCTCTCTCATTCTCTCCCTTCCTCTCTGAAATCAATAAAATATATAAAAAAGAAAAGAAGAGGGAAAAGGGGCTCTCAGGGTATCACCTGCAAAGGGCGCTAATCCCATTCACGAAGGCTCCACCCTCCTGACTTACCTCCCAAGGACCGCACCTACAAATCCTGTCACATTGGAGATGAGCTTTCTGTAAGTGAGTTTTGAGGGGAATGCCTACTGTCTGTCTACGCAGCTATTTTAAGAGAAACAAGGTTGAGGAAGGAAGACAGAATCACTGACGTCAAGAAACTTACAGGTCAATTAGAGATTAAACATTTGTCCTCTTCTTGTCTCCATATCAGAATCCTTTGGGACTGGTTAAATAGCACTTCCTCTGTGAAACTCTACCTGGCTCCCTCCCACTCTTTGGGAGATGAGTCACTTTCCTGCCTGCGCCTTTATCCTAGCACTTACCTCGCTGACTTGTGACATGTTTTCAAATATTTTCCCTCTGCACTCCTTAAAAGCAGACAACGCTGTCTCGTTCGCGCTGACGTCTCCTGAATAAGGCCAGACGTGTCAGGGGTCAATTTCAGTGACATAATGAACACCTCTTAAAAAATAGGTCATGTGCTGCCCCGAATGAAAAAGCCACAAAGAGAATGATGGATGTGTGTCGGAGGGCAGAGTGAAGGAAGGGGTTCTTAGTTCTCTCTGATAGTGCGAAGGAGTCGGGAAAGGAGAAGATGGAACCGAATAGACGGAGTCTGTGGCTGAAGGAGGAAGGCTCCCGGAGGGTGTTTTCTCATTGTGGATTCAGGAGCAGAGGAGAAGCCTGCCCTTGGCAGAGACCTCGTAGCCCAGAGAGGGTGCCCTCCAAACCCTTCATCAGCCGGCCTCCGTTTGTTCAGAGCTGGCCGGAGTCTGCACCCAACAGTCCAGATTTTCCAGTCGGAGAGCTAGCAAGATGACAGCATTGCAATTTGCATAAAGAGTTTATTCAAATTACCCAACTGAAGGGCGAAGCAAGCAGCAGCCAGTCCTCCAGTTGCGATCGCATCCAGTTGTACAGCACGCTGGGAGGCTTTCTTCCTCTCGAGAAGTTCACGCTGAGCTGCCCACAGAGCACGCCGTGGGATCTCCGGTTTAAATTATAGGAATAAGACGTAAGTCAGTGGCTGAGGTGCCCCTTCCACGTGCCCCCATGGCACACTTTTCAGTTTGCTTTTCAACTCTGATAGACACTGGGCTGATAGGCAAACGGAAATCTAGCAAGATCCAATTGCAGTAATAATGACCATAATAACTAAACTTTGCATGGCAATTGACATAAGGCCATAAGAACATTTATCTGGGGTAAAACTGCTGTTCTGAAACTTTGGCCCCTGTTCACCCGTGCTTGCTTAAAACAAAAGAATTATTGCTTTAGTTTCCAGTTTGAGACCTTGAAGGCTACAGAAAAAACCCTTTGAAGACTAGAACCAGAGGAGTAACCGGTCAGCGCCACCTGTTTTTACAAGATAGGACCACTTTCCCACATCTAGGAGAATATATAATTAGAAGATAAGGAGTGAGCAACAGGGTCATTCAGAGTCTATTGGCACTCCTTCCCCAGATGCGGCCTTGGGGGCTGTTCGCCAAATGCAGGGCAATGACATTTATGGTTCAGACCCCTTTAAAAGGACTGCCTGCACCTGGGGCATTGTGGCCGTGGGTGTTAGGTCTCTGTGCAGTGCCCCGCAACCGTCCTGGCCAGTTTTCAATAAACCCTTGCCTGCTTATTACCAACTTAACCGCCTCCGTGGTCATTTGCAACTGGTCCTGGAAGTCACCCCACAACAGTAATTTGTTTACCCAAATCTTGACATTCATTTCCTTTTTTGCCCACCAATATTCAGGATTTGTGGCTGTAAGGATTCTTTGATGCTGGCCTATAGGTAGAATAGAAGGAGGCCCGGCCATAAGATTCGCCACCTCCCTAGAGCTGGTTCGTGACAATGTAGCTGGTGTCGTGCACGGCCAGCGCTGTCCCCAAGTACCAGCATTCGGGAGTACCACTTCTCACTTGATATTTTCAAGGAAGTGCTTCTGTTCATTCACTGTCTTCACTTTTCATCAGCTATTCACTCTTCAGTCCACTGTAAATGGCTTTTCCCCACCATCTTACTGAAATTGGTCAGGGTAGGTTCACCAGTGATTTCACTTAAAGGTTATTTTTTCCATTTATCGTATTAGATTCGTTTTTTCCTTTATCGATTAAAGTATTACATATGTGTCTTTATCCCATCCGTTGCCTCTCACCGCCCACCTCACTCATAGCCTCACCTCCCTGGTGTCTGTATCCATTGGTTAGGCCCACGGTCGGCAAACTGCAGCTCGCGAGCCACATGTGGCTCTTTGACCCCTTGAGTGTGTCTCTTTCACAAAATACCATGGCCTGGGCGAGTCTGTTTTGAAGAAGTGCGTTAGAAGTTCAAGTTTTAAAAATTTGGCTCTCAAAAGAAGTTTCAATCGTTGTACTGTTGATATTTGGCTCTGTTGACTAATGAGTTTCCGACTACTGGTTAGGCTTATATGCATGCATACAAGTCCTTTGCTTGATCTCTCCCTCTAACCCCCATCCTGCCCTACCTTCCCTCTGAGGTTTAACGGTCTGATCGATGCTTTTATCTCTGGATCTATTTTTGTTCATCAGTTTATGTTGTTCATTATATTCCACAAATGAGTGAGATCATGTGATATTTATCTTTCTCTAACTGGCTTATTTCACTGAGCATAATGCTCTCCAGTTCCATTCATGCTGTTGCAAATGTTATGAACTTCTTTTCACCACAGTGTAGTATTCCATTGTGTACATGTACCACAGTTTTCTAATCCACTCTTCTGCTGATGGGCACTTAAGCTGTTTCCAGATTTAGCTATCGTGAATTGTGCTGCTATGAACATAGGAGTGCATATATCCTTTCTGATTGGTGTTTCTAGCTGCTTGGGATATATTCCTAGAAGTGGGATCACGAGATCAAATGGGAGTTCCATTTTTAGTTGTGAGGAAACTCCATACTTACCAGATTCTTGAGTATATTTGCATCTGCTGCTGATTAGAGCTTTAAAGCAGCCACTCTCTTGACTTCCACGAAACACTCTCTCATCACCATGTGCTCCTAAGATGCTTCTCCTGCCAGGGTCCCTGTCCTCATGTCCTTGTCCCTTTATCCCTCGTTCTGTACATTGCCCAAAGGAGATCCTACTCCCTCTTATGATTTCAGTTATAAAATATGCAACAAGCTGTCTCCCCTATGCTTTGCCTCGAGCTTCTGAGTTCTCTGTCCAGCTGTCTACTAGATAGCTTGGCCTACACATCCCAAGAAATCGAATATTTAATTATTAAAATGGAATCATTCATCCCCAAACATGCTATTGCCTGTTGATGGGATTATCCCATGCGGGGATGCCCGCCCCTGCCCCTGACTCATGTCGGCTCTTATGTTCTCTGTGATCATTTTCTGGTTGCCTTGCCCGTTCATTGGTCTTCTGGTATATTCCCACCGTACCCTGGTCATAGCTGTTATTTAGTCCATCTGTTACATGCTCCTTTCTGTATTAGATTGTGTACATTATGAGGGCAGGCAAGGTGACCTTATTTTTACTATTATATCACCAGTGTTAGTAGATTGATATAATATCAAAGATTCAGTGCAAGAAATTATTCTGATAAAATATTGCACCACCTTGGAAAACTTCACTAGCTGCAACTGATAATGGGAATAATAGTTGAAGTTGAGGATGTCTTTTCTAATTTTATTTTATGTTTTGTATTAATAACCCCCAAAAGACAAGTGTTTCATATCAGGCGTCAGTCCCCAGGTTTAGGAAAGAAATGTTTATTTTCCATAGTTACCCAGAGACCTAGGAAGGTGCGCTTTTTACCTTTTCCTCTCGGTGACTCGTTCTGGCTCAGTAGCCTCATGCAAAGAATTAGTGCAGCTGCGTGTGTGAGTGTGGGGTAGGGGAGCCGTTGCCATTCTGCTCCAGGAGACAGCTGTGTGCTTCTGTCCTGAGAAAACAGCATCGGGTCTATTACGTTAAACAGGGTAGATGATTTCATAGATGAGAACCGAAAATTGATTCATCAAAGTTCACTCCCTTGTAGTTACTTTGCCTGTGTTTTGTGCAGTGGGAAGATCGACATGATAACGGATTACATGGAGAAAGATGACTGTGGAATCTACTTGAAGTTAACCTACTTGGAATTATGCAGTTAGTCTAGCCCAGTGGTCGGCAAACTCAGCAGTCCACAGAGCCAAATATCAACAGGACAATGATGGAAATTTCTTTGGAGAGCCACAATTTGTAAACATAAACTTCTAACGCCACTGCTTCAAAATAGATTCACCCAGGCCGTGGTATTTTGTGGAAGAGCCACACTCAAGGGGCCAAAGAGCCGCATGTGGCTCACAGGCCACAGTTTGCCGACCACGGGTCTATCTCATTCGAGTTCCAATAAACCTGAATGAGCTGTCAAAGCACATTCCACAGCACAGAGTCAGATATTTGTTTCTAGAGATTTTTCCACGGTGTCCAACTTGTGACTCTTCTTAGTAAGTCCACTTCTCCTGTGTGCGATCCTTGGATGACCCAACTTAATCAGGATATCGTTCACTTTAATCCCTACTCGTCTGTATCCTCATTTTGTTTTCCCTTTCTTCCAAATATAAAGTTATTGATAAGTGCTATCCAATAAAGTAACCACTAGCTACATGTGGCTACTGAAACTTAAATTAACAGCAATGAAATAAAAATTTTAAAGTCAGTTCCTTAGACACACTGGGACACATTTATTTTTTTAAGTATATTTTTGTTGATTTTTTTTGCAGAGAGGAAGGGAGAGGGATAGAGAGCTAGAAACATCGCTGACAGGGTAACATGGATCAGCCGCCTCCTGCACCCCTTCTATGGGGATGTGCCCACAACCAAGGTACATGCCCTTGACTGGACTTAAACCTGGGACCCCGCAGGCCGATGCTGTATCCTCTGAGCCAAACTGGTCAGGGCCTGGGACACATGTAAAGTATTGTCAGGGTGGTGAGTGGCCTTGTATTGCGGAACACTGGTGCCAGACTCGCCTCCTCTCACCTCACACCACTGTACCGGCTTTCCGATGGTGGTGTTATTGCAGAAGACCTTCCCACGTCTTTCGCAGCAGCTCACTGTGTCTGATTATGTTTGAATCCTTCACTCCTCCTCCCTGAGATAAGTGAGGTCAATTGATAACCTTATGGAAACTTAAATGGTGATTCTTAAATAGCAATGATTTTAATGCAGACTCCTCAGCTTTTAAATAGCTGTTGTTTTAGGATTCTAAGGGTTGCGAATAAGTTGTAATATAGGTATTTAAAACCTCTTAGACATTGGCTGGGGTTTGTAAAACTGAAAATGATTGACCTAAATAAAGAGGTAAACTGAGGCAAGCTATAATGGTGAGTTTATGTTGGAATAGCAGAGGAATTACAATTCAGACTGTGCAAATGGTAGGAAGCTACAGGTGAGTCACTGAGGGTCTGGGCTCAGCTGTGCTCATGGGCAGGGAATGTAAAGAGAGGAGAGTTCAGTCAGATTCTGTTTAAAACAATGGAGACACGAACAGTGCAGTTATACAAACAAAGCTCAGTTTAGCTCATTTTTCAAGGCTAACGACCTGGGTCGTTTCTTGTTCATGCCTCTGGAAACCATAAGCAAAACTTTCCAAGGTTGATAGGAGACAATATCTAACATGTTTTAAAATTTTCTGTTGATTAAAGTATTACATACATCTCCTTTTTTCCCTCTTGACCTCTCCCTATGTCTGTGTCCTTTAGTTGCTCTCTTACCTCCCACCCCCTGCCTTCCCTCTGAGGTTTGACTGTTCAATGCTTCTCTGGATCTATTTTTGTTCATCAGATTGTGTTCATTATATTCCACAAATGAGTAAGATCATGTGACATTTATCTTCCTCCAACTGGCTTATTTCACTTAGTATAATGCTCTCCAAATCCATCCATGCTGTTGCAAATGGTAAGAACTTCTTTTTCAGAGCTGCATACTATTCCATTGTGTGGATGTACCACGGTTTCTAATCCACTCATCTGCCGATGGGCACTTAGGCTGTTTCTGAATAGTGCTGCTATGAACATAGGCGTGCATATATCTTTTCTGATTCGTGTTTCTAGTTTCTTGGGATATATTCCTAAAAGTGGGATCACTGGGTCAAATGGGAGTTCCATTTTTAGTGTTTTGAGGAAACTCAATGCTGTTCTCCACAGTGGCTGCACCAGTCTGCATCCCCACCAGCAGTGCTCGAGGGTTCCTGTTTCTCCGCATCCTTGCCAGCACTTGTCATTTGTTGATTTGTTGATGATAGCCATTCTGACAGGTGTAAGATGGTACCTCATTGTCCTTTTGATTTGCATTTCTTGAATGATTAGTGACATTGAGCATGTTTTCATATGTCTCCTGGCCTTCTGTATGCCAAACCTCTCGCATTTAAGACAATTCCAATATCATCAGTTTTCAGTAAATCAGGCCTTTATGGGAAATCAGTCCTTCTTGAGTTTTGTTTTCCTGAGGGCATATAGGTAAGACTTTCCATTTTTAGATTGAATTTCTTGACACAACACATTTTAAAAGAATAGCATTGTGACCGAATTTTAAATTGTGTGACGTTTAAAGGAAGCAAACCCAAACTTTTAATGATAGGAGTCTATGTTACTCATTTGCTGGAAATTCTAAAGGAAAATGATGTGCAGCATCTTCCCGTTTTCCTGACTGAGCCCTCAGTCTCTCACCAGTTCCTGCAGGTCACGGGGTCTCTGAGAAAAGGAGCGCTGAGCGGCCCCTTGTGTGCCCTGCCAGCACATGCCATTGGTTTTGCAGCTCAGTCTTGGCCAGCCCTTTCTGGCACCAGCTTCCTAAAAAGCCTGTTTTCGACAGTAAAATGGATCTGAGGGACTGCAGGTCCTCTTGAGGGTTTTGAGTTGTGCCTTGTCCCTGAAGGAGGGGGATGAAGAGAAGACTCCTTCTCCTTGAGCCTGCTGGTCTACCACCCAGGCCTTTCCCGGTGGCCTGAGCTCTTTAGGATTGGCTTGTTGTCTTCCTTACACAAGTCCCTTTGACATGTCCTCTGGGAATCTCTGAACATGTCTGTTCATTGGACTGGCCTCGCCGGCCCTCTGCTACTCGGGAAAGAACTCTCTTGGGGGATTCAGAATGTTCTACTAGTCTAGAAAGTCGGAATGATCCGAGTTACTACGGTAGGTAAGGAATCACAAACTTCTTCCTGATGGTTTTATATTCCCATTGTTTATCTACCTTTGTAAACTGGTGATTTTCTGTAGTGGATCGCTCTTGTGTTTTCCGTTACTCAGTCTGCTGTAGGTTCTTGCTTTGTGGTCCCCAGTAGGCTTACATAAAAATGGGACAAAATAAAAGTGTGAAAGGATAAAACAAATCTCTAATCTTTACTGGGGATATTCTGGAGGTCTTTTATCTTATGTTGATCCTTGTTACTGTATTTCCCATTCGTCTGTGGACATCATTGGAAAGGTAAAACTAACAGTGGCCCAAAAAGGCAGGACCTGAGTCTCAGCTCTCTGAAAACCAATGAATGAACACTTTCTGTTTTCTGGTTTAGGAACTATTTCCTGTTGCCAGCAAACGGACAAAACAAAAAAACCTATCTAGGCATCTAAGTCCATATGTAAGAATTCATTATGCTCTCACATCATATAATGAATTCAACTAAAGTGAACTCATCTCTCTTTACTGCAATATTTGTATTTTCCCCACAAGCCAAAAGTATGCAGAAAGAGAAACCTGATAAGAGTCTCTCCCCTCACGAATTTCTAAGACTACTGGGAAAGTGACTCACTTTCAGATCCTCCTACTTTCTTGGGATGATTCATCAGGTCTCTGCAAACCACTGAATTGGAAGGTCAAATGGGAAGGCCACACGGTGAAGGCCAGAAATCAGCAAATATAAATAGAAGAACAACTAGGAAGACCAACGGGGAGGTGGGAGGGCAGGAGGACTGAGTCTTTTCAATTGATGGTGTTGAAACAGTTACTGAGGTGAGAACAAAAATATTGAGATGTTTACGGTTTTTCTCTGAATAAGATACACTTAGATGCAAAAAATGAAATAAAACAAATGGATCAACAATATAAATAAAAAGATGAAATACAGAAGGACCTGCAAAGGTACATTTTAATAGTTGGGTTTTTAAAGACAGGTCCAAGAGACTTATGAAGATTCAGCTAAATCTGTCTCAGGACAATCAGGTGTATAATTTTTTAAACTGTATGGGATATTGACTATTATAATCTAAAGTAAACACTCATGATGGAGATATAACTTTACCTATCATTGCTGTCAGTGTTGGATTTTTAGTTTTTTTAGAAATAAGACATAATTTGGGGGAGAGGTGACCTATATACTCCCCTTTCTCCTGGCATAATGCCGTAATCAGCTACTTGGCCTTCACAGTGATCTGTACTTTGCTTTTTGTGTGTTTTTTTTAATGTCTGTAGAATATGGATATCAGCCTCTTGTTACATACTTTATGAACACCCTGTTCCTTGGTAACCTAATGGTTAATCAGCCTTTAGGTAGAGAAGGGTAAATGTGATGTGGTGGAGAGGAGTAAAGTATTTGACCGAACAATCATTAGAATTACAGCAGAGCCAAATGGGTTTAAAAAATAGCTTCAGTTTGACATAGACCTCAGAGGAGACAAACATTTCCACTGAACTATAGCATCTGACCATCTCTCCCACTCAAACCCCTAACAATGGTGTTACTCTAAGGCGGTGGTTCTCAACCTGTCTAATGCCGCGACCCCTTAATACAGTTCCTCATGTTGTGTTGACCCCCAACCATAAAATTATTTTCGTTGCTACTTCATAACTGTAATTTTGCTACTGTTAAATCGTAATGTGAATTTCTGTGTTTTCCGATGATCTTAGGTGACTCTGCTAGCAGTTCTCAACCTGTGGGTCGCTGAGAATCGCTGCTGTAGAGCCTAAGACCATCGGAAAACACAGATATTTACATTACAATTCATAACAGTAGCAAAATTACAGTTATGAAGTAGAAACAAAAATACTTTCATGGTTGGGGCTCACCACAAGGTGAGGAACTGTATTAAAGGGTCACGACATTAGAGAGGTTGAGAACCACTGCTGTAAGGCCTGGGATCACTCCAAGGTTTTTTTGTTGTTCAATTGTGATCTATTATTTAAGGGACAGATGCCTAAGTAAAATGTAGCTCTAATTTGAGAAAATAGACCCATACAAAACAATCTTCCAAGAGTAAAGGAAATATTTATACATATATAAATGCCAAAAATGATCTTTTAAGAAAAAAGCTTTGGAGCATAAAAGATGTGTTACTTTATAATGAAGGGAAGTCATTTTTCAAAAGTCACAATTGTCTAGAAACTATGTGCCCCAATAACATAACCTCCAATTAATTAATTACAAGAAGAAAATGACACATCCACAGTTACAGCCATTGACTTTCAACACACTTCTCTCAGAAACTAATGGAAGGAAAAAAGAAAATCATTGAGATTGGAAAAAAGTAATTAAAATGTAGTCTGGTTACAGATTGGAAAAAAGTAATTAAAATGTAGTCTGGTTATATCTAGAACCTACCCCAACTTTCTGGTAATAAACATTCTTTCTAACATATTAACCACCTAAGCAACTGATGACTACTGAAGACTTAATATACTGATAGCATCGTGTTCAGAAATATTTGTAATTAGTGGGACAGAAAACTGGTTTGACACATTAAAAAAATTAAGAAGCTGCTCATTTAACTCAAGAAGTTAGAAACAGAAAATGCAAACTACAGAAGAAAATAAATGGAGAAATTAAATAGAAAACAAAAAATAGAGAAGACCAACAAAATCAACAGCAGAATCTTTGAAAGAATTAAAAAACACCTGAGAAGATGAACCACGATAAAGGCAGCGTAAAGTAATAGGAATTCAAATAAAGAAACATATAAAAATGTTCATATTAATTGTGCTGGTATACCTGACAATTTAGATATGATATTATCTTTTACAAGACTACAGTTGACCAATAGCCAAAGGAATAGCTATTCCAAATGTATCTTTAATGATTAAATATGTTGAATCATTATTGTAAAAATCTATCCATTAAAAAATCAGACTCAGACCCTAACTGGTTTGGCTCAGTGGATAGAGCATCAGCCTGCAGACGCAAGGGTCTCAGGTTCGATTTTGGTCAAGGGCACGTACCTTGGTTGTGGGCACATCCCCAGTAGGGAGTGTGCAGGAGGCAGCTGATCAGTGTTTCTAACTCTCTATCCCTTTCCCTTCCTCTCTGTAAAAAATCAATAAAATATGTTTCTAAAAAAATCAAACCCAAATGGTTTACAAATGAGTTTCACTCAGACTTGAGTAATCACTTTCCACAAACAGATCTGAAAGAGGGGAGAAGAAAAGGAGAGCACAGGCTTGGTTTGTGATGCTGCAGTAATCCTGTCTCCCAGAACAGTGTTAAAGGGCATATTCTATTGCAACCACTTGTGAATCTGAATGCCAGTCATTAGCATACTGACTCTAGGATTGTGTATCTGCTGTAATCCAGGTCTTACGTTGAGTGTTTTAGAGGCATTAGTGAATTTAGCCTCAATGCTGAGAGTAACAGTTACTTTTCTCACCCTTTGGCAGAAAAGTATAAAAATATTGATAAAATACCTCTAATAAACATCTGATCAAAATATAAAATGAGCCTGCAATCAAAGTTTCCAGGTGGCTCATGTATTAGACAAGCAGGGGAAGTCATATACCTACGGATGGTGAGTTTATAAAATTGTTTGATCACAGTGGCTAAAGGAATTGTCCAGGGAAAAGAAACTTGTTTGACTATTAGCATTAAGACAAAAACTGCTTGAAGGGTTGAAGAAATGAAGATACTGACAATATCAGTAGTCAGCTTAAAAAAGCAATCCAACTGATTTCAAGTGCTTTTCCTTGTTTGTTTTTTTTTAATAAATTGAGATGTTATTGATACTAACCTCTTGTTTACTTTGAGTCTAGAGGTGACAGAAGAATTAGCATCTATGCATAACATGAATGAAACAACTTTAGCTCAATATATTTTCATTTTCAAAGTTAAGGAAGAAAACTAATTCAGCACAACCTACAGTAGAATTTGCTAGGAAGTGTGAAGCAAAAAAATAGGCTTGTTTGGACAAAGTTTGTAAACATAATGCAGCTGGTAATTCCTTGAACTATTTATCATCAGGTAAATTATGGAAAATGTTTACATTTATCATGTGTTGTTGGAACAGTAGTGTCAGCTTCATGTGTTCTCATTAGTTTCATCACCACTTCTATGAGGTTTTGTCAGAAAGGGAATCTGATCACCAAACTGCTGTCACACAGCAATGTGATGGCTTCATGGTAAAGTTGTACTGCAGTTTTTCTCAGGTCAGGGCTAAGGCTGAAAATAACTGTTCTCACACTATTATCAAACAATGCATGGCTTTGGAAATTTTGCTACAGAAATGACTAAATTTCTTAAGTTCATCTAAAACTACAAGGCAGAACAGTGCTGTTATGTGAAGCTTTTGCTGTGCTCCAGTTACTTTGCTGATGACCAACATTGATCACAAGTAACGATTAGCTATTTTCTAAACTTCCCACACAAATTTCTAGTTGATATATTTACTGATCAAACACTACAGGCTCAGCAATGTTTTTTTTGGTCCTTGATGTAAGGGCATAAGTAAATTCCCATCTTTTCAAAATTGTTTTCACTATAAGTGGAAGTAACTAATCTGCAATGCACTTCTAAGAGGCAATTCCACAGCAATAAATGCCTACCTCAAAGAAGAATATCTCAAACAAATGAATTTTACAACGCAAGGAGTAGAGAAAGAAAGCCCGCAGTTAGTGAAAGGAAATAACAAAACCCAGAGCAGAATTAAGTGAAATAGATACTGAGACCATTGAAAAGATAAACAGAATTTATAATACTTTTGTAGACTTGCTAAGAAAAGACATTACTCAAAAAATCAAAATTGAAAAGAGAACACATTACCATTGATACCATAAGAGACTACGATGGATAATTATGTGCCAATGAATGGGACAATCCAGAAGAAAATGGATGAATTGCTAGAAACATAGTCTACTAAGACTGGATTATGAAGAAATAGAAAATCTGAACAGAATGAGTACTAGTACAGAGATTGAATCAGTAATCCAATCTTCCTACAAAAGCCCAGGCCTCACCGGTGAATTCTATCGAACTCTTCCACAAGAGAGAAGAGGAAGGAACACTTCCAAACCTAGCTTTCGAGTCCAGGATTCCATCTTCTCAGGCACCCACGCAGATCATCAGAGGACCTGGTTTCAAAGAACATTGCCAGGAGGATGCTGAAGTAGACTTTGTGACTGTTTAGTCATTGTCTCAGGCATTGCTTTTTCTTCATTCGGGGACGGATGGCCATTTATAAAATATGCTGGAAGTCAGGAAATCACTGCTGCCCAGCTAGAGGAGTGATTGGGGCAGCGGCAGCCAGGATCAGATTCTAGTGGTGAATGAGCCAACACCCACCACCGCAGTACGATCTCATGTTAAACCCGGGCCTCTTTGGGCCTTTGGCCTCTTGCAGTCTCTTGAATGCTCTTAAATAGAAATAAGTTATGGTTTAAAATAAACAGCCCAGCCAGCACGCCCTCCCTACACACCAGACCTTTGCTTGCCCTTCCTCTGGGGCAGCCGTCCTTCTCTACCTAATACTCAAAAGTTTCCCCTTAGCTGGGGCACAGCGGTGCAGGACGGAGGGCCGGGATCTCTTTCTGGCTTTGGACAAGCCAGTGAACCTGTCAGGACTCAGTTTCACCTGTTTTAAAATGGGGAGTCATCTTGCCCCGCTGTCCCCCCAGCTGCTGAGAATCTCTGAGGGGAGTCCCTCGTGTGGGAAGAAGTGGGCAATAATTTGTCCACTTGGAAATGTTGTTTTATATATTTTTGCTCCCCTATTTAACCTAACAACTTGGACATTTTGAATAAACATTCATCCAAATAATTCCTTGTGGTTTTCACTTGTATATGCAACCTTGACCCTGTGGATCCAAAAGCAAGATAAGGAAGTCAACTTTCTTCCAGAAAACAAAGTGACAGGTGTGGATGGCTGTCTATAGAGTTGCCTGTGTTCATAATGATCTGAATAAGAAAGTGGAAGCCCCGTCTTCGTCCGGAAGTTTATCTCCTTGAGCCAGAGGTGGAGAGTAATCCATAAACTGCAGTCCAGATTCCAGGTCCACAGATTTAACCAGCCCCGATGGGCAATATTGGAAGACAGAAAAAGTTATGTTGTTGCCGATGTCTACTGCATAGGTAGGCCAATGATGGTTGCATCTGTACAAAACACATAGAGGCTTTGTCATTTTCCCTAAACAACACAGCATAACGACTATTTACATAGCATTTACACTGTGTCAGGTATTAATACAGAAATCCTTTAAAGTATATGGAAGGATACACAAATACTATGCCATTTTATATAAGCGACTGGAACATCCCAAATTTTGGTATCGTCAGGGGTCCTGGAATTATTCCCCCACAGATACCAAGGGATGGCTATATTCAAATAAAATAATTTCTCTTACCCCAAAGAGAACTGAGCCGTAGTCCCACCCTTTCCTGATCCCAGTTAAGAGCACCTACCAGCAACTTGGCAGCGAAACCATCACAAAATGATACACCTTCGAATGATAGGCAACCAGATTCTACAGCTCTACAGAGCAGAGAGCAAAACCAGTTCCGTTTTCTGTCATAAAGATTCGCATGGTGCTGGGATCCCTGAAAGCTAAGAGAAGGATTTTTAAGTAGCTCGTGGTAGTCACAAAGCTCAGGTGGAACCCGGGCTCCAGTTCTCTGGGTATGAGAGGTTATTTTATTTGAACACAGCCATCCCTTGGTATCCGTGGGGGAATAATTCCAGGTCATCATCTGTTTGGATGCTTGTTCAGTAACTTCTGTTTGCAGCTGTGACCTCCCTACTGCTCACCTTTCCATCTGATGTCAGTACCTCAATTTTATAATGTGAGCGAGTGGAAGCAAACTGCTGCTACATAAACAGAGCTCTGAAAGGCCAGAGCAGACGTGTGTATAAGTTGCTCTCAGCTGTCAGAGTTCTTGTGTGCTGGTCTGCTCTCTGTCCTAATTAAGTTCCCAGGGAAGCTGTTTCTCTCTCCTGGGACCACTGCCTCCTGGCTCACAGAAGTCTTCTCCCTTCAGGGGAGAGGGTGGAGGAGTCATGTCTCGACCCATCTCCATGCCTCAAGGAGAACTAGAAGGATGAAAGAACATCCCTGGTTTAGTTCATGAACAGAATACCATTCTCTGAAAAGTTCTGTGTTCAGTGTCACAGTTATTACCTTTCATTAAGTATATAATAGAGTCTTATTAATAATCTAATAAGAATTGATATAAAATGTCTGATTTGAAGATCTTTAAAAAACTATAAATTTATATAATTAAATTTATTGGGGACAACATTGGTTAATAACACAGTTCTATAATACACCATCTGTATATTGTATGCTCACTCCCCAGAGATTTGTCTCTTTCCATGGCCATAAATTTGACCACTTCCACCTCCATGGCCATAAATTTGACCCCTTTTACCTTCTTCATTCTCCTCCCATCCCACCCACCCCTGTGCTTCAGTAACTACCATATTGCTGTCTATGTCTATGAGCTGGATGGCTTTCTGCTTTATATATCCCATCTGTAAGTGAAAGCATATGGCTCTTGTCTGTTTTCATCTTATTTCACTCAGCACCATACTCTCAAGATCCATCCATGTTGTCACAAATGGCAGTATTTCATTTTTCACAGACCAATGGAATAGAATTGAGAGCTCAGAAATAAACCCACACATACATGGGAAACTAATTTTGGACAATGAAGAAAAAAAAACAAAACCATACAATGGAGAAAGGAGAACCTCTTCAATAAATGATGTTGGAAGAATGGGAATCTAACTAGCCCGCTATGGGATAGCACACACAAAAATGAACTCAGCGTGGTTTAAAGACTTTAATATAAACCTGAAACAGTAAAATATACATAGGGGGGGGAAAAACAAGCACTAAATGTATGGACCTTGATCTCAGAGTGGTTTTTGTGAACTTTTGGGCTTTAACCCCAAACACAAGGAAAGTTAAAGCAAAAAAAATAAATGAATGGGACTACATCAAGCTGAAAAGCTTCTAGACAGACAAAGAAACTGACAACAAAACCAAAATTCAAACAATACCACTGATAAAGGGTTGATATCCAAAATATACAAAGAACTTACACAGCTCAACAAAAAACAAGCAATCCAACTTAAAATTGGGCAGACCCGCACAGACACCTCCCCATGAGGGCGACAGACGGCCCACAGACATGGAAAGATGCCCATGTGCCAGAGGCCAGTGGTCGGCACACTCATCAGTCCGCAGAGCCAAATATCCAACAGGACAACGATTGACATTTCTTCTGAGAGCCACATTTTTTAAACTTAAACTTCTTCTAACGCCACTTCAAAATAGACTCTCCCAGACCGTGGTATTTATTTTGTGGGAGAGCCACACTCAAGGGGCCAAAGAGCCGCATGTGGCTCTCGAGCCGCACTTTGCCAACCACTGCATGGGGAAATGCAAATCAGCAGCACAATGAGGAACCACCACACACCTGCTGGAAGGGCTGTTCTCCTTAAGGGAAGTGCGTGCTGAAGAGGGTGTGGAGAAGAGGGCGTCTACTTACACTTCTGATAGGAATGTCAATTGGTTCATCCGCTCTGGAGGTTCCTCAAAAATTAGGACTAGCGCTACTGTATATGACCCAGCAATCCCTCTTCTGGGTATCGGCCCCCAAAATTGGAGAACACTTACTCATAAAGACCTATGTATTGGTGGGGAGGGGGAGCACCTGGGGAGAGCACGGGCAGGAGAGGAGGGAAGGAGACATCTGTAATACTTCCAACAATAAAGAATTTAAATTAAAAAAAATCTATGTAGCCCTGTGTTCTTTGCAGCATTGTTCACAGTAGCCAAGACATAAACAACTGGAGTGTTCTTCGACAGATGGTTGGAGAAAGACGTGGTGTAGGCACGGGAAACGATGAAATATAAATTATTCAGTGAAAATTTACAAAATGTCGTTAAAAAGCAGAGCTATCTGACTCGCTTTTTAAAGATATGTAAGAAAAGAGTTTTTGCAAATAAATACAGAAGGGACGTGAGCTGCGCCTAAACCAGTATTCCCAGCCCAGTCTTTCTGTGGCATTGTTTGTACTAATCATTGGCTTACTTGCAGACTTCACCCTATGTCCACGTTTATTTATTGCATTTTTTAAATATATTTGATTATTTTTTAGAGAAAGTAAGGGCTAGGGATAGAGAGTTAGAAACATCGATGAGGGAGAAACATCAATAAGCTACCTCTTGCCCTCCCCCTACTGGGGATGTGCCCACAACCAAGGGACATGCCCTTGACCTGAACCGAACCCGGGACCCTCCCATCCGCAGGCTGACACTCTATCCACTGAGCTATGTCCCCGTGTTTAATCAGAGTCAGCCTATCAGAAGAAAACCTTGGTCTGGAAGGGAAAAGTACCCAAATCCGCATCCATGTTGTGCCACTTAAAGTTGAACTTAAACATATTACATGCCCCCAGCTTCTCCGTGCCCTCTCATTGATGAGTGTGTAGTTTGGCATCATCGGCATTACAGCCGGGGATATGTCAGAGTCTGAATTGGGGTCTAGTCATTTAACAGACAGAGCAAATGAAAAGCGTTTGTGATCCCCGTCATTTACTCATCAAGAGAAACGACGGGCCCTGACTGGGTTGGTTCAGTGGACAGAGCGTCTGCCTACAGACTGAAAGGTCCCGGGTTCGATTCCGGTCAAGGGCATGTACCTTCGTTGCGGGCACATCCCCAGTTGGAGGTGTGCAGGAGGCAGCTGATCGATGTTTCTCTCTCACTGATGTTCCTAATTCTCTATACCTCTCTCTTCCTCTCTGTGAAAAATCAATAAAATATATGTTTTTAAAGAGAGAGAGAGAGAGAAATGGCGGCGGGAATCACATTGAACTTCCTAAAAGGCACACATTGAAGACAAGGTCTTTCCACCATGAGAGGTGATTGCCAAGAATTAGACAGGAGAGAGAGCCAGCCACTCATTTTGCATCAGTGTTGCTCTTTAGTCTTTCTGAGTGATTAAAATATATGTATATGTATATATATATATATATATATATATATATATACATATATATATATTTCATTGATTTCAAAGAGGAAGGGAGAGTAGAAACATTAAAACAAGAGAGAATCGTTGATTGGTTGCCCCTGCATGCCCTCTCCTGGGAACCAAGCCCCCCAGCCCCATGCAGGTGCCATGACCGGGAATGGAGCCTTGACCTCCTGGCTCCTAGGCGGCCGCTCAACCCCTGAGCCACACGAGCCGGACCCAGAGCCGCCTTGGCCTCCAGGCATCAGCAGCTTCTCCCCAAGGGGCACCCGAGTCAGGTCAGCAGCGAGGAGCGCTTGTGTTCCGAGTCCGGGAATGGCATCTGTGTCTGACTCTGTGCCCGTTTCCCCAGGCCCCACGGACCTCAGCATGAAGAGGCAGCTGGCGCCCAGCTCGGGGACGTCCAGCAGCGCCAGCGCCCGGCCCCAGCTCAGCCCCACCGAGATCAGCGCCGTGCGGCAGCTGGTGGCCGGCTACCGGGAGTCGGCCGCCTTCCTGCTGCGCTCGGCCGACGAGCTGGAGAACCTGATCTTGCAGCAGAACTGACCGCAGAGGCGGCCCCGGGCTCGGAGCTCTGCGGCTGACCGTTTCCACTGACGACCTTTTGATTTCCCAGCGGCCACACCGTCTGTGTGCGGTCCACACGGTGATGTGTGCGGGTGCCTCCGGGAACTCAGGCCTCTGGGCCGATGGAGATGCCCGGTGTCCGGCCTGCTGCTGCTGCTGCTGCTTTTTGTGTGGGCGTCAGCATCTCTGTCTGGGCCCCCCAAAAATAAATTTTAAAAAAGCTATAGCTTCCTACTTCAAGGATCACATGGAAGAAGTTTGCGGTCTTAAGAATAGCTCCAGATCCAACTGAAATATGAGTGGCATCTGCTTCTGACTGATTGGACTGAAAGCTGCAGGATCTGGTGCAAAAAAAGAAAAAGAAAAAAGAAAAAAGAAAAAAGAAAAAAGAAAAACAAAGCCAAAATTTCTTGTTACAGGTTATAACCATGAAAAGGATCTTGTATTTTAAAATATATATATATATATATGTAATTTTTATAAAAAGGAAACTTGTTTTTCATTCAAAAAATGGTCATTTTTACTTTGGTAACTTTTTCAGAGGTCCTAAAAGAAAACTGTTTTGAGAAAACTACTGTAAGTACCTTTTCCACTCCCCTTCGTCTTCTCCTCTCTCCAAATTCTTTCTACAAAAAGGACACCCGATGCTGGGGAAACGCCCGCCAGCCTCGCCTCTGTTCCCGATGTCCTGGTGTCAGGAAGTATTTCCGAGAGAAGCCTGCGCCCCAGCCTGTCCCAGAGAGGGAGGCCTCCGTCTCCATTTGATAGTGAGAAGGACACATCCTCGGGGCGGGGGCCACACCCCGGTTCCCTGCAGCTCACCCCAGGCAGCCGCTGCCCTGTCTGACCGGCGTCCCTCTTGCAAGCAGCTGGACGGCGATGACCCCGTTAGAAGGCTGCAGGTGACAATCTGAACATTTGCACTCGTGTGTGGTTTAATTTTCATTTCTCCCTTTCAGACACCGATCCCAACAAGATCAGTGCCTCTCCCGCAGGACACCTGTGACTCACAGTCCTCGGTGAACGGCTGATGTAACAGACTCTCGGTGGCTGCAGGGGCGACTTAAATACACTGCCCCCACCCCCTCTTCGCCCCATCCTCTGCCCCCCTTTCCGGTTTTGTAGCGTTGGGCGACTTAAATACACTGCCCCCACCCCCTCTTCGCCCCATCCTCTGCCCCCCTTTCCGGTTTTGTAGCGTTGGCGCACTGAGGCAAGCCTGTTTCTAAGCTCCTTGGGGAGCACATCCGCTCAGGCTCCTCTGACAGTTTTCCTGTTGTTCCGCTTGTTGATTACAAGTTCTTTGCGCATTCCTGAGATTTGCCTTATTTTATGTCAAATTTACGTCCTTCGGTTTTTGACAGGTTTAGGCATCGGTGAGATTTCTTCTCTACTTGTTATAGTTTTTCAAGTAAATGACTGTGATTGTGACCAAGTAATGTGCACTTTTTCTTGTACCTGTGGACATTGCTATGCTTTTTTCTTCGAGTGTTTCTAGAACTTACTGTTCCTCACGAGTTATGTAAACAAACAAACAAAAGCCTTTGTGATACTGTTGGTGACCATAATGTGAAAAACCTTCTTGAAATATGAGTATTTTGGAAATACATAGATGCACACACACCTTTTAAGATGTGGATTTAGAGTTTGCTTATTTAAATGAAAATTCAAACACTGAGGGCTGGTATAATTTGTTTTGTTGGGTTTAATAAACAGATTTCTGTGTTAAAACAATGCTTGTGAAACCTTATGAACTTTATGAATAGCATAATGTTTCAGGGTTAGCAGTTTTTAAGGCAGGGAATGACATTGTGTGCCTACATTTACCACAATATGAATAACCCATACTTGTACCCAGGAACAGTCGAAGGTGCCAGAGTCTCCACAAACCGTCTAATAATTTATTCCAAGAAGAGGAAAAGAAACTATCAAAACCAAGGATGTTTCTTTGGATTATTTAAATATGACTTAAGAATTTGTCCTTTTTGTTGTTGTTGCCCCTCACCAGAGGATATTTTTCCACTGATTTTTTTTTTTTTTTTGAGAGGGAGGGTGGGAGGCGGGGGGATAGGATGAGAGAAACATCAATGTGAGAGAGACACATTGCTTGGCTGCCTCCTGCACAGTGGGGCCTGGAATTGAGCCTGCAACCCAGGTTCATGCCCTTGACCAAGAATCGAATGCAAGACCCTTCAGTGCCTGTGCCCATGCTCTAACCACTTGGCCATACTGGCCAGGGCATGCATTTATCTTTGATGCCTCATTTTCACATGAGTAACCTGTATCTAACTTAGAAGAAACACAGACCAGCTTTAAAGTCTTGCTTTATGCTTTGGGTTTGGGGAAATAACATCGGAGGCTTTGATATGATTGCTGTTTAGCAGAATAAGGCTCAGGCTGGAGTTCATGGATATCAAAGGTCCCTCTTAGTGGCATGAACGAAGCCCAGGGCATGGAGAAGGTAGGCTCCAGCAAGGTGCTATTGCTTTGTGAAGTCTGCACCTTCATATATAACTTTCACGCCCATCCACCAAGGCCTGATCCCTGTGTCTTCGCTCTCTGCACATCTACCTGAATGGCTGAGAGTGCCAGGTTCCCCGACCCCCTACCCCACCGCCCCCTGGTTCCCCAGGGAGAGCTCAGAGCCCACGTGAACGGCCAGTTTGTCTTCCTCTTCCTTGATGACAGGTCCCTGACAAAGCCTAGTCCTCCCAGACCAGTGAGTGGTTGGCAAACGGCGGCTCGCGAGCCACATGCGGCTCTTTGGCCTCTTGAGTTTTTAGCAAAGGCCAGCTTAGGAGGACCCTAATTAAGTTAAAACTATAAAGGTGGGTACATTGTTATTAAGTTTAAAGCACTTGGCTCTCAAAAGAAATGTCAGTCGTTGTACTGTTGATATTTGGCTCTGTTGACTAATGGTTTGCCGACCCCTGTCCCAGATGCTCTGTCGCCCAAGAAGTGACGGATGCTCATAAGTAGTGAAGCTCAGGGGCTGCCACTCTGCTGGGTGGTCCCCTGCCCGCCAGAGGCCTCTGGCACATGGGGCGACTTTATCATCTTGAGAAAGCACCTCCAGACAACCGCAGGGCACAAACACGAGCCACTCCTGAAGGTCCTTCAGCTGCGACATGTCAGTGGCAGGACTCAGGAATGAGGGCACTCAGAGGATAACCACCCTCTCCCATCCCTGGCACTGGAGAGGCATGTCTGCCTTGACTTCAGGGGAACCCCAGGGACCAGGGCAGTCACCTCCCACTGCCCACAGGTGGTTAAGTCCCTTAACTTGCCAGGAGCACAGACACAGCAAGCTGGAGCCCCCCATGAACACACACCCCCCAAACCCAGCCCCCATTCCTGCAGGCCGCTGCCTCCTCCTCAGTCATGCCATTCTGCCCACGCCTTGGAGCCAGGCCCGGATACCAACGTTCACCTCTTTTATCTGTGTGACTAAATATAATTTTTAAAAATGCACTTGACGTCAAGTGAAACGATGAACCGTGTTTTATCCTGCTTGGAGAGGTTTAATTCCCTTCAAATAGTCTCTGGACATACAAAGAGCCCCCAATAAAAGCCACCACGGATGAACACCAGTCCACAGAGCGTGGAGAGAAGACAGGGACCCTAACGAAGATGGGTGCCCGCAGCCTCCACTCTGCAAAGCAAAGGGCCATCCAGACGAACAGAGGGAAGGGCAAGCACCCGAGACTTAGGTCGTAGACACGATGCAGGTGCTAACCGGCTACTGAAATGAACCCCGACACCATTGATGCAAACGGCACCCACACGCTAACCCTGGCATGACGGTCCTTCTAACGCCTCCCCGTTCTCGAAAACGGTATTTGTCGGAAGGAGCTAAATGCTGTTGGTAGAACAACCTCTTTGCTTCACTTTCTTTGCTAGATACTTTATTCACATAGTAAAATTTCATTTCCCCTCATTTACTTTGTTTCTTTTTCCTTTCAAAGGCAACGAAGATCAAAGGTAATTCAAGACCATGCGTAATGCTACGCGCGAGAGAAAATACAACAAAAGCATAGGGCACAGGGAGAAAATGCTATTACAGGTGTGGCATTGGCGCCTTTTTCCCTCTGGATTCTGAAATAAGGTCACGGAAAACGTTTGTCTGGAGTAAAACTGCTGTTTGAAACTTTGGCCTCGGGTCACCCATGCTTGCTTAAAATAAGAGCATAATTAGTTTCCAGCTTGAGACCTTGAAGGCTACAGAAAAAAAAAAAAAAAACCCTTTGAAGACTAGAACCAGAGGAGTAACGGGTGGGCGCCAATTATGTAGCTACACCACCTGTTTTTACGAGATAGGACCCCTTTCCCACGTCTAGCAGATACACAGTTAGAAGATGAGCGAGCAACAGACGTGGACTGGAAGTGGTGTTCACGTGCCTGAAGGCCTCGAATGCAACGGGAGCACAAGTGGCTCCACAGATGTCTTTGTCCCGTGGCTGTGGGAGGACTCTGAGGTCAGCTGTATGTAAAGTAACCCAGGGAGGAGAAGGCCTCTTAGCCCCTTAGCTCATTTAACTTTCTTTCATCTCAACCGATGCATGTTTTCTGACCTACTGTGTGCTAGGCATGCATTGTCTCTGGCACAGGAACACTGTTCCTGCTTCAAGAGTCACATCCAGTGGGGGAGAGGGACCGAAGTGAAAACACCAAAGGACAGAACAACGGGGCAGCATGTAACGACAGAAGCATCCAGGCGGGTCAGAGGAGGACCAGGCCCTGCCTCCCCGGGGTGCGGGGAGCTGGCTGGCCGCAACATCCAGAGCCGTGGGGACTCCTGGCAAAACCCCAGTATGTTGGGGAGGACGGAAGAGACAGGTGTCAGTGAAGGGCATGCATACATGCAGAGCAGAATCACACTCGGGCACCCCAGTCTCTACACCAGCAACTGGACTTCCAAAGACATTGCAGAGGACAATCACACTCGGGCACCCCAGGCTCGCCTCCCAGGCCCCTGCTCTCCACGTCCTCCAGAAAAAAAGAAAAAAAAAATAGGCAGTGGGAACAAGAACACTCAGTCTTCAGCTTCATGTCAAGAAGGGGCCCGAGTTCAGAGCGAGGGGTGAGGCCGCCCGAGTCCTACTGAGGACCAACAGCAGCGAGACGTTGGCCGCGGCCTGGGAGTGTGGATAGAAGGTGAAGGACCTGCGTGGCACCTGTCCGTCCAGCACAGCAAAGAATGAAAGCAGGCAGACCGCAGGAGTCCCTGCACGTTAAAAAAGATACATCTGAAATGAAATATCTACCTTTTTAAACATTTCTTTCTACAATACACGCTGTGTTTGCAAACTCTGATATGAGGCCACGATGTTTTCGTTTCATTTGACAACCTGAAATTATAACAAGGTCACCTACGGCAAACCTTTCATCAAGGAATCTTACCAGCAGTGCTTAAAAAGAAATGTCAAAATTCAAACCCTCTTTTGCTGACTGAGGTGCTTATGGGCTGTCTGATGCCGTACTGTCAGTGGGAAAAGAAGTTCTCGGTGGCGAGCCTCGCACCTAAAGGAGCTACTGGAAAACAGCCCGTGTAGAACGAGGCCCTGGCCTTCGTCCCCTCCCCTCTCCAACCCACTCCACTTTCTTCCTGACAAGGATGAGGGCCCGCAGCCATTTCATTTCCTCAGTAACTTCTGTGTGGGTCTTCCGTCCCCTTCCTGCAGGAGGCAGGCTTTGTAAGCAGAGCTCTTTTTAAAAATGCATTTTTTTTTATTATTGATTTCAGAGAGATAGAAACACCAACTATGAGAGCATCATCGATCAGCTGCCTCCTGCACGCCCCGTATTGGGGATCAAGCCCACAACCTGGGCATGTACCCTGGACCGGAATCGAACCCGGGATCTTTCAGTCCAGAGACCAATGCTCTATCCTCGAAGCCGACCCAGCCAGGGCTCAGCAGAACTCGTCTCCGTTCGCTTTTGCAGCACACAGCCTGGAAGAGGGGCAGGCCCCGGGGCTGCTGCTCATGCACAGTTGACATCTGGCTCTCCTTGTAATAATAAATGTGTATCTTGTTTGCTTTCCCAAAAGACAGCATCCGGAGAGAAACCCGCCAGATGCCCACAGCCTCTGTTGACTCGTTTAGCGGGAGTGGGGAACGCGTTCCTAAGTCCACGGGAGCACGGGCAGCTCCGGAGAAGCGGGCAAGGGGTCGACGTGTTGCAGTCAAGAATCTTGCAAGTTATCGGTCTCTCTTCTGGGGACTTAAATAGAATGAATCCGGAGCATATGGATCAGGAAGAAGGAAGTGTTTAAGTTAGTTAAATGGGAACTCTGCAGGATCATGATACTCTGCATTTCACCCCCTAGAACAAGCGTGTCAAACTCGCCGCCCCGTGGGCCGCATGCCTCCTTTATTTGACCCGTATTAGCCTCGAGTTTGCCACGCTGGCCCTAGAAGTAGGAGTTTACAGATTGTGACATCTTGCCCCCTACTGGAAGGGAGAGTAATAACAAACAGTAACTGGTCACAAAGCACTTAAGGCTTTTTTATCTGGAAACAAACGTTTTCTCTTCGATAGAGAAAATTACATGCTCACCTGCCCCTCCCCCCTGTAATCCCTTCTACTTCCTAAATAAACAAAAACGGTGAAGCAAGGGGAGCATTAAGACAACTAGCAGTGAAACAGGAAGAAAAGGAGCCTATCGGTAATCTTTTATTTTTTTGTAGAACTATGTAACCCGTTTGAGCTGTTTCGTAATGATCTCCCTATATAGAAACTCTCCATACTGCGTACAGTCGTAAGGATTATCTAGCTTCTATAAATTAAACTTTTTCTGAATATTAGAGCGCATTCTTATATTTACTTGCACAGACGCATAGTTACTTCAGTTTCTCTTTAATCCCCAATGAAGTAACTTCATGCATAATAGAAATATAACCTCTAATAAAAAAAAGGGTAATATGCTAATTAAACAGGACAGCTGGGTGACCTTCCGGACGACCTTCTGGATGAAGCTGGGGCTGTGAGGGCCCGGTCCCTGGCACAAATTTCATGCACTGGGCATCTAGTGCTGATATATAAACACTAGTAGCCTTGTACATGCATCCATGTGCCAGTAGCTCTCTGCGGGGCCTGGCTGCTCCCCTCTCACTGCCCAAAGGCCCATCCGTGGCTGGGCATGGAAAGCTAACCTTGTCACCACAGCGACAAAGCATGCATTCCATTCCGCCAGGCTGCTCACGCTGCCTGCTCTCAGCAGCTGCCCCTGGGACTGGGGGGCTCTAGCAGGGCTGAGAGGACTGGGTGCCGCCATCTTGTGGCTATGGGTGCCACCATCTTTGTGATGGAGTGACAGGTAATTTGCATATTGCCATTTTATTAGATAGGATAGCCCTTGATTTTAATCAGATGTTATACTATGTTTATACTATGTTTGTTTTCTAGATAAGACTAATTTTTTCCTGCCCAAATCTGCCCATAGCTCACCTTCTCAAACCCCATGTGGAGACAGAGCAGGTCATCCCTAGCACATGACCTGTGCTTAATCAGACGAGGACAACCACTTATACACCAGCATTCTGACTGCTGTTTAATCAATAATCTGCACTATATATGTTTAAGCATTGGCCAAATAAACCAACTGCCTATTGATTTCAAGCAGATACTTACAAAATCTTGCTCAACATATCTGACACATGAGCAAGGTAGTCTGAGAAGTTTACTAAGCTATCTCCTGGGACATTTAAACCCTAATCTTGTGCTTTATAATATTATAAAGAAATAGTGCATTACACATTGCCAAATCATTTCCAGTCAGTATGTGTATCCTAACCAATTCTTAATTACTAAGCTTTGAGATAACCCAAGACAGCAACCCTTCCATAAGTGTACCCTTCTTCTTGCTCCAGACCCATCGATCATGGTGGTTTCTGTCAATGAACTGTATTCAGTATCTGGTTCTTTCTCAGGACCATCTCACCTAAAGTCACCAATTTTCCCTTAGTTAAGACGTGTCGATGCATTCATAGACTAATCAGCCCATGCAGATGCATGACTGCGGTATCATGCCTTTGGTATTTTCTAAATTGGAGCTATGTTAGGATCCTGCTATGTCCATCAAAGGCCTTAACACACTCAAGCAACTTGTAGCTGAGCTTATATTTAGTATCATTCATCAACATTGAAAACTACCAGGTGTAATTCAATGAATAGTCACAGGTCATAATCATAGCTTCCTCATATGGCAGGTTTGAATGTGCAGTGATTCAAATATTGTTCACCAGCATAAAAAAAAGAAAACATAAGGTGCAACTCAATCAATGGTTGCAAGACAAACCCCTACTACCTCCCCATTAAACCTTATGCTATATAATAAAAGGGCGATATGCAAATTGATCCTGATAGCGGAACAACCAGAAATAAACTGGTCACTGTAACATGCACTGACCACCAGGGGGCAGATGCTCAATGCAGGAGCTCCCCTCCCCCCTGCCCCATGGTTGGTGAACTCCCACAAGACCTCTGCTCAGCCATAAGCTAGACTGATGGCTATGAGCACAGGGCCACCTCTGTGGTGGCACTAAGCAGCCAGTTGGACATTCCCCAAGGGATCCTGGACTGCGAAAGCGTGCAGGCCAGGCTAAGGACAACCTCCCCACCTTCCCATGAACGAAATTTCGTGCACTGGGCCTCTAGTGTTATATATAATCATTAATATGTTGCTCAACTCCCTAAACAAGACTAAATCTATGATAATGTACAAAGCCTAGTTCCTACCCATGGCAATACAAATAAACGTGTTATATATAATCAAGCAAATTCAATAACAAAATATACTCAGCCTAATAATTATGGAACCATTCAATGAAAAAATCCTGCCCTGATTCAAGCATGCTGCTTGAATGAATGAATTTTCCTTAGACAACCACACCTCTAGATCTGTCACTTCCTTTTAATCATCCAAAACAATTATATTTATTGATGCTCAGAAATTTCCTCAAATCATTAATATTCCCAAATTGGCATCTGATTAACACTGAACCACTTACACTAACCCATTACCTATATGCAACCTAGACTCAACCTGTTAATGTAATTTAATATCAAAGCAAGGCAGTGAAAATGCCTAGCTGAGCTCATTTGCTCCATAAACACATCAGTTTGGTCCCAGGCTTTCTATTAATTTTTACTGAAATTACATGTGAAAGTATCTGCAACACAGTGAGACTGCCCTTTAATTATATATGACTAAAAGGAGCAGGCATCAAGCACACTTAGAATAGCTCATAATGCCTTGTTCAAGCACACCCCCATGAAAGATGGCAGTAATAAAAATTAAGCCTTAAATGGAAGTCTAAGTTATATTAACCAGTAAGGATTGGTAACGTTTGTGCTAGCCACCATGGTCATAGGATTAACCCAAGGTAATAGAATCTCGCATGAACTCCATTAAATATTTTTAATAGTAAAGTTAAATTTTAACTAGGCCATAAAAAGCTATAGCTAAGATAAATGTAAGCCTCAAAGGTGACTTTAAGAATCCTGACTACATGATAGCTAAGATCCAAGACTCAAACTGGTTTAGATACCCCACTAGGCTTATCCCTAAACCCACACAATTTCTATAATAAAATTATTTGTAAGAGTACTGCTAATACTTAGAGAACTTGACCAGGCTCTGTAGGTCTCTAGAGAATTCTGTCTATAATCTATAAATCCCTATAAACCTCACCAACCCTTGCTAATATAGCCTAGCCAGGCATCTTCAGCCAACCCTACAAATGAACGACAGTACAAATGTTAAGCATAAAAATGTTAGGTTAAGGTGTAGCTTATGGGGTGAAAAAAATGGGCTACATTTTCTATTTCAAGAACATTATTCTTATATAGATAGAAGTTTTTGTGGAACTAAAAGGATTTAATAGTAAAATTAAGAACAGAGAGCTTAATTGAATCAGGCCACAGAGCATAAATAAATCACCCATCAATTCAAAGCCTCATAGCAACAACATATTCAATTATGCATGCTTATCCTAAATAATTAAGAGTTAATATGCAAATTGACCCTTACACTCTCACGTCACAAGATGGCCACCCCCACATTGTCACAAGATGGCCGTCTCCATGTTGTCACAAGATGACCACCCCCATGTCATCACAAGATGGCTGACAGGGGAGGGCAATTGGGGATGATCGGGCTAGCAGGGGATCAATCATGCCAGCAGGAGAGTGAATAGGGAGTTATCAGGCTAGCAGGCAGAGTGGTTAGGGGCAATCAGGCAGCCACATCAAGCGGTTAGGAGCCAGCAGTCCCAGATTGTGAGAGGGATGTCCAACTGCTGGTTTAGGCCCAGTCCCCTACACTAGCAGTTGGACATTCTCTGAGGGGTTCCAGATTGGAAAGGGTGCAGGCTGGGCTGAGGGACACTCTTCCAGTACATGAATTTCATGTACCGGGCCTCTAGTGGGTAAGTAAAAAGAATGACAGCAATGAAGCAAAGGATGAAGGGGAGAAATTAGGATTATAATTATTACAAGGTATTCAAATTACAATGAACTAGTATAGCATTATGTGAAAGTGGACTTGGATTAGTTGTGAATGTATCTTGCAAACTCTAGGGCAAACACTAAAAATATTTTTAAAACCAGAAATGAAAGAAAAATGGAATAATAAAATTCTCAGTTAAAATAATAAAAGGCAGAAAGAGAGCAGAACACAAAAATTGGAAAAAACAAGTGCAACAAATAGGAAAAAGTAACAAATGCAGTACATATTAATTCAATTATATCAATAATCATTTCGAATGTCAATGGCCTAAATGAACAAATTAAAAGATTCAGATTGCCAGAGTGGATCAGAAAATATAACTCAACTATACGTTGCCTACAAGAAAGCTATTTTAACAATAAAGATTCATTATTAAAGGTAAAGGGGTAGAGAAAAATATACTATGCTAACACTAAAAGAAACAAGAATTAGTATACTAATTTCAGGCTAAGCAGATTCAGAGCAAGGAGAGTTATCAGAAATACAGAGGTGTGTTACATAATGATAAAGGGGTTCATTCAACTAGACAAAACAACCCTTAATGTGTATGTGTCTAATGACAGGGTGCTGAACTATGGGAGGCAGAAGCTGATAGAACTACTCGGAGACATAGATGAATCCACTACCATAGTTGGAGACTTCATCGCCTCTCTTTCAGAAATGGGCAGGCCCAGCAGGCAGAAAAATGAGGAATAATATCTCGAGTTCCATAGCACTATCAGTCAACTGGACTGATATGATTGGCATCTATAGACAATTTCATCCAACAACAACAGAACACACATTCTTCTCAACCTCACATGGAAACATTCACCAATAAAGAGCCCATTGTGGGCCATAAAATATACCTTAATTTAAAAAAATAATATCTATACTCTCATGCCACAATGTAATTAAATCAGAAACAAATACTAGGAAGAGAGCTGGAAAATCCTTAAATACTTGGAAACTGAACAACACAGTTCTAAATAATCCCAAATAAGAATATCTCAAATCAAATAAGAAATCTCAAGATACTAAAAAAGACTGCAGTAAGTAAGAATGAGAGCACAATATTTCAAAATTTGGGGGATAAAAGGAAAGCAGTATTTAGAGTGAGATTAGAGCATTAAACATTATATTAAAAGAAAGAGACCCCATGTCAATAATCTATGATTTTATTTTAGGAAACTAAAACAAGTCTAAATTAAGTTCAAAGTATGCAGAAAAGTAATAAAAATCAGAGCAGAAATTAAATTTAAAATAAGAAATCAAGAGAAAAATTAAATAAGCCAAAAGTCAGTGTTTAAAAAGGCCAGTAAAATTGATAAGCCTCTAGCCACAGTAATCCGATCTAATAAAAGAGTAATATGCAAGTGGACTGTCACTCCAACACATAAGATATCTGCTCCCATGTGGACACGAGATGGCTACCACAAGATGGCCAGCAAGGGAGGACAGTTGGGAGGGTCCAGGCCTGAAAGGGAAGGCAGTTGGGGATGATCAGGCCAGCAGCGGAGGACAGTTAGGGGTGACCAGGCTGGCAGAAGAGGGAAGTTGAGGGTGACTAGGCCTGCAGAGAAGGGCAGTTGGGGGAGACTAGGCCTGTAGGAGAGGGAAGTTGGGAGTGATCAGGCCTGCAGGGGAGGGAACTTGGGGGTGACCAGGCCTGTAGGGAGAGCAGTTGGGGGGGAAGGGCAGTTGAGGGGGACCCAGGATGGCAGAGGAGAGAAGTTGGGGGTGACTGGGCTTGCAGGGTAGGGCAGTTGGGGGGACCAGTCCTGTAGGAGAAGGAACTTGGAGGTGACCAGGCCTGCAGGGGAGGGAAGTTGGGGGTGACCAGGCCTATAGGGTAGAGCAGTTGGGAGGGACCAGGTCTGCAAGGGAGGGCAGTTGGGGGCAATCAAGCCTGCAGGGGAAGACCATTGGGATTGACCAGGCTGGCAGAGGAGAAAAGTTGGGAGCAACCAGGCCTGCAGGGAAGGGCAGTTGGGGGGAATTTAAAAATAAAAACCCAATACCATTATGTTAGCATCCTCTAAGTAAAATGTTTTAGGCATTTTTCCAGTAGGGACATTACTATGTCTGATATCATAATGGTGAGAAACTGTCATGATAAATTTGTCCAAACCCACAGGATGTGCAACATTAAGTGTGAACTCTAGTGACCACTATGGACTCTGGCTGGTAATGCTGTGTTAACATGAAGTTCACCAGTTGTGACAAGTGCACCCCACAGGTGCTGATGTGGGAGAAGCGATTGTGTGAGAGCAGGAGCTAAATGGGAAATCTGTCTTCCCATCGAAACTGCAGTGACCCTAAAACTGCTGTAAAAAGGAACCTCTAATTTGAATATGTGGTCATGCATATTCAAAAGGACTAAAAACCAGAGGCAAAGACATTCAGCCAGGAGTGGGGTGGGAGCGGGGGTGAGGGCTGCAGTACTTTATCTAGATAGAGAGGAGCGAGAATAGACTTAAAGCAGCTCCTAGTCAAAAGCCATGGAAGCAGGAAGAAAAGCAGGGAAATATTTTAAGTTTTGAAAGAAAACAAACCCAACGTATAATTTTATATTCAGCAAAATGTTTCTTCTGCCATGAAAGAGAGGAGACACAAACTTGGCTTTTGCTGTTTCTCTCTCTCTGCAGAGTTCCTTGCAAAGGGCCTTAGGCTTGGGGATGGCAGCTCACGAACCTGAATTCATCTTCCATCAACTCCTTTGCCTTGTTTTTTCTTTGTTTGGTTTTTCCACTCCCCCTCTCCCCCGGGTTACAAACTCTTTGGGTCTTTCTAAGCTACCTTAAAACATTTTAATAAGATAAAACAAAATAAATCAATCAGCATTGTTGTAAGTGTACTTCTGAGGCATCTTAGGATGAAATAGTTGTCACTTTGAGCGAAGCAAATGACATTTTATCCTTTTAATGCTGACAAAGTCATTTATTTTGGTAGTTGCCTCGTTTTCGAGCCACACTAAGAAAGCAATAATGTCATTGGCTTTGCCATCTTTTGATACAGTTTTCTGATGTCACGTAATTATAGTACTTGTCACTCTTGGAAAAGCATTAATTAATTGCCAGCAACATAACAAAATTATTGTGATGTGGTTTACGCTCATCACTTCACAGGCGCATATAATCCTAGAGCCGGAATCTATTTCAAAGGATCACTTGTGCTTGTCCTTGCTGTCAGCCGGTAATTATCTGCAAATCTCCCCATTACTAAGCCCTCCAGGCCTCCCAGTGCTTATCCTACGATCTTTACTGCACTTGTTTTTTTCTGGCAACAATCTCAGACTGAATATCAAATATTTAATTTACAAGAATAAAAAATCTTTCCCTACCTACAATACACATTTTAGGGCCCCTCAAAAAATTCAATACCATGACCAATAAACATGTCCTATTTCTGGGAAATGGCTAGTAAAATGGCAGAGAGAAAAAGGTACCCCGCATTTTAAAGAGAGCTGTACGACATGAAGTCTGACTCCCGTGGGGGTGTGGTTGAGCATGGACACTACGAACCAGAAGGTGAGGGTTCCATTCCTGGTCAGGGCACACCCCTGGCTTACAGGCTTGACCCCCAGTAGAGGCGTGAAGGAGGCAGCTAATGATGATTCTCTCTCATCGTTGATGGTCCTCTCTCTCTCTCCCTCTCCCTTCCTCTCTCAAATCAATACAAACATGTGTGAAAGAAGCCAGGTCAGATTACCATCAGCCCCCTGGGTTTCAGAGAGGAAGCCTCAAAGAGACTGTGCCCTGGTGCCTGGCCCGGGGCCTCGGAAACTCCTGCAGGCCGCCCCAGGAGACCGGGGCTTGTCCACACACGACAGGTCTTCCATCCTGAATCAGAAGACGATTTCACAGAATTCACAATTAAATCTATATAATTTATCAGCCAATGTCACCTCAATAAATCTAATTAAAAGGAAACATAAAACATAAAAAAGGAAATGTTTGCCCTGGCCTGTGTAGCTCAGTGGATAGAGCATCGACCTGCAGCCTGAAGGATCCCAGGTTGAAGGATCCCAGGTTCGATTCCAGTAGGGGGTGTGCAGGAGGCTGCTGATCCATGTTTCTCTCTCACGGATGTTTCTAAATCTCTCTCCCTCTCCTTTTCTCTCTGTAACAATATATATATATATATAATATATATATATATATATATATATATATATATATATATTGCACCCCTTGTCCCTGCATCCCTTGTCTGCCTGCACCCCTCGGCCTCGCCCTCTGTGGCAAACCAGGTGAGCGGGGCTGCCTGACATGATCATTCCTGGAGACAGAGGTTGTGGGCAGAAGGGAGATGGAATCACTTTCCCACTTGCGTGTTTGCAGAGGCCACTGCCCCCTGCTGCTTGGCCTGCGGGCTCTGCGGGCGGGGCCAGCATCCCTGTATAAACCAGGAGGTCAAGGTTTGATTCCCCTGGGTTTCTGGCCCGATCCCCAGTAGGGGGCATGCAGGAGGCAGCCCATCAATGATTCTCTCTCATCATTGAGGCTTTTATCCCTCTCTACCTCTCCCTTCCTTGCTGAAATCAATAAAAAATAAAAGTAAATAAAACAAGAAACTGCCAGTTGCCTCTGGTGAAAGCCCCAGGGACTCCTGGTTTGCCCTGTGAGCCCATCCTGACGTTTTCCGAGAATAGTGTCAGCTCATACCTGTACCCCTCTCCTTGCCTCCAGTTAACACCCCCCCGAAGCTCACAGTGCAGACATTTCCTGGGGAACGGTGCTCCGGAAGGAGGTAATGAGATGGAGAGGGCGAATGGCTGGTGTCCAGGAGGGGCAGCAGGTGGAGTGTTTTCCCGATGACGGGCCCTGGACCTCCCTTCCCACAATAACACGTGGGCTGGGGTCCCCCGGAGTGCATGGTGGGAACCCCTCACTGGACTTACAAAATCAGCCAGAGAAGGATGCATTTCACTAGTTAACATTGTTTTAAGTATTAATCAGGCCAATGAGACAAAACTTACAGAGCATAATTACTGGAAAGGAGAGAGAAACTTTCATAACATGCTGATGCGGTGATACTATCGCTAGAGAATTCCTAATGAATTTCAAAGGTAAGTGATGACAGCATAATTAACTATAAGGAAGTGCTCCACATTATTAACTTTTTTACATGCAAGCAGTAAAGAGCTATAGGCTATCATGGAGAAAAATTTGACATCCATAGAACAAATATATAAAATAATTTAGAAATCTCAAAGAAAAATGTAAAAAAAAATTAAATAGGATCTGCAATCTTGCTGAGAGTTTTTAAATGTTTGAACAAAAAGAAAAATATTCTACATTACCTCATAGAAAGACACTGCAAAATAATAAATCTTTCTTAATTAACTTTTAGATTTAATGCAACTAAGACAAAAATTTACCGGGCATTCTTTTGTAATTTGATAAAGTTATTTTAAATTTGCTGTAGTTGAATAAAAAAGAACTGAGACATTTTTGAAAAATACTTTTCACTATCAAATATGAACACAGATCACATCTTTTATTAAGTATAGTGTGGCATTAGCAATTCAGTCAACAGATAGATTAATGAGAAAATATGTGAGGGCTCAAGAGAGTAAAAATTTTAACTATAATAATCATAAATGAATGGGGAAATGATTATTCAACAGATGATGGTGAGAGAATTGACTGACTATATGGAATGGTCAAGCAGCAATTTTTCCTGCTACAATACAACAAAGTAAATTTGACAGAGTATAAGAATAGCATTTTTGTTGTTGTTAATCTTTACCAGAAAGCATTTTTTTCCCATTGATTTTTGGAAAGAGTGAAAGGGCGGGAGGGAGAGGGAAGAAAGAAGGAGGGAGAGAGAGGAGGGAGACAGAGAAACGCCTATGTGAGAGAGGCATCGCTTGGTTGCCTCCTGCACATACACCGAGCAGGGCCAGGGATTGAACCTGGTGCCCACAGATGTGCCTTTGACCAGAAATTGAACCTGTGACCCTTTGGTGTGCAGGCCGATGCACTGAGATACACTGGCCAGAGTGAAAAGCATTTTAAAAAATAAATACACACACACACACATTTTATAACATATCCCACACTTTTCACATGGGGTGGGCACTTCTCTCTGTAAAGCCCATATACCAATGAAGAGTCCCATCAGCCTGGATAAAGAGCAGTGTTATGGCCCAGCATCCCATGGGATGGGCCGGAGCCTCACAGTGACAGTAACATGGGCCAACTGGAAGCTCTCTCCACTCTCTGAGGGTGCCACCAGTGATTAGCTGGGGGCTCTCTGTGTCTCTCCTGCTTGTCCTTTCAGGCCGGCTCTAACCCCAAATAACCTGAGTGGGCTTCCCCGCATCTGGGTGCAGCCCCAGTACCAGCTCTAGTTCCTGCAAAGGGCCTGCCAAGACTCTAAGCTTCTGGGTCATCTTTCTAGAAAGGGGCAATATGGCTGACCCAGTTTTTGAGAATAGTCACACCAATCCAGAGGGCGACTGGTAGTTTCTCACTTAAGCGGGACTCAGGAGGGAAAGCGTACTTAGTTCATGATTAGGGGTCAGCGGGTTTGCTCCAGGCCAGGGGGCTGTCTCCCTTACCGAGGTCAGCCTAACTGGGCCTCTGCCCCTCCAGGGTATGCACCCACCACCCCAGCCGAGGCCACAGAGGGCAGGGAGCTCGCGGCTGCCCACCAGGCTGAGGGGGCGGGGTCCATGGGAAGCAGGTGGAACAAGCAGGTTTGACCAAGTCCGCTCTAACAAGGACTTTGTGAGAATGAGGATGAAGCCTGGCCAGTGTAGCTCAGTGGCTGAGTATTGACCTATGAACCAGGACACAGTTCGATTCCTGGGCAGGGCACCTGCCCGAAGGGTGGACTTGGTCCCCAGTGTGGGGCGTGTAGGAGGCAGCTGATCAATGATTTCTCATCATGGATGTTTCTATCTCTCTATCCTTCTCCTTTCTGCTCTGAAATAAGTTTGGTTTTTTTTTAAGAGTGAAGATTGAATATATAAAAGATGCACTTAGTAAAAAAATATTCTCACCAAAATTAATAAAACATTAAAGAGCAAGTGATGAATGGAAAATGTATGCAACAAATATTTACCTGTTTTGCTGCATTTCCAAGTCTCCCTCTCCTCAGCCAGCGATTGCTTTCCCCAAAGTCTTATCTGCACCACAAATGGTCCACAGACGTTTTGTGATCAGAACCCTAGTACCTGTATTAACAAACCAGCTTAGACTGAAAAACAACTGTTTAAGCAAAATAGAAATTTGAGAAGCTTCATATGTTTCATTCATTTCTATCCCCTTACCCTGATAGAATTATAATCAGCGCGTGTAATTATAATCAGACATGCAGCTGATAATACTTCCCAAGGATACCACTGGAACCTTATTTAAATCAGAGTTATTTCACATAAACTCATTTAGAAGTAAAAAGGGGTCATAGAGATGTTTTGAACTGCTCATTCTAGAACATTTAGAATTTAGAACTATTAATTTTTGTTTTTAATCCTCACCCGAGGATATGTTTCCATTGATTTTTAGGGCGAGTGGGACAGAGGGAAAGATGGAGAGAAACACTGATGAGAGAGAAACACACGGATTGGCTGCCTCCTCAACCAGGGCCCAGGTCTGGGAGGAGCCTGCAGCCAAGGTACATGTCCTTGCCTGGAATGGATCCATGGACCCTTTGGTCCGCAGGCCGATGCTCTATCCACTGAGCCAACCCAGCTAGAACAGGATTACAATATAAAAAAAGACACAATTTCCACTCTGCTCCTTTGTGTCTCTCTCACCCCTGTCGTGATTATCTGCTGGCCTTCTGCCTGTCTCACTCGCATTGCAGACTAAGGAACCTGGACCCATGTCCTCCTCTACACCCTTACCACCTGCCTCTTTAGTGCCACTCCCATCAGCATGGACCACCCTCTCTGCGTCTCACTTGCTCAGGCCACTCTGCTTCCTGCCTCTCTCCACCCGAGCCTTCAGCACCCCTGGCCACAGCCTGGCTCTTAGCTGCCCATGCTCCTCCTGGAGAATCACAACCTGGAGCAGCCCACCCCCTTCCCCTGGTCTTTCCAGCCGACCACCACCCACTCTACACCTGCTAGCCTTCTCCTGTCCAGCTCATCGGAATTCTACTCCTCCGGTCTCCTTTCTTTCCAAACCTCCTTACCCTCCTTTGTATCTTATGGAGCTGAGATCCAGTAAGTTATCACTTGAATTAATTCTGTAATAGCCGTCTTTTTCTGTCACAGCTATTGGGCACCCTCCCCTCCCCCAAGTGAACATATCTGCAGAGGACAGATCGACATCACTGCTTCGCGGCTGCATCCATGAAGCCCAGAGCTGGCAGAGACAGTCCCATTCCCTGGAAGACGAGTTCCACACAAACTCACGAATGCTAGCCTCCGTGGGCTCAGAGTGTGAGGGGACCATTTTCAAACCGGCTTATGATTAGCATCACCCAGTTGCTCTACATTCATATAGGCATTCCCACATTCTCTCTATCCCCATCTCTCTCTTCAGCACTGCCCATGCCTCCTTCCAGTGCTCTAAAGAAGTGCCAGATACTTCTCCAGCTGAACTTGTTATATTTATATGTGAGAGAAATATATTCATTGCATAAATCTAATAAACATTTATTATAAATGATATTATAAATATACTATAAATTATATGGATATTTTATATTCATTAGGTGAGAATTTGTAATCAATAAAAATCTTACACTTCCTTCGCTGAACCTGTTATATTTCTAAATGAGAGAAATATATTAATTACATAAATCTAATATTCACTATAAATGATGTCAATTATACATATGCTATAAATTACATGAACATTTCATATTCACTCTGAGAATTTGTAATCAAGAAAAATCTTACTCATTACCCTATACCTGAGGTCAAGAGCACACCTGCTTCTGCACCATTTCATGTCTACCGAGTATTGCAGCACCTGACAACAGCAAATCCTACAAAAATTTACAGAATAAACACATGTACCTCAGTCAACACTGTCAGTCTCTAAAGATAGCTTTAACACCCTTTTAATATGCACAAATTTCGTGCACCGGACCACGAGTTTTAAACAATATTTTTCCTGGCCCCAGCAGGTTTGGCTTAGTGGCTAGAGGGTCCCGGGTTCAATTCTGGTCAGAGCATGTACCTGGTTGTAGGCTCGATCCCTGGCCCTGGTTGGGCAGGTGCAGGAGGCCACCAATCTATGTGTCTCACATTGATGTTTCTCTCTCTGTCTCTCCCCTTCCATTCCACTCTCTCTAAAAAAAGAATAAAAAAATCAATGGAAAACTATTCTTGGGTGAAGATGAACAAATAAACAAAAGAAAAACTATTCTGATGTCAATGCAACACTAGAGACAGAATCAGGGAGTTGCAATGGTTATTATGTATTATTATTGGAAACAGAAGTCTAAGAATGTGAATGTTTTCAGTTATTCCCTGTTTTCCACTCCTTTGAACCCTATCCCTTTCTCTGTGTGACTGTGTGGGCGGGGTCCCTCCTTCCTGGCTCCCCTGTGCCTGTGGCTGGTGGGGTGCGGGCAGAGTTGGAGATGCGGAACCAGAGAGGTCATGGCTTTCCCCTCCCTTTGCACCTGCCCAGAGCCCTTCCTTCTGCAGGGCTGCGTGGCCCCTGAGAATGCTCTGTGTTCTGAAGGAGACTCGCCCTCCCTCCAATCCTCTGCTGCTAGGCTGCTGCACTGTGAAGGCCTGTGTGTGTGTGTTACCATGGTAACCCACACACCTCCATCTTTGACCCAGGAACACTGTTTTACAGCAAAAAAAGTGTGACAGTGCAATTACTTGTCTTCCCATGGTCCCCCACCACCCAGAGCTGCTAGTGTTTGGGGTTTGGGGAGATGCTCTTTCTCGAGTTGAGGAAGTTCCCTTCTAGTCCTAAACTCTCCAAATTTTCACCATGAATGGGTGTTGGATTTTGTCCAGATTTTTTTTCCCCTGCATCTATTGATTAGATCATAGAATTTTTCTCCTTCAGCCTACTGATGGCAGTGGGTTCCATTAACTGGTTTTCAAATGTGGAACCAGCCTTGTCTACCTGGATTCATTCTAACTTGGTCTTGGGGTGAAAACCATTTTTAACATTGTTGGTTTAGATTTGCTAATATTTGCTTAGGAATTTGACATTTATGTTCATGAGAGATGTTGGCCTATGCTTTTTCTTTTGTTCAATGTCATTGTTTGTTTTTGATGCGAGGGTAATATCAGCCTCACAGAAGAGTTAGAAAGTATTCCCTTTGCTTCCTTCTCCTGGAAGAGGCTATGGAGAAAAGGTATACCTTCTGGAATCGGGGAGGGTTACCCAGGGGGCTTCCATAAGCATTGCTGAGATGTCATTTCTTAAACTTGGCAGTGATCTGTATACATTTACCTTAAGCATTGCCAATAAATAAGCATTCATACTTTCTAATATTTTGTAGGTAGAAAAATGAATGAAGTAGAATTAAGTATACAAAATAGGGAAGATCCCAAAACATTGTTCTAACAAAGCAGGCACACACCATGTAAATCAAATGAGGAGCATGCTTGAGATTTGAGTACAGGTGTGTATAATACATATAAAAGTTTACTTATCAAACATTGAGTAATGTCTTCTGAGGAGGACAGTTTGAGTTCACAACATGAAAAAGGAAGGAAAAATATATTTATATTGGATTTTCCTATTTCTATATTGACTCCTTTACAAAGGAATGGATTTACGAAGGCCCTAGAAGAAAATGACATTGTTTCGCTCTCCTGCAGTGTTTAAACTCTACATATGGTAAGTGGGGGGAAAGAAAGTAATGAGGAGGAAGGGCCAGAGGAGAATGTGAGAAGATGAAGCAGGGAAACATAAACAGTCAACGTTCCCAATGGAAACACTGGAGTTAATGTGCGGAATCTCTTCTTAAAAGTCATTACAGCAGACATGTCCAGGGAGAGCAGAATCTGTGGGTGGAAAGTAGAGTGGCAGAGGAATGAAGGCTCAGCAACCCAGGAACCTGAAATCTTTAGAAGAGAAATCCCGGGAGGAGCAGTGTAGTGCCCTTATGAAAGCCCAATGGGTTTCTTCCTTGTATATTTGCCTGGTATGATCCTATCACCCAATGGCTGCCTCATCCAAAGAGTCTCCCTAGGGAGAGAACCTGTCATCTGCAAAAGGTTTGCTTCCTTTGTAGTTGTCCCATAAACCTCAGAGAGGGGCTTCTAAATTGTTCCCTTGTGATTCAAAACTGGCAGCTCCTGGCATTGATTCTATGCTTTGGTTTTGTCTGGGTTAAGAACAGAGATTTCCTGAGATGGCTGACTATGCTCTTGAATGATGGTATAACATTGACAATTCGATGAGGGTTTCATGCTCTCAGTTTGAAATGAGGAAGGATAACCTTAAAACGGTGCTCGTGTTGTTAAAATTAAGATAAATCAGAGGTCTCAAAAAAAATTGTATAAACTTGGAGGAAAGAATATTATGTGCCAATCCTGGACATTTTAAAAGTTTCATGATGATAGGGTTAGACTAAAGACATTCAGTGATCAGAGGCTCAAAGGAAACCAAGTAAGTGCTCAGTAGAGAAAGTCACAAGGGGAGTGAAAAGTCACTTCTATTTACCTGAGTGAAGGCTCTGTCCCTGGTGAGGTCTTAGTTATGATAATGAAATCGGAATGCCAAGTTAGTTTGGTGCTTGCTTTTCTTGGGACAATAAGTAGCTCCTATTTCATCTTCCAGGCACAGAACTCTCAACCTTGAGGCAGGTGAAACACTGTATTGTCAGTGTCACCCACAGAACATATTCGTTACAGAAAGGGCAGTATTTTCACAAGTTGAAAATGGAGCAGACTGACCTTGTGCATCAGTAGATAAAGTACACGGGCTATTCTGCTAGTCGGAAAAATACAGACCCCTGGGTCTAGTTTTTCTATAGATTACTAATACAGTGTAACAGCGCGGCTAGCCAACCACATTGTATTTCAGTGCAAAGTTGGTTGACAATCATATACAAAATCACCCAAGGTGTGTGTTAGCGTAATTTCAGTCATCTCGTTATTCTGTATATCAAAACTATTTAAGCTAACTGGGGTGGTGATTTCTTTATGGTGAAGTACTGTGTCAGATCTAATGGGCTGTTCTTTTTCATCCATACCCATAAGTCCTCCCTCATTAATTCATTATTTTAACTATGGTCATCACGCTTCTCAACTCCCATTTGCTTGTTTTTATTGACTCCCTGAATTGGAGAGCCCATTTTCATCTTTATTGATGGTTACATTAGCAGAAAAGCAATTATGAGATTATATGTTTACAATATGTATAAACTCATAATTACTTATATATTTCTACCTAAGAATAAAATAAAACTTACTTCCTAGGAAGTAAACAAGAAAAGGACTGTATTTCACATTTTGTAGTAATTATTCTTTCAGACAAAATTATCTGCTAGAAGAAAAGAAATGCATTAAAATCTGATCTTACTACCTAACTGTTGGAAGCCACCCAGTGTCCTCACTAGCAGAGAGACGTGGACAAGGAAACCAAGGCTGGTCAACCTTGAAGCTCTGAAAGATCAGAGCCAACTACCCACTTTTTGGTTGAGACAATGGTAGTTAAAGCAACTTCCACCTTTTAGTGTTATGTAAATCCTTGTTGATGGGCTAGTATTGGAGTTGCCTACCTGAGGGCTATGGGTGTATCCCTCAATTTGAATAAAAGGAACAGCAAGGCCAGAGTGGGGTGGAGTCCTTCCCCTTGAGCTGGGCTCCCGCCTGGCCCTCAATATTCTCAAATTAATATTTCCTAGTCTCTTTCATTTGTGTGTGGCCTCCTCCAGAGCCTGAACCCTGAACCTCGTGGGACATGGCAAGTGGGGGGAGGGGGGGGGGTACTGGCATAGTTAGCACTTGGTGCTCATTACTGAGGACCAGGCTCTATTTAAATGCTTTACCTGCATTATCTACTTAATCTTTTCAGTAAACTCGTGGGTATAAAATTTCATCTCATTTTACTAAGGCCAAAACTGATAAACAGGGAAAGTAACTCAGCCAAAGCACACAGCTGAGTTTGCAAATCAAAGCCAGACGGATTAGCTCAAGCTTGTTCTTTTTATCTTATCATGATTGTTTCCAACACCCTACTCACACCCAGTGTGTGCCAGCATCCTGGTCACTCCGGGATCCTGAGTCATCAGCAATTACTGCCAGACAAACAACAAAACTACCTCACACTGTAGTCTGAACATCAAAACCCAACACATACCAAACCTATGGCATGGAGTCCTCTTAACCTTAAGTAGCCCTAGCTGGTTTGGCTCACTGGATAGAGGGTCTTCCTTTGGACTGAAGGGTCCCGGGTCAAGGGCACATGCCCAGGTTGCTTACTTGATCCCCATTAGGGGGCGTACAGGAGGCAGCCAATCAATGACTCCCTCTCATCAATGATGTTCCTATCTCTCCCTCTCCCTTCCTCCCTGAAATCAATAAAAAAATTTTTAAAAATAAATAAAACATAAAGTAAACATAGAACAATTTCCCTTTTATTTCAAGTATTTGTAAATATAATCTTAGCAGTTTTATATGTTCATATTCTTTCAGATACATATGTTCTATATTTTTTTACAATCATTTTTTCACCAGGTAAGTTTGTTATTCTTTTCTTCCTGACTCCCTACCTAGAAAATGGTTTTTATTATTTTATGTTGTTTCCTTCCAAACCACCGCCTAGTTTCTTCCCTTGCAGCTTGGCTGCCCTGGCAAGTCTAGGTCATCGGCCTTGGTCAGTCTCCTCTGGGCTGTCCTGGCATGTCCCGGTCACTTGGGCTTGGTCAGTGTCCTCTGGGCTGTCCTGGGGAAGGCACCTTCCCTGTGTAACCTCCGTCTGCTGGGTGTCCCACCCTTTCCTGCTGGCTTCCTGGCAGCCACGGCCAGAGGTCAGTCTGGTGGACCAGAATGTGTCCCCGTCACCGGGTGCCTCTCCTGATTTAAAGCTCCAGCTCCTGGCGGTGGCTTCACCGGTTTTTGCCGGGGGCAGCTGTGGGTGTCTGTGACAAGCTTGGAAATGGGGCCCCATTCCTCCTCAGGGCTAATGGCCTCCAGGTGGCTCTGGGCAGCGTCTAGGCTTCGGTAGCCACAAGTGCACATCCACGAATGCCTTGCCCACGAAGGGGAAGGGGGGAGGCCACAAACGTCAAGTACCACTCATGGGGGCAGTGGCTCTGAACCATTTCCAGAACGACGGGGAGGGGGGCAGTGGGGACTCCCATTCACGCAGAAGCCTTTTCCACAGACAGTAATAACCCCCTGCGGAGGGTCCCCTCACCGTGAAGGCCAAGTTGTGGCCCCCACCTCGGTGGACAGGAGCCAGCAGGTCCTCTCAGACGGAGTACTGTCCCTGTGTCCTGAGTGTACTGGGGTTGTCTCACCAAAGAAAAGAGTTGCGATCTAAGCTTTGGGAACCTCTCTCGCTTTCTCTGTCTTCCCCAAGGAGTCTCCCCTTATGTGTGAAAAGGAACCCACAGACCCAGGTCACACACGTGTTCCAGGACCACAGAAAGCCAGCGCCCGCGTGACTCCTTCCATTTACTGACATCTAACGCGAACAGTAAAGCACGTCTCCTCCATGAGCTGTTTCAAGAAGGACATGGGATTGAAGGGCTAAGACTGGGGAGAGTGTCAGCACGGGGAGGAAAGTGACCGTTCGGACCCTCCATCCATCAGTTTGGTAATGAGACTCAATAACCAACGTGTTGTCTCTAGCGAGCACCTGTTTCTGTTTGGGGGGTTGCCTGTGCTCTCCACGAGCAGCTGGAAAAGGTCAAGTCCCTCCATCCTCATGGCTCCCCACCCCCTGTGTCCAGGGCCAGCCAGAAAGCGCTCCCCTCTCCCAGCTCAGGGAGTCGGAGCTATGCCCCTGCTCAGCCAGGGAGACCCCTAGAGAGGAGATGCTGTGGGCCCGTCAGCCAGTTAGCCCAGTTAACTCAGCCCAGTCAGCCCAGTTAGCGAGGGTGGCCTGAGGGCTGGCAGGTGTTGCCCGGAGACCCCGCTCCACCTGCCACAGCACCTGGGGAAGCGGCACCTGGCAACGGCACCCTCTTCTCTAACTGCCTGAAGCCCGGAGCAGCAGCTGCGCCCTGACATCCCTAAGTAAATAGCTGCTCTGGCACCTGCTGGGGCAGAGGCCTGCCTCCCTATGGGCCCAGGGGGGACGCCAGGTAACACAGGCAGCCTGAGGTAATGCCACCCACCTCGGAGATTAGTCACAGCACACCAGAGGCTTCTCTCCCTCAGATATGTGATACCTGCCCCTGGCTGCCTCCCCAGGGCATTTAATCCCCCCCGCCCCCATATGAAGATCAGTCATTAAATCTGCCTCTGACCAGTTCCTTCAGTTCCTCCCCTCCCTTGCCTTCTTTTGAAGATGATGAGAAAAGGGGACTTCACTCTAAGTTTTCATTCTCTGTGTTGTCAACAATACCTTGCTTAGAGACCAAGCATAGAGGGAGGGAAGGGGGTGGGTGAATGTTCCCCCACTAACCACCCAAGGAGCCCAGGCCACAGCCTGCAGGCAGGAAACACACACACACACACACACACACACACACACACACGGCTGCCACAAAATGTATTTGTGCATAAATAGTCCATCATCTGGATTTCTTCAAGGTCACGGTCCATGTCAGCTGGGCTTCTGTAGCGACAACCTTTCCCATGAAGTGCGAGCGGGCAGTTCAGCTTTTAGCCGGGGAAGCAAGAGGAAGCCGGTGCAGCCTGCCTCGCCCTGGATATCCCATCGCCCTCCACACACATGCTCTCCCGGGATTTTCCCCAGGGTCGGTTCCATGGCTCTGTAAGAAACACAGCCCGGGCTCTAGGGAACACGGGCCAGAAAAGAGGGACACAGAGTCCACGGAGGAATACAGCCCGGGTGTCCCTGAGACGTCTCCTCCCTGACCACAGCTTCCACCTGCCACACAGGCTCTCTTCAAAGAGGAAACCGTGGGTGTGACGGGAACACAGATGCCCTCTGGGTGGGAAAAGACGAACCACATTAGGTCAATTCCCAAAGCAAGTTCCTCGTTAAGCGTCTGCAGGTGACGATGAGTTGGGCTTTGGATTCTAATTGGCCCTGTCGTCCTCAGACAAGTCTCCTTGTGACTCAACTGCTTTCCTAAAACTGGGAAAGGGCTTTGGTCGGTTGGAAAGGGGGTGCATTATCAACAGGAAAAGCACCACAATGTAAACTGAGCCTTGAGAAGAGAGAGAACGGGAGAACTGTGAGCCGGGCGTGGAAGTGTACCAGGGGATGCGATGCTGTAGGTTCCTTCATCTTCATCACAAGAACACAGAAAGCGGAACCTCCTAGAACAGTGGTCGGCAAACTCATGAGTCCACAGAGCCAAACATCAACAGGACAAGGGTTAAAATTTCTTGTGAGAGTCAAATTTTTTACACTTAAACTTCTTCTCACGCCACTCCTTCAAAACAGACTCGCCCAGGCCGTGGTGTTTTGTGGAAGAGCCACACTCCAGGGGCCAAAGAGCCGCATGTGGCTCGAGAGCCGCGGTTTGCCGACCAGGGTCCTAGAACACACACTGGACAGGCCTGAAGGCAACTGAGCGGAAGTCTGTTTCAGATTCTGAAGTTAACAAACGGAGCGCTTGGCTTACGGCTTCCAATTTGCTCTAGGAAACACACCCATTCACATACTAGCAGTTCCGATAAAATAATACGTCAGGTATGTGCCCCATACATAATAAAAGGAGCATGATGATAAACATGCAAATGCTTGCTTTTGGACTCCCTCTCCAACAAGATGAACCACTAACAAGACGGACAGAGTACAATTGGAGATAAATGTACTCAGAAATTTACGGGGAATTCTCCAGGGGCTTGTTGAATCCAATTGGTAAAGTTGCAAAAACAATTAGATAATTTTCTCAAACCCACAATCCAGACATATGCCCTGACCAGGAATTGAATCGTCAACCTTTCGGTACATTAGTTAACACCCAACCAACTGAGCCACTCCAGCCAGGGCTGTTTTTTTTTTTTTTTAATTATTTAAAAAAATAAAGAAAATAACTTTCCTCTGCTCATGTCAGGATAATGTTCTTACACTGACCTAGCCATGTGCACATATAATCACATCTTATTTTTACTAAAAAAGAATAATATGACATATCTTGTTTTTTAACTTGCTTTGCTCACTGTCATGCCTCCAAATTAAAAGCTCTACGTTTTGTGATTTCTAATTGTTGCCCAGATACCATCACATCCTCAAGACAATTCATAGTAAGAGTCCTCTACCAACAGCCATGCAGGCTGTTTTCGTTTTTCGCTGCATTGGACATTCTTAAAATCATATCTTCAAATATTCTTAAAAGAGGGACTTCCAGAACACAAAATATAGATTTTGATGGGTAAGATAGTTTTGTAAGTTCAAGAACAAAGATGAAGTTATTGCATTTGCCCTCATGGTTTAATTTTTATGTTTTCTAATTAGTCATTCACATCAATGCATGAACTATTGTTAATGCGCCTACAATTAGGCTTTCTCTCTGACCCAAATACTTGGTTCCTGAAATACTTCATATATATAACCATAAATGCTTGAAATGTTTCCATAAAGTTCAGTGGGAAGAACAGGTCGGCCATATGCGGCGGTGGATAAGCGGGAGTGGGAGGAGGAGTGGGCACGGTGACAGTTCGGTGAGGGCTGTTGTGAGGACTCAATGAGAATGTGCGCAGCACTCACCTACGTAGTCAGCCTATGCTCAGTACCTCACAGTGACCGTCACTGGGCTAGGGAATGTGGATCCCAACGAAAAGAGGGTGAAGACCAGAAAGAATCAAATTAAAACACAATTGGCTAACAACTAAATCATGACTAAATAAAAAGCAGTGCGATAATATGTGAAAAGGATAAATCTTAGGACAATGGAATGCCAGTTTTACATTTCGAAGGTGATTAAAACCAATATCAAGGAAATTGAATGGAAATAGTGGATCATCAACTTCTTTCTTAATGAGTAATACAATTAAAAAAAACTCTTAGAAAAATGAAAAGGTAAAAAAATAAATGTCTAAAAGTAGAGAATGATTTTTGTCTTATAGTAGAAAAAGCAGATGACGGGCAAAAATAGTGGGCTGTTTTAAAATAAATGATGTCCTTATATGCAGGGGTAATTTTGTTCTCTAAATATGAGAGAGAGAGAAAGAGAGAGAGAGAGAGAGAGAGAGACAGAGAATTTCAGTTTCACAATGTACTGGTCAATTAAGCTACAGCAAACAAAACCAAATACAACGAATCATTTCCCCTTTTCCTAACATAGTATTAATCCATCTCCATTCGAAGACATGTTCTGCCCAAACCACCAGTGTCTATTGCAACCATTTCTCTCCCAGAGCAGAGTTACCATGGCCAGGAAAGGAAATTCTGGGATCCACATGGCATGGGAAGAGTGAGGAATAAGCTACTCACATCCCCCTCTTAGGAAGGAGAACAGCTGGGTAGGTTTTCAGTTCTCTGCCCCCATCCACAGGCCTGTGCTCCCCAGTGCCTTCTGGGAGAGGAGCCCACAGGGCCCTGAGAGGGCCGGGCCGCCCTTCCCACTGTCCACAGGGTTTCACATGGAGTGGCAGCTCTGCCTTGTGTTCTACAAACAGGTTCATTAATTGCAAACTTGGGCGGCAAACTGAATTGTGGGAAATATATATATGGGTACCATGCCACCCAGCCCCTTAGGTGGAAGCAGACACCAGGTGCCAGAATCCTGCTTTCACTTCCTCTTTCTTGTGGGGGAGCAGGGCATGCTGAGAACCAATCCCAGCACGTAATAATTACAAGAGTTTTACTAAAAGGTCGGTGAAGCTTGGAGAGCTCAACAGGGTTGAGTCACATGTGGTTTACTTGTTGGAAACGGCTAAAAGGCACTCTCCCCAAACCTGAATGGAATTGTTAACTGCCAGACAGCTCAGGGCATTTTATTGCCTCCTGTTGGCCAAACACCTGAACAGCTGTAGACTATTCCCCAAACTGACAATGTTTCTGTAAACCCTTTGATACCGTACCCTTTGAAGTGTGTATCTCCACCTTGCCTTGGGACAAATTATACTAATAAAAGCACGGGTCCTTGGTCAAAGTGAGAACCTTCTAGCTCCTTCAGCGGAAGCTCCTCTGAACCCCAATGCCTTTCAAAACTATCTTTCGTCCACGGACTCCTTCTTAATCATCTATGCGCAGCCCTTTCTCCAGAATGCTGACCCCTTTGTAAGGCTGGGAAAAGAACCCCGATAATTGATGCCCGAACAAGGGCACCAAAAGCTGCAGGATCCACTGATGAGCCAGCAGTGCAGACGGGACCACTCCAGGCCAATGTCACGGCCCCACCCTCTCAGCATCATCCTATGCATGGAACAGGGTCACCACACTCAGGGACTGGCCTGCTCCTCCTGGTTTCCTCTGTACCTAAAGAATAAATATGTGACTATGCTGTAAACATGGCAATAGGAGCCTAGACTTTAAAATTTCTAAATATATTGTTATTGATTTTACAGGGGAAGGGAGAGGGAGAAAGAGACACATCCATGATGAGTGAGAATCATTGATCAGCTGCCTCCTGCACAGCCCACCTGGGATGGAGCCTGCAACCTGGGCCTGTGTCCCCACCAGGAATTGAACCGTGACCTCCTGGTTCTGGTTGACGCTCAATCACTGAGCCACACCGACTGTGGTGGGGGAGGGGAGGAGCTATGCTTTTTAAGAAATCTGTTTTCTACAAGGGCTACACTCATGTTCCCTCTACACTGCGTCCTTCTATCCCCTCTGTTTCTGATAACTCAGGGAGAAGGAGCTGTGGGCCAGCCGAGATTTTCACCTGAAATCTTTGGGAGGCCTGTCTGACAGCGCTTGGGAAGCTTTTTTAGCAAAGCAGAGAACTGCACATTATCTTTATGGATGTCAGGTGTTTACGTCTGACCACAGGGCAGGGAGGAAACTCCATCATGAGCAAAACTACTCAGAAAAAGAGACCGACGCAGGCACAGTCAACCCTGCTACGCCGGCCACACTGGCCCACCGGATCTGGTCTGCTTTTCTTCTTCACGTGACGTGACCCGTTCACCAGAGAACACACCAGGTCCCACAGGGAATGGGGAGGACACCGTCCCCTGCAGGAGGCGTCAGAGGCCCCCTTCTCACCCGGCCACCACATTTTTTAACAGTTACATTTACCATCGCTCCAGGCATGGGGGGTGGGGAGGGGGAGGTCAGGTCCAGGCAAATCTCTCCCCAAAGACGTTCAAAACAAATCAGTGTAGACTGCTCTCACTCAGAAGCCTTTTTCATGAGAAATACTGAAAGTGGTAGGGATTCTTCATTTCTATAAATGAATGAAAAATTCAAGATACAGAGAGAGAGAGAGAGAATGTGAATGAAGGAATGAATGAATGAATCCAGGCCTGTGCTAAGCGCTAGGAATCTATGACCAAGCCACTCCCTGACCTTCAGCAGCCTGGAAAAGGACCTCAGACCGACAGCCTATTGATCACCAATCCCTGGGCCACATACTCAGTGTGTGTCTCCACCAAACCCACGCAGACCTGTGACCCTCTCTCACGGATGAAGACCCTGAGGCCTGGGGTTACCAAGTGCCTGCCCATGGACACGCGGCCACTGCAGGGACAGGGCAGGCGCAGCCAGGGTCTGAGGCTCTGGGGCACAGTTCTCCACTCACCACACCGCTCCAGTGGGAAACACAGGAAGGCAAGCAGAAGGCAAGCAGATGGCACCGTGTGGCCCCGAGAGCTGTGGGCAGTGAAGCTCCGGGCACAATAATGTGTTTGTTCTTCCGCCCTCTCCATGGAATGGGCAGTTCATCAGAAGGAAAGTCAATATTGTGGCTGGTTTCCTATTTCTGCCTGACAATCCAGATAAAAGGCGCTACTTCTGAGTATCTCAGAACCCAAGGCCTCGCCGCTCTGAGTCACTGACTCGGTAAACACTCCGAATGAAATGCTGTAGCAGGCAAGCCTGGCCGGGGAAGAGTCATGACAAATGGACATGTTCACTCAATGCCAAGCCCCTCTCTGAGCAGATCATGTTTTTTTCCAAGAGTGATTGGACCGATTTCTCCAAAGCCAGCATTCTGTCCCTATAGCAGCTACCCCAACTTCTCCCCTCGGATCTAGTCCTTTCAAAATCTCGCATTCCCAACCCTTACACCGCTTCCTCCAGTCATTCATTTCTCCTTATTTCCTCACTTCCCTCTGTCTTCAACATCCCTCTCCCCGACTAAAGGAAATTCAATTCATACCCGTACTAAAAGTCTCTTCCACTTAAAAAGAAGAGAAAGAAAAGCACAAATCAAACAAAACCCTCTTATCACCACCCTCTTCCTGTTGATTCTATCTTCCCCTTTTCTGCATTTCCTAGAACTTTTGTCTGTATTTCCTGAGTTTAATTTCCCACCTTTAGTTCACTCCTCAAACTTTTATGTTGTGGTCTCTGGCCCTTCAGAAAAACACTCTGAATTACTGTTGAACTTTATTATTTCATCTGAAAGGACAAAGCAGAGCCATCCTCCATCTTGCGGTGCTGGTCAGCCTAACTCCCCTTCTCCCCTGCTGAGGAGTGGCCACAAAGGTGCCAGGAACGTCCTAACTCCCCCAACCACAGTCTGAGCGGACCAATGCAGCCCGAGGACATGGCTTAGGTCCTAATAAGGCATAACCAAAGTACTGGTCACTTCCTGATTTTTGTGCTGAGAGACCCCCGCTGGAAAACCCTGACCTAATAAGGCTATCTCTGTAACCCACGTCACTTCCCTGGGACCACCCAAATGACCAACCCTTTATAACCTATTGTTCTTGCTGGGCTCGCTCTCTCGTCTCGCTGCTGTGCCCGATGGAGGCTGAGGGCCAAACTCGGGTTTGAATGAAGAAAAAGTTCTATGCTATTACAGCCATTTTCGGCTCCCTGGTGGTCTTTGGGGATCATGAAATCTGGGCATAACACATCCATTCAGTCATTATATATATTCGAAGTATGACAACATGCTTTGGAAAGTCTTAAGTCCATGGATCTAAATACAGAGGACATCTTTTGCTCATGGTAGCCCTTTTAGCTGCACATGACACTGGTTCCAGACTTCTGGCTTCTAGGATTGTAAGGGAATACATTTTTGCTGTTTCACATCACCACGTGTGATAATTTGCCACCGCCGCCCTCGGAAACCAATGTGGAGACTCCTTTAGTGCGGGGTGTGATAATGACCTCTTTCAGAGAGTACAGTATTGTAGGGGTTTTCTCTCTTTTCCACGTCCAGTGTGGAAAGAGGGTGGGTCCAGTTTCTGAGTAGAGGAGCTGGGGATTGAGAAATAGAAGAATAGAAAAGAAGACACAGAAACAGAAACAGGAAGCTGGGGCTGGATGGAATCTCTGTTCTCTCGGATGGAGATATAGGGACTCAAACCCAACAGTGGTGTGTTTATATTTCAAAATACAAAGGGGTTTCCGGAAAAAACTTAGGATCAAAGGAGTTTGGGTGGGCTCAGGCCTTATTCATTCCCTATGTCCCAGGCTAGACTGGATTTACATATCAAGGCCCTCTCCCCGACACCTGGGGCAAAGTTAGGTGACAAACTCATCCAGCCTTCTTGGTGGATGTGTTTCCAAGATGCGGCTCTGCCCGTTGCCTTGGATTCAGCTGACAATGATTTAAATAATGCGCAGGTGCCTTCCCTGGGGGCACTCCACACAGCATAGGAAGGGGACGTTTGGGGGTTGTTTTGAAGTAGAGAAACCCAACAAACACTACCTCAGCCAAGGGATCAAGGTCAGTATCAACTGTGCTCAATGTTGATAGTATTAACGATTAAAAGAAATGATCTTGATTGTTGAAAGTATTACAAACGTCCCCTTCCACCCACTCCACTGACCTCCTTCACCCTGTTCCCTCCCCTCCCCAGGCTGTCCCTACACTATTGCCTGCTCATGAGCTATGATATGTGCATCGAAGTTCACTGCTTCCTCTCTCCCAACCCCACCCCCTTCCCTCTGAAATATGTCAGTCTGTTCCCTGCTTCTCTGTCACTGGATCTATGTTGTTCATCTGTTTATTTTGTTCATTGGATTCCACATATGACTGAGATCATGTGATACTTGTCTTTCTCTGATTGGCTTTTTTCGCTTAGCATACTACTCTCCAGGTCCCTCCATGCTGTCTCAAAGGGTAAGAGATCTTTCTGTTTTCTTCCAGCTGCCTAGTATTCCAAGGTGTAAATGTACCACTGTTTTTTAATCAGTTCATATACTGATGGGCATTTGGGCTGTTTCCACATCTTATCTATTGTAAATTGTGCTGCTATGACCTCAGGGGTATATACGAGTACATTCTTTCTGATTGGTGTTTATGGCTTCCTAGGATATATTCCTAGAAGCAGAGTGATATGATGTGATGAAAATGGCACTTTACCTGTTATTCCTTCCTAAAACCCACATCCTGGACCTAATCATTAGGAAGATATCAGCTAAATTCCAACAGAAGGACATCCCATAAAATGCCTTACCGGTCTCCGCAAAACTTGCAGTCATCACAAATGAGAAGGCCTTGAAACTGCTCCAGCCAACACGAGCCTAAGAAGACATGACTAAAGGCAATTCATGAAACAGAAGAAATATTAGGGAAAGATAAAGAAATATGAATAAACGAAGGGCTTTAGTTCATAATAATACATCAATATTGTTTTATTAGCGATAATAAATATTCCATACTAACGTAAGATGTTCTTAATAGGGAAAACTAAGTATGGGGCACATGGGAACTCTCTACTGTAGCTTCAATTTTTCTATAAATCTAAAACTGCTCTAAAAGTAAATTTTTTTTTTTTAAAAAAGAGGACCTTTCTTTAAAAAGTAACTTTAAAAATCATTAGATCAGGGATGACCAGGTTTGACTACATGTAATTTCTGAATCCCCCTCCTGCTGTTCTCAGAAGATAAAGATGAAATATTTTCTTAGTCTGCCTGAGTGTAATGTGTGTAAGTTAGCAAAAAATTAATAATCAGTTAATTAGAAATTACAGAGCAATTAACAGCAGGGCAGTGACTCAAGCCCCAGATCTGAGACTGTAGAGTGCCAGTGCTTTGGTATACACCATTAAAAAGCTTGATGTGGCCCTGGCCAGTGTTGCTCAGTGGATAGAGCATCGGCCTGCAGAATGAAGGGTCCTGGATTTGATTCTGGTCAAGGGCATGTACCTCGGTTGCAGGCACATCCCCAGTGGGGGGTGTGCAGGAGGCAGCTGATCGATGTGTGCCTCTCATCAATGTTTCTAACTCTCTTTCCCTCTCCCTTCCTCTCTGTAAAAAAATCAATAAAATATATTAAAAATAAAAAAAGCTCGGAGGGGAAGTTAACCAAGAATAAGGCAGGATCTTTCCTTTGAGGCTAGCTACTTCATGTGTATACCAAACCCAGGCGAAGAAGTGACACAGTAAATTTCCCATAGCTCGAGGAAGCCAGCTGGCATGTTTCAGGAGGATAATATAGAGAGCCACAGTGGGGGCACAGAACAAGAAAGATATATAGTCACATTTGTGTCTGTAAGGGTTCAAAGCACCATACTTAGGAATAAAATGAGAACCAGGATACCTCGACTATTCACATCAAAAGAATCTTTATTGCTCTGTCTTTTATGAGCTTTGTTCAGGGTCATTTGGTCACTGTGGGTCAAAAGCTTAAAGGCCGCACCTGTAATGTAATTTGCTATGGTTTGTCACTGTTTTATAACCTAGAAGATAAGAAAAAATGTAACTAGTTCAGTTTATAACAGCCAGTTCTCTAACACTGCAACAGTAAATTACCCCAGATCTGAAATATTCTCTTTTAAAATTCTGACCATCAGTATTTACTTCCAATATGTGAATAGAAAAAGTAGATAAGACAAAACTTAAAATTGTCAAATTATGTTAGCACTTATGAAAGCAAGTGTTACCCAATTACCCCAAATCTTATTCAGTAATGAGCTGTGCAAATTCAAACAGCTGGAGGATATTTTGACTATAATATTAATCCAGAAATGAAGTGCAATAAAATCAACACCATATTAAATGTACAGTATAGGATCCCACATATATGTGAACAAGATATTTAGAATAACACATACTTGTTCAATGATGGAAATGTCAAAAAATGTACACTTCAGGTTTCTACAAGAAGCAAAAAAAATAATTACATAACTCTAGCTGATTCAGCATAAGGGCTGATTACAAGTGAGAAAATAAATTAAAGCAAAAAGACTTCATTTTAACCAGAAGATACACTTCTCATCTGGCTTTCTAGATGTGGCTCCTTTTCTAAAGTGGCTTTGCACTAGAATTGGACCTTGTTCTGATGTTGTTTTTCCCTCATTTTCCTTCACGATTTTACTGGGTTTCATTTAAACCATGCTCTGGGGACCTTGCTTCAGCTCCTAGAAAACTTGTCAGCCCCCTTTCGTCTGTCTGTCTGTCTGTCTGTGTCCCTGTGCAGCTGCAGGCGGCTGCCCTCCGGGGATGCCCACGTGCAACTGGGCCTCATCCTCGCCTCTGCTCTTCTCTGAGTCACCGGTGATGGGACCCAATTCACTGGGTGAGTGTTAGCGATCACTGCTGCCACATCCCTGGCACAGCCTCCTGGCCCCGGAGCCTAAGAAGGACTGTGCTGCCCTGTGGCTCGGTGGGTTGGCATGTCATCCTGCACGCACACTCAAAGGGTTTGATTCCTGGTCTGTTGGGGGTGGGGGGGGCGCACAAGCGAGGCAACCAGTGGATGTTTCTCTCTCTGTCGACTGTGCTGCAGCAAAAAAGAGATTCTAGAATTTGTGGAACCAAAACCCTGTTTGGCAACTTACTCATGCGGACATCTTAGGACTGTTTTATTGCAAGATTTTTCTTTTTAAAAATATTTTTGTTTAGAGAGAGAGAGAGAGAGAGAGAGAGAGAGAGAGAGAGAGAGAGAGAGATCGTTTCTGTTATCCGATTTGATTTAAGGGTCATTTTAGGACTAGAAAACCCTGGCTTCTTCAGGGCAGGTTGATTTTACCTACAAATGATGTATTCTTCAAGAGCAACTTCACTGGTTCATTAGCTAGGTGAGCAAAACACATAGAACGGATTGGGTAGCCACTGGGTGGCAGCAGCAATTTGGTAAGTATACTTTCTTGTGGTTGTATGCTCTCTCTTACTGTTCGCCACACTAAAAGACAACATTTTCAACAGAATGTCTTTTGATAGATACTATTAATTCAACTTAGCTCTCTAACATAAACTGGTATATTCAACTATGAGACAATAAATATAGAAAGCATTAAACCTTATCCGCCAATATGCTATGACTATGACATACATTTTCAGTATTATCCAGAATGACTTTATAGACGAGCTGTTTTCCTAACAATTAAAAGTTTCCATTCCTTTTAGTAGCTTTAGAAATCCTCTAACAGAAGTCATACATATTCAGAGAAGAAATCTTGAAGAAAATACAAAGAATAACATTAAAATAACCCCCAATCCCAAACTTAATTAAACCATTGATAGTCATTTGCTATTATATCTATTGCATTTTTCTCACCACACCACACCATTTGGGGTGGTTTTAGGTAACGCCTCTGCCACAGCAGCGTGCTGAGACTCGGGCCTCACGTCTGCTCTGGTCCAGCCTGGGAAGGCCTCTCCCTCCGGTGTGCCCTCGGCGAGCTCCTGCACCTCAACCTTCAATGTCACCTTCCGTGTGCGTCAGGGTGGGCCACCACCACAGAAGATCACGGACTGGCGCGGGGGGGGGGGGGTGCTTAAAGGACAGAAAAGTGTTTCCTCACAGTTCTGGGGGCTGGGAAGTCCAAGATCAGGTGCTGGCTGTGGGCTCCTGCTAAGATCTCCTGTCCTGGCTGGCAGACGTCCCCTTCTTCCTGTGACCTTTCCTGAAGAGGCAGGCACCAAGGAAGAGAGAACTCTCAAATCACATTCAAGATTAGGGGTTGTAGCCCTGACCGATTTGGCTTAGTGGATAGAGCATCGGCCTGCAGACTGGGGGCGGGGGGTTCCCAGGTTTGATTCAGGTCAAGGGCGTTTACCCTGGTTGTGGGCACATCCCCAGTGGGGGGTGTGCAGGAGGCAGCTGATTGACGTTTCTCTCTCATTGATGTTTCTAACACTCTATCCCTCTCCCTTCCTCTCTGTAAAAAATCAATAAAATATATTATTTTAAAAATTAGGGCTTCTACATGCTCATTTTGGAGCTGAGAATTCACAGCTTACACTGCCTCAGTGAGCCCTTCCCCAGGGATCCTGTCTGCATTCACACCCTCCATCTCACCACCCTCTCTCTCCTCTTACATGCCTTTTCACTGCTTTATAGCACTTTCCATGTTCAAGCATGCTTATATATGTATTTCCTATTGCTACCTGTGTCCTGATCTTACGCAGTAATAGACAGACATGTAAATTGACCATACCTCTGCTATGCCTCCAGCCAATTAGGAATGATATTCAAATTAACCCAAAAAAGATGGCAGGTAATTTGCATACACAGACACTGAGTGACAGGGGCGGGTGGGACGCTTGTGTCGTCGCAATGGCATGGACGCAGGTGTTCTGCCCCACCCCTGGTCTCTCAGAGCCTCTGGGCAGCGTGGGAAAGCAGGGCTGGAGCAGAAAGAGGCGGCTCTTGGAGCAGAGAGAGGTGGCTCCAGGGCCTGAGCAGAAAGGGGCTGGGCCGGAGTGGAAAGGCGGTGCTGGCAGCCAGCGAGAAGAAAGCCCATTCTAGCACGAATCTTTGTGCATCGGGCTTCTAGTAGATGAATAAAAGCTCAGGGAGTGTTGACGGTTCAGGTGGGACACTGATACCCAGGACAGAGCCTAGCACAGAGGAAGCCAACCACACAACCACTGCTGTGCACAGGAACAGATGATCCTGTGTTGAGCACCACGGAAGCTGCTAGAAATACCCAAATAGGTGCGATATTACACCTGCTCTTCTGTAGGTCTCAGCCAGTTACACAGCGGAGGCTCGCCGCAGGCGAAGGGGACTCTCCATAACCGTCAAAGGTGATGCGGGGATGATAGGAAGGGAGTGGAGACATCGGTACGTGCACAGGCCAGGGAGACATTCCTTTCCTGTGCAGGAATGAACCTCCTCACATCTACATAAATCTATTTGTTGAACTGTGTGGGTCAAGAAACCAGATTTCCCTTATTAAAGTTATCCTTCATTCTTGGTAATATTTACATGAGCCAACTGCAAACCGTGGGAATAGACCACATCTGTGGGCTGAAGTACCATTTAAATACCTGTCCTCACAGGAATTTTACACATAGAAATAGCCTGTGACAATATTTTAATAAAGGACCTAGTATAAGAATAGCTATAGCACAGCCCAGTTCTTCCTTTCTGATAAATTAGTTTGATAATTTGCTTTTTTTAAAAATGACCTACTAGAGCTTGACCAAAGGCCTTTCTTTCTAAGTCAAACCCTTATATTAAGATTGCAAAGGTATTTTGTAAGCATCCTTTTATTAATCTGAATGTAAAACCGTAGGGAAAACAGGCTCTAATTTAGCTAGAAGACGACATTCATTTTCCTGGAAAGGCCTAGTGACAGAAGAATGTGAATGCCTTTTGCTTACTCCCTACGACTGCAACAGCGCAACCCAAATGTCCTGAGCAGGTGCCGCCTCACCTGCCCTAGCAAGTCATGCAGAACATGAAACCACAATCCTGAGACAAACCAGACCATCTGCACTGTTTTCTACAGACTAGCCATATGTGGTTACATGCCATTCTCCACACAAAACTATTTCTCTTTCTTTTTATTTTTCTCCTGGAGGCCCGTTGCATGAAATTTGTGCACTTGGGGAGGGATGTCCCTTAGCCCAGCCTGCTCTCTCTCCCAGTCTGGGAGCCCTTGGGGGATGTTTGACTGCCAGTGCACCAGCCATGAGCCTGGCTTCTAGCTGAGTGGTGCTCCTGCTATGAGAGTGCACTGATCACCAGGGGGCCGCTCCTACATTGAGTGTCTGCCCCCTGGTGGTCAGTGCGCATCATAGCGACCTGTCATTCAGCCATTTGGTCTATTTGCATATTAGCCTTTTATTATATAGGATTTTTAAAAATATATTTTATTGATTTTTTTTTTTACAGAGAGGAAGGGAAAGGGATAGAGAATTAGAAACATTGATGAGAGAGAATATTATATAGGATTTTAAGCGAGAAAGTATACCTTCTCCAGTAGAAACATATTTTGCTTCTTATACTTGATTCCCTAAATATTTTTATTCTGAACCTAAAGTAGTCAAGAAATTAAATGATGACTTCAAAGGAGATTTATCTTTCTAAAACTTCCATGTCTTCAATTATTCCCCCTTCCCCACCCAAGCTGTTCTGGGAAATAGAAATGTTTTCTAGAAAGGCACTCCTGCATTGCATCTTTGAGAATATTCCTTCCATCTTATGACAATGTTTTACGGTGCAATGTCGAAGGACACTACAGAAGGGTTTGGTAACGTGCTTCTTGAATAATCGAGTCTTCGGTAAAACCCTGTCTCCCCTATCACCCAGCCCTTGGCATAGAAGAGCTGATCCAAACAATGCTTGCTCATTGGATGGTGGATGAAACCTGGCACTAAAGTGCCCCAGTTGGTGGAACCCCCTCAGAAGTCCTGAGGGTCACACTCCCCTTAAGTAGGAAGAGACGTTGCATGTCTCTCTTTGGAAATAGCAAAATGTAATTTCTCACAAATCTCGCCTCCTAAATAAATGTATGATTACTGTGACATATCTGTAAATAATTACTTATCAAAATACTTAAAATGTTAGCTTGCCAGTTTGCTTTAAAAAAATAGTTACAAGTGCCCAGACAGCGTGGCTCAGGGATTGGGTATTGACCTATGAACCAGGAGGTCACAGATGAGTTCCCAGTCAGGGCACATGCCCAGGTTGCCAGCTTGATCCTCAGTAGGGGTCATGCCAATCGATGCCCTCTCATCACGGCTGTGTCTATCTCTTTCCTTCTCTCTTCCTCTCTGAAATCAATAAATATATATATATATATATTTTAAAAAGTTCTAAGTAAGAGGTGGTAAAAGATGGCTGTGTCCTGTGGGGAAGATGGTGAGTCAGACACTCACATGGGAACGTGAATGACCCAGAGCCGTGCTCTTAAGCTGCAACCCAAGGACAGACAGGAGGGCAGCAGCCACCGCCAGTCCTGTTCTCAGGGCCCCAAGAAGCGGTCGGATTCACGTAAGCGGTCAGGGCTCGCCTGGGGAAGTGCCGACAAGGGTGAAGCTTACCTCCGGCACCGTGTGTCCCGGTGTTACGTGTTCACTGCCTCTTGGATGCGTCTTCATTGTCCCCAATGACCGCAACATCACCCTCTTTAAAATATACATTTATTTTTATTGATTTCATAGAGGAGAGGAGAGGAGAGGAGAGGAGAGGAGAGGAGAGGAGAGGAGAGGAGAGGAGAGGAGAGGAGAGGAGAGGGAGACAGACACACCAATGATGAGAGAGAATCACTGACTGGCTGCCTCCTGCGTGCCTCCCACTGGGGGTCAAGCCCACAACCCTGGGCATGTGCCCTAGACAGGAATCAAACCCGGAACCCTTCAGTCCCCAGGCTGACACCCCCTCCACTGAGCCAAACCCGGGAGGGGACAATGTGTCCCTTCTTGTGATCATCTGCAAAGTGGGACGCATATTTCTCAGGAGGACTGGACAAGGCCCCGGGGAAGCTGGACTTCAATCCACTGGCCACCTGGACCGGTGGGACTCCCTCTTCGCCCCGACCTGAATCCTATTGAATGGTGGGAACCGCCAGGAGCGAAGTCCTCGCCTTTTAAAAAACAGCCCAGGTTGCAATCACACCAGGGCACTGCCATTTTGTTTATTTATTTATTTTTTGCTATGGGCTCTGTAATAGGATGTGACTTTTTAATATGGGAGTACAGATCGCATGGATTTGAAAAAAGTACTAACAAGTCAGTGTAGCATGGGACCCACAAATACGGCGACAATACGTTAACTCACAAAACCAATGATCAGCATTCCCTACATCTAAACAGATGACTCCATTCACGGACGAAGAGCTCGGGGACCGTCTCTACAATGTGCACGGGTGGTTGATGGGAAAGGCTGTGTCTTTATTTCATTGTTAATCCTCCACTGATTTGGAGAGATTGTGCAAGGGAGGGGGAGAGGCAGAGAGATAGAAACAAAGGTGTGAGAGAGACACATGGATGGGTTGCCTCCCACATGTGGCCCAACTGGGGCCAGGGATGGAGCCTGCAGCTACTTGCGTGCCCTTGTCTGGGGTCGAACCCGGGACCCTTACAGTCGCTCTATTCACTGAGCCAAACTGGCCGGGGCCACGCCGTGTCTTCATTGATGAGCGAAGGACATGACAGATGCTGACAGGGCAGAGTATGCCCGCCCCTCTGTGGACCGCCCGGAAACCTGGCTGGTGCAGCGAGGAGCCTCAGGGGTCCCACTCTCACGGTGGCTGTCTGCCCCCCTGCACCTCACACAAGTCCTAGTTATACTTACTCTTGTCCCATTCGAATCATGTCGTCATCTTTCCCACCGGCGTGTGCCTGTTTTCAAGGTGTGGGCCTCTGATTTTTCCCGGAATTCCCAGTCCGCGGGGGTGGGTGGAGCAGTCTCCTGTCTTGCAGTGAACAGGAGGATGAGCTTTGGCTTCTGCAAACCCCTCACACTCCAGATCCTAGCTGGGTGCTCTTTTCCTTAAACTCTCCACCCCTCAGTTCCTCCTGCGTAAAACGGGGGGACGAAAGGTGTCTGCACGGTCGGAGGGTTCTAATGAGGAGTGTTACTGCCCAGGACATCCTTGCAGCATCTCACCATAGTATCTACTTTATTTTCCGTTAGAGACAGCCTGCCTTGGGGGAACCACTCTGGGAACGGCCATATTTGGTGCAGAATATAGTTAAATCTCTACAAGTTCACTTCCATGCAGGGAATTCAGAAAACACTTCTTTCTATCCAGACCAGGAAGCCTGAAGACGGAGAAATGATTTATTTCGGAGAGAAGCAAAATTAGAAAACCGAGACTGTCGAGTGTGGTGTCTGATTACTCTCAGTTGTTGCCAAGCAAAGCTTTTTGGACAAGAATTCCACAAAAAAAGCCTTTCCGAACTCCATGTCGTCCTACTCTGAATGGAGTTTTAAAAAGTGTTTCTGAGATTGGCCAGGGTGGTTCAGGGATTGAGCGTCAGCCCGTGCACCAGGAGGTCTGGGTTCGAATCCCTCAAATCTTGGGCTGTGGGCTCGATGTCCAGCAGGGGGTGCAGGAGGCAACCAAACCCATCCATCATGTCAGTTCTATCTCCATCTCTCTTTAAAATCAATTAAAAAAACATTGAAACATAATTTTGATTGTTTCTTTTTAAGATGTAAACTCATTCCAGACAGCTCTTCCCCTTGGAAGATTAAAGATTATTTTAACAAAAAACGAGTAGTACGAAACAAACACACACACACAAAAGGCAAATTCCAATCTACACGGAGCTCACATCTTAAATAAAGAGCAGGTATAAAATGTCCCAGTGGCTTCTGCTCAGACGCCGTTATGGCGAACTGCCTCTGCTCATACCCCAAGCCTTTACGTTCCTCATTTTGAGATTTAAGCTGAATGGCAAATGAGCTTTCCGTTAGAATAAGAACGCATGTGTTTTATTTCTGTGTGAGCGGGCACGCACAAGGGCTCCAACGGCTCTACAGGAAGAGGACGTCCAGGAAAAGCTTGTGTGGGTCCCACAGTCCTTTAGGCCAACCTCACTTCCTGTATCTGGACGACGTCACACCCAGAAGTGGACACTGAATGCCGAACGGGTCCAGGGAAACAGAACGCCGAACCCGCTCCGGGCGCCCTCATCATCGCATCTGCAACACAGTGTTTCCCCGAGATAAAACCAGATTTTCAGACTAGAGATCTAAGTTGGGGTCAAAGGTCAAACCTCTCTTTAATTCATAAGCTTGTGATAAAATAATCAAGATGTTCTGCCCTAGCTGGTTTGGCTCAGTGGATAGAGCGTTGGCCTGCAGGTTGCAGGGTCCCGGGTTTGATTCTGGTCAAGAGCACACGCATGGGTTGCAGCTTTAATCCCCAGCAGGGGACGTGTAGGAGGCAGCCCTTCTAGGATACTCTGTCATCATCGATGTTTCTATATCTTTCTCCCTCTCCCTTCTTCTAGGAAATCGATAAAAAGTATAATAAAGACTTTCTGATGAGCCCAGAGGACTCACCTGGTGCCCCTACCCTTTGCTGTTTGTGGGAAGTGTCCACTGAACAGGGAAAAAGCAAAAAGGGGAAACTCCTGGATATTTTATTGTGTTTGGGTCAAAGCTCACCTTTGAACCACCTTTGAATGATTTCTTTAAAAAATAAAGTAAATGAGATTGCAGGTGGAATTCTCGCTCGGAAAAAGTACCTTGGAAACAAATGTTCCCGTACATGCAGTGGAGAGACTAAGGATAAGCCCCGACTGTTAACAAAAGCAGACCCCGGCCGGCACTCCTTTGTTCAGAGAGCTGGGGTTCAGCCGGCCGCCACTGGTTTGTTGTAAAAGCAGCTTCTCTTTTGGTGTGTTTGGCACCTGTGTGGATCGGCCGATGCTCTGCAGGACCACCGAACACTTACAGCACCGGCTTTACGTACAGTCAGGCATCACAATGGGGTATTCCTTACTGTAGCAGAAAAGCAAAAACGTTTGTTTTAAATAAAATGGCTAAAAATACCTACCCCTTACTTTGCAAATCATGCACCTTCCCCCGTTTCGTGGAAGGGTATGGTAACTCATTAAACTGGCAACTTGGGTAAAAGTTTTCATAAAAAAGAGAGACCCGTTGTGCAATTTAGACTTCCAGATTAGCTGTGACTTTGGGTTACTCCAGCTCCCTATTTCTGTGTATCGCTGTGGATAATTGTGTGTGATCTGAGTTTAAAACATTAAATATAGACAACGTATAACTGAAGTGTTTAGATGCTTTTGTGGAATGAGAAACACTTTCTAGGATTCCTATTCAATGTGGGGTTTTGGTTTTTCGGTTTGCTTTTGCAGAAAGAAGCTCCCAAATGGTTTATCAACCACTCTGCTGGCCAGGCTCTTTAACAGCAGCAGCTTACCGTTGATGACAATGAAGTATCTGTGTGGAAACTGATCGATCACTGGGTAGGTCACTTGTCCTCAGATAAGCACTCTGATGGATACAGATAAACACTTTAGATCCTCAGAGCAATTGTTACTCTTTTAAGCCACAATATTATATTAAGAATAATGGATTCTACCTATCTATATAAAAGCCTAAGCGACCGTTATGACTGGTTGACCGAAAGACTGGGAGCTATGCTCAATGCAGGAGCTGCCCCCTGGTGGTCAGTGCGCTCCCATAGCCAACCTCCCATGGCCAGCCAGCCCTGATTGGCCCTGATCAGGACTGACCGAGATGGGCCCCAATTGGCCCCAATCACTGGCCAGGCCAAGGAACTGCACTCGTGCATGATTTCGTGCACTGGGCCTCTAGTGTTTATATAAAATCATGTAATTGTACCTATTTTATGAGAATAAATGAATTAAAACATGTAAGGCACTTAGTCAGTTTCTTCTTTTTTTTTTAATCCTTAGCTGAGGATATGTTTCCATTGAATTTTAGAGAGAGTGAAAGAGAGAGGAAAAGGCAGAGGGAAATACAGATGGGAGAGAAACATATCAATTGGTTGCATCTCACACGAGCCCTGACCAGAGCCGGGCCCGGGAGGAGCTTGCTCTTGACCAGGATCCATCCTGGGACCCTGCTGTCTGTAAGCCGATGCTCTAGCCACTGAGCCAAACAGCCGAGGGCCCCCCTCAGTTTCAGTAAATGCCAGTTTATAGAATGCCGCACTGTTCACCTTTCTCTAATACAAAATTCGGAAGAGACTGTGGAGTAATGCAAACAAAAACCCCATAACACTAAGTAAAATTAGTAAAGTATTTTGTAAATACTTGAATAGAACAAAAAAGGAATGTCGTCCTGTACTAAAAACAGCCCAGTGAAACGTAAAGCATCTATCTCCCATTGACTTACTTGGGTAAGGTAGAATGTCACTATTAAATCATCTAAGTTACTTTTAGGAGGAGGAAGCATGCTCTAGTCTCTTTTTCTTTCAAAAACCAACATCCTCTTCCGCCCTCTGGTGGCTGAGGGCGACATTTCTGCGTGGATGAGAAGAGCTGACAGCCAATTATGTTTAAGGCTTCTGATTCATCTCGCTGTAAAGATACGCACATTTTTAACCAATGTCAATATAACAGAGGCAGGTCTGCTCTAATGGTTCCCAGCACTTTATTCAAATTACCCTAGTTATACCATCTAATCTGAGATAAAAAAAATACTAACGAGCAATGTAAAAAGAATTCTTGAAAGTTGACTCCTTTTGAAAAACTAAATAGGGAAGTAACTTTACGTGAACTGAATGTCTTTTAGTATAAAAGATGAACAAGCTCTTTATGAAGACAGGAAGATTCTATTTTCAAATGATAAGCATTGAAGATATAATTAAGCTCAGAGGTTTCAGTTTGGTTTTGGCTGGTGTAACAATAGTTATGATCCTATGCTCACAACTCACCCCACCAAGGAGAAGGTAGAGAATTTAATAGCATATGGCTTGTCTTCCCTATCAATTCTTTCCTGAGTAACATTTCCAATGTACCGATCAGTGCATTTTACGCATGCACACTCCCTCAAGTCAGGACAGAATGCAAATGAAGGCTGCTCAATGTGGAATATCTTTATTTTCGCCGGAATAGTTGAATATCGAAAGGGAAAGATCGAGAAACATGAAAAGACCAACATCTCGTTTAACTTATGGTATCGTGAACAGTCCTTTTGTAGGCAACACTTTTTTTTTTCTTTGTAGAAAAGAAGAAATAAAAAACAAACAGCACCATTAAAGAATGCATGATCCCTGAATTCCAAACAAAACGCAGTCTAAACGTCGTTTAAACGCATGTTGCACTCAGTCAGATTTCACCGGGGGGGGGGGGGGGGGGGGGGGGCGGAAGCGAGCACCCCAGTTTCCAACTGCAGCCGCTTCGCTGAAGCCACGGCCCCCCCCTTTGAGGACTTCCCACCCCGTGGCTGCGCTCCCCCGCGGCGGGAGGAGTCTATTCTTTGGTAGAGGAGGACCGAAGGAGGGCGTGCCCTCTCTGGATGCTGATAAGAAACGTCTGTGTGTCGGGGGCCTGAGCCCCCAGGCTGCGTTTGTCATGCACGTCGTGGTCGTGTTGGGGCGATTTCACATTTTCCCGTGACATTGTGAGAGTAATACCACCTTTAAACAAAAAAGGCATTACATGGCTAATGTCAAACAGATGTAAACATTCAGAATACTGACCGAAGAGGGGAAAAAATACACACACACACACACACACGCACACACACACACGCACACACACATCTACAAAAGAAGAAACCGCAGTGAACAAGATGAATCGGGGTAGGTTTCCAGGAAGCAGGAGGGAAAAAAATACAGCAGTACAAGAAAACATGGCAACCGAGTAAAGCACTTCCTTTGAAACATTCGTGAGGAGAACAACACAACCGAGTTTTCCTACCGCCTGTGTTCTGCGATGACCAGACGGAGGGCAAAGCGAGGGCATGTGCTATGGAAAACGAAGCAGCTCCTTTACATCGTCATCAAGACATACTTTGTTCGTTTTACAGGGACAGAGCACGAGGACTGAGGACGACAAGGTTTCTCTATCGAGTGCCGTTCTGGCTCCGCGGGCCCCCGACAGTCTGGAGAGTTCGTGTGTCCAGACTCTTCACGTTGTCGTCTGGAAACACACACACACACACACACACACACACACACACGATGGTGGCTCTGGGCTCTGCATGTTCCAGGGCTTGGCCTTGACCCCAGAGACCACGCAACCCTAACGTGGCTTCAGCTTCTGCAACTGGGGCTTGACCAGAACAAGGAGGAACCCAGGCCAGGGGGAACCCCCACAAATCCCTTTTGACATTCTGAGTGTCCAGGACACCGGTGCATGATGGGTCCTGACCCCAGCCGGCCCTGTGAAGCCGAACGCCTCGGCTTGCTTGTGTCCGTGTTTGTTCTGGAAGAGGAGGACTACCCAAGGTCTGGACGTCGACGAAACCTTCTACAGCACGTCCTGGAAGCATGCATGCCTCTCCGCAGAGTCTTCATAGCAACCGGGCTCAACCCCGTAGGCTTTTCAAGTTTCTAACACCCGACCTCAGCGGAGAAGTATGGTAGCCACGGTGCCTGCTGCACCCCCGGCACCCCTGCCCCTCTGGCTGGAGCGGGAGGACGTGCTTTCCATTTGGAAAATGAATTTGCATCGGGAGGTTCTCAGGGACATGCCCGCTGACCAACTGACCGTCTTTGTACACCTCGGGCATATGCATATCGTACAGGAGCGGGGTGGGGGGTAGCGCTGCCCTCCATCCCCTGCCCCAAAAGTGCTACTTACAGAAATACATCCTTTGTGACAAAAAAAAACAAACAAAAATTGCATGTCACATGTGCACGTTCTACTCCTGATGAGGGTAGCACAGTGTCCACGGATCGGGACCGCGCACATGCTGAGATGTGCACAATACACCACAATCACCATGTAGGAAGTCACATATTCCATTTGCACACAGGCGGACACCTGTGGGAGCGAGGAAACCGAGAATCTGCTCCCCTCGTGCAGACAGACTGGCGTTTGTGTAGCTAGTCAATGGGCCCTCTGCTTCTGAATTAGTTTCTTTCTTTCCATTAGTTTTTAAGCCCAAAGATACTAATTTTTCAGTAATAAAAACCGTAGGTCCACATCAGGAATTTAAACTGGGGCAAAGAAAAAAAAAAAAACACTAACAAATAAACCAACAACAGCCAGGGCAAGGGAAAAGTTACGCTCTTTGGACCAGGGGACAGAATCCATGCACGGTCCAGGACTGACCTCCCACCCTGCTCTGTGAAAAATCACACAGAAGGACACTTTTCTTTCTTCCCAGGAAGCGACTTGCGGGCAGGATTCTGCCAGGAGGGAGTGGACCCCGGGCTCGGCACCCCATCGGCCTCAATCGTACCTCATCGACAGAGTGCAAAGGTTTCGCAGGCTGGAGTGTCTTCCCACACCGTGTCAGTTACTGAGAGGCGAGGTGGGAGTCTGCTGGTGTAGACAGTACCTGACACTGGTCGAGCCAGGGCTGAGTCTGGAGGGGGCCGGCACGCGCGTGTCTGGATTCAGGGACGCCCCTCCGAGAGCACGAGGAGATGAGGGCGTGATCTTCTGACGTCAGAGCACCGATGACCACGGAGACACGGGGATGAGGGTGCGGCCCACAGCCACCAGGAGCGGAGGCGAGGTTCCGGGGCGCTCGGCTGCACCCCTGGTCCCTGGGCAGGGCTGCTTCAGTGCATCGCTGTGTTTCTCGGGTGTGAGCCGACGTGGTGCATTTTCACGTGGAAAACGGAAGGGGCGGGACTGAAGCACCAAAGTGAGGCCCCGGAGCAGGCCTTTCTCTGCTTTTCTTGATCCGAAGCTAAAATGCCTTTCCCAGCCAGCAATGCGTTCATAGTAAGCACATCTCTGCCACCTGACAAAATTTGGCAACATCACAATAATAAATATGGAGGGGCGGGGAACACACACTATAGTTGATTATTATTAAAAAAAAAAAGAAAAGAAAAGAAAATCACAAGTGTGTTTTTTTCTTCTCCCGAATGGAATGTCTATTCATTCCAGTTTTTAATTTTTTAAGACGTATTTTTAGGGAATGTCGAAAGTCTACATGGATCAGGACGACCCCGCGGGAAGATACCTGTCCTTCTCCCCATGGGCAGATGCTAGTCCTCCCCCACGTTTCGTGTTTTCAAATTCCACAGCCTCAGTCGCTCAGCGGGTTAATGGCACTCCACGTCTTGTGCTCTGTGGTCGGGGGTTCGACGGCGTGGCGTTGCTGCCTTTCAGCTTCTCACAACACGCATGTGCTTCTGAACTGGCTTCTGGAGACAGAGCTATGGAGCTAAAGCTGTTCTCGGGCACGAGGGTGGGCGCGGGGGAGGGAGCTCAGACCGGCCACAGGCAGACTCACGGGCACACAGGGCAGCGTGTGGACGACCCAGCACCCCTCTTCCGAAGCAGTCCAATACAGCAGGGGGACTGTACCGAACGCACCTGAGCGGGGAGAAGACAGAACACACGGGGCCTGGAACAATTTCAAAAGCAGGGGCTGGTTGAGAGTCCGGGAGAACCGTCTAGGCTGTGAATCACGAGGAAAGAGTTGCTCAGAAACATGTGGGCCCTTCCGTCTTCTGCGGGTCCTTTGATCACCAAGGACCCTGTAAACACGAGGAGGCCAACCTTTGCAGAGCGGGCAGCCAGAGGCCCTGGTGCCGTCCACAGGGTCTACGACAGCTCCCCCCCCCCCGCCAATTTTAACACCTAGTCATCGTAAAGGGGTGAAGAGAATGGACCGATGTTTACGGGACCCACCCACTAGCGTGTGTTGGCATACACAGCACTTTTCTCTTCATGTTAAGGCATGTTTACAACACTTGTTCTTAATGCCCACACATGAAGCTCTGACATCCTCTGGGCCTATGGCTCTCTGGCGGCCAATGCATCCTGCAGGACCAGGTGTCCGAGGGCGAGGGCCAGGCTACTGCGATGCAATGTGCAGCCCCAGACGCATGTCAGGACGTGTGCACATGTGTGAGGACATGGACCAGGCTACTGCAATGCAACATCCGGTCCCAGACGCATGTCAGGACGTGTGCACATGTGTGAGGACATGGACCAGGCTACTGCAATGCAACATCCAGCCCAAGACACATGTCAGGACACATGTGCACATGTGTGAGGCCCGTGCAGACACCTGCTCGGCTCTGAAAGGAGGGCAGGGAGGAGAGAGAGAAAAGATGGTGGCCTTCGCTCGCCGACACCTCCTTGACTGTATCTTTTGTGATGAGTCCAGACAAGGAATCCAGCAGGGAAATCAGAGTGCCCTCTCCAGCCATGGTTTCACCCCAGGGACAGGCGGTGCCAGAGGAGCCACTGAAAACCTACCCCCTCGCTGTGAGGCTCGTCTGCCAGAAATGCACAGCCCCTCACTCACTCCGACCCCCTCTCCCCATCTGCTTCCGGGTCAGTGCTGAGTAACATACAATGTCCTTTCCTGTCTGCCCTGAATGGGAACGGACACAGCACAGACAAAAGGCAGGCAGTGCCTGCACACATGGCAGAAACTGTCCAGGGCTGGGGATGCCAACCACACACGTGACAGACATGCGCTGAGCAGCGCGGATGGGAGGGCCTCTCGCCTTCTGAGACACACAGTAAGCAGCCACGGGAAGGGGGCGCACCTACAGCTCTGAGGGTCTCCCCTGGCTGCTGCCACCCTGGGCATCGCCCTGGGAAAAGGGGCGCTGCACCTCGCTCCGCGCTCATCACACCCCCAGACACACCACACAATGCTCTCACTGTACCCCCAGACACGCCACACACATGCTCTCACCGCACCCCGACATGCCACACACATGCTCTCACCGCACCCCCAGACACGCCACACACACATGCTCTCACTGCACCCCGACACGCCACACACATGCTCTCACCACACCCCGACACGCCACACATATGCTCTAACCACACCCAGACACGCCACACACATGCTCTCACCGCACCCCCAGACACGCCACACACATGCTCTCACTGCACCCCGACACGCCACACACATGCTCTCACTGCACCCTGACACGCCACACACATGCTCTCACCGCACCCCCAGACACGCCACACACATGCTCTCACTGTACCCCGACACGCCACACACATGCTCTCACTGCACCCTGACACGCCACACACATGCTCTCACTGCACCCTGACACGCCACACACATGCTCTCACTGCACCCCCAGACACGCCACACACATGCTCTCACTGCATCCGTAGGCATGCCATGCACTCCCGCACACGCACTGCACCACCAAACATGCTAAGCATCATGCATGCTCACTGAACCCCCAGACACGCCACACATACATGCTTACTGCACCACCAGGCACCCCACACACATGCACGCTCACTGTGCCATCAGTCATGCCACACACATGCCCCGCACCCCCAGGCACGCCCCGCACGCGCTCTCCGCACCCCCAGGCACGCCCCGCACACGCTCACCGCACCACCAGGCACGCTCCCCGCACCCCCAGGCACGCCCCGCACGCGCTCACCGCACCACCAGGCAGGCCACGCAGAGCTTGGAGGGCCCGATGCAGTCGTCGTGGCAGAAGGCGCCGCAGCCCTTGCACACAATCATGGCCTTGAGGCGGCACGAGCACTTGAGCTCCAGCTCCTCGGCGCCGCTGCTGTCGGCGAAGTTCTGCGCGGGCCCCGGGGCGCCCTGGCCGGGCAGGCCGGCGGCGGGGGCCCCGGGGCCGGCGCCCAGCATCCCCACGGACTTCTCCAGGGCCGAGGCCGCCCGCTGGAAGCCGGCGCCGCCGAAGTGGAGGGCGGGGTAGGGCCCGCAGGGCGGCGGCCTCTGCGCGGGCAGCGCGGGGAAAGGCTTCTGCGGCTCCGGGAGCAGGAAGGGCGGGAGCTCGGCCTTCTTCAGCGCGAACGCCGCCCGCTGCTGCGCCCTGGCCTCGCTCTGGTCCGGGGGGACCCGCTTGGCGCCCAGGGCGCAGCTGCCGCCCGGCGCGTCCTCGAAGGCCCCGGGCTCGGCCTTGATGCTGCTGCAGACGCCGGGCGCCGGCGGCCAGCCCAGCCGCGGGGCGGCGTCCCCGGGCGCGGGGAGCTGTTTCTGCTCGGCCGGGGGCGCTTCTGCCCGGGGGGCCGGCGGAGGCAGTGGCGGGGGCGGCGGCGGCGGGGGGCGCACCGGGGCTTTGCCGGGCAGGGCGTGCGCCGCGCCCCCGCCGTCCTCGCCGTCCTGGCCGGGCACCTTGGGGGGCAGCAGCGTGCCGGCCAGCCTCAGCTGCGGGGGCGCCTCGCCCAGGCCCTTCTGGTCCAGGGGCCGGTGGTGGAAGGCGAAGGCGGCGGCGGCGCAGCCCGCGGGGGCCCGGGCCTGCAGCAGGGCGGCGGTGGGCACGGGGCCCCGGGGCGCCGCGCTGGGCACGGGGGTAGAAGGGCGCGCGGTGGTGCGCGGGGGCGCCCGCGTCCGGGCGGGGATGGAAGCCGCCGTTCTGGTCCGCGTGGCACGGGCCCTGCTGGGAAGCCGCAGGCGGGCAGCAGCCGCTTCTGCTGCTTCCCGTCGGGGCCGGGCGCGGGCCGGGCCGCGGGGGGCGCCTGCTGGGCCAGCCAGTCCTGCTGGAAGGGCTGCCCGGGGGCGCCCAGGACGCAGGGCACGGCCTTGACCTCAGCCTCGGCCAGCAGCAGCCGGCCGCCCGGCTCGCCCTGGCCGTGCTCCCCGCCCGCCGCCGCCCTGGCCGCTCTCTTTTTGGGGTGGTTCTCGCGCTTGCGCATGTGGAGCGGCGCCAGCGTGCCCGCCAGGTAGCCCTTGCCGTCGGGGTTCGGGGAGCTGGACGGCATGTCCAGGACGCCCCTGTCCGCGGCGGCGGCGGCGGCCGGCGACTTCCCCGCGGAGGCGGGCGGCGGGGGCGCGGGAGCCTGCTGATCTCCAGCTTGGCTCCGGGCCGCGGCTGCGGCAGCGCCTTCTCCAGGGGCAGCTTGCCCCGCAGCAGCTGCGTCACCAGCGGGTTGTTGGCCTCCACCGACGACAGGCGGCAGCTCGAGCCGCCCGCGTTGGGCGCTCGCTTCGGGGCGTCGGCGGCCGAGGGCGCGGCCTCGTCCCCGGGGGGGCCCGAGACGGGGACCACCTTCCTGCTCGGAGGCGGCTGCAGCCCGGGCGCGGCCTCCAGGGCCGGAGGAGGGGGCCGCTCGGGGCCGGGGAGGTCCCCGGGGGTGTCCACGCGGAAGCCCCTGTCCGCCGCGTGGGGCTCGGGCTTCGCGGGGAGAGGGACCCCCGGCGGGAGGTTCCTGGGGTGCAGCTCGGCCACGGGTGGGTAGCCCGGCCGCTCCGCTTTGCCGGCCTTGGCACAGCCCAGCTCCGGGCGCTCCTTGTGTTTGCAGGGCCCCGCGCTCCTCACGGCCTCCTCCGTCCAGCTCAGCCGGCCGCCGGGGGCCACGTCGCCGTCGCTTTGGAAGGTAGCCGGGCCGCGTGCCTGCTCGGCAAAGCTGTTGCCGGTGGCCGTGGCCTCGAGGAGTTGGTCCGCACCGAGCAGGGGCGCCTCCCGGAGGCCCGGGCACGGGGCCTGCATGGGCTTGCCGTCCGGCTTGGCTGCAGAGCCCGCGATGACACTGGCTCCGGGGTCCAGGCTTTCGGGGGCAGCCGGCTCCGGCCTGCTGATCACGGACACCTGGGGACAGGCCAGGGGCTGCCCAGCGACCTCTGTCCTCCCTGGCCTGCCCCGGGCGTCCGAGCCGGCCTCCGCGCTGGCTACGGCCACGGCCAAGGTCACGGCGGAGGCCAGGGCGGCGCTGTGATCCACGATGACCTTGCAGGGAATGGACCTGTTGTTGACGGCCGCCGGGGCGAAGGCCGCAGGGCGCTGGGCTTTCCCACAGGCCTCTGCCCTGTTTCGAGGCCCTGGGGTTCTGTCCAAGCTCTCGGCGCTGAACGTCGGGGGGCAGTCGAAAGAGCTGATGGCCAGCATGCTTCCGGTGAACACGGCGATGGGCGGGCGGGCCAGCAGAGGGTCGGGGACCACGTCCCTGCAGCCGGGGACCGCTCGCCCCGAGGTCCCCGTGGGCACGGCCTGCTCTTCACCCCCAGGCATGGCTCTCTTGTCAGGAGGAGGGAACCTGGGGCTCATTCCGGGCGAGGGAACCAGGACCGACGTGGTGGCGAGGTGGTTTGGCAGGTTCTGTGCGATGGAGAGGGTTGGCACAGGGGTGTACTGGCCGGGGACCAAGCCGCCGCCGCCGCTGGACGTGAGCGCCCGCGTGTCGTCCACAGAGCCCGTGGCGCTGGCGCCCTTGGGGGCGGCGGGGAGGGCAGTGCTCTGGGCGCATTTCGGTACGATGGCGATGCACGGAGCATCCGTGCCCTGGACGGCGGTCAGCACGCTCAGACTGCAGGCAGAAACGGCGGTGTGCGCGCTGTCCACGGACACCAGGACGGACGGCGCGTCGATGGGGCGCACGAAGGGGTGCTCCTGGATGGCTCCGGGCACAGCGGCGCTGCAGACGGACACGGGGACGGCGCTGGCACTGAACAGCACGGGCGCCTCGCCCTTTTCGGGAGAGGCAGAGGAAACCGTGATTTCAGACGCGTGGGCCGCGGGGACGCGTTCCTCAGAGCCATGCACGGCCGAGTCCTGGGCCGAGTCTGGGGGTTTGGTGGGTTGGAGAGGCGGCTGGAGGGCGGGGGTGACCTCCCGGAGGAGGTGGTGCGCGGGCTTGCTGCTGGGGGACCTGCAGTTGGGGTTGACAATGATGACCCCGATGGAACCTTCGATTTTGGCCTCGGAGGGAGATGGGACCTCGAAGCTCGGAGGAGCGCCTTCCTTGCAGCCCAGCGGGGGCAGCCGGGCCTCTTTCGTGCTCTGGATGAGGTGGGCCCGGGCTTGGTGCTTGGCGAAGAGCTTGGCCTTCGTCTGCTCCTTGATATGCGCCAGGGTCCTGGCCTTGGCCCCCTCTCCCGGGCCCCCGATGGCCCCCGAGACGATGCTCGCTGCGGCAGCGACAGCGGCGGCCGCTGCCGCCTCTCGCTGAGCCCTTGCCTGCTGGGCCCGAGCCTTGATGTCCGCCAGGGTCCTGGCCCCCGTGTTCCTGCCTCCACCCACAGATGTGCTGGGGGAGGCGCGCGACTCTGGCTTGGAGACCGGCTGGCTCTTGATGATGAAAGGCGGCCCGATCTTGGAAAGCTGGATCTATAAGGGGGGAGAGGGAAAGAGCGTGTTGGTCCGTGGTCACCGAGGAGACGCATGCACACAACAGCAGCTGCATTTTCTCATCATGTGGCAGGAGCTACCCCCCAAGTCCCCGATGGGCCTTCAGGGTACAGAGGGGACAGGACACGCAGCATGGGTGTGGGGATTAAACATTTTAATCTCTGTTTTCACGCTCTGAAGACATCAACCCGGTGATTCCATTTGGAAAGGAGATGACGCATCGTTCTAATGCCTCTTATAGATGGAAACCAAGTCCAGCCTGTTAAAATGAGGCCAGCTGCCGAAACCGGTTTGGCTCAGTGGATTGGCCCTGCCGATTTAAGGGTTCTTCTGGGTTCGATTCCGGTTAGGGGCATGTACCTTGGTTGCGGGCACATCCCCAGTAGGGGGTGTGCAAGCGGCAGCTGATCGATGTTTCTCTCTCGTCGATGTTTCTGACTTTCTATCCCTCTCCCTTCCTCTCTGTAAAAAAATCAATAAAATATATTTGAAAAAATGAGGCTAGCTAACAAGACAATGAGGTTAACTAATAGAGAGGTTTAGCTTTTCAATGATCTTCCTTGCTGCCTTGAAAATCTGGGACCCTAACTCTACTTGAGTTTATGTGTCTTAATTACACACACAAACACACACACACACACACACACACACACACACACACTCCCCTCTAGCCAGGGGTCAGGAGAGGAATTGTCATCCTGACTTTATTCAGAGAACCATTGTGATGCTATGCAAATCACAGTGTCCTTCAGTGTCTCCAGCACCCTCCCCGAGCCAGAGACCCCAGCTGTGTGTCCTTGTTTTTATGCATGCTAGTATCGCCCACACCTGCTGCTTTATACACATGTAATAAGCACACACAAAAAGTCTGTGAACTCAGATGTAGAGTGGGACGAGTTACTTCCGTTCCAGTTCCTTCACAGGACTGTTAGAAAGATGAAAGTCTGGTTTTCTGCCTCTAAAAGGAAGTATGAGGCAGTTTCTTTTGATCCTGGTAACCGACAATTTGCTGAATTTCATAAATGTCCCAACCCACACCGTTCACCTACTCATGCTAATGAGGAGATGAAGTCATGGCCAATCAGGAGGCACAAGACCTAACAACCCACACACCATAGCAATGCCTACGATTCTCCAGTCATGGAGAACAACCTAGATCATAGGCTGGTAGAGCTAGAAGGGACCTCGCTAAGGCCTCATTGTACTCTGGAAGAAACTGGAAGTAATGTAGATTGCCATTGGGCCAGATAGCACTAAGCCTCAGGGAGAGCCTTTGGGTTCCCCGTTCAGAGCTGTTGGCATGCCCTCTATGTCCATGCTCCCCCCTACAGAAAGCTTTCATAGAAAACCTCTCTCTTCTTAACACCTGTATAGTCACATTATAAACACCTGACACACACTACAGGATCATGTCACGCTGGAATGAGGCTGTGGAACGCTGACAGATGGAATTACCTTCCTGAGCTACCTCATTTCTCATTTTCAAACTTGAGATGTCTCCCTTCTAACTCAACTGCTCCAAAGTGAAGGCGAATTCAGAGAGGGAATTCAGGGTTTCCTTTTCAAGATTTCCCTTAGTGCGAGAAATGTAAAACATTAAAAAACTAAGCCTCAATACACTTAAGACCTCAAGACCAAACAAACACACCAAGTACACTTGTACTATCTACCTATTTATCTGTCTTCACATACTTAGAAAATAAGCTTTTGGCAAAAAAAAAAAAAAATATATATATATATATATATATATATGTGTGTGTGTGTGTGTGTGTGTGTGTGTGTTTAAAAAGATTTCCTATGAAAAGCATGCTAGTATTTTTCTTTCCGTTGCTTCAGAAATTAAAACACATAGCAGTGTTTTATGTTCACCTTTTACATCTCTAGAATCTCATTTACTAGGGACTGCTTTATTGAACAATAACTACAGCCACACTCTTAAAAGCCAACCTGATGGTGATGATGAGTCGCATATAAAAAGGTGTCAGAGCACAGCAAATAAAAAAGAGATTCTGAAAAGCAAAGCTTGAGTGTGTTTATGATTCTAGACCAATCCTAAGTGGAACAATCCATTTTTATTGTAGAGCAATATAAATGGACTCAGATAAAAGAACCACCTACATTTAAATTATAGTGGGTAGAATTTTTTTTTGTATTAAACAGACTTTCTTTGAATTATACTTAATTTTCAGTTTATCAGGAAGAGCCGACTTATATAAAAAACGGATTGTATTTGTCTGCATGTTTTCCAAGAGTTAAAAATCTACTGGGATCAAAAGAAAATATTTACATAGAAATGTGTGTCCACAGGCTTTATGTTTTATGTGAAGTTAAATACCTCTTTCACTAGCTCAGAAAGAAAAAAAGATTTGTATGCCTATATATCTACTGCATTTCCCTTCAGGGTTCACAAAGCAATTTCATTGATTCGTTGAAGGAAATTTAATGAGGCCCTTCCAAAAGCCAGGTCCCTCTCTGCGAGGCAATGGCGGAGCTCGATGTTTGTTGGAAAATGAATGAAGGGATAACAAGTACCTTCATCTCTTTAGTGCATGCCTCGAATTTCTGACTGCTTTCTCTAGTTCTTCTGAACTTTGAAAGGCCACGAAATTGGTTTGCAAATTTTCCCAAGTTTTTTCAGTGCTCTTGTCCTATACCCTGGAATCCCCCCGGAGACCCTGCATCTCAGTGGCCTGTGGGCAAGTCTCAGGCCCTGTTCTCCCTCTCCACTTCGTCTCCCTTAAATGCTTGATACATACATACGTGCATCAAAACTCCTATGAGCTCACCTGTGCACAGTCTTACAAAGGACCCCTTCCTATGAGACTGGTGCCGGGAGAGTCTGATGATCAACTGCTACATACAACTCAGAAGGAGCAAAATGGCATTTCTTTTGGGGAAACTCAGTTTCTAAGTAGGGAAAGCCTGTGTACGGAAGTGCCTTTCCCCCCCCTTCCTCATTTTTGTAAAATGCCATACCTTGAGAGGAGGGACCCTGGGCTCTTCTCTCGGGGGCTGCTCCTTCTCGGCCGGGCTGCTGGCTGCCGCGTTCCGGGGGGACGGGTCATCTTCAATCCTCGCCCGCTTTTCCTTGCAGATCCCGAAGCTGTGCTGCTCGGCCGTCTTCCTCTTCGCTATCTCGGACTCCCTGCTCTCGTTTCTCCCGCCATCCGGCGACTTGGAGGGCTCTGACAGCTTGGAAGCGTACGGGGTCTCCAACCGGTTCTGGGAGCTTCCTTGCTTCTGGGTTTTACCTCTGGAGCCTTCCGGAAATGAAGCCTTCTCCCCCGGGGAGACGCACTGCTGGTCCTGTGCCTTCGCTGGTGGGAGCTCATTTCCCAGACTCTCTGTCTCTTCGGAAAAGACAGATGGTTCCAACGGTGGAGATGCCCCTTTCCTTTCAGTTCTCGGCAGGACGTTCTGATTTTTCCCTTGGATGACTTCTGCAGGATGAGGTTCGGGAATCGGAGCAGGATAGGGCTTCTCTGTCTCAACATGTGACTGACAGGGCTGCTGGGCCAGAGGCTTGCTGTGGAGTTCTTTGCATGGAAATGCTTCGGGAGCAATGGAAGGGCCCAGATTGGCGGGCTCCGGAGTGGTCGATGGAGTCTTCTGCTGAGACAGACGGCTCTCTCCCAGGGGCTGAGCAGGGCCAGAGCCTTCGTCTTTCTGTGGAGAGGGTGGTTCTTCGGATATGGAAGGGGACTTCCTTAGCTGATGCACCGTTCTTTCACTCGGGGAAGAAGTAGAAACTGGGGGTGTTTCCGAAGGAAGTGGCAGACTGGGTGCGAAAGTGGTCTCGGGTGTGAGAAGCATGGAAGACACGGAGGACGTTTCTGACGCCAGCGGCAAATCGGACATGGGTGATGCCTCTGATGCTAAAGGTACGTTGGATACGGGGGATGCTTCCGAGGTTAGAGGTAACGTGGACATCAGCGATGCTTCTGATATTTCAGGTGACGTGGATACGGGAGACGTCTCTGATATCAGAGAGGCATGAAGGTTTTCATCAGCGGGCTTCCTCTGATTGTATTTGTCTGCGTTTTCAGTGCTGGATGCCTCAGAACAAAACGTTGTCTCGAGAGAGGCTGGCGTGCACGATTCTTCGGACGTAGACTGGGTCTCCCCGCCGGGGGAGGGCGTGCTGGTGCGGGCTCCCGCTGGGCTCTCAGAGGAGAAGGAGGTTTCGGAGATGCAAGCGTTTTCAGAAAGCTGTTCCTCAGGATCGCTTTGTAGCTCCATCTCTACAGAGACCCCTTGCTTTGGAAACTGGCCTTCTAGAGGAGATGACCCTGTTTTCATTTTTGGAGTACTGGTCTCTATTTCAGTTTCTGGCTCCTTATGTTCGGTGTCATTGAGGTGAGTCACGGAAGAAGTGGAAGGGATGAGAGAGTCACAGACTTCTAGCTGCTCGATGACCACTGACATTTCTTCCTGGGGAGATTCGGATTTCTCTTCCACCTTAAGTTCAAGATGAGGCACAGTCTCTAACGCTTCGTTCATTATAACACAAGATTCCAAGTTTTCTTCAGGGATTGCTATCTGGGGCGCTTCATGAGCACCGGCTGGAATTTCAGATTCCTCCAAAAATTCAGGTATTGCCTTATGATTTTCATCCTGGCATTCACAGATACTGGTCTCCACCTCTTCTGCAATTTCCTCTTGAATCACAGCTTCTTCAGGGATCAGGATATCCTCTGATTCTGACTCTGCCATTACCTCTTTTCCTTCGTCTACCATGGGGCAGAGCCCAGCACAGAACTCGGGCTCTGCAGAAGCTGGACTTTTCGTGATTTTTGGCTGTTGTTCTTCCGAGGGAGCCTGTGAAGAAAGACCTGGAAGACTTGAGGTCCCACATGAAGAACTACTTTCAGCTCCATCACTGTTTGGTCCAGCAGTGAGCTTTGTAGATTCCTCCCTTGACATGCCCAACCTGCACAGAAATTGGAAACGTTGTTATTCAACCACAAAATGCAAGAGGCACAGTTTGATCTCTCACAAATATAGTATTTAATAAAAGCAAATGCATCACATGAACTTTATAATCACTAAGTAACATGCTCAATTTATATAAGCTAGTTCATAATGACTTGGTGTTTCTACTTTATAATCATAACTATTTTTGGTTAAGACAGATATAGATTTTCATTCTATAAGCAAAGAGATATAAACTTTACCAACTGTTTGTAAAAGGAATAAGAAAATTACATAGTATAAAAGATTAGAAAATATGGGCAGAAAAGCAAAAAAAATGTGTAAGATCTAAGATTTTTTTAAGTCATAAAGTGGAAATCTGTCACTCTAGAAGAAAATAACAGCCTTCGAAGGATGCACCATAACCAGATAATTAAGATCCATGGGAGACGGGCATGTTGTAAAATCTAGACAATGAAATGACTTTTCAAGAGTAAGTTCTCTTAAATCAATTAAAGAGCTGTTGCTCAATCACCTTATTTCAGAATCTAAGCATCAAACCTAAGACAACATGGAAATTTCTCTAAAGAATAAATGTATTTGGGGTCATCAGAGTGGATTCTGCTAGACTACATTTGTGTGAGGCAAGACGAACTCTTTCATGTAGACCTCTTACTGTAAAAAGATTCTATTAAAATAAAGATTAAGAAATAATCCAGCCTAAGGTTCAGGTCATCAGGCAAAGTTAATCAGGATTACAATCAAAGATACTGGGAATCACTGTTTCCTGTGATACGAAGCTACCAGATCAGCATCAGCTAGCAAGGGAATAGGACCATCTAAGTGCATCACATTAGAGCACCTCGGGCAATTACAGAGATAAGCAGGAGAAAGACCATTTCCAGAATAAGAAACGCGGCTGAAATACAGCTCTAATAATATCGATTCAGGAGAACACCTCTGAGGAATCTTCAACCTTTTACTTAAATTAAATCCTCAAAATGAAAGGGAAATAAGTTGAATACACTTTGTGGGTGTTTGATCATTGCCTTCTTTACTGAAAATTAGATAGAAGATGCTGCTTTCATCTTCTTTTGAGTCTCTTTTCTTTCAGCTTTCCCTAAGATGGGTTCAAACTATCATTTATAACTATACTGTACTGAGAGGAACAGAATAGCTACATTACAGACAAATTTAAAGCAGAATTATCAGCCAGAAATAAGGTATTTGGGGGCTAGGTCAAGCAGGGATACCAGGCCAGATACTAAATTAAGTGTAGAACATACAGAATCTATCCACTAGCAGCCAAATCTCTGCTCGTTAATTACTGATAATGTTATTAAATATATTTAACATTACTATATATGTGTGTATGCGTGTATATATATACACGCATACACACACACATATATATATGTATGTATAGACGCATGCATATGGTATATAGGGTATCCCAAAAATGTATACAGACTTTGAATAATTATGAATTCCAATGCGTTAAATCTGGAAATAAAAAAATCAACTGAGCTATCAGAAAAAATGTGTATATACACTTATAAATCATACAGGTCATGTAGAAATCATATAAATCATTTAGAAAACAGCACTGCGTAAAATATGCCTATGTCAACATTTTATTTTCATGGGAAAATAGACTCAAGATGGCAAAAGGCATAGAAAGAAGAGGCTTAGACCACACCACATAACCACACAAAGGAAACACTGCCCTCAGAAATCTAAATTGCGAATCAGAACAACTCTTATAATTCTGAGTTAGCATATACGTGGGTGATTTCTAAGTAACTAAAACAAATATACTCAGCACTATATCACAAGCAGAGTAAGCCAATAAGAACCATCATAAAGACCTCAAACAGAGAGAAAAAACAGAATCAGACAGATTCAACCAGAAGTGAATGTGGATAGCAACATTTCAGGAAAAACTTAGAGCAATGAAAAGGCACATGGTGTCAGTCAAGTGAAAATGTGTGTTTCTAGGGGAAAATCCCTCACAAGTTGGGGAAATGTGGGTAGTCTGAAAGTAACAAAACTAGAAGGGCAGTCAATGAAATGTCCAGAACACATCTGTCATCTGATATGAAATCAAAGACGGGGAAAAGCAAGCAAGAAGTCCAGTAACTTTAAGAGATATAAACTCTATGAGAACTACAGCAAGAAAGGGGTTCAGTTATAAAGAACTGTTTGCATTTGGAGCTCAATTCCTGAACCAGGAGGTCACGGTTCGATTCCCCGTCAGGGCACATGCCCTAGTTGCAGGCTCCATCCCCAATGGAGGGCGTACAGGAAGAAGCTGACCCATGATTCTCTCTCATCATTGATATTTCTACCTCTCTCCCCCTCTCCCTTCCTCTCTGAAATCAATAAAAATATATATTTAAAAACCTATGTGTATGAATTTTTCTAGGAAGAATTTGTAAGATTAAGACACTGAGCAAACTACTTAGCCATGCCTTATAAATCAGGAAAAATTAAGGTTCACTGTCCTTCCATTTTGGACACCGTTTTTAAAATTTTTTTAATAGATTTTTTACAGAGAGGAAGGGAGAGAGCCAGAGAGTTAGAAACATCAATGAGAGAGAAACATCCATCAGCTGCCTCCTGCACGCCCCCTACTGGGTATGTGCCCACAACCAAGGTACATGCCCTTGTCCGGAATCGAACCTGGGACCCTTCAGTCGCAAGGCCAACTCTCTATCCATTGAGCCAAACCAGTCAGGGCACTGGACACCATTTTTAAAATATAAGGAAAATAATGCTATCCACCTTACAGGATTGTTGGGAGAATTACGTGAAGTAACATTAGCAAAACTCTTAGAAACTTGTCATGGCCAGAGTAGGCGCAATGATTATTTGTCGGAGGAAGGAAAGCTACATGGACTCTGGAAGGTAGGCCTTCTGAGGACAGATCCAGGAAGCTCTCAGATGCCTGCACCGCTGGCATGTCGGACGGTGTCTGACCTTGAGGAGATGTTGGATAAATGTTGGGTTCATAAGAAAATGAGCCCAACACCAATAATAACTCAGGACCAGCGTGTTGGAGGTAACCGCCACAGTTATGCCTCTGCCGTTACAGAAGAGTGCTCCCAACATTCCGTTCGTCAGACGAGGGTGCTGAGGGTGGCCTCCACTCCTAGGCATGCCCGATCATTGCGTCTGGGATGGTCTGGAAACCTGAACCCATTTTTCAAAGCTCCAGTGAGGACCGGATACGGCCAGGCTTGAGTAACACGGCCAGTGACTATCTGTGAAGGCATGCAACTAGCCCGCCACATTTTTGCTTTTTGAAAAAAAAGATGGTAATTATCTTCTTTTACTCTTTGCTTAAATATGTTTATGTATCCAAGGCCTTCCTACTCAAGAGCACCGCTTTGGGGCCAGTCGCTAAAGGCTGGCAACTGGGTCAGGAGGCCGGCAGGCATGCGATTCCTTTCCGCGAAGAACGCCTGTGTGCCGCCCCTTCTGATGCTTTTTCCTCTTTTTTGGGGGTACGAGGGGGGCGGTTGTGAAATGAGGCCAAAGGGGCACAGGTTTTGTTACCTACATGACCTCCGTATCTTTTACACAAAATAACACCGGAGCATTAATCTAAGCATTACTTGTGTACATGGGAGTTAAAGCTCAAATTCCTCGACTTAAGTAGGATCTCAAGTTACTGTCAGTTGTCAGCTTTTTTTTAAAAAAAAATTTAATATATTTTTAATGATTTCAGAGAGGAAGGAAGAGGAAGGGAGAGATAGAAACATCAATGATGAGAGAGAATCATTGATTGCCTGCCTCTTGCATGCCTCATACTGGGGATCAAGCCTGTAACCCAGGCATGTGCCCTTGACTGGAATCGAACCTGGGACCCTTCAGTCCCCAGGCGAGCACTCTATCCACCGAGCCAAACTGTCTAGGGCAGTTGTCAGCTTCTTAATCCCTCCTCCTTCTAGGGATTGGATGGTGTCCGAGATGCCGATTCTGCTCAAGTACAAGATATATGTCCTGCTAACTGTGAAGCAATGGATAGATACTTTCAATTTGGTTCCATCACTACCATGCTATGTGTGGCCAGTAGTATTTTGAAAAGAAACACACACGATAAAAATAATAACTTAAAACCGGTTGCACCCGCAGAGAAAGATGGATTGAGTGAAGGGTAACACCTCAAGCTCCCCCCGACATAAAGACTAAACAGATATATATGCATAGTCAGGATTTTGGGGGAAATGTGAGAATTAATTCTAAGGTAGTCATTAATAAAAATAACTTGGATTAATAAGACTGGAGATTTTTACTAAAATCCAGTTAAGAAAGCCAAAATTGACTTCCATGGGACTTCATGCTGTTTTCAGTCCAAAATGAATTTTCATGGACAAGTTATAAGCCCTTGGAAATGCACTTTTAATAACTTAAGTGCTGATATACCACTCAAATTTTCCCTGCAGTTTCTTACATGGAGGGACTACTGCCTTTTATCACAGGTTTATTGAGTTTTACAGCATATGAGTATGCTATGCGAAGCTGAGAATTACATTTCCTTCTCAGAGAAATGCGAAAAAATGCTCTAGCACTTACTTTTCTCCATAAAACCTTTCAAAGAATTTTTCTTTCCAAGGTTCTGTTTTCTTTTCCTTCTCAATTTCTTGCCTTATCCGCAATTGCATTTCTGGCGTAAACTCTCCTAGAAAGAAAAGGCTTATAGATTGAGTCAAAGGAGCCACATCGCTTGCCAATTAATAAAGAAAACATGTCATTAACCTGAGTAGACTTTTATGGACGTTGAAAACTAAAAGCAGACTACCGGTCATGTTTCTACAGCTTCTCTTTTTATGAGCATCACTCAAACAGTCATTGAGGCCCAGATGAATGTAAAGCATTTAGCATATGTCCTGCTTGCTCAGGGCTGGGAATGAGAGGGACCCACTGTCCTTAGCGAAGTCTGTCTGGCTATAATATGATGTCAAAACCCCTGGAGAGGATACATGTACTAAAAATATAGAAGGGAAAGCATATACTTGTGCCTAAATCTCTTAGAAAAGGCCACGTACTGGAACTGATTTAAAAAAAATATTTATTGTTGAAAGTATTACATATGTCCCCTTTCTTCTCCAACTGACCCCTTCTAGCCTGCCCCTCCCCCCTATCCCTCCCCAACAGGCCCTCACCACCCTATGGTCTGTGTCCATGGGTTATGCACATATGCATACAAGGTCTTTGGTTGATTTCTTCCCACCCACTGCCTTCCCTCTGAGATTCCACAGTCTGCTGGAACTGATTCTTGAGTTAGCTTCTCAAAGAGGATCCAGCCTCATAAAGTAATTAACTCAGAAGGCAGAGAGATATGAATATGTATATGCATGTTCTTCTGAGTGGACCACTGTGCATAGATCATAGGATGAAACGCAATAGGAAAGGCAGGCTGCTGCCAGTGACCCAAGGTGTGTTCTAAAGAGAGCTCTGAATGTTTGCTGTCAGACACAGAGGGAGGTGCTGGTGATGGTTCATGAGGGATAAATCTGGCCAAAGAAGCAGAAAACAGGGCGAAGGACCCCCCCCCCCCCCAGCCAGTAGCTCAATGACTACCACAGAGGAGAGATGGGAAGTGCAGTCAGACAACAGCTGGGACCGGGAAGGGGACTCAGACGCACAGCACCGTTAACACATCATGGCCAGATGGACGTTGGCAGATAGAAGAGGATCCAAGACACTGTCAAGGTTTAAAGGGAGAGAGCTGTGAGGAGAAGGTGGTGATGTTAGCCTTGAGAAGGCAGAAGGAATCGGAGAGATTACAGGGAAGATGGGGAGTTCAGCATTGGCCTGTTGGTTTTAAGGTGCCTGGTACCAGCCAGGGGATCCAGTAGGCGCTAGGACGAGAACACCAAGGAACAAGAAAGAGGAGTGAGAGCCAGAGGTGGGCATTTTCAGCAGACGGGCCATTTTCAGCGAGGGGAATGAGGCTGGGTAGAGACTATGTGTACATTACAAAAGAAAATGTCAGGGAAGAGAATGGTATTGTTTATTTACTGTACTCTTTAGAGGAAAGAAGAGGGGATCGGAAAGAAGCCGAGAAATGGCCGTCAGAAAGGCAGCCTTAGGAAGAGATGTCACCTTTATTATGAATGCCCACAGGGGATGGTTTCCGGTTGGATGGGATAGAAGGCACATGAGAAACTGGAATGGAAACATGACCTGTAAGGACTGAGGAGAGGGAATTGCACTTGGCCATTAGGAAGCCATCCGTACTACCTAGGAAAGATGATGTCACTGTGTACAGTGAGGCCACACCCAACTATGGCAAGCTGAGAGGGTGAGGAAATTAAGCATGGTGGGTCACATTGATATTGTTGGTCTTTTAAGAAGCCTGGTGACAAAAGGAAGGATAAAGTGGTGGCTTCAAGGGAAGGAAGTATTAAAAGAAGATTCCTTATGCCCCAGGACATTAATCCTATTTAATAAAACAGTAATATGCAAATTGACCATACCTCTACTACATCCCACAAGCCATGCCCACAAGGCACACCCACAAGCCAATCAGGAGCAAGTATGCAAATTAACCCAACTGAGATGTTATGTGGCCATGGAGAGAGCAGGAGGGAGGCTTGGGTTTCCTTGGCGATGGAGGAAGCCAAGCTTTCCACACACCCTGGCTAGCCCAGGCCTCCACTCAATGCTATAAAGTTTCAATTATAGAAGATACATAAATCCCAACGGAAATGGAGGCAGCCATGGAGCTGGAGAGAGCAGGAGGCTAGGGTTGCCCTGGCAATGGAGGAAGCCAAGTTTTTCATAACCCTGGCCTGCCTTGGCCTCCGCTTAAGGCTATAAAGTTTCAATTATGGAAGATAAATAAATCCCAGGTGAAATGGTTGCAGCCATGGAGCGAGCAGGAGGCTTGGCTCCACTCTAGGCTACAAAGTTTCAATTGTAGAAGATAAATAAATCCCAGATACCAGGGCCTCCACTTGGGTCGCCGGGGTCTGCCTGCAAATCAGCACAGGCCCCTCATCCAGGCCACCCCACACCCCAAAGGAAACCTCATCCTGATCCAGGACACTCTTCAGGGCAAACCAGCTGACCCCCACCCATGAACCAGGCCTCTATCCTATCTAATAAAAAAGTAATATGCAGATTGACCATCACTCCAACACACAAGATGGCTGCCCCCATGTGGTCAAAGATCCTGCTGCCATGTGGACACAAGATGGCCACAACAAGATAGTCAGCAGGAGAGGGCAGTTGGGAGGGACCAGGCCTGCAAGGGAGGGAAGTTGCAGGTGATCAAGCCTGCAGAGGGGGGAAGCATTTAGGGGTGACCAGGATGGCAGAGAAGGGAAATTGGGGGCAACTGGGACTGCAGGGAAGGGCAGTTGGGGAGAACCCAGGCCTGCAGGGAAGAGCAGTTAGGGGTGACTGGGCTGGCAGAGGAGGGAAGTTGGGGGCAACAGGCTGGCAGTAGAGCAGTTAGGCATCAATCAGACTGGCAAGGGAGTGGTTAGGGGGTGATCAGGCTGGCAGACAGAAGCGGTTAGAGGCAATCAGGAAGGCAGGCAGGCAAGCAGTTTTGAGCCAACAGTCCTGGATTGTGAGAGGGATGTCGACTGCCCATTTAGGCCCGATCTCGGTAGGATGGGGCCTAAAGGGGCAGTTGGACATCCCTTGACGTGTCCCAGATTGGAGACAGTGCAGGCTGGGCTGAGGGACACCTTCCACACCCCATGCACAAATTTCATGTACCGAGCTTCTAGTAGGATATAAAATGCATCAAACAAGTAATTAAATTGAGCACTCCCCCCCCCCCCAATATCTTGCTATAGAAACATTTTTATTATGTTCCAGATAACATCACACTTTCTTCAAAAATGTCTGATATCAAAGATGCCAAGTGTAACAAGAGAATTGGTGAAGTCCCTTGGAATAGAATGTGAATTTCTATTAAGTTAAAGTAGACTCCAGGTTAAAAAGATTGGAAAGCAGAGGAAGATGCAAGTTCAGTACAGCGTATGTACTCAAATATGGCAAGTAGGAACGGGAAACAGGCATTTACCTTCTGCCAGGCGCTGCTTCCATCCTTGTGCTGCATATGCAAAGAATTCATTATTTAGAGCTGAAGTGCTGAGGCGTAAAATTCCATCATTTCCCATCTAGAAAATAAGCCGGAAAAACAAGATTCCATGAGGACTAATTCAAAGGCAACGTATGCAGGAAAGAAGCAAAAACTGAGGATGAGAGAGAGAGAGAGAGAGAGAAGGAGGGAGGGAGACACTGTGCATGCAGGTAGGAGGGAGGAAAGGAGCCCAAGGAAAGAGGACCCTCCAGTGTGAGAGGCGCACTGTTCACAGCAACTGGTGCCAGGACAAAACCCACCCACCCACAGGAGACCCTGCTGGGCACTTCTGTTATTGGTAGGGAGTAACATGAATGGCCTGTTTGGTTAAGTAGTATTGGCCTGGGGACCAAAGGGTCGCAGGTTCAGTTCTAGGTCAAGGGCATGTGTCAGGCTTGTAGGTTCTATTCCTGGCCCAGTTGGGGCATGTGCAGGAGGCAACCAATTGATCTCTCTCTTTCTCAATCTCCTGCCTCGCCCCCCCCCACACACACTCACTTTCACTCTCTCTAAATATCCTTGGGTAAGGAGCACAGTAAATAAAGTAATAAAGTCAGTTTTATAGGTTTATTCTAATACTAGGAGCCCAATGGATGAAGACTCGTGCTAGAATGGGCTTTCCTTTCCTTGGCTGCTGGCATTGCCCTTCCACTCTGGCCCAGCCCCTTTCTGCTCAGGCCCTGAAGACATCTCTTTCTGCTCCGAGAGTGCCTCTTTCTGCTTCGGCCCTGCCTTCCCACGCTGCCAGAGGCTCTGAGAGACTGGGGGTCGGGCAGAATGCCTGACTCATTGCCTTGATGACGACGCAAGCATCCAGCCCCCATCACTCGGCACCTGTGTATGCAAATTAAGCACTATATTTGTTGGGTTAATTTACATATCACTCCTGATTGGCTGGTGACATAGCGGAGGTATGGTCAATTTACATGTTTGTCTATTATTAGGTAAGACTAGAGGCCTGGTGCATGAATTCGTGCAGGGGTGGAGTCCCTCTGGGTAGCCTTCAGGGATTGGGCCAAAACCCTCAGTCCAACGCCGCCTGCAGCTCTTACCTGCCATTCCTACTCTTCCCGGCCCCACTGTGCCTGCTGCGGGCTCGCACCCAATCAGTCCCTATCAGGGGCGGATCACACTGCTGCAGCAGTGCTCAGCAGCCATCAGCCCGGTATTTGGTGCCCTCCCAAAGGGAGTGGCCTGAAGGATCAGGTTGAATCTGATTCTCTTACATACCCCAAGGGGTCCCAGATTGCACAGGCCAGGTTGAGGGACCCCAACAGTGCATGATAGGGCCAGAGAGGGACCCTGGGAGGGCTCCAGGGTATGTCCGGCTCATCTCGCTCAGTCCTGATTGGCTGGATCCCAGCAGCAATCTAACCTACTGGTTGGAGCATCTGCCCCCTAGTGTTCAGTGCATGTTATAGAAGCGGTTGAGTAGACTTGGCATATCATTAACATATTACTCTTTGATTGGTTTCTCTGTCGTTCAGTCTATTTGCATATTACCCTTTTATAATATAGGATGCCTCAGACTGTACCAAATAAAACATGGACATATGTTTCTACCTTTAGATTAGGTTTTATAAATGAATTTTCTACAGTGTGTGAAAACTAAAGAAATCGGCCTGATCACTTGGATTCGTTTGCTGTCCAAGGTTTAGACAACAAAAGGTTATGAAATATATTAAAACAAGTACACCCACACTATCACACCTACCCTGTACCCCTCTTTCTACTGTTACTGCCTCTTTGGATGCACACAAAATCAGATATACAGCAAAGATTAAAATATGTGCAACCGCACGCCACTAGCCTTTTCCTCAAATACACTAACTTTTTAAAAACTCGAGTATACAAGAGATTCAGGTTAAGTATCACCCAACTGGATGCTTTTAACTTTCCAACTAGTTACTGTGTCTTCTCTGGGCGTGGAGTCCGCTGGCTGGCCAAGGAAACTGAGGATGTCTTGTCCTTGGCTGGCTCCTTACAGAGAGCGAAGGTAAGACATATACACAGGTAGGCCACGCCACAGCATCAGACAGGTGGGGAGAGCTTCACACCAGAGGTGACCTGGGTACAGGGTCTGGAGAGGGGACAGTCTGAGACGGAGTGGGGTTAGGGGTGCAGCACAGAGTGGACGGACTGTCAGAGAGTGTGAGCCTCGCTGTGGAGGCAGGGCACTGTGGCCGGTCAGAACTGGCCTGTGTGTGAAGGTGTGAGGATGCTCTATGCAAGCCTGCTACGCCCAGGCCCTGCACACGGCAGCTCCAATCCCATATGCACGATTTCCTCTCTCCCGGGTGCATGCTTCTTACATCCTACCTAATCTCGAATTAGTCCCTGCTACCTGGAAACACACGGAAAGGTTTCTTATCCCCGCATTCATTTTGTCTGTGGTCTTCTCTACACTCCAGCTTTGTCCACAGACATGTGACGCCTATTTTAAAAGTTAACTCAAATAAGCCTTCGGGAATGTGTGAGCGAAACCACCAAGCGGCAGCCGAGCATGCACTCTAAAAGTAAATGTATACTTGCTCCTCTAAACTGGATCCTGGCCAGTCAAATCCAGAAACAGCAACATTGCAAACCAATGTGAGAAATGCCGAAGGCCGCTATCACGTCTACAGAAAGGTATAGATTTGAGATCCCGTGACTCTTCATCTACAAAACATTCATCTAAGTTTCACTCTAAGTTTCTTCATCTAGGAAACACTAACATATTGAATACCCTGGGAAATTTCAGCACACTTTCATTCATTCACTCGTTGTTTACTCAATTATCTCACCTGTATTCAGCAGACACTAAGCCACTCATAGGAAGGCAAAGACCGACCCCTGTATGGGTGTTGGCAATAAGGAAAAAGCCTCTGCCCTTGTGTTGTGAATATGTTCTACATGTAGCAGATGCTTCTGGTCTCTCTGCATCTCCTCCAGCCACCAGCGTCCGGCACAGCTGCACGGTACAGCTTTATTACCCACCACCATCTCACCTCATTCATGGTCTCGCTATAGCCCCAAGACATGAGTACATAAATGCCCAGCCTTCCCATCTTCTGATCGGACAAATCTAGGATATACTGTTCTCTGGAACGCAGAATACGCACTGAACCAATGGATGGGATGAAGGGGTGAAGGGCTTCGGGGCTGAGGAGGTAAAGGCACTGGAAGAGTATTTCAGGCCCGGCTGCCATGAGTGGCAACCCAGGAACCAGGAGGTCATGGTTCCATTCCCGGTCAGGGCACATGCCTGGGTTGCAGGTTCAGCCCCAAAGATGGGCATGCAAGAGGCAGCTGATCAATGACTCTCTCTCATCATTGATGTTTCTCTCTCTCCCTTCTTCTCTGAAATCAGTAACAATGTTTGTTTTAAAGATTATTGCAGGAGACGCTATACACTCTCAGGCTGATGCTGGGCGCTGGGTGAATGACAAAGGCAGCTGGGCTGGTTAGAGGGCCGCAGGGGCTGTGATCAGGATGGCTGGCAAACAGTAAGGATGAGAGAGAAGAGACGCCTCCAGGGAGTCTGACGTGTTCTGTGAATATTGACTCTGAGTATTTGTCCTTGCGGTCTGGGCATGGTGAGCAAAAGCAGGTCCACTTAGGAAGACGAAGGAGGAAGAGTTTTTCTTATCGCACGGATTCTGATAGACTAGTAGGTGGAAGGCATGCTCGCTCAAAGGGTAAAGGAGTTTGTTGCTGTGGAGTGCATGTGTGCACCGAAGGTGGCAGAGGTGGACTTTTCTCCACCTGAGGTTATGCATGGTGCCGCCGACCCCTCTGTGGCCAGCGCAAGGCCCAGTCTAATGCAGGCACTCGGTAAATGCAGGAAACCAGTCATTACCTCACCAATAGAGATGTAAATAGAACAAACAAGAAACCTGGTCAAACCTTAATGGATCTGTTTACTCACCGCTTAGGTGAGACATCGGTTGCTCAAGTAGATGCCCTCTTTAGTCTTATGTTAAGTCTGAACTATTCACATATTGTTTAGGTGACACGTTGGTAGTTGAAGAAGCTTCCACGTATTAGTCTTATGTTAACTCTCGCTGGTTGGCTCATTGTTGGAATTTCCTGACCTAAAGGACATGGGTGTATCACACAGCCCTAATAAAAGGGGATAGGAAAACCAGAGCGGTGGTGTCCTCCCCCTAGAGGTGGACTCCCTCCTGGCCCCCAGTATTCCCAAAACGGATGCTTTTCCAGTCTCTCTTCCTTTGTGTGTGGCCTTCTCCAGATCCCGAACCCTGACCTGGGAACCCTGGACACGCAGGAAGTGAAAAAAATTATCACAAGTCAATGCTTATGCCATGGCCCTTGCTTTCTGTAGTGACAGCCTGAAACTTTAACTCCAGGAGCTGATAAGCAAGGTTTTCATTTCGTGTTTTTCTGCCAGGCCAGGGACATGATTAGCTGTTGATTGAAATGTCTGCATTATTTTAAGACACTACCAGTTCCAGACCAGCTCTGACAGAGTCTGAAAAGGCAAGGCGCTGTGCAATAAACACATTCGAGAATACGGAAGCTGGCCCTGGAGGAAATGTTTGTCCTTTAAAACAGAGAAGTCATATTAACCGCCAGGTTCCCGGCCTGTAGCAAATGGCACAATTAAACACTGGAGCTAAATTAGACTTAGGAAATAGATGCTACTAAAGCTTTTAAAATACGCTATTAATTTTATGGCCTTTAAGAAATACTGTCCGAGACATAACCTTTTAATGAGCTGGAACAATAAACATTTCTGAAATGATTATTTATTTATTTATTTATTTATTCATTACCGAGCTATACATTCTTGTTTGCCTGGATTACCCTTAATGGAAATGTTAATTCTAAAACTCCCCCTTGTTGCTTTCTCTTCTAATAAAATATCTAAGCTATTGATGAGTACGCCCCCTTTTAAATTAGGAGAAAAACTCTGGTCACACCGATGGCTCCGGAGGAGAATAAATATCAGTACAGGGAAACTTATTCAAGTAGAGATCCTTTTACAAATCTTACACTGTGGGTGAGTGTCTCATTTGCCTTTAGGATTGATTATATGAATATGCATTTTTATGGAATGAATGTCAGTGGGATTTAAGGGTGAAAAGGTGGCTATTTGCATATCACCCAATGTTTCAAGTTCCATGAATGTTACCTCTGTATAAGAAGATAACGTACATATGATAAAATCCCCTCACCCTCCACCGCATTCTTTATCACTCGTTCCCTATCTTGCGTTTCTTGTGAGTGACTCAGAGTGGTTCCTGCTGAGTGTGTGCAGGTGAGCCGACTGCGGCTTTAGATACCCTGTTCAGAACCCGCCTCTCTCATGCTCACCGCTGATAAGGGACATGGGAGCAGACACCTGAAGGAAGGGAGGAGGTGAGGCACACAGCCCTGGCCGGGTGGCTCAGTTGGTTGGGGCCTTGTCCCATACACCAAAGGTTGCAGGTTCGATTTCTGGCCAGGGAGCATGCCTCGATTGCGGGTTCCATCCCCAGTTGGGGAACTTTTGGGAGGCAAATGATGGATGTTCTCACAGCAATGTTTCTCTTTCTCTCACCCCCTTCCTCTCGCTCTAAAATCAATTAAGAAAACACACATACCCTCAGGTGAGGACTACAGGAAAAGAAGTGAGGCATGCAGCCATCTGGGGAGGAGTGGGCGACGTGAAGGAAGGAATAAAGGCAGAGGCCCTCCGGAGGGCTGCAAGGAGCCCCTAAATGCTGAGAAGACCTTGGAGAGTGGGAGGAACAGGAGCAGGGCAGGGGGCGGGGTAGGGGAGGACAGATCATGCTAGGCCGTGGGGCCCAACGGAAAGACTGGGTTTTCTCCGAGGGAGCTGGGAAGCTGGCGGAGGGCTTGGGCCTGGAAACTGCGAGGATCTGACATTTCAGAGGGCTTGCTCTGCCTGAGTGTGAGCAGTCTCTCAGAAAACAGATCTGTGTGAGCCACATATGTGATTTTAAAATATAGTTTTAAAATATATATGTGTATGTGTGTTTGTGTATATATATTAATATGTATATATTAATACATATATATTAATAACCAAATAACCAATAAACATGTCAATTGACCATACCTCTGCTAAGCCACCAGTCAATCAGGAGTGATATGCAAATTAACCCAACAAATATGGCGGCTATTTTGCATACACAGGTGCAGAGTGATGGGGGCGGGATGCCATTGCAACCACACAGGCTTGCTGCCCCACCCTTGGTCTTTCAGGGCCTCTGGGCAGCCTGGAAAGGTGCGGCCTGAGTGGAAAAGGGCTGGGCTGGAGTGGGAAGGCAGTGCCAGAAGCCAGGGGGAGCCCATTCTAGCACGAATCTTTGTGCCTTGGGCTTCTAGTGTGTGTGTGTGTGTGTGTGTGTGTGTGTGTGTGTGTGTGTGTATTATTAATTTCAGAGATGGAGAGAGGGATAGAAACATCAGTGATGAGAGAGAATCATTGATTGGCTGACTCCTGCATGCCCCCTACTGGGGATGTGCCTGCAACCGGGCTTGTGCCCTTGGCCAGAATCAAACCTGGGACCCTTCAGTCTGCAGGCCAACGCTCCAGCCACGGAGCCAAATCAGCTAGGGCATGATTTTAATTTTTCCAGTAATCATACTGAAACAGTAAAAGAAACCTGGGAAATTAATTTATTTCTAATTCAACTGATCCAAAATGTTCTTTTAGCATATAATCAGTTTGAAACATTGCTGAGATATTCTTCATGCTATTTGTACACTAATTCTTCAACATCCACTGTGTGTTTTTACAACACATCTCAATTCAGATCAGCCATATTTCTGCTGCTCAACAGCCACTGGTGGTTAGTAGCTTCTAAATTAGACAACATCGTTTTAGAAGATAAATCCTTACCAGGGACATGAGTAAGTAGTTATTGTAAAAGTCCTGGAAAATGACAATAGTAGTATGGACTAGGTCAGTGGTTGCCAAGCTCATTAGTCAACAGAGCCAAATATCAACAGTAAAACGATTGAAATTTCTTTTGAGAGCCAAATTCTCTAAACTTATACTTCTTATAATGCCACTTCTTCAAAGTACATGCCCAGGCCGTGGTATTTTGTGGAAGAGCCACACTCAAGGGGCCAAAGAGCCACATGTGGCTTGTGAGCCATAGTTTGCTGACCACAGGACTAGGGTGACAGCAGCACAGGCGGTAAGAAATATTTGGGTTCTGATTATATTCTGAAAGTTGAGTGAATAGGACTGTATGACGGGTGGGGTATGTGATAGGCGAGAACAAGAGCTGGCAAAGATGGCACCAAAGGCTTTTGGCAATTGAGGCAAAAGGGTGACAACTGTGGATTGAAAGAGACTGTGCTTTAGGTGAGGGGTGCACGGTGCAGTGTGAGATGGTGTTTTGTTCAGTTGTATACTTGGAACCTGTATGGTTTTGTGAACCAATGTCACCCCAATAAAGTCAATAAAAACTATGACATCGCTATTTCTTACAGTGGAGAAGACCAGGGCAGGAGGAGGTTTGGTTTTTAATCAGTTAACGGTGAAATGTGTATTATAATTCCAAGTAGGTGTCTCAGATAAATCATTCCGCACATAGCCTAGAGGATTCCCTGGACACAGGCATGATGAGAGACAGGGACTCCTGAGAAAGCACCAAGAAGCCCAGCAGGTATGGCTCAGTGGTTGAGTGCCAATCCATGATCCAAGAGGTCACTGGTTCGATTCCCAATCAGGGCCCACGCCTGGGTTGCAAGCTCAATTCCCAATGCTGGGGCAGGGGTGCAGGAGGCTGTCTATCAGTAATGTTTCTTTCTCATCTATGTTTCTATCTCTCTCTCTTTTCCTTTCACACCCTCAAAAATCAATAAAAACATTTAAAAAAAAGCATAAAAAAGGTCAAGGAACAAATGATGCAAAGTTTGTTCAGGCAGTGGGAGTAAAGATATTTACCAGTCAAGAGAGAAACCAGCATCGATGGGGCTGAATGAGCATGTGTTGTGAGTGGTGAATGATAAAGGCATGAAAGATGATTCCTAGGAATAAGGCTTGTATAGCTGGGTAGACGCTGGTAGCAGACACTGGGGCAGGAAAAGACACAAGGAGGAACCATGTTTTGGACAAAGAAATGGTAGTTTGTTCCTTTGGATATGCTAATTAGGCATATCTGGAAGGCAATCAAATCAATAACCCTCACGCGCTGGCAGCTCCACAGACACGGTGGGACTGCACACGGGACAGTAGGAATTAGAAGGAGAAAGTATAACTGACAGCATGGATGTGGATGGTCACACCCAGGAAGAATGACCAAAAGAGAGGATGACTTGAAGCAGAGTCCTGAGGAACGCCAACGTAGAAGGGATGGGCAGAAAAACTCATGCTGTTAGAAAGAGCAAGCCAAAGCCGTCAGAGGTAGGAAGGAAATCAGAGCAAACAGCATCACAGATGCAAGGAAAGAATATGCTTCAAGAAGACAATCTGTGTGGCGGATGTGCTAATGTCTATCCTGCCGTGTAGGATCATTTAGGCCAACAGTCCGTGCAGCACACCCTGTCAGCTGCTGTGTCCAACCAAACCCATCACAAGGGTCTTTTGAGCAAAGCCAACCGAGGCAGTGAGTCCAACCAGGAGACGAACACAATCGCAAAAGAGTAAGGAGCAGATGAACCACGTAAACTGTTACACGGACCCTCTTCTATCCTGACCTGAGGGTCCGATCCATTTTACCCATAAGAGAAAACATAATTCCATAAGCATAAAGCGAGGCATAAAAATAATAGAGGATGGCTGAGAGTACCAGGAAGGGAGAGAAGACCAACAATATCCTAAAGACAATCTGGCCAATACTTTTTCAGTGCTGTTTCCAATGTTGCAATTTATAATAATAAAAGCATAATATGCTAATTAGACCAGACATCCTTCCGGATGTCATTCCGGACATCCTTCTGAAATAAGCCAGGCCAGAGGGAAGCCTGGGTCCCGGATGCCAGAGGGAAAACAGGGCTGGCAGCTGGGGGAAAGAAGGCCTACTCTTGCCTGAATGTCATGCATCGGGCATGTTTCTGGCTTTCTATCCCTCTCCCTTTCTCTCTGTAAAAAATCAATAAAATATATTTAAAAAATAAAATAATATGTATGACATTCAGCTAATGTGAACAAAAGGGAAATCTCATCATTGATGTTTCTATCTCTCTCCCCCTCTCTTTTTCTCTCTGATAATAATTTAAAAATATTTTTTTAAAAAAAGGGAAATTCAGAGAGAAAATATCACCCCAAAACAGTCAACATTTTGACACACAAGTGGAAGGATTTTTGTGTCTTTGCTGTTATTACAGGGCTTCAGAGCTGCATTTAAAATAAAAGCCTCCCTTCCGAGCTGAGCTGATTCCTTCTTTTCCTCTCCTGGTGGCTTCGGGGGACACACCAGTGCTGCATCACCAGGAATAAAGTCCACCCTGCAGGATTGGGAGCTCTCATACTCAGAATGATGTCAGCTTTAATCCTTCCCTCCGATAAATTCTGCCAGCAGAGGAGTGGACAGGAGGACTACAGAGCACTGAATTATTAAATGAGATTTGTGAGTATGTACATTGCAAAGGGCTTTGAAAACAAAGATTCTAGGATAACATAATAAATAATCTTGCCCTGGCCAGCGTAGCTCATTGGATTAAGCGTCGTTCCATGCACCAAAAGGTCTTGGTTCTATTCCTAGTCAGAGCCCACGCCCAGGTTGTGGGCTTGATCTCCAGTAGGGGGCGTGCAGGAGGCAGCAGATAGATGTTTCTCTTTCACATGGATATTTCTCTCCCTCGCCTTCCTCTCTAAAACAAACAAACAAGAATCAATAAAAATGTATTTTAAAATAATAATAATAATAACTAGTCTTGTGGGAACTGACTATAGCCTTCTCGTTAAAAAGATAGATATAAACATGTCTATGTGTATAACCATATATCCTTATCTATTTCTATCTATACATATATGTACATATATGTGTCCATGCCTGCACACACACACACACACACACACACACACAGAATTTTATTCTTATTCTGGAAACATTTGTAAGCCAGCTAACCACCTGGCTAAGACAGACGACGGTCTCTTTTGGAATGAATCTCTTGCATCTCCAGAAGCCTTTTTCCTTCCACCAGCTGACCTGCTCAGGCCCGCAAGTCACAGAGGAGACAGTCCATTAGAGCAGTGGCTCTCAACCTTCCCAATGCCACAGCCCTTCAATACAGTTCCTCATGTTGTGGTGACCCCCAACCATAACATTATTTCCATTGCTACTTCATAACTGTCATTTTGCTACTGTGATGAGTCTTCATGTAAATATATGTGTTTTCCGATGGTCTTAGGCGACCCTGCTAGCGGTTCTCAACCTGCGGGTCGCGATCCACAGGTTGAGAACCGCTGCTGTAGAGCAACGAAAATAATGTTGTGGTCGGGGGTCACCACAACATGAGGAGCTGTATTAAAGGGCCACGGCATTGGAAAGGTTGAGAACCACTGAATTACAGGGTGGAAGGCATGCCCTTGAGCAGGATCTCTTGACAAGTGATTTCTCCAATCCCCATGAATGGGGGAAAATAATTCACTAGGAATATGAGAAAAAGATTTTCTCTTAATTGCTGAAAAGAATTTCAGCATCTACTATATGGGAAATCATAGTTGAAGAACGTATATAATATCAGAAACATATTTTACTTAAAAATAATCTTGATATTGATTCTGAAAAGGTTTTAACTATTGAGTTTCATTTACTATACTTATATGGGATTTCCCTTCACTGCTCTACAACGTTAAAAACCACAATCATTCGCTAGTGACTTTAGTCTACACTTTTACATTCTGCCACCTTCTCTAAGAATCATTCTGCCTTTGAATTTTCAAAGCTCTATTCAAAGTATCACAATGCCCCCATGCTTTAGCAGTCCTGCTCAGAAGATGTGTACCCTGTGGTGAAATAGGTAAGAATAACAAAATAAAGGCTTCTAAAGGCAAAAGTAAAGGCATCAACAGATCAAGAGTTAGTCAACTGCTCAAAGATGAAAGAAGAATGCTTTGATATTTCTGGTTCATCTTTTTCATTAAACTTTGTGGACAACCCCCGGCCACATACTGGGACAATCTGATCGGCCTTGATGAGAAACGATTTTTTTAAATCCAAATGCATATAAATAAAATTTGAACCTGTTGACAATATGTGTATGTCTTAAAAGAAAATCTCATCATTTGCTTTTTTATCAATGTTTCCTCTGGGGGAGGAATATAAAAAAAGCAAACTTTCTTTGTTCCCAACCATGAAACAGAAAACAAATGCTCTATTTAGTGCAAATCAAGCTCGTGTTCTTGAGCAGATGAAATAGGGTTGTGTTACGATGTGGTGGAAATCAATGAATCACTGTTTCCACTGGAAATACGCTGAGCAGCTGTGTTTAAGCGACTATCAGTCACTTGTGTCTTTAACAAACATTTCATAAGCATCTACTACGCGCCGAGAACTGTGAAATGTACAGTTTCTGCTGCCACAGAGCTTAGCAAGTGAGCGAGAGGGATACTGTCCATGGTAATAGTGTGGTAAGTACCCGGAGAAGGAACAGAAGCTGCGAAGAACCTCCAGGCAGAGTACCTAGTAGGCCTTCAATTCCCCTTTGTAGTCAGGTAATATCAACGACTTTTCTCCTCTCCCCAGTTACCCAGTGGCCCCCATCCATTTAACTGTTCCGTAAGAGCTATAATCCATCCGATATAATAAGAGGCTAATACACAAGTTGACCGGACGGCTGAACGACTGGTCATTATGGTGTGCGCTGACACGAAGGAGACAGTGGCTCAGCCAGAAGTCGGGCTCACGGCTGGCAAGTGCAGCAGCGGAGGCGGGAGCCTCTCGGCCTCCGCAATGCTAAGGATGTCCGACTGACGGCTTAGGCCCAGCGGGGAGCAGGCCTAAGCTACCAGTCGGACATCCCCTGAGTGCTCTAGGGACTGTGAAAGGGCATAGGCTGGGCTGAGGAATCCTCCCCCCACTCTGAGTGCACTAATTTTGTGCACCGGGCCTCTAGTAACTATAATAATAACTAAAACTAATGTAGTACCTACAACCGTGAGGGTAAGTTTGCAGAATTTGGCCCCCCAGAATGTAGCTTTTCCATTCCACAGCACTTCCTTTAGTAACATGCAGGGGTTTATTCTTCCAAACAAAACAGAAAAGAACATCATCCCCCTAGACTAGTGGTTGCAAACGCATTAGTCAACAGAGCCAAATATCAACAGTATAACAATTGAAATTTCTTATGACAATCAAATTTTTTAAACTTAATCATCTTCTAACGCCACTTCTTCAAATAGGCTCGCCCAGGCCGTGGTATTTTGGGTAAGAGCCACACTCAAAGGGCCAAAGAGCCGCCTGTGGCTCACGAGCCACAGTTTGCCGACCATGGCCCAAGACCAAAGTCCAAGGAGTCGATTCCTGGTCAAGGTCAGGTACCTCGGTCGGGGAGTGTGCAGGAGGCAATCAGTCCATGTCTCTTTCTCATATCAATGTTCTCCCCCTCTCTCTGTCCCCTCCTTCCCCCTCTACTCCACCTCCCTCCCTCCCTTTCACTCTCCCTGAAAATTAATGGGGAAAAATATCCTTGGGTGAAGATTAAAACAAAACAAAAAAACAACACAATGTTAGGGATACTGAGTGTACAGACTCCTACACCCCCCAGGGAGAAGTGGAGTTTTGGAAGATGAATACACAATGGCCCTAACCACTATGGCATAGCTTGTGGTCCTTCACCTCCCGGGATTCCTGCCGAGTCCTCAGTTTACCCACCTGAGCGCAGAGGCCTGGCGTCTCAGCAGCAGCACAGGGAAGGGGCTGCCGGCTTGGGGACAGGGATCAGAGCTGGAGGGGCAGGTGGGGCCCTGGCTCCGCTGCCCTGGCACTGGCTGGTCACCTGACCCACCCCTCTGAGAGCAGCCTCCGAGCTACCTGAGCCGAACCAGCCCCACTTCCAGCCCTGGCTCTCCACCCTGGGATCGGGGCCAGAGCCAACGTGCTGCAGAGCAGAGCAACCTCCTAGGACAGAATAATCAGCGAAGGAACAGGGAGGGTGCCCCTGGCAAACTCTCCCTCCCCCAAAAGGTGGTTCCCCCCTCAGGTCTCTAATTCTTGCAACCTGACCAGGGCCAAGCAAATGCTACTAAAAGTATCACACTGAGTAATCGTCCAACACTGTCCCCTGCGAAGAGGGGGTGCCGTGTGCAGGAGGAAGAGATTCCAGTGGCCAATGACAAGCCAAAGGCCATGGGAAAGGTGACCATCGCTGCAAATCAGATGCCAGCAGCTCCAGGACAGCAGCACCCACATGGCAGAGGTTCACAGCTAGAAGACTTTACCCCAGCTTTACTCTTTCATAAGGAAATGCCAAGGGAGCCCCCCAAGTCCCACGGACACCCAGCATCTGGGACGAAGTCCCAAGACTCCAGCTCTCCTGTCCTTGGTGATGAGAACGCGGCATCTCCTGACCTGTGAAATACAATGTCACAGATCAGGGCCAGCACATCCCCCCACAGCAATCCAGGAGGTGTTCCTGGTAAATACAGCTTTTATGATTGCTTCATTCTGAGAACATTGTTTATAGCTTTTATTCTCAGAACATTATTTACAGCAAGTTCAATAATTTCCCTCCCTGGAGATCTTTGGGGCCTTCATCATGTAGACGAGAGCAACATCCCTCAGGCTCCCAGGACCACTGAGCATGGCTCTCCATAGCGTGTCCTGTGGGAAGCATGTTCTGTGCCGTGTTCCCATAGGACATGCCTCCTCCCAGGGTCTGGGCCATGGGCGCACCCCAGAAGCACAGGGCGAAACCCTACCACTCTGTCCCTGAAGGAAGGCCTTTGGAGATTCCAATTTTTAAAAATATATCTTGATTGATTTCAGAGAGGAAGGGAAAGGAAGAGAGAGATAGAAACATCAATGATGAGAGAGAACCATGGATTGGCCGCCTCCTGCACGCTCCACACTGGGAATTGAGCCAAATAACCCTGGCCTGTGCCCTGACCGGGAATCAAAATGACCTCCTGGTCCATAGGTTGAAGTTCAACGACTGAGCCATACCACCCGGCTGTCAATTCTGATTTCATGAACTCTTGACCTGTGGTCAGAGGGCAGAACACAAATGGCCTTTGTGATCCGTGTCCTGGCCATTCTTACAAAACTGCCATTGAAACGTCACTCAGATACTGTCAGGTTCTTCCCACATAGGAATTCATGATTCCTTAAAAAAAAAAAAAAGAGGTCTGTGTGACTTCCTGTGTTTGACTGTTGTCTTTGATCTCAGGAATCCTTGAAATAAGTTGTGTCCTCCACTGCAGACCCTTTCCTCAGGTTGGGTTTTGATACAATGACTACATTCTTTTCTCTTTATTGGCTGCTACATATCTCTTTATCTATATCTCAAAATCTTAAATTTTTAATCATAAGTATTGGCCCGATGCTTTTTAAATGTAAGGAGATCGTAAAAAAAAAAAAAAAAGAAAAGAAACCAGCTTTAAGATTCTTGGTTTTCCTGTAAACAGTTGATAAATATGAAAAACAAATATTGCTCTTGCTCAAGCTAAAGATAAAAATAGAAATATCATTGCTAATAAAAAAATATTACTCATGCGAACAGGATGTTTGGGGCACTAATCAATGTATTTTTAAAATTTATTTATTGATATTTTACAGAGAGGAAAGGAGAGAGATAGTTAGAAACATTGATAAGAGAGAAACATCGATCAGCTGCCTCCTGCACACACCCCACTGGGGATGTGCCCACAACCAAGGAACATGCCCTTGAACGGAATCAAACCTGGGACCTTCCAGGTTTGACACTCTACAGGCTGACACTCTATCCACTGAGCCAAACCAGTTTCGGCTAATCAACATATTTTTGATTCTTGCACTGGCCCACGCCCTACAGCAAATGCACTCTTCCTCTGGTGACAGTGCCTGAGGGGTGGCAGAAGGCTAACCTGAACGTGATCAATGTCCACTGGCATTTGGGAAAGCTAACGTGGAAGCAGAGAGAATGCTGGGGCAGAATGGGAGGCCACTGTCTCACTGGGTAGGATGCCAGCACACGTCAGACTGACTTTAGAGCAGGAGGAATGGATTTGCTGAGAGGTGGATTTGCTGAGTTTTAAAGAGAACTCGCTGGCTCAGGAGCAGGAAAAAAAGAAAGAAACCCCCCGAGGAAGCAGAGAGTGTAGGAAGTCCCTGCAAGGTCATGTAGATTTAGCATTCCAACGAAAACATACACGTGGCAGGTAGCAAGCGGGGTCAGGGCTTGGTCAGGGCTCTGCCCAGCATCTCCAACACGCCACTCTGCCCAAAGCGTGGGCACTGGGCAACGCTCTGCTGGGCAGCAGAAATGGAATGGAGCAGTGGTATGCAACCTTGTTCTTCTCATGGCACAGCCACGAACGACTGAAGTTCTGAGGCACATCAATCTGACCCCCCAAAAGGATAGTTTGGATTCATTCACACCGACCAGCAGGTGTTGTGCTGGCTGTTGTCTTTCTGTTCTTTGGCAAGCGAAGGGAAGAGAGGCCAGTGCCCCTGACTACAGTCAGGTACTGCCTGTGGGAAACATTCCCGTGGCACGCCAGTTGAAGGTCGCTGAAATATAATGAAACACCGAACCTCACCTGACCTTCATGCCCATTGCTCTGAGTCACTGTTGGGGAGGCAGCGAGGGAAGAGGGGGCTGCTCCCACGTGCTCGCACCTCCGCCTCCCTTCATTCTATCTGGAAGCATCACACTCAACTAGTCCCCAGGGAAGTAATTTACCAATGATAGATTTTAACCAAACTAATCATCAAAAAATGGACCAGGGGCTTGGAAGGTCCCTACCAAGATGTGGACTCAGCAATAATAAGCAAATGTTCAGGAAACCAGTCACTGCCTCATTAATAGAGATGTAAACAGAATAACCAGGAAGGCTGGTTAATGTTAACCGCTCTGAAAGGTCAGAGCTATTCACTCAGTGTTTAGTTGAGACATTGGTAGTTGAAGCAGCTTCCACGTGTTAGTCTTATGTTAATTCTTGCTGCTTGACTCACTGTTGGAATTTCCTGACTTAAAGGACCTGGGTGTATCCCATAGTCTTAATAAAAGGGGATAGCAAGGCCAGTGCTGCTGTAGATCCCCCCCAGAGGTGGATTCACGCCTGGCCCCCAATATCCCCAAATTAATGCTTTCCTAGTCTCTTTCATTGTGTGCGCCCTTCTCCAGATCCTGAACCCTGAATTGGAACCTTGAACCACGCGGGATGTGAAAGGGGTTCCCACACAAATGTAAGTGCACAGGAATACAGGAAGCTGGCATCGATCCTTCTGGTAGGAATTCATCATGAGCCACGTGGAGAGAAGGACCCGGATGAGGAGCGTGGGGGACCCGGTGGGGCGGGGTGGGCGGAATGGAGATGTATACACCAGGGTCGAGAAAACACAACCAGCTCAGGAAATGAGCTGGGGTCCAAAGCTGAGCTGGAGGAAACTTGGACGGGATAAAAAGAATGCTTGCTTCCCGGGGGAAATTTGGGGGCAATAAGAAAGATCCTTGGCCCGAGTTAGAGTTAGAAGAAACCATATGTCCCTGCGCCAGGGACTGCAGCCATCTGAAACTCATTTAAAAGGTCTGGAAAAGCAAGTGATTAAAACAGAAGATCTCTAATGCTTCTTCCAGATCCAAGAGTCCACACGACATAGGTGGGAGCAAAGGGGAGCGGAACGACAGTGATCCTGTGAAGAAGCTGAAAGATCGAGCCCCAAAGAGCGCCGCTTAATGAAAAGAGGGTGAAGCGGAGTTAGGATGAAAGTGGGTGCTGACACATGCAGTAAGCGGGTGATTCCATGAGCTGGTGGCCACCTGCTCTGAAGGCAATCTGTCCTTGAAGGCGGCTGCTCTGAAACACGGGAACTGACGTTGCAGAGACGCAAAGGGCTAGCGTGCACGTGTGTGGAGAGCGTGGGTACCATGAAGACTGGAAGCAGGGGAAACCTTTCTACAGGTTGTTCCTCAATCCCCGGTAGGGGGCGTGCAGGAGGCAGCGGGGCAACCATGCTCTCTCCCTCTCCGTCTTTCTCTGAAATCAATAAAAATATTTTTAAAAAAATATGTGTGTGAGCCCACATCTTGGGCATGTGCCCTGCCTGAGAACCGAACTGGTGACTTTTGGTGAATGAATCTACACTCAACCACTGAGCCACAAGGGCTGAGCAAACCCTATTTTAAAATACATTCGCTTTCTGTCATTAATAGAGGGTAAATAGTGAAAGCAAATATCTTGCAATAAATAAAGTGGGGAACATGGAGCGAAAGTCATACGTTATGATGAACCACTATGAACAAAGACACTTTAAAAAGAATATAAGAGCCCTGGCTGGTTTGGCTCAGTGGATGGAGCGTCGGCCTGTGGACTGAAAGGTAGCAGGTTCGATTCTGGTCAAGGGCATGTGGTCAAGGGGTTGTGGGCACATCCCCAGTAGGGGGTGTGCAGGAGGCGGCCGATAGATGTTTTTCTCTCTTTGGTGTTTTTGACTCTCTATCCCTCTCCCTTCCTCTCTGTAAAAATCAGTAAAATATATTTAAAAAATAAAAAGAATGTAAGAATTTTACGCAAACAGCAACTGTAGAATCAGTGATAATTCCCAAATTTTTGCCAAAACAACATGATCTATTTTCTATTCACATCTTAGCAAGCGAATAATAATGTCTGAAGAATAACCTATTGTCCCTGCACTAGAAAGTGCAAGAAGGTGTGAAGCTAATTAACTTCCGAGAGTTTGAAGACGGGAGAAGATGAGGACTGCACATTTGGTGGCTGCACTGATGTTTTCCGGGAGCTGCGGGAGTGGGTAGAATTTTAATCTTTCTGACAGAAATTCTGTATTGCTGGGTGATACACAAACGGATAGACCAACAATCTGTGAAGGTGGGACCCCTGAAAGGGACTCTCAGGGAAGCACCCCTGTAAAGCGTGGCGGTGCCGGTAAGGGAACACCCCAGGCCCCCAAGCACAGGCTGAGCCGACCCCACCAGATGCCCTCAGCCGCAGATCCTCCCACTGCAGTGCAAACACTCACTCAACAACCGCATCCTATTCACGTGACAAAGGGAATGAATGGCTCTGAAGCGTCCAAGCTGTTTCAAGATCAGTTGCCGATGATACAATCCATTATCATAATAACTGGAAAACGTGTCCGTCCAATTAAATAATAACCGTATCCTGACAAGTGAACAATTAGTTCATTGAGGAGTGCAGAGCGTCCATAATGGGTTCTTACCTCATAAATGGCAATTACACAAATGCTGAATAAAAAATTAGGGGAGGGGAGCCAAACTAAATCCTGGAAGAAAACCGTGTATATTTTCAGAGCCAGTGGAAGCATATGGCACAAGAGCAAATAAAAAATTAAATGGGAAGAATATTCATCAAATTTGCATATAAAGAGTAAATGTGAAAGCCATTGACATTAGAAATAAATAAAAAAAGACCTATTTTAACCAAAAAGAATAGAGAAATTATGGCAATAAAATAAATCCTGACATCTGTTTACAAAATAAGATCTAATTTAGTTAATTTAGAAATCAATCCAAGAAAAACCATGATAGTTAAATTCATTCTAAAATACAAAACTATCCTGTTGGGCTAAAATACAAAAAACTAAACAGAAAATCTATATGAAACGATACAGCTGAAAAAGTGTGTGTGTGGGGGAAGTAAGGATATCTTAAAACATCAGTGAAAATAACTTTTATGCCTAAACAACAATGATTTATATGTACATTTATTTCATCATCAATTTAAAAACATATTTCAAAGCTAGGTAAAATATTTCTTTTCCAAAACCAATCAAACAAAATTTCCCAAATATTCAATAAAGAAATATTATCAAGAGTTTACTATGGTCAGGTAAACTGCAAATCCATGTATCTCATCAGATGGTTCAAGGCAATCTTTTAAGGCACACACTTTTCATGTTTGAAAGAAACAAAAGAGAAAGTAAATTAAAAAAAATTCATCAATTGATTAATATCTAAATGGCTAAGAAAATTCAAAGTTAGAAATCGAATCAAGGACAAAGATTCAAGGAAAATACTGGTTGGAATCAATACTATAAAAAAAAATACAGAGACATATGTCTTTAACAGTTAGACTGGCAGGGTGTCTGAACATACATTCAGAGGCTCCCAGCATCCCTTCCTCTAGCCACAATCAAGTGAAAGAGAACACTAAAAAAATTAATTATGAACAACTCTGTCTAGACAATACTTTTTTCCTATTATGGATGCAATTTTTGAAACGGAAACTAATGCTGATATAGTTTCCTGACTTCTAATGAGTGACCAATGAAATGAGGTACAAGTAGCAGAAAAAATATAATACTTTGTCCACAATTCAATTTTTAAGTCAGGACTGATGGACTTGGGGCAGCTGTGGGAGCAGAGGTGATCAGAAGCAGTGGTGAGAAGGAAGAGAAAGAGAACTCTACTTGCAGGTGTGAGAGAAGAAACTGGCCATGGCAGAGGCAAATTATGGAAAGAGTAGAGATTTTTTTAAACAATGTTATAACTTTTTATTGAACAGTAGAGGCCCATTGCATGATATTTGAGCAAGAATAGGTCTTCCTTCCCCTGGCTTTGCTCCTGGCCACGTGGGAGTCTGCAAGTCCTCGCTCCCTGCCAGAGCACCCCTCTTGTAGCTCCCTCCACTAGCCCCCCCCCCCATAGCAGGCATCCCACCCCTCCCAGCTGCTCTGCGCCTGCATATGCAAATTAATGCACCATCTTTGTTGGGTATATTTGCATACTCTCTCCTAATTGGCTGTGGGTGTAGTGGAGGGATGGTCAATTTACATGTTTGCTTATTATTAGGTAAGATATATAGAAAGTGAATAAACTACAAGTCCAGAGCCTGATTAATTTTGACAAACTGAACCTCTCATGTCATCAGCATCCAGATTGAGACATGGAACATTTCCTGGCTAGTGTGGCCCAGTGGTTGAGCATCGACTTATGAACCAGGAGATCACTGCTCGATTCCCAGTCAGAGCATGCACTTGGATTGCGGGCTCCATCCCCAGTAGTGGACGTGCAGGAGGCACTGATCGATGATTCTCTCTCATCATTGAGGTTTCTCTCTCTCTCTCCCTCTCCCTTCCTCTCTGAAATCAGTATCGATCTACCTACCAAACTACCTATCAAGAAGGAAAGAGAGCAGTGACATCACTCAGATGTGCCAGGTGCTAATTCCCAAGAATAATGGAATGCCCCAGATTAGTCCTGCCTGTCTTTGACCTTTATAGAGAGAAAATTACACGGTCGATATACTGTTGTATTGGCCCATGCGGCTCACCGTGTTTGTAGGAGTCATCGACACTGTGGTATATGCAAGTGCTCTGTTCAATCTCACGGTGGAAATTCAAACCCTGGAATACCACACAGCACCGTACTTATCTGTTCTGCTGTTCGTGGGCATTGTAGTAGCTTCCAAATTTTGAATCTTCTGGCTATATGAACAGTATGGCTATAAACATTGCTGCTCATATCTTTTGGTATGACATTGAGTATACATGTAGAAATTTAAATGCTGGGTCAATTTTAATAAATATTGTCAAATCATTTTTCAGGTGACTGGACACTCCCACTAAAGCAAAAGTTCCAGATGCTTCCCTTTCTCACCAACATTTGTTATTGGGCATATATATGTATGTATGCATGTATGTATACATATATATGTACATACTATATGTATATATACATACATGTTTTTTATTTATTTTTTTAATGTTTCCTTGCAATACAAGCCATCTTTCTGCGTGTGTGCGGTTGGATTTCATTCTGGTTGCATTTGTGTTTACCTGATGACCAACAAGGCTGACCATCTTTTCTTACATTTATTGGCCGTTTCCATAATATATTTTGAAGAGCCAACTCAAGTTTTTTTCCCCCTAAATGGATAACAATTATTAAATAAAGCATTAATAAATACATTTAGCAAAGCTGTTGGATCGCAATCCAGAAAAACCAACGTTATCACTAAATATCAGCGCCAAATAGAAAACGAATTTTAGAAAGGTACTATCTACATTAGTGTGCATGATACTGTAACACTCTGGAATAAATAAATCCAAGTGAAAGATGTGTGACCCTCCACACCAGTGCCCTCCACCTCGCAGCCTGGGGAGACCTGTCTCATGGGCACACTTAACAATATCTACAGCACGTTTTCAATTGTGAGGAGGCAGGGATGGGTCTTCCCGACGTCTTGTAGGCAGAGGCCAGATGTGCTGGCAAACGTCCTGCCACGCACAGGGCAGCCTCCCCGGACCATTCCCAGCAAACAGAGGATGACTCAGCACACGGACCCTGCTGAGCACGGAAAACCCCTAAATCCCCGAAAAATTAAAGACCCCCGTAAAGGCAGGGGATGGGGCCTACCGTGTTCACGGACGGGAAGGCTTACTCTAGTTTAGACGAGAAAAGAAACCGAGGGCATTCTTTGGGGTGAGGAATCTGTTCATTGTCTTGACTGTAGGGCTGGTTTGGTGTACGTACTCGTATGTCAAAATGTATCAACTTGCACGTTTTCTTTTCTTAAAATACATTTTATTAATTTTTTTACAGAGAGGAAGGGAGAGAGACAGAAAGTCAGAAACATTGATGAGAGAGAAACACCCATCAGCTGCCTCTTGCACACCTGCCACTGGGGATGTGTCTGCAACCAAGGTACATGCCCTTGACCGGAATTGAACCCTGGACCTTTCAGTCTGCAGGCCGACGCTCTATGCACTGAGCCAAACCGATTTTGGCCTCAACTTGCACACTTTCAATGTGTGCAGTATGTTTTATGTTAACTGTACTTCAATGGAACTGTTATTTTTTTTTTTTAATTTTCAAAGACCAAAATAAAAATGACTGAAATTTAAAAAGAAGTTCTACATCTACTAAGGATACTGAATCTGTAATTCAAAGCTCTCCACATAGAGAGCTCCAGGCCTAGAAGACATAAGTGAGTCTTCCCATTTTGAAAAAGCAATAACCTTACACAAATTTCCCCACCAAACAGAATATTTACTCAGTGACTTTAAGAGGCCAGCATTGCTTTTACTAAGCAAAACCTGACAAAACATTATCAGAAGACTATGATAGGCCAAATACTCCCTTTATCATAAATTTAAAATTCCTAAGCAAAATAGTAGCAAATTGCCTTTTATATGTATGTGTGTTTTATTCATTCCAGAAATATACAGCTTCTTTAATATCTGAAAAGAAATTGGTCATTAACCACTGGAATATAATAAAGGAGAAAACAATCACCTTAATAGATGCAGAAAATATAATTTGCGCTTAAAACTCAAAACTAGAAAATGTATAAAGCATCCTTAATATGATAAAAAGCTTCTATTTAAAAAAATCTACATTAAGCTTCCTGTGTATAAATGAAACAATACAATCTTTTATCCCTGAGGTTGAAAACAAGATACAGATGGAAGCTATTACCACTTCTATTCAAAACTGTACTGAAGATATTATGCAGTGAAATCATGTAATAAAGATATCAACATTTAAAAAGAATAAACAAAGCTGTAATTGTTACAGACAATATAATTTTATATGCAGAGAATCCAAAATAAAGTATACCCTCTGTAATTATCAGGTGAGTTAGCAAGAGAGAGAAAAATCAATATACCAAAAATGTATTTCTATATAATTAACAAAAAATAGAAATAATTTAGAATAGCAGCAAAAATCAGCAGATATGTAGGAACAAATCTACTAAAAGATGTATAAGACCTTTCCTAAGGGAATTATCAAACATTATTGAGAGAAATTAGAGAAGACATAGACAAACAAACTATATTAATGAATTACAAGATTCCATGTGGTAAAAGTTTCAATTTTTTCCTAAATTGATCTATATATTAGATGCAGTCACCAATATGTTTTGATAATAAATATGAAATGTTGCTCAACTACATTAGTCATCAGAGAAATGCAAATTAAGCCCCAAATATAAAAAATTATAAACACTGACAATATCCAGTCCTGTAAAGAACGTGGAATAGCCTACATGTTCATCTATTCCCGGTGAAATAGAGTAGCCACTTTGGGAAGCTGTTAAGAACTATTTTTAAAAGCTAAATATATGCAAATTCTATGACCAGCAATTGGACCTGTAGGCATCAACCCAAATATTTTGTTCTTAGGAAACAAACAAGCAAACAACAACAACAACAAAAAAAAAAATAGAGAAAAAAGTATTTGGAGCAATACTATTCAAAATAGCTCCAAAATAAAATGAACATAAAAGTCCCCCAAAAGAATCAATAAAGAAATTGTGGTGTAATACCTCAATGGACTACTACACAGCAATGAGAATAGTACATTCATTCCTGCCACATACAACAAGATACATGAATCTCACTAATAACATGAAGTTTAATGAAAGAAATGGGGTGCACACAATGTCTTCATTTACATAAACCTCAAAAACAGCTAACAGCGGTTGATGGTAGACAAGTCAGGATAGTGGGCTCCTTGGAGTGACTGCTACTCGAGTGAGTCACAACGAGCTCCCAATAGGACAGGGTCCCTCTTTAAAAAAATCTGTATGCCAGTTACAAGGGTGTGCCCACTCTTTAGAAATTCATAAAACTACAGAACTATCAGATGGCATTTATCTGCAGGCATGTTATCCTTCAAAAAATATTTATATGAAAATCAAGAAGTAATTCTGTTTTCCTTCCATTACGCCCTCCTGTTAAGAAATCGCTGACCTACAGACCTGCAAGAAAAATAAATGTGGCTCTAACTGGTTTTGCTCAGTGGATAGAGCATCGGCCTGCGGGCTGAAAGGTCCCAGGTTCGATTCTGGTCAAAGGCATGTGCCTTGGTTGCGGACACATCCCCAGTGGGGGTGTGCAGGAGGCAGCTGATCGATGTTTCTCTCCCATCGATGTTTCTGACTTTCTATCCCTCTCCCTTCTTCTGTGTAAAAAAAGAAAGAAAAGTACACCCCTTCCTCTGGCACACAGCCCCTTGCCAAGTGGCGTGGCTTAGTGATCAGATGAGGGTTGCACTCGGAAGGAAGGAAGGGAGGGAGGGAGGAAGGGAGGGAGGGAGGGGGGAGGGAGGGAGGAAAATGAATGTGACAACCAACAAAGACCCAGGGTCCATGAACTCAGAAATGGCCCACGTAAACTGGGGAGTGTGCTTAAATAATACAGGCTTCCCATTTTCCACAAGTATCTGCGTGTGGCATGTTTTTTTAAAAATCTAGAGTAGAAACATGACTTTGCTGCTGAACATGGCTCCTTTTATTATAAGGTAAAAGCTTACAGTGATTAATTGGCCACATCATTAAACGGAAATAAAGTTGTCGCACACATTTGGTGTAAGGGAAATATTTTCGGTTCAGTCGTTTAAAATGCAGCATATCCCCCGGCCGCACGAACCAGTATGTCAGACCAGGAACCGGGAAGTCTCGCTTTGGTTCCCGGTCAGGGCCCAGGCCCAGGCCCAGGCGGGGGGCTCCATCCCCAGTCGGGGGCATGCAGGAGGCAGCCAATCGATATTTCTCTCTCACTGACATTCCTAGCTCTCTACACGTTTCCCTTCTTCTCTCTAAAATCAACAAAACAAATTTTAAATGCAGCACATCATCAGGATTCGGATATGCATCTGTATAAAGGTGGTGGATGGTATCCCAATGTTTTTCCTTCCCCAATGAAACACACTTAGCAGATATTAAAAACACAATAAAGTTGTTTTATCTTTTGTAATATGAAATATATGCATGTGTATTTTAAGATATCTCCTAAAGCAAAAAATATATATTATTTATTAAGAACCAAATGTACGTTAATATTTGGATTATATTAATGTAATAAGTATACCTAAGCTATTGAAAACATATTAAATAATATCTGAGTACCAATAAGAGCTTATTCAATCCTGTTGAACACATTTTTTTCTAGTTTCCTTCTTTTCCTTTCAATGGAATGTCTGGATAAAACATGACATGAATAATTTAAATGAAAACACAGAGTACAAAAGTAACTTTCTGGAAACAATCCCAAGAGGAGATGAAAGAAAACAGAAAAATTGAACCACTTGAAACATTTCATCAACTATCCATTAGTGAATTTTTTTCTTTCACGTACCGATTATTTAATGATATCCCTATGTACAAAACACCAGACTTAACCAAAATTTGGCCCTAAGACACCAATTAATAAAAACAAATCTCCAAAGTTTTTATGCAAACTTACTCTAGGCAAGAAAAATAAATGAAATCTATTCTAAGTACCATTACAACTCTGTACTCTCCCATTTCAATGGCATGCTTCTGATTTAGAACTTCTCACACGATTTTCAAAGGTCGTCTATCAGACGCTTCTAGATTGTAACATCCTTGAATACAGGCTTCAAGTCATTAATTTTATTCTGAGTGGCTATCCAAGAAATAGGGTGCTTACAAACAGCCCCAATAGTTATTGTTGCGAAGTGCGATTTTACTGTCACCATTGAAAATCTAATATAAGTTAATTATCCCTTTCTCTAAAGCAAATGTAAATTCCTCAAAATTATGAAAAGTAACTGTAAGTTAAATGTACAGTCAAAAGAAATATCCTTCGTTGAGGAAAAATTCTTCGAACAATTGCTAAATGTATTACTAATGGAAACTGTCAAACTCTCTGTATTGTTTTTTCAAATTATCTATATACTAATATAACTCTCTAAAACCTCCTGTGACATAAAAAAGCTTAGCAACACTGCAACTCTTCTCTTTGAAGTCTGCATGTAAAATGTAATCTAAGATGATAGGAAGACTGTAAAGCAGTTTTCTTGAGGTGTTTTACTCATGGAGATAAGATTTTAATCTGAATTTTACTGAAAAAAATTATCTGATGTGAACATATGGCTCATATCAAAACATCCATACATTACTAATATGTCCCTTTGTGGAAAAGATGGTTTATTTAATAAATTCTTCAGTAAGCCAGCAGAAAAAAATATTTTATTTTTATAGACTATTTATTATACATAAATTATTTATTACCATATGTAAAATTTCATTAAAATTCTAAAGGTAGCAGAGCTCTGCTTTCAGAACGGTGATGTGAGGAACTCAGTGAAACAACCATAATAGTGAAAATTATTAAAAAAACACACACAAACATACACACACACCATTTAAGGGTTTTGGAATACAGCCAATGAGAAAACAGCTGTTCAAAAACCCCACTCAATCTCTGTAACCACAACAAGAGTCTGTGCAACTTCAGCCCAAAACCACTCCCTCCCCCGACGTTTCCCCCGAGGGAAACTCTTCTCCTGGTGGTTGTGCCCAAAAGAAGGGGCTCCCACGCCCTCAGCCCCCAGCAAGGAAGGCAGTGCTTCAAGGGAGAGGCGGGCAGCGCATGACTCACCCCCAGCCCTGAAGTGCAGAGGCTAACCTCCTGGCGAGCACAGCCAAGGGGCCAGGGTGTCTTTTCTCTACCCGGCGATCTCCAGGTCTCCCCAGGGTGGGGGCTCTGGCCCGGGCTGGGGGTGGCAGGCCAAGGGTCCTGGGACCCGGATGCTCTTGCTCCAGCTCACTTGTAGGGTGAGGGTTCCATCCAGCCAGAGGCTGCCACCTGCAGCCTGTGCTCAGCTTCTAAAATCAGAGTATGACTCCTGTCACCAGCTCTGGAGTGTGGCTCTAGGTCCATCTCAGGCATAAAGGGAGCCCGGAGAACAGAGAGCTTCTACGGCCTCCCTGAGGTAAATATTTTACACACACACACACACACACACACACACACACACATACACACACACATACACACACACACACACACACACACACACACACACACACAGGGCCTGGTGCACGAAATTCGTGCACTGGGGGGTGGGATGGCCCCTCCGTCCAACCTGCCCCCTCTCACATACTGGGAGCCCTCAGGGAATGTCCTTCTGATAGCTCACCCCCAGCCTGCCCAGACTTTGGACCCCAGCCAGTGATCGCCCTGCATGGGGCCGATCGCTGGTTGGCTCTGCTCCAGCCCCGGCCTGCCTGCCCGTCCAAGGCCAGAAAAAGCCTCTTGGCGAGGCTTTTCCCTGCCTTGGGAACCCAGCAATTGCCCTGCCCAGATTGGCTTGTAGGTGTGGCTTGTGGGCATGGCTTATTGGATGTAGTGAAGGTATGGTAAATTTGTATATTACCCTTTTATTAGATATTATATATATATATATATATATATGCACACACATATATATAAATTGATTTTTTACAGAGAGAAAAGAGAGGGATAGAGAGTTAGAAACATCGACGAGAGAGAAACATCGATCAGCTGCCTCCTGCACACCCCCTGGGGAATGAATGTGCTCGCAGCCATGGTACATGCCCTTAGCTGGAATTGAACCTGGGACCCTTCAGTCCACAGGCTGACGCTCTATCCATTGAGCCAAACCAGTCGGGGCTGAAGTAACTACTTTTTGAAACAGAGCGTAGAGAACTTCAAGTCAAAAGGGGCTCTTCAAAGGCATGGGGTTTCTGCTGGTGAGCAAGCAAGAGGAGGCTGGTAGCTGATAGCAGCAAGCTGACCCTCCGCCACCACCTTTACCAGTGAGAAGGGAAAACCGAGTCCCATGTGGAGACACTTCTTCCCCGGGGTGTGGCTGAAATATAAAGCCATCAGGCAGCCAGGCATCGAGCCACAGGGGGTGTGTGATCCAGAGGAGATTGTCAAGTCCTTGAACGCAGTCACTCTAACTGCCCACTAATCTCATGTCACTGATTAGCAGGGAGACAGAACCCTTAGAAGTAGGCTTACAGTGTTTATGAATGGCCAATGTAATTTGAACACCTAGTGCAAACTGACTGCCCCATTGCCCAGGCAAATATAAACAAAGCTACACTAGATGATGACACAGTTACAATGAAAAGTGCTCTCCCTAAGGAAGAATACTTTACGCGCTAACCACACGTCACATATCACGGTTTAACAGAGAGATGAGGAAAAGGAACAGAGAGACCACCAGCAAGATGTGACCATGGCCACGCCTCTACCCTTCAAACGTAGCAGGTGTTGCCTCTGTGTTAGTATCGAGATGGTTTCCGCCAGAAACTCTTAGACCTTGTGTATGTTTTTCAGGCTCCCCTAAGGGATCAGGAAAAAGTGTATGTTTGCTCTCTGCCCAGGTAAGGTTTGTTAGTTGCGAGGAGTAGGAATGGATTCTTTAACAAAGACCGACTTACCCACATATTTAAGGATCCACCACCCATGAGGTTAGGCCTCCCTTTAGCTAACATTCAGCCGGTCGCTGGACAGAACACAAGCAGCCTATTAGCCAGTGAAGACGGGAGCATTTTCTGCAGTGTGCCCTCAGCTTAGAGGCTAAATCTTAAGCAGAGACATGCTCCACTGAGGCTCACCCTGCCTCTGGCCCCGCCCACCCAGAGCTGCTTTTGTGGGGGGCAAACCCACAGTCCCTCAGTCAGATCCCAACCTTCCCAGGTACCTACTTTCATTTTAGTAACCTCTTAGCTCAATCCGGTCCCCCCGCCCTCCCCCTTATCTCCTGCAGAAATTCCTCACAGTGTTTGGCTTCTTCCCCTGGGTTCCAGGACTAATAAAGAAATAAAACAATGAGAAAAAGTCAGTGTCATTTTTCATGAGAATTTAGAAGCCAGAAAGAGAATTCTCTGATTGTGCATACTTAAGCACCTCTTTAGTCCAAACATTCAGACACTACTGCAGCGTGCACATCAGGCTTACAGCTGACTCTTTATTCCTTGACAACGATCTTTAATAAATGGTACAAAGGGAACCCAAGGGTTTTCTCAGGCAACTATCTTTGAAGAGTGTGTCATACCTACTAGGAGTTCTAAAGGTGATTTAATAAGGAAGTCCATTTTCTTCCTTCTTACCCTGGAGCCTGACTTAGGGGTGAGTCACTGCATGACACCTGTTCCTAAAGGCCCCTGATGACCTTGGCATTAGAACCATGGAGAGCGGCTACAGCATTTGGACAGGTTCAAGACTCAGACTGACTTGTGACAAACTCACATATAAGTCTCAGCGTGGAGGGCAAAATCCTCCCAGCACAATTATAGCCAGAAGGCTGTGGCTGTAAGCTTGACATTATAGTCCAACCTGCAGTCCCAGGTAGCTAAGGGAGGTGGGCTGTGTGTGTGTGTGTGTGTGTGGGGGGGGTGGTGGTGGTGGTACAGCAAGTGCTGCCTAAACAAAGCTTGTTAGAGTTAGGAGAATGGCAACCACAGGAAGGAAGCAGATATGAAACTCACAAGAACACTGTAAACATCTTGCTCTTGTTTTGCTTTGTGTGATCAGACTGTAAAATAAATCTTCGGCTTACAGGCTGTGTCACTGTTTCCTCATCCAGGCCCAGAGATCCACCTGGCCCCAGCTGTATTCTCTGGTCTGTTTTCTTTAACCTTCACCGTCCCTCAAGTTCACCTATGGCTGTGCTGGACATGGTTCAAGAATGTCCTTTATTACAGTGACAGACACTTACGTATAATCTGCCCCATGCATGCCTCCCTCTTATTCTAGCCATTTGTCATTTGTTTGATAAAATGAGGTTGAAGTTCCTTATTCTCCATGCTCACATAAACTGACAGTTGAGTGTTACATGTACATGTATTATTAAGTTACTTATATAAGATAACAAAGGTAATTATCCTATATGACAAAAGGCTAATATGCAAAAGGAAAGGTGGAACAACCGGTTGCTATGATGTGAACTGACCACCAGGGGGCAGACGCTCAATGCAGGGCTCACAGCTGGCACAGGATTCTCTCCCGCCTCCACAGCAGCAGCCCTAAGCTGTCAGTTGGACATCCCCCGAGGGCTCCCGGACTGCGAGAGAGCACAGATCGAGCTGAGGGAGTCTTCCCCTCATCCCTCCTCCCCACCCCTGAACAAAGGTTGTGCACCGGGCCTCCTGTGTAAATATGAAATGCCAATATTACATATGTAACACTCCAAAGCGAGAGGGGTGGCAGCTGATCAAACACTCCCTCCCAGGAGCCCAATACAAAAGAGGAAGAAGTGGTGCAAGGCACAGCACGGGGTGCTCCCTGGCTTAAGGGAGCACGTGCTCCTCGGTGCACAGGGCTGGGATGAGCTCTGGTTGTCTGATTGCCTGTTACATGCAACGGCTTGTTCGTCTGGAATCCAACCCAGTTGATCCATCATCTGACCTGTATTGAAGCAGATCCCGCCACACAGGAACTGAGCTTCACTCTCCAGTTAGTTAAGAAATGAATACTATTCAAATGAAGTAGCTTCCCTTCATAAGCACAAAGCCCAAATGCCAAGAATGGAGATGTCCGGGCGGGGTCTAAAGGACGTCTCTGGCCCCGAATGACTGAGGGAATGAATGTGGGCTTTCCTAAGTACTTTCAGATACGCTTTAAAGAGGCCGGGAAAAGCCCAGGTGTCAGTTCCATTAAAATAATCACATCTCAAGCACACACTTATTTTCACCTGAAGGCTTAAGATCCTAGTATTTTTTCATATCCTTAACACCTCTGAATTTTTATAATCTGTTAGGCAAATTGACATTTCATTATATACGCTATTTGTGGAATAAAATAACTGTATAATTTTTAAATCAATATATACGGCACATAGAGCAATTTCTAAGAAGAGTCTGAGTTATTGCAAATGTCTGAGCTATTTCCACCGAGGAAAAAGACCGAAAGCCATTTCCCATTTGCATTTATAAAGGCTGCGTGACTTCTTTAAATATACATACTGCTGCCAACAGATATCGATAAATCACACCCCCGTGTGCTGTAAAATTTGTCTGACACACACATTCATTTTCCTGGTCCCAAATTCTCCGCAAAGGGGACTGCATAAATGTTCCATTTCAGGTTAATGACATCCACCGTTCAAATTACGGCATTATTGCCGGTGAGTGCAAAAACCTGAAGAGCACAGGGCGAGAGAGGATTCTCAAGCTCCTCCACGGTCCATATCCGTCCGTGGCTAATCGCTCAACAGACCACAGCAACGCAGATATAAATGCAGAACAAAACTGGGAGATCAGTAAGAATGCATTGAAATGCTGCCATTGCCATTTGGACACACACACACACACACACACACACACACACACACACACACACACACAAAATAATAGGCCTCATTTACTTAGAAGCAGTTGGGGTCGGTCTTGGATATGTATTTGGAGAAACAGCCCTGATGGCCCCCATACCAGGAAATGGAGGCCCGAAATGAGCCTCCCTTAGAAACGATACTGATGACAGAAATGACAACGACCTATTCCTAAGTGATGTTCCATTTGCAAGTGTAATGAAAACCTAAATATGACTCCACTTTACTTGGAATGTATTCCAGCAGCTGTCATAGATTTTTAAAAGGTCACACAATTGTTCAGTGTAGACACGGTGGATAAAGTGCACATCCTTAGAGCGGGCAGGGTCTGCTCCGTATAATCCAGAAGGTTCCAGAAATCCTTCAAGAAGATCTTGCAGCAGAGAGCTGAGCACAAAGGCGTGTCTGGCTGCAAACTCAAGCACTGAATTTATGAAACCAGCATTCCTCAAGAGCTAGCTACAACTCTACCTGCTCCCAGCAGGGCCTGATACTGCTAGCCCTTGTGTCTTTGGTTTTGATTCTGAACCTCAGGGCTGCAGCCAAGGAAAGGACTGTTGATCCACAGGTTGACCTGAGCTGACCATATCTTGAGACTCTAGAGCTACATGCACTTCTTCCTTTAAACACACATCTACCGCTCCCTGAGACTTCCACTCCCCCCGCCCCTCTGCCCTTACCCTCCTCCTTATCCAACCTGCACCCCAAATCAACCATTTCTACGAGCTTTTCACAAGTCCTCTGAAATCTCCCAGCTCCTTCCCTGTGAGCCTCTGTAACCTTCAACCCCTGCAAGACCCAACTTCTGGCAGAGCTATTACCAAGCCGAATGCACAGACATTTAGCATTGCTGAGGTGAAAAACACAGCAGTAGGCCAACTGTGCCCCCTGCCCCTGACCTCAACTTGGGACTCAGTGCCATTCAGCGGCAACTTTTCCCAGGATGGATCACAGGACCGTCCACGGAGGTGTTTCCCAAGGCCTTTCACTCCCCAAAACCTCAGTCCTCTCATGTCTGATCACACACACCCCTCCCCGCTGAAACCCCCTCACTTCCCACCGCACTCCACAGTTATTTCCTCACGCATCCCTTCCTGCTTCTCTTCTCTCTGACCCCGTGAATTACCACTTTTCCCATTTGAGCCAGCTTCTTCTCCGATCCTCATTCCTTCCCATCTAGTCTAAAACTTTGGTCGGGAAATCAAATCCTCCCTCTTTAATTTCTCCCAGCCATTGCCTCAAGTTTCAGGGCCAAAGCGTGCGTCAGTCTACCCTCGCTTTAAAAAGCACCCATCTCTTGCTGTCCTCAAAATGCAGAGTAAACACTGCCTAAAAATACGTACTCGGGCCCTGCTTCTCCTCCAAACGCAGGCGCCGCATCTTGATGTTATTTCTGGAATGTCTGTATTGGACTGAACTTGTCCTCCCAACATCGCATGTTCAAACCATCACCCCGGACCTGTTTGGGGACAAGGCCTTTAAAGAGGTGATTCAGCATAAATGAGGTCTCACGGGTGAGCCCCGAAGCCAATGTGACTGGTGTCCATGAAAAGAGGAAGGGGCCCCCGGGATGCGGTCGCCCCGAGAAAAGGCCCCGTGAGGATCCGAGGATGAGAGAGAGGCCTCAGGAGAGTCCAGCTGCCAGCACCTTGATCTGGGACATGCAGCCTCCAGAAAGGTGAGGAAACCAATGTCTGGTTTGGGGCCATCACTCTGCCTTTTGTTAGGGCACCCCCAATGAACAAAGGCAGTGCCTCATAAATCCGGCCTTCCCTTCTCATTCTATAAGGGCTTTGGTGAAAGTTCTTATGTGTACAGGACATACGAGACTAGCCTAATATGTGGTTTCCCAGCCTGTATTCATTCATTCATTCATTCATTCATTCATTCAGAAAGCATTTACTGAGCGCCTACTACATGCCTGGTACAGCGAACAGACAGAAGAGACAGAGCTACTGTCCAGGGGCTTCTGTTCTCACCAGGAAAGACAGGGAAGGACGTACACAGAAAATGAGGCAGAAACAACTACAGAGGGAATGCCGCATGGGAGGGGAGCCGAGGAGAGAGAGCCCTTGGGAGGAGAAGCCATGGAGGCTAATTTGGGGGGTGAGAATGAGCTGGCCTTGTCAGAAGATGCCGGGAAAAGTGTTTCTGGAGGAGCTGATAGCAAGCACGGAGGCTCCGAGAGAATTAGGTTTGAGGGACAGGAAGGCAGATAGTGTGTTGGGGAGATCAGTAAGAATGCATTGAAATGCTGCCATTGCCATTTGGACACACACACACACACACACACACACACACACACACACACACACACAAAATAATAGGCCTCATTTACTTAGAAGCAGTTGGGGTCGGTCTTGGATATGTAAAGTTTGTAAGGAGGCTTGGTTGCAAAGTTTGTAAGGAGGACATTCTGAGAAAAGGGGAGGAGACGTGGGTGGTTGGCTGACTTGCCTGCTGGTCATTATATACCGTACGACACCCATGCACAAATTCACACACACACACACACACACCCATCCCTGAATAGCCAGATTATTATGCATTCAGAGATCATAACAATCTGGCCACTCAGTGTAGATAGATATTCTATCCAGATGTCCTAGCTCTGCCTTAGAAAAAAAAATCCAGATATTTCTTCGCTCTGTCCTAGATCTTGGGAGCAGCAACACCCCTAACAGTGAAGAGCACACGCTTTGGGAAACCTTGATTTTTTAAATACCATCCTCTACTAAAGGGAACGCAGCCCCTCGGACAAGCGGTACAATCCAGGGCTGGGGCACACAAAATGCAGATGAGACTGGAACTCTCTGATGAGCTTCAAAGTGATAAAGTGCTCAAGGAACAATGTCAGAAGACAGAGGAGCCCCTTGAACGGGCTCCCAGGGACCAAATGTGGGACAGTCAAGCACAATAACCTACTGAGAAACAGGAAACAGTGAAACCATACAGGTATAAATAAATGGATACAGGGAGAGTCTAAAGAATGGCAGTGTATTCACACAGTTTAGAAATACCTTCTCATAAAATATGACTTAATTACCACAGGGAAGCAGTAACTTCACACTGGAGGAGCGTGGCAGATACACTTTACTCAAAGGATCAAGCGAACATCATCGGTATTGAGACAAATCAAAGTTGTGTGCCGCTTAATAGCTACAAGGAGGAGAATACAGCATCATGTATCATGTTCCTCCCCCAAATACTTCATGTGAGTCTAATCACGGCGAAACATCACACACACTTCCCAAGTGTCAAAATCATGAACGTCTAGGGACGACGGAAGATGTGTTCCAGAATGAAGCCGATAAGGAGACGTGGCAGCTGAACGCAGCGACAGACCCTGAACTGGATCCTGGGGCTCAACAGTGACATGACGGGGACATCTCGCTAAACTTAAACAGAGTCGGAGAATCCCACGGCAACGACGACCACTGTTAAACTTCCGATCGTGACCGTCGGATGGTGCTTCTGTAAGAGAACATCCTCGTCTGTGGAAAGTGCCAACTTCGAGTCACAATATATTGGGAGGGGGGACAGGATGGGTCATCAGGCTGAAAAGGTATTCTCTATGTATCTTTAACTTTTCTAAAAGTCTATGATTATCTCAAAAATTACAAAACAACAACACCAACATAACCCCAGGAGGCATAGGTCCTCCCAGTGCAGTAGTCCATGCATGAGCTTGCCTCCCAGAGCCCAGCAGAGTGAAGACGGCTGAAGGCGGATCTAGAGGAACAAAGGAAAGACATCATCTTATCCCTCAATGACCCCCGAAGGTCCATTTGCCACTGTGGCCTGTATGTGACGATTTCTCATGGATTTGTATTTTCTATCTGTTCTCCGGCTCCTCCCCACACTCTTTCTCACATTCTCTCACAAATACGTGTATTCCTCTGGGATAACCATGTCTCTCAGCCTCCTCAAATCCCACAGCTGACACTGGTATCTATCCGCAGATTTACCACTAACCGAATTTTATTCAGTCCCCAAACCTGACCGTTTAACCATTTCCGGTCATTTCATATCATAGAAGCATTTCAACCCAACACGTTAAAACTCAACTCAACACCTATTCCTGCCCCTACAGCAGGCACTGTTAACTGTCTCGCAAGCTTCGCACCATCCCACCCCCATTACACATCCTTCTAATACAGTGGTTCTCAACCTTTCTAATGCCACGACCCTTTAATACAGTTCCTCATGTTGTGGTGACCCCCAACCATAAAATTATTTTCGCTGCTACTTCATAACTGTAATTTTGCTACATTATGTATCGTAATGTAAAGATCTGTGTTTTCCCATGGTCTTAGGCGACCCTGCTAGCGGTTCTTAACCTGTGGGTTGCGACCTTAGAAAGGTCAAGAACCGCTGCTGTAGAGCCTAAGACCATCGGAAAACACAGATATTTACATTATGATTCATAACAGTAGCAAAATTACAGTTATGAAGTAGCAACAAAAATAATTTTATAGTTAGGGGTCACCACAACATGAGGAACTGTATTAAAGGGTTTCGGCATTAGGAAGGTTGAGAACCACTGTTCTAATAGAACCTCCTAAAATCCAGATTTCTGAAGTATATCTGACCTCTACCACAGTGCACCGTTTTTACCTCTAAGGTTCAAGAGTGGACCTGGTTGCTTTAAACCACTGTACAAAGTCTCTTGCCTTGGCTACTAGCATCATTGTTTTAGAAGTGACCATGTGACCTAAGTAGTACCTTTAGTGTGAATCCTAGGTCCTCTTTGAAATACTTAAAGAGAAGTGATAGGTATCCCTCTCCCAACTGGTGGGCAGAGTTATGATGTAGTTGACATTTGCCTCAGAGACATTGAGCCACCAATCAATCACATACCAGAGTGCCCTGTATCCCATCCCTTCCCTTCCGCCCTGGGCCCAACCCCTGCCTTAAAAAGGGTGTCTGGGTGCGCCACGTGGCACCTTTTCTCCCGGACTGTTCTCCCAGGCAGTCTGGGAGGCGGTCCGGCCGGGTCCACTTCTCCCCTCCCCTGGTTTCTCTGCCTTTACCCCGCACATGAGCTCTTTCTCCCTTGGGAAGGGTCGCCTCAATAAAGTCTGTGTCCTGGTACCCTGCTCTCTCTCTCTCTCTCTGCTCCTTCTGTTTCATCTTTCAAGAAGTATTGGCTTCATGAATAGGAACTAAGAAGCAAGTACCCTTTTTGATTTTTGATTTAGGTTTGGAATAGTGCCAACAAGGGAGAGAATTTTAAAGTTAACTCACTAATGGAATGCTGAGGACCTACTCAAAAATGCAAATAGTCCTTTCCACAAGTATTTACTGGGTAAACTAAGATTTCTGCTTGAGTATTAAAATTGACATTAAAATAGTAATCAAGTTTTCAGATTAATTTAAATTGGACAAGTGAAATAAGTGAATACTCAAGAAAATCTAACTGTACTGGACAAAAAGCTTTTCCTAAAACATTAACTAGTATATCTATTAGTAGTTCATCTCACTGTAAAATTGCCTAACATCCAAAGAAACTAAAGCAGTAATATTTGTGTGCAAAAATTGAAATTTAGAGTTACCAAGACTGCAAGATAAAATTTCCAAAAGCCCCTATTAATTAAAAAAAGGGGGGGGGGCAGTGGGATAATATCATGTAAGGAAAAATATCCTATAAGTAAAATACATGTAGAAAATTCTTACTCCAGAAAAGAAAATTCCATTTGTAAAACCAACTGCAGGACACCCATGAAAAAACACACATGGTGTCAAAATAAGCCAAAGGAAAATCATTTAGGCAAAAATAAAAAGAATCCCAAGTCTATTTTGCAGAGAGGATCCCTTTGTTAACCTTTGGTCGAGAATGTGTTTGTGTGTTTGCAGAGAACAACTCTAAGATCATGTGGGTTCCTGCGACTGTGAGGAACTGATGGATCTGTTCCAGTCACGAGGATGGTCCAGAGATGGCGGACGCTGACGACACCTTGCCATGCTGGCAGTCGGCAGCTGTGCATGGCTGCAGGTGGCCCAGGACCATACCAGAGAGGATGGATCTTGCATTGCCACGATGTGTCCACCATCTGGATACCATTGCTGACATGTACACATGAAGAACTATTTGACATTGAAACTGGGACTCAGAACAGTTGGACATTGAAACTGACACTCAAACTTTTTTTGCTCTTATACGTTTGTTTTCAGTATGCAGAGGCAAGATATTTTTGAAGAAAAGAAACAGGGGGAAGTGATTGATAAAGAGGCAGGGTGGCCTCGAACGGGCTGTCAAGCTACAGGGGGAAGGCTGGAGTGGAGGGGAGGCAGATGCTGGGGGAGATCAATCAAAGGACTTGTATGCATACATATGAGCATAACTAATGAATGAAAGACACTGGGGCGGGGAGGGGGGCAGGTGGGAACATGTGTTGGAGGGTAAGGGAGGTTGGGGGGAGGATATTGGGGGGGGGAGGAAAACATATGTACTAATATAAAATATAAGTTATTTTGTAAATAAAATTAAAAAAAAATAAAGTTAACTCACTAATAATAATTAAATGGGTCCTTAATAAATATTGGAACCAGGGCCCACAACCAGAAGCCCACTCGACCCTCTCTCTTTTAGTTACCTGAGCCAATAAACCCCCTGTTTATTTAAGTCAGTTGGAGTTCGATTTTCTCTTCCTTGCAGCACAACGTGGGGAGAGTAAAATTAAGTGTGGCGATGTGAGAAAACAACTAGGAGTAAATAAAAAATGTAAACGAAGATAAAAAAAACCTTCTTAAAAGAAAGGAAAGTACAACTATAGGAAAACAAAATACCAGACAAGCTAGCTTCAAGACCAGGCACCAACAGGAGAAATGGGAAAGCTGGCTTGTATTTTGAAGACGCCCTAATGCAATGCACCAGACTTCACGTGGCCCAGAGGAGGCAGGGAGGACGGCACTAGGGAGAAATCAGGCAGAGGCCTGGGAAAATCTAAGGGAGGAAACAAGAAAGCTGGGAATCTCAAATTTTGTAAAAATATGTGAAGACAGCTTTCACACAAGTGAAATGCTCAGGTATTTCACATAATGAGAGTGCCTCCTACTGGCTCAACTTAATCTATGTAATCAGATTCCCATTCCGGCACCTTTTCTACAGGCTGGATTCTGCCCCAGAGTGTAGTGGTGCCCGTTCCCATTGGGATATTCATAAGCTCAACCGAAACATCAGCAGTTTGGTGGCAAGAGAGAGGGTTTTGCTCATCTTGAGACAGAGACAGAAGAGCTCTCAGTTCCTTGGTACCAACTGCTGATAGGATCACAGAGCCATTCGTCCTCCCAAGTTGCCCGAGATAAAAATCTCCACTGCCTCCTAGATCTATCACAACCCCATCTCCCAAGCAATCTCTCATTTCTTCCTACTCATGTGGGTTGAAAATATGCCTGGAATTCAGCCCTTTCTTTTCACTTTCAAGGCCAAAAGCCCAAGGTCAGACCCTTATCTCTGCTTTCAACTACTACAGTGGTCTCTACTACAGCCCTGTGTCATAACTTTCTGCCTGTCCCAATCATCATTCGCAGGACGACTGGCTCTTAAGAGAAAATAAAGACTGTATTTTACTCATCCTTTAAGATCTTCTTCCCTTCCTTTCTGTCCAGGCACTAAAATATTTGTATAAATTATTCCATGCATGCCATTTCTCCTTTGAAAAATCTCTGATGGTACCCATTCCTTTCAGAAAGAGTTCAAAGAGCATAGTCTGCCATCAAGTCATCAAGATGGCCAACTATGCAACCCTTCAGCACAGCATCCCACCTCCTTCTCCCCCATCCAGGCACAATGAGCTGCTGAGTCTCCTGGGACTCACAGCAGAGGGTCTTTGTAAGAGTCACTGTCCCTTGATTCTACTTATGAAATACTGATTAGTATTTCAAGGTCCCAGTATCCTTTCCATCATGAAATCGTCTCCAGTACCACTTTCATACTGAAGTTCTTTATCCTCTGGACACTCAGAGGATGTTCTTTATTCTTCCATTTTGGCATTTATATCACTTTCCCCAGTCTTATGCTAAATTTGGTGTAGATCCACCCAGTTTTTAAGACCTAATTCCTAGTAATGAGCCAAGTGTATATTGTATAGCATTTTAAAACGAGGTTGTCTTTCTTCTCTGTTATTCCTCTAGAAGGTTCATTCTTATATCCTCTGTATTTCGCAAAGTACATGAAGCACATACTACATGCTCAGTAAGTATTTCTTGAGTAAATAATTTCCTGATGAACTAACTGTTACTTGTGGACAGGTATTGTGCCTTGCTCATCTATATTTCTCACAATGACTAGAAAAAGCTGAGTAACAGATACTGTGTAGGCCGGCCTCCTGGCTTATTGAGTTATTTGGCTAAACCGAGGACAGCTTGTCATTTCTCTATTCTACAAAGATGTCTTGACTATCCTTTATATGCCAAATCTTATTCTAGGAGTTGGAGACAGAAGTGCCAGCAAGAGAAACCACACAGATGTTGAAGTGGAGGAAATAGTGTGTAACTAAAAAATGAATCCTCACCACCACAAAAAAGTAGTATTTTTTTTTCTTAATTCCTGCACTCAATTCTCAATCACACAAGCTTGAAATCTAAAAGTCATCAGTAGCTTTTCCCTAGATCTTACTGCAACTCTACTTGACAAAATGTAAAATTGCTACCACTGGATGATGATGAAGATAATGATGACATTATCCTCCTCCTCAATTTCAATGTTATTTTCCAAATTCAAGCCCTCATTTTGCCTTTTTGAAACAACTGAAATTGCTTTCTAACCACTTTTCCCACTCTCATGCTTGCCATCTCTAACATTCCTTTTCATTTCTGCCAGAGTAAACTTCTTAAAGGGCAACAATATTATATGTTTTAGCTCTGCTCAAAAGCCTGCCATGGCTTTGCACTGCATACGCAGGGAGAACCTTTGCCAAGACCTTTTAGACTTTATATGCAAAAATCTCCCGAAATAAAATTCTACTTTATCTCCCAGATTCATTTGTACATTCTACTAAAATCCAGACTACCACAAAATTAGCTCTTGATTTTGTATTTGAACCTTTCACCTTCCATCATTTATTTTCAAATTCTGCCTATATTTCTCGAGCCAATCTTAAATTTGTCTCTGATTCTTCCCTTCTGCATATGAAAGCTCAATATACTTTCTGCCTTCCCCTAGAACTTACCTGTTTCTATATCATGTTTTGATTATTTAGAAATATAGCTGATGTATCCAACTCAAGTGTATGTAATCATTGCTTTCATAAATCTTAAGCAATTTTTATAGAATGAAAACGAACTTCCAAACACAAATCTTCTGAAAATGGAAGTAATATTTTTCCAGATATGAACTATAATCTCTACCAAATAGATCTCTAAGAAACCTAGATGGTTCAACACATTTTAAGTATGTATGAAAGGAGATTAAGTTAGCAGAAACTGAGTCAAATAAAAAGCTAAAAAATTATTCATCATAATGTGCAAATACAGAATCAATCTTGCCCATTTCAATCTATCCACGTGCCTATCATTTTAAGATACAAATTCGTAAATAAGCACACATTCCGTTCGTCAACTGGAAACAATATACAGTGTCGAAATGGACTGAAATAAGCACCACATGGAAGTGTTTCCCATTTCCCACTTAATAATTTTTGTGATATTTAATAAAAGTTTATGTGATGGATTTGTTTGCCTTTTCTAAGGAAACAGCTTGAGACGATGACTGATGCCTGCTATTGCGGGTCTATCTCTGTATTGCCTCATTTTAGAGGCCTTTCAAAAAAAATACTGAAATACACTTAAAGCGTTTCCAGTTGTACGAAAGGAAAGATAAAAGGTGATTACTTATAGGCAAGCGTATTCATGATGATAGACTCTCAGAAGGCAAAGGCAAACATACATTTTAAATGCTTTTTGGAAAGAGCTGAGAATGAAAACATTTACATAATTTGTTAGAAGCCCTGGCTTCCTATTGCTGCACTTCACTATTCCCGCCGGGCCAGGCAGCAGCTCCTTCAAAGATGTGTTTGATGATGGGATGTTTGATTTCTTTGTGTTCCCTCCCCATGGTGCGTAGGTCTACTGTTCTGACTCTATGGCAATATGCTGTATCTTACAATTGGAATTGGCTCACTCCTGATAACGAAAACATGGTTTTGTTTTGGCAGATAAACGAACACAACAATGCTAGCAATCACATGTAAATTACATAAACATACTGTCATTACGAAACCGTCCACTGCTCAGTCATCTTTGAGAATAGACGTGCCACTTTATAAATACAACTGGTGACTCATAGCAAATGTCTAAACTTCCACTTACCTGCCTATCCACTTCTGGGAGCAAAAGCAGGAGGTATTGTTGAAAATGCTGAGGTAAGGAAGCAAACGTATGTTTATTGATTAATGCCCTCAAGTTAGTGTTGACAAGAATAGATCCTGGGGTTTCTATGTCAATGTCCTCAGCTTTGGTCCATTTCAAGTGTCCTGTGATAAAGAGCAAGAGGCATGAATTTACTACGGACTGGAAACATAATGCACGTGCACACACAAATATATGTATATAGCGAGCACATATGTATATACATATAGACTCATGAATATATTTTTAATTCCACCCCTTTTAAAAATGGTATTTCAGAAGGAAATCTCCAAAGCTTCTTTGTGCTTCTACTTGCCGAAGTTTCCTTTAATTTTCATCTTGCATACTTTGCTCAGTGTGTCCATACTTTTGTCTCAAAGGACCCAAGCTCTAGATAAAGAAGTACTTTGTGGTATTCCAATTCACCAGATTAAAAAAAAAAAAATGGGTCAGTGTAAGTGGTAGCAAGTACAATATTTGTAGATTCTATAATACACAGGACGAATAATAATAGTGCTGGAAATTTAATAGAGATGCTGGTAGCACCAGTAGCTCTGTGGTCCCCATGTGTCAAGCAGAGCACCAAGCACTGGATTATTTCAGAAGACTCTTATTCAGGGTATTTTGAAAGCAATCATGTAAAAAGCAACCTTTATAAATAGACTAGCTGCATGGTCTGCAAAGCCAGTATGCTTTGAAGGACAGTTCTACAATTCAAGGTGTGCTGGCCTCCAAAGGGAGGCTATATTTAGAGTTCACAACCTGAAATACATAAGAAATTAACCTACCACGAGGGATAGTCAGCTGATGCATCAAGCAGAAGGATTTCCACTCTTAGCTACTTGAGTGAATTTGATATTAATAGAGTGTATTTTCAATCATTTGTTGATAAATTACAGCTTATGAGCTATATCCAGTCCAACTGTTTAGACAATTCAGAGTTGAATAGTTGTGACAGAAATCACAGGACCTGCAAAGCCTACCACACTGTCTCTCTGTCCTCTGATTGGAAAATTGCTGGCCTTTGTTTTAAATAATTAGAGACAAAAGAAGGAATAAAAACCATTATGTAAAACAGGACACTATGATAAAAAATATAGACACATTTGAAATATGACCATATAAATGTCTAACAAAATTAGTTCTTTAAAATTTTTAAAAACTATTCAATGAACACAGCAGAAGTCAGAATCTATATCTATATATATAAAAGCCTAAGTGTCCATCCAACTGGTAGCTATGATGCTCACTGACCACCAGGGGGAAGATGCTCAACACAGGAGCTGCCATAACACACACTGGCCATTTATAAAGAAACAGCACCACAGAGCTGGCATCCACAAAGCAACCCTCAGCTTCCCCCAAGTGGGACACTGGCCCCACAACCACCCCAGAGCTACACCCCATCAAATCACAGCTAATGCTGCCAAGAACCCATGACACAAATTGTGGACAATAGCCCAGCCCAGCCTGGAAATGGTCGCTGTGGGCCCTGGCTAATGACATCATGTAGCAACACCCGGCTTCCTCTCCCTAGTACCATGATGGCAAACGTATGCCAGCACTGACATACGTAGCCATTTTCAATGACACACAGCCGATTGTGGTCTCATACAGAGAAGTATGGTTTTTTTTCTCAAAGTGACATACCACACTAGTTACACTTGTTTTTTTGGCGAAGTTTGACACACCAAGCTCAAAAGGTTGCCCATCACTGCCCTAATGACTAGCCTCCTTGCAGTTTCTTCACACCAGGAACACAACTTGCTTTGTAGCCAGGTGGAAACATTTTACATTTTAACCACATGTCTGTGAAGTGTTTTCACGTGCCTCATTTCCTTTGCTCCTCACAGAAGTCCTGGAGTAGTAAGAGACTCGGCAGAATCCTATTTTCTTTTCATTAGCCAGAAAACAGAAATTTAGAAAGCTCAGAAACTTGACCTGACTGAAAAGAACACCTTGAAAATGACTTCAGGTTTTCTCACTGCACGGAATATAGTCAAACACTACTGTAGTTAAATATTTTACCCTTTGTTCTCCCTGTGTGATCTACAATAATAATCTGCTTCATGTTGATATTTACTGCTGTGTTACTGGCAATTACCTGAAAAAGAAGTTGGGGTGCTTCACTGAGCTGGAAAAAGTTTAGTTAAATTAGAAAGCAGGCCTAATTAAGCAAGTTTATATATATATACACACACACACACACACACACACACATATACCACTGGCACCAATTGCATGCGTGTTCCAATATGTCATTGTCGATCATGAATTTGGTTGACACTTCTATTATAGAGAAAGAGGGAATAATGATATTAAAATATTTCTTCTAATTAATTTTCTTTCAATGTGCACAAATCCATGTACCGGGCCTCTAGTTACTAAATAAAATACAGAGTTGGTAAAAATATCTAGAATACAGCATAGAGTATCTAGAATACACGATAAGAGATCGAAATACAGGGAATGGAATTAGCAGTCGAGTGCATATCTGTAGGAGCTTCTGAGTAAAAACACACAGAAGATGGCAGAGAAGCAATGTTTGAAGAGCTAATGGCTGAAATCTTTAGAACTGAAAACAAAAATGACAAGTCCTTGGATAAAGTAAGACTACAACTCTGAAGGACAAATATTCACGTTGAAATCACACAAGATAAATAAAAGGATGTCTTAAACAGTTTTGAACAAAAATAGATTACCCACAAAGAAATGACAATAAGACAGAAACCTTATCCTTAACAGATAACAAATGGCAGTGAAGAATCTTCAAAGGGCCGAGAGAAAATAAGACTCAATCTAGAATTTCATTTGAAAACAGTCTCTCCAAATGGCAATGACACAAGAACATTTTCAGTGTCCAAATTGGAAACTAACCCTTAGAGAATTCTGCTAAAATAACCGGTAAATGTTCTTAACAAATAAAGAAATTAAATTGAAGAAAGAATGAGCGAGTCGCAGAAGCCATGTGTCAACTAAAAGACTAACAGAAACAAGTCCAAATACACTTCATGGCGAAAAAGAATACTAATAACTAGTGAGCGTTAAAACAAGTGGAAATAAAATAGCAGAGAATCATCGCAAGGAGATGGGAAAGTGTGATTGCACTGAGAACACTATAAAACACTGGCATGGTTTGGGAACAGGAGAGATACAGGCTAGTTCTTTACTTTGTTAAAACTCTATAGGTAGCCACTGGGAGTCAGGGGGAAGACTCATAACTTCAAAATAAATGCATGGGAGGAAAACGCAATCAATCAAATGGAAGGTATAAAAGGAGGAGAACTTTTTAAAAAGTAAGCCCAACACAATCAAAACAAATATAAGTGAATGTCTGCCTTAGATTTTAAAATACAATCCAATTATATGATGCTTCCAAGAGACAGATTTAAACTAAAGATCACATGGAATGGATAAAAATGAGGAGATAAACTAAGAAATACTAGGCTGACATTCAAAACAAAAACAAAAAAAGCAATACTACCGTATTAACATCAGACAAGATAGTCAAAGGTTAAAAAAACAACACCTTATTGGGCATAAAAAAAGATCATTTCTTAAGTGTAAAGAAATAATTCACTGGTAAATATATTGGCCTTAAGCCTGCACCTACTTAAATAGGACAGCATTCAAAATCTAAAACTGAGAGAATTGAAGAGAAACTGGAATGACACCAGGCTAGTGGGAAGTCCTCAGATATTGGATTGGAAGTTGCAATATCAGACAAAAAACTTGTCTTAAGAATACAGAGAGGACATCAGCAACTCAATAATCCATCCATACTGATGAATTTAACCGACGACACTGCCCTGAGCCCATTAGAGAAAGCAATGTGTTTGTCAGCACTCAATGGAGTGTGAGAAAACAAGCACAAACAAAACAAAACAAAAGCCTGACCAGTGAGTCCCAGCAAATACTGGAGAATATAAAACCTCCTCTTTCTTTTCACAGAGAAACACCAGCAGGTCTCAGTAACACACCAACACAGCCACTTTCAGTCCTCAGATACCCATTAGATATTTGCACACCCAAAAGCACATTTCTAAATATTTAATAAATTAAAGGAAACAGCTGCAACAAAAATGACAAAATATCGTGATTCTGAATGCTAACGTTAAATTGTGTAAATTGAAGCTCAACTGGGTTTAAAGGCAAACTGTATATGCTAGAGAGTGAAAAAAATATTGACAATTCACATGTTAAAAGTACAAATCAAGAAGTTAACACATGAACCCAAGGATAAGAACTTGAGAAAGAAAAATACGAAAAAGTTAAAAATTAAGGTAGGCATTCATGAAATAAATAAAGGACAAAATAATTTTTCCTTGTATTAGACTAATAAAATAGGCATACTTCTAGAGAGAGGTAGTATGAATGAACATGGATAGGAATGAAAGATAGGCACATAGTTTGAGCTATGCTATAGGTTTACAAGGCAAAAGTAGTTACGTATAGATTTTAAAAAGCCTAGTACTACGGCTTCAGCCAATATCTTTGAAGACAAACTGTTACATGTTTACAAACTTTCAAATTTAACTTAAAATAGAACACCTGAATAAATTTATAAATCCTTTTTAAAATGGATAAATAGGCAACCCCCAGCCCCCACGCATACAAAGCACTTACAGAAATAGCTCTAAAGATGAATTTTACCAGAACACCAAGAAACATTCCCAGGACTTCCTATTATGCATATCCCAGTGACTGGGTAATGCAAGAAAGTGCTTTGATTCGCTTTATGAAGTTCACATAAGCTTTATTCCAAAGTAAGGATAAAGGCAGAATGAGAGAAAATTTCTTAGCCAATCTCACTTAGAAACACAAAAAGTACGAGAGTTGAATCTATCTTTTTAAAATCTAAAGCAAATCTCACAAAGACCTAATATTTGTTGAGTCACGGTGTGGCTGTGTACATGTCCGCTTCCTTAGCTTCTGTATTTTTCTATCCGTCTGAAGTACTTGACAATTAAAACAAAAAGGCAAGAGGGAGAGAATAAGGAAGAAGCTTCTTACCTTTATCAGAGGCAAAGGTAAAACCTAGAGACAGAAATGTTGAACACACAGGGGAGGAATTTCCTTAGTTCTTTTTTATGGGGTGCGGATTCTCAATATTCTCAATCTTACCTAGGCACAGTAATTCTGACTGGGAGGGGGCATTGGAGAAATGAGAAAACTGAAACATTTTGGAAATACATGTTATGAGCCATGGGAGAAGCATGGATTACGCTGCTGGTTTAATTTGGTTCATAATCATTAAGAATATCATAGGGGGAGAAAAGATTCAGAGAGCTACACGGTCTTTCATTGCAACACCAAAAGCCCTGGTTCAAAGATGTCCATTTAAGCAAAAGCATGTTTCATCATTTGGGAACAAAAACAGAACAGATGAAAGTCTTGCTAAATTTGCTGCCACACAGAATGTTTGATTCCTTTTTAATTCTCCTCATGCACTTACTCCTAACTGGCTTAAGGACAATCCAATTATATCTGATCGCCCTAGCTTCTTAAAGCTGGTACCTCGCCTCCCTACTGTATCCAGAGGAAGGAAAGATGCAGTCATTTCAGCGTCCGATTCCTGACACTAGAGCGTGTTCAGGATCTGAGGGCCTTGGGAGGAGGAAGAGAAGCCACAGTGAGAGTCCCTGCTGTGGAAGCACCAGGTTGGTTCCAAGATAAAAACCAAGGGCCTGTGTCCAAACGGGGCCAGGGCAAGTCTGTTAAGTTGACCAAAGGGCTTGGGAAGACACCAGTTAGAAGAGAGGCTGCAGACGTCAGTGCTCTTGTGAGTCAGCGGGCAGAACGCTGGTGGAAACACTCAGGCTCCCAGAAGGGACCCCACCCAGGATTTACACACAAAACGTAAACCCTGCTGAAAACCATCTTTGGCTTAGTGGATAGAGCGTCGGCCTGCGGACTGAAAGGTCCCAGGTTCGATTCCGGTCAAGGGCATGTACCTTGGTTGTGGTCAAATCCCCAGTAGGAGGTATGCAAGAGGCAGCTGATCGATGTTTCTCTCTCATCAATGTTTCTAACCCAATTCTATTCCTCTGTGTAAAAAAACAATAAAATATATTTTTTAAAAAAAGAAATAAAAACACAACACAAAAACACAAACTCTGAGACACACGCCAAGGCAGACCAGAGCGTTTGAGACAAGAGAAAAATTCAGGAAGAGTTTGGAACAAAAAGAGCACTTCATTGCCTCCAAGAAACCTAGACGAAGGTTTTAAAGGAGCTCAGAGGGGAAACTCAGGCTTTGGAAGAGCAAAGTCGAAGGGGGTACACATGTATCTGAAGTCAACACCACACCTTCTATGACGAGATTCCGCGTAGCCTTCACACGTGAAAAACCGTGTGAGGAGTCTATCAGGGAGCACCGAATCCACTGAGATATAGCACCGGGGTCATGAACTGTGGGAATGCTGACTGCCAAACAGAATGTAAATGATAACAACGATGTATAAAAAAATAATAAAACTGACCGAGACATGGAGGCAGGAGGGGCTATGCATGTAATCATTTCCCTGTCCTTCACGATATACTGCCCAACGTTGAGTGAGTCCTTAAAGAGGATAATCACTCCTCTTTCAGTTTTTCATTTATTTAATACCTTTGGAGAGAACTTTGGGCTATAAACAGATCTCGTGGCAATGTTTAGCAATGCTCTTCTTAAATTTTACTTCTGTTCTTCTTTAGTAGGCAGCCTGGGCTCACTTAAATGTTATACTTTTAATTTAAACGGCATAATACACTTTCTCAATGATGACCTCTGGCTAGACTTACACATGAAGAGATGTCAAATCTGTTTATAAAACACTGGGAGAGATTATTTTGGATGATAGATTGAGGCTTATTTTTCAATTCTTATTTTTCTGCATTGATTTATTCTTCAAGTACATAACATTTTATGAAACCAGTAATGCTATCATTCTTCACTACAAAAAAGATTAAACCAAATAAAATATATTGGAATGAATCCCAGAAGTTGGGCTCAGCAAGCACATTTATTCCAAACCCCTCAGAGACATCCATTACAGTCTTAGTCGAGTTTGGCAGGCGCTCTTGTAAACTCCTTCTGAGTGGGTAGGAAGAGCTATCATTAAAAACTGGTTGAGGTAAATGACCCCTAATTTTAGTTAAGGGGAAAATGTGAGAAATTAATTTGTAAGAGAGAAGAGCATTAAATATTTTTTTTGAATGTGTACAATTCACCCTCCCAGGGTCCTGGAGACCACGAGATGAAAATGTAGCAGGGTTATCTCTGAAGACTCCACAGGGGAGCTTTTAAACGAGTTTCATCCTTTGCTAAGATAAGCAGACAGGATATTAAACCAACTGATTAGGCAAGAAACACATGTACTTTAAACCCCATTTTCAGCTGTCACCTACCTCTCAGCTCACTGGATGCCGGTTCGACTGCCTGATTATGTGGAAGTCTAATATTTACTGTTGTCATAACTTGCAAGATGTATGATATAAAAGAGCTCTTGCAGATACGGCTAGCATTTGTTCTACGTATAACAGAATACCATTTCCTACCATACATGATTGAGAAGGGGAAGAGGGTTTACAAAAGTTTTATTTTCTGCTATAACATCATCAGAAACATATTCTATAGATCTGTTATTTTTTTTTCAACTGCACTCCATTGACCCAGGTCTCCTGTCTACTCCATCAGAGAGCTACTTAGAGAAGTATCCTTTTACTTTCCATAAATAATCCTGGTGAGGAACAAAACTAACGGACCCAAGATAAAACAAAACACCAATGTCACAAGTAGTGGGTCTCTAGGCTGTGGTATATTTCTCACAGATTTCAAGAGGAGAACTGCCGGGGGGTGAAGGGGGGAAGGGTGTGTCGGCACTCACTCCATCTGTTTTTATTGTGTACTCCAGCCCTCTCCAGGCAGCTGGCCTCGGCAGGGACCCAAGGGGACCTGGGGGGAGCGCACCCTCCACTGCAGGGTCCTCAGGGAAACACACTGTGTGCTGGGCTACCCTCCTGAGGGTCTGAGACTCAGGTAAGACATCCACCTTGAAGACAGTGACTAGCCTGCAATTTGACAGATGAACATGGCCAGAGACCGAAAGCAAGTGCATGAGGGACAATGAAAAGTATTTCCTATCCTGTTCCAGGAATCTCGAAGTGAGGATGAAAATTTAGATGAATACCCTAAAGTCTGATATTTACCAAGTTTAGTTTCGGAATTCCTGAAGTTAGGAAAGACTTGTAGCATTTGTTTTCATTTAGAACTAGAGGGCTGATGCACGAAATTCATGCAAGGGGCTCGGCCCTCGCCGCCCCAGAAGGTCATCTGGAAGGATGTCCAGAAGGTCGATCAGCTGTCCGGTCTAATTAGCATACTGTGCTTTCATTATTCTAGATGGCCTCAGTAGGTTAGGGCTTTTATACTGTTATCTCTACTTGGAGAGGGCAAAGAAGGTGAAAACCACATTTCTGAAACTGTACGAATTGGATGTCTAACTCCGCTGGGAAAAACCAATAATGAAGAAGCTGTTCTCCCTGTCTGGCTGGCTGGGAGTGTTGGGTGTTCATCTTCATTCACACTGGTTCTGGAGTACACATTGGTCCTCAATGACCATCTTGGGAGAGGCAATTTTCAATCCAGGGCATCTAAGTAACTTGTCTATTATGCCGAAACCTACAAGAGGCCTCCTATGTCCAGACAAACCTACTAGCCCATCTGGTTACCTATAAATAATGCATTCAGAACTTATTCAGCTCTGGCTGGGCAGCTCATTTGGTTAGAGTGTTGTTCCGAATGTCAAGGGTCAAGGTTGTGGGTTCAATCCCCAGTCAGTCACATACAAGAATCAACCAATGAGTGCATCAATAAGTGAAACCGCAAAATTGATGTTTCTCCTCTCTCTCTCTCTTTCTCTCTCTCTCTCTCTCTCTCTCTCTCTCTCTCTCTCTCTCTCTCTCGGCTGATCTCTCTCATCAATAAATATAAATTTAAAAAGTGTATTTAGCACCTACTAATAAGAGGTGTGGTGAGGACCTCGAAGATGGACAGAAGGTCATTATTCCCAAGGAATGAGCAAGGTTAAGAGCAAAATATCCAGAAATGTACCTTAGGGAGTGCCAAATGCCAAGCAGACTCCACGGTGCTTCACAGCACAGAGAACCTCCCACTCCGTAAGGTCCTTCCGGCCACAGGGCAGCGGAGCAGTACTTTCTGAGAGAGACACGGGCTCCTGTCCAGAGAGGCTCACCTTCAACATTTTTTTTTTCACTTTTACATGTTTCCACTTCTCACTCTGGAGTATCGGGCTTCATAAGTACTACTGACTTCATTAGCACAAAACAAGCCATTCCCCTAAGCTGCTTGCTAGGTTCGAGAGTCAGTCACACTTCCTTCCTGTAATTACCTTCAGTTTATCTTGACAAATGTTTACCTTAATTGACTTAATTGAAATCCCACCTTTTTTCCTCATATCTTTTTCCTTTCACAGGATCAGCCAAGAAATCTTGGGTTGCTCATTCTCCTTCTGTGTTAGAGTAACTAGTGTGCCTGCATTTTGTTTGTTTGTTTAATCCCCTCCCCAGGATAAGAGCGGAAGGGAGGGAAGGAGAGGGAAATGGGAGAGGAGAGAGAGAGAGAGAGAGAGAGAGAGAGAGAGAGAGAGAGAGAGAGAGAGAAAGAGAGAGAGAGAGAGAGAGAGAGAGAGAGAGAGAGAGAGAGAGAGAGAGAAAGAGAGAGAGAGAGAGAGAGAGATGGAGGGGGAGAGACGCAAATAGAGAAATATTGATTTGAGAGAGACACACAGGTTGGTTGCCTCCCACACACACACACCCCACGTGCCCCTACTGGAGCAGGGATGGACCCTGCATCCCAAGTGTGTGCCCTTGACTGGGAATCGAACCGCAGACCCTGCACGAGCTGACTCGTCACAACAGCCAGGGCTACTGCACTTGCACTTGAACACCTCTGGCAGGCTCATGTGACAGAGGGCTATGCTGCTTCTCGGGGGTGTCCCTAAGTCTACTCCATCAGCTAAAGGATTTGACAGTCAGACCATAGCCAAGATGAACATTTTAGACTGGAGCTGGCTGTGCCTTCGCTTGTGTCTTAGCTGTGTCATTTATGGGTCTGGGCAAACCTCCTTAATCCTCTGGCCTGTTTCTTCAAGCTGAGGAAAGTGGAACTAATTCTACCGCACAGAATGGACGTAGGGACTAAGTGAGGAATCTTCTGTCAAAACACCCAGACCATTGCATCCACTGTGGGCATGAATATGAGTTCCATTCTTTCATTAAGGGGCTTCATTATATCTAGCACTTTGAGGTCTAGAAGAAAGCAGGTTCAAACGAACACAGCGATCTCCTTTATTGCCTTTGCAATTTGCTAACAAGTCAGCTAAAATAGTCTCACAATACAACAGGCTTTAACACGAGCGCTTCTCACTGGCACGCAGGCCTCCTAGGTGACCATGGGATAATAGGAGAGCCTGGCTGCAGACCAGAGCGCCTGAGAGAATGCTGGTCACCAGCGCGCAATGGCCTGGACTTCCAGGCCTGAAGTTAGCTAAGCAATTAAACAGCGAGGCCTGTGCCTTGACATTTTTTAAGATATATTTTTTATTGCTTTCAGAGAGGAAAGGAAAGGGAGAGATAGAAACATCAGTGACGAGAGAGAATCACTGATGGGCTGACTCCTGAACACCCCACACGGGGGATCGAGCCTGCAACCCAGCTCTGTGCCCTGACCGGGAGTCGAACCGTGACCTCCTGGTTCATAGGTTGATACTCAACCACTGAGCCTCGCTGGCCGGGTGAATGTCCTTAAACGCATGATCTGACACTGGATTATACGGAGTTTGGCGGCAGACTATTTTTTAATTGAAGGCTAATGACTTTTCAACTAGTTTGGGTATCATAACATGCTATTTTTAAGGACGTTTTTTACATATCATCCTCCCATTACAGTTTTCTACTTCAGAAACGACTCATGTTAAAAAATTGCCTTTACAAACCCCCAAAAGGCTAGTAGAAAAATAAAAACTACCATCAGTATACGCGTAAGTGTGGTTATGCACAAACAAGCTATAAAATTATTTAGCTTTGGAAATAATGCAAAAGAGATAACAATGCTACAATGAAAACATTAAAGCAAAAATAAATTCGGCTTCCTAGAAGGCATCTAAAAACTATAGAAAGGGTTTTTATTAAAAGTATGTGCCTAGGCGTTAGCAGAATTCCTGGTATATAGTAGGCAATCAATAAACTGTTACTAAAAAAACTAAAAATAAATGCATCAGAATCTCTCTTGAATTTTGCAAACAGAAAAACTCTGCAAATAAGAACTGCCCTAAATTTCCAAGCAAACAAGTGCAGAACCAGTAATAAAGTTCAGGTCAATAGCTTTGTGGTTTCTATCATTTTACGAAATGTTGCAATGACCCAGGTCATTATCACTGCCCTTGCTCAGGGGTGAAATAACTAAGGGAAACAAAGGCATTTATTGGGTCCAGACTTCCAGCAAGGCCGAGTCGGCAGAGAATGGCAATGCTCAGGATTGGTTTGTTTTCATCTTTTTACTTCTCATCTTCCCTTCTCCCTGGCTGCTGCTGTGGCGCTCCCGATGAGAGGTGAGCAGGAAGGAGACCTTCAGAAGAAACTCTGGCGCTGACTTGTAAGACCCCGGATGGCATCTCCCACACTGCTCAGCAACTGCACACACGTTTTCAGACAAACACGACTATTTCAAGTAACAGATTGAAAAGCAAGGCCCCCCAGGACATGTTCCCTCAGCTCAGTGAAGTCTTCATAAAGTTGCATCTCCCCCCACCCCCATATAATATATTCTTAGCAAGCGAAATCCAGTGGTGGGAACAAAATAATGCACATCAAATAGGATCATACTTGGCAGATAAGTACTTGAAGATATACATGTACATATACATATATATCTATACACACACATATATATATATAAAATTTTAAATATCTTATCTTTTGCCTTTGTTTCATACAATAATATCATTCACAGATTTTAGTTATTTTTAAGCAATATTTAATCATCTTAATGCTTAAGGTCATTCCGTTATAGCTACATTTCCTCACTTAGTGCCCTTTTGGTTTAGATGAATTGGAATGATTTGAGAAAGGTTTGTTTTACTCTTTAAAAAAATGTTCTGAGACTCTCCATCCTTTCAAGCAAAAAGATATAAATCTCTGGACTGTGAAATGTCATAGTCCACGAACACTCACCTAAACCAGACTTTTTTAACCGCTTTAAGTGCTGACTCGTTTGTTTTCCGGTGGGAGATTTTGGCCCATGTTTCATTTCTTTATCTGAACTGTCTGCTTCACCATTTTTAGATTCGGAGCCTAAAAAAAAAAGGAAATAGTTATTAGGTCATTTTCTTCCTCTTGCTGTCCTTGAAAAGAAAAATCTCAAATTGTTTTTAAAAAGCCGGAGATACAATCTCCTTTTCTAAGAGCTAATTCACTACCTTGGGCCACAATCTGATGCCTTTCCTGGCTGCAAAGAGAAAGCCCAATCAATCAATCACACGGGACAAAAAGCAAGGCCAGATGGCCTAAGAGCGGAGTCAAAAACACGTTTGCTGATCTGACAGCTTAGAAAAGCAACGCTGAGAGATCTTTTGTAAAAACACTCGAGTGTGCTCCAACAATGTCATATCACCTAGAGATGACGCGAGACAGAAAGACGCAGCAGGAAGAGAAGCTGAGAGAGAGAGAGAGAGAGAGAGAGAGAGAGAGAGAGAGAGAGAGAGAGAGAGGCGATCGCACCTTCATAAAGAACTTTACGTTGCAGTAGGCACAGAAATGCAGCTAGCGGTCCATAAACAGACCGGACCATCGCTGACAAAGTGACAGGAGGGAAATGAGGAAAGGGCAGGGCTGCGCGGAGGTGAGAAGGATGCTGTCGGAACACCAGACCTCACCAAGGATGCCCGGGGTCGCAGCCCGGGACCGCAACACAGCGCACACCCTCGGGAGAGCTGCGTGTGCGGGCACCGCTGCCAGCCTGTGGCCACCGCGAAAGCCCACGGCCCACCGGGGCCCGCGGCGGCAGCAGGCCACCTCCAAGTGCCCTTCTTATCCCCACGGACAGGAGCCGCGGAGGCCTCTGCTGCTGGGTGAGCTGCCACCTTCGTTTAAGGAGCACCGTCCTGTGTGGTAACCACGGGGGGGAACCGACGGTGTAGAAACAGCAAACAAGACCCCCGTGGAGCCATCCTCGGGGGTGGGAGAAACCCCGGCATCTCCCTTCAGCAGGAAATCTCTCCGGAGGAACCTGGCCCTCGGACCCTTCGGGATCTTTTTTAAATTTTTAAAATATATTTCTTTTGTGGATTTCAGAGAGGAGGGGAGAGGGAGAGAAACATCAATGGTGAAAGAGAATCCCTGATCGGCTGCTCCCCGCGCCCCCGATTGGGGATCAAGCCCCCAACCCGGGCCTGTGCGCTTGGCTGGAATCAAACCTGGAACCCTTCAGTCCCCAGGCCGAAGGGTGGCTATCCCCTGGGCCACCCCGGCGAGGGCCCCTTCTGCTCTTACCTGACGGCGAATCCGACTGCTCGTCAGACACCTTCAGCGGCGTCAGCACCACGCGCGGGACCGTCTTGTTGACCATCACCGAGACCCCGTTCCTCCTTTTCTGCTGCTGCCTCAGGGCCTGCGGACGCGACCACGACAGGACGTGAGGACACAGCCCCGCGGACCCCCGCCGACCGAGTGACTGACCCATCCGCCCACTCGACGGGGCCTCGGAGGAGACCCCGATGCACAGCGCCACTCGTGTGTCAGGATTCGCAAATCCACCTTCGTGTCCTTTTCCCTCCAAAGCCCACATCGGCCTCCGACCCAGGGCATCACCCCGAGACCCTCTGGGGTGTCGTCCCGAAAACAGGGCCCCATAAAGGCCTGCTCCACCTTCGTGTGCTTTTCCCTCCAAAGCCCACGTCGGCCTCCGACCCAGGGCATCACCCCGAGACCCTCTGGGGTGTCATCCAGAAAACAAGGCCCCATGAAGGCCTGCTCCACCTTCATGTCCTTTTCCCTCTAAAGCCCACGTCGGCCTTTGGCCCAGGGTATCACCCCGAGACCCTCTGGGGTGTCGTCCCGAAAACAGGGCCCCATAAAGGCCTGCTCCACCTTCATGTCCTTTCCTCTCCAAAGCCCACGTCGGCCTTTGGCCCAGGGTATCACCCCGAGACCTTCTGGGGTGTCATCCAGAAAAAAAGGCCCCACGAAGGCCTGCTCCACCTTCGCCCCGGGGCCGGACAGCCCCCGGGGCGCGAAGCCATGGCGCCCGGGCACCATCACCACCAAAGGAAGGCTTCGAGGCCGCGATGGGAAGCCGCGTGTCTGCGCGCCCCTGGCAGGTGCGCCCTCCTCGCCCTGTCAGTCCTGCTACAGGGAGTGTCACCGGTGTGTGCGGCGACAGGGACAGAGGAACGACGGGCTCAGAGCCACGCGACACGGCAGCCAGTTTCTTTCTGCGGGGGAAGTCAGCGCTCATCATGGACGCCTGGCCGCACTTGGCTCTGTCGGCTCGGCTTTGGGCGCTGACCTTGAGGACAGAAGCCTGACAGCCTTCTGGAAGATTCAGGAGCAAAATAACCCGAGCCGCCTCTCCCCCCACCAACGGCCGTGTTGCGGGATTCACAGACGAATCGACCTCGGTGCCGAGGATGGCATGAAAGACACCTAACAGTTCTGAGATGACGTTTATAAGTTTTGAAATACAGCTTAGCTCGCTGATGGCTTTACAGGAAAATCACCTGTAATGATGACTAGGCACACAAAACTGAAGACGTTAAACCCACACACATAGGAATGCTGCGACTCTTCAGCAAGGTTAAAAGGCTGGCCCCAGACAGCCTCAGACCTTTTCATTCCTGGTTTCCGTGTAATTTCTTCCCATTTTCTAACAGCTCAGGGACTTGATTAATGTTCTTCGACCAGCGGCTGTCACGGGCTGCTGAAACCCTGCGCTGACTATATATTCCCTCGCTGTCAGAAACGATGCCCTTCTATTTGCAGAGCCTTGGCTGAACGTCCAACTTGTTGATTGCAAGATTTAGCAATCCGATAATTACAGATGTGAAAAATTAAATGCCGCTTAAATGAGAGGAGGCATAGTCACATTATATTTATAACCAGATGGGAGAGTGAATGGCTAGAGAAAGCTATTACAAACTAGAGGCCTGGTGCACGGATTCATGCACCAGTGGGGTCTCTTGGGCTGGCCAGCAGGGATCGGTGGACCTTCCACCACTGCACCCCGGCCTTACCTGCCAGTTTGTTGGGCTCCAGCCTGCGGTCTGCATTGATCCGGTAGAGCACAGAGTAGTACTCAAAACAGCAGGCATCTGAGGGGGAGCCCAAGCCCTGGCTAGGCACTGTGCTGCTCCGCTCATCCAGGCCAGGCTGCGCCTGCCACCACCACCACTGGGACACGCAGGAGGAGGGACCTTGTGAGAGGTTCATGCCGCCACAGCTGTGCTTCCAGCTGTGAAACTGATGTCTGTCAGCTGAGCAGCGCTCCCGCCGTGGGAGCCTACTGACCACCAGGGGGCAGCTCCCGCATTGAGTGTCTGCCCCCTGGTGGTCAGTGAGCGTCATAGCTACCCGCCGGTCATCTGGTCGCTTAGGCTATTATATATATAGATTATTCTGTTGCTAATAATAACACAAGTCATCTTCTCTTCTTAGATGTTCTGAGCTTTTATAAAGCAGGACATGGGAGGGAGAGGTGAGGGTGTGTGCTGGAGGGTAGGGAAGGCTGGGAGAAGGTCAATGGGGAAAAAAAGGAGACATACGTACTACTATTTGTAAAACTTTAAACAATAAAAAAAAAGATCCAGGTATTGTGTTTGTGTATGTGTGTGTGTGCAGGGGGAGACAAGAGATAAAAATGAATAAGATGCCATCCTTCTGACTTTTTGTTTGCTTTCAATAATATACTTTTTTTTTTTACTTGAAAATATATTTTTAATTGATTTTGGAGAGGGAAGGAGAAGGGGTGAGATAGAAACATCAATGATGAGAGAATCATTGACTGGCTGCCTCCTGCACAACCCCATGGCTATGAAGCCTACAGCCTGGGCATGTGCCCTGACTGGGAATCAAACCATGACCTCCCCATTCATAGGTCGACACTCAACCACTGAGCCACACTGGCCAGTCCTGAATATAACACTTTTTAAAATACTTTGTGCCTGTAGATGACTAAATGCCCAACAGAAAACACGATTGTTTTATGTGTTTGGAAAGTACACATATTTTTCAGTTTTACCTCTAAAACAGGAGCATTATATTTCACCCCCATTAACTTTTCCGGGGCAAACAAGAAAACATTGGGACGTGTGTCCCAGTGGACAGCGGGCTCCCAGGTAAACCGAGGGGCAGCATGGGGCTCAGCTGCAAGAAGGGGCACTGTGCCACAGTCCCGAGATCCCTCTCACTGGAGGCTGAGCTGTGTTGGGCTCGGGGACTAGTCCAGTTCACTTCCCAGCAAGCGGGGCTCACTGGACCCTGGATGCGGAGGACTCCTCCTCAGGTGGGACGTGGAAGGATGAGGGAAGCAGGGCTGACTCAAATGGGATGGTCAGGGCAGTCTGGGCTGGCTCCAACAAGAGGACTCTGGCATTTGTCATGTCCACAGGCAGATCGGGTGTGAACCCGACCTCGCATTATTATACATATCACTATGTGTCTCACATTGCCGGTCTCTCTGTAGGGCACATCCTGCCAGTGAGGAAGCTAGCTAGTCATGGTTTTGGTTTTGCATGCGTGTGTTTTGGGGAGTGGGGAGTTATATAACTACCAGAGGCCTGGTGCACGAAATTCTTGCACAGAGGGTGGGGGGATGTCCCTCAGCCCAACCTGCACCCTCTCCAACATGGGACACCTCAAGGGATGTCCGACTGCCTGTTTAGACCTGATCCCCGTGGGATCGGCCCTAAACAGGCAATCAGACATCCCTCTCACAATCCAGGACTGCTGGATCCCAACTGCTCACCTACCTACCTTCCTGATTGCCCCTATCTACTTCTGCATGCCAGCCAAATCACTCCCAAACCACTCCCCTGCCAGCCCGATTGATGTCTAACTTCTCCCTTGCCAGCCAGTTTGCCCCCAATTTCCCTCCTCTGCTGGCCTGGTCACTCCCCTGTAGGCTTGATTGCCCCCAACTGCCCTCCCTTGCAGGCCTGGTCCCTCCCAACTACCCTCCCTTGCTGACCATCTTGTGGTGGCCATCTTGTGTCCACATGGGAGCAGGATCTTTGACCACATGGGGGCAGCCATCTTGTGTGTTGGAGTGATGGTCAATCTGCATATTACTCTTTTATTAGACAGGATATTTCTGAAACTCACACATAGGCTGCTTGTGTCCCCACAATTCCTTAAAAAATGTGCAGTGCTATTTGGACCACACCACCTAGGGTAAGACAGTGACAGAGGGGAGGCTGAAGTGAGTGGAGACACCCCCCCCACCTGCTCAAGAGAAGCAACAAAGCTGGACTTTCAGGATGTTTAGGTGTGTTTTCCTGTTTTGAACAATGTGCCAGACAAAACAGAGATGATCCTGAGCCTGTCAGCCTGAGGGCACCAATCTCTGACACCATTAACCATGCTCCTCCCCACACCCAGTAAATGAGTCTGACCATCCCAAGAGAGGTAGTAACCCCCTCCTGGTCGAGGAATGGGCTGCTGCAGAGCCCCAGCGATGATTGTGGGTGCAGAGCCCTGGTTAAGACTGCAGGTACCATGCCAGGCTGGCGTGGCTCCGTGGTTGAGCATCAGCCTATGAACCAGGAGGTCATGGCTCAAATCCCAGCCAGGATACATGCCGGGTTTGCGGGCTCCATCACCAGTGTGGAGCATTCAGGAGGCAGCCAATCAGTGATTCTCTCTCATCAGTGATATTTCTATCTCTCTACCTTTCCCTTCCTCTCCGAAATAAAAAAAAAACTATATTGAAAAATAAAAGACTGTGGGGTGCCACGGTTAAGGGCGAGGTGGCGTCAGAGAAAAAGTGCACGAGCCGAGCAATGCAGAGTAAATTAGCAGGTACGTGTCGTTGAGAAACAGACAGTGTTGCTAAGATGTGTAAATAGGAAATGCACAGAGCTATTTGTGCACAGGCTGTTTGTATTCAGGGTGTTTGAATACAGCTGTTTGTATTCATATTCTTTGTACACAGCCTGTTTGTACACAGGCTGTTTGTATTCAGACACTTTGTATACAGGCTGTTTGGACACAGGCTGTTTGTATTCAGCCTGTTTGAATACAGGCTGTTTGAATACAGGCTGTTTGTATTCAGGTTGTTTGAATACAGGCTGTTTGAATACTGGCTGTTTGTATTCAGGTTGTTTGAATACAGACTGTTTGTATTCAGGTTGTTTGAATACAGGCTGTTTGTATTCAGGTTGTTTGAATACAGGATGTTTGTATTCAGGTTGTTTGAATACAGGCTGTTTGTATTCAGGTTGTTTGAATACAGGATGTTTGAATACAGGCTGTTTGAATACAGGATGTTTGAATACAGGCTGTTTGTATTCAGGTTGTTTGAATACAGGATGTTTGAATACTGGCTGTTTGTATTCAGGTTGTTTGAATACAGGCTGTTTGTATTCAGGTTGTTTGAATACAGGCTGTTTGTATTCAGGTTGTTTGAATACAGGCTGTTTGAATACTGGCTGTTTGTATTCAGGTTGTTTGAATACAGGCTGTTTGTATTCAGGTTGTTTGAATACAGGCTGTTTGTATTCAGGTTGTTTGAATACAGGCTGTTTGTATTCAGGTTGTTTGAATACAGGCTGTTTGTATTCAGGTTGTTTGAATACAGGATGTTTGTATTCAGGTTGTTTGAATACTGGCTGTTTGTATTCAGGTTGTTTGAATACAGGATGTTTGAATACTGGCTGTTTGAATACAGGCTGTTTGAATACTGGCTGTTTCTATTCAGGTTGTTTGAATACAGGCTGTTTGTATTCTGGTTGTTTGAATACAGGCTGTTTGTATTCAGGTTGTTTGAATACAGGCTGTTTGAATACTGGCTGTTTGTATTCAGGCTGTTTGAATACAGGCTGTTTGAATACTGGCTGCTTGTATTCAGGTTGTTTGAATACAGGCTGTTTGTATTCAGGTTGTTTGAATACAGGATGTTTGTATTCAGGGTGTTTAAATACAGGCTATTTGCATTCAGGGTGTTTGAATACAGGATATTTGTATTCAGGCTGGTTGAATGCAGGATGTTTGTGTGCAGGCTGTTTGTATTCAGGCTGTTTGAATACAGGATGTTTGTATTCAGGGTGTTTGAATACAGGCTATTTGCATTCAGGGTGTTTGAATACAGGATATTTGTATTCAGGCTGGTTGAATGCAGGATGTTTGTGTGCAGGCTGTATTGAAGCTGTTTGAATACAGGCTGTTTGCATACAGGGGGCTGGGGCGGTCAGCAGCCACCTGCCTCTCTCAGTAGGGTACCCTCTTCACAGCGGAGTACCCTTATACCCAATGTCCTCAACTCTGAGCTTTAGCTAAAATCCCCAGAACAAAAGTTTATATTTTAAACTGTCACAAATATAATAGAAGTTAAGTGCGATTTAACTTGTAATTATCTAAGTTTAGGTATCCCACAGCCTACAAATCCAGGTAATAGGTTAAGAAAATAGGATGAGGAAGCCACTTTAGCTGGTCCTGGGAGGCAAGCTCTGCATGTGGTGCCTGAAGAGGAGATATTTCATGGTGGAAACAACTTGGGGTGGGTCAATTGGGCTTTTTCTACTTCACACCAAGGGACTCAGTTGGCCCTTGGGGCCTGCTGGTCCGCCTGCATACCCTTCTATTTGATACGAGTGCTGCTTATTCTATTCGTCTAGATGCATTTTGGGGGATGATATCCCCAAGGCACCCCTAACTACCCAAGCCTGAGATCTCCGTTGAAATGCTAATGGATAGCTTGACAACTCTAAATCCTGTAATTTCAAACCCAGAAAGCAGTATCAAAACCTAAATAAACAAGTAGTTGGCAACCGTAAATGCAGTCTACAATGCTGCCCACATGTGAATGTTCTCATGTCCCATCTACGGAGTCTATTGGACTTGCCAAGTCCAATGCTTTCGAGTGCTAGTAAATAGGAGAGACACTCACAGGCCACAACTTGGGAACAAACATACTATTTCAAGGAAACACAACAGAGCTCAACCCCTCTAGGAAGAGAAGAGATCCCAGCAGGCATTAGTTAAGTTTCAGATCCATGTGGAAAGCAAGAAACCAAAAGATGCCGATTTGGCATGCTTTTCTCTAGAGGGGCATCCCAGTATTCTCTTATAATAAGATACAACACAGATGATGTACAATTGTACTGGTATACCCGGAACCCATATAGTTTTATTAATCAATGTCACCCCCAATAAATTCAATTTAAAAAGAGACAAAAACAAAACAAAACAAAAAACTGTTAGCTCATCCATGTCAAACTCAAAGGTTAACACGGGCCAAATAAACGAGGCGTGCGGCCAGTGGGCCGCAAGTTTGACATGCTTGCTTTAGATACTAGGAACACCAGTTAATAATGCGGACTTTTTCCAATAGGTGGAGTGACTTGATATGTGTGCTATTTTGTTGTATTGACAGCAAGCTTCAAAAGTTCATGGCAAATTTTCTGAAGGTGTTAGCATCATAGATATTTTTACACTTAAAAATGTCAAATTTCATGCCAAAAAGAGAGCATTTGCGGGAAGTTTCAATTCATTACTTTATTTTGAAGAAAAGTGCTGCTGAAAGTTATCCTATACTTCAAGAAGCTTATGGTGAACATGCTCCATCTCAAGATACTTGTGAACGCTGGTTTAAACGCTTTAAAAGTGATGATTTCAATGTGAAAGACAAATAATATCCAGGTCATCCGGAAAAGTTTCAAGACCAACAATGACAAGCATTATTGGATGAAGATGCATGTCAAAAACAACTTGCAGAAAGATTAAACATTGCTCAGCAAACAATTTCCCATCATTTACAAGCAATGGGAAAGATTTTAAAGGAAGGAAAATGGGTGCCACATCAACTGAATGAAAGAAATGGAAAACCAAAAAGTCATCAATAAAGTGTTGCTTCAATGGCATGAAAGTAAGTCTTTTTTGCATCAAATTGCGATGGTGATGAAAAGTGGGTTTATTTTGAGAATCCCAAATGCGCAAAACCATGAGTTGATCCAGGTCAACCATCAGTATCGATTGCATGGCCAAATCACTTCGGAAAAAAGACAATGCTCTGCGCTTGTTGGGATCAGGAAGGTGTGATGTAGTATGAGCTTCTAAAACCAAGTGAAACAATTAATGCTGATCGCTACCAACAACAAATAATCAATTTGAACCACGCTTTGATCGTGAAATGACCAGAATGGGGCATAAGACACAGCAAAGTAATGTTGCTTCATGATGACACACCATCACACACTTCAAAACCAATAAAGACATGTTAAAAGATCTTGCCTGGGAAGTATTAACCCACCCGCTGTATTCACCAGACCCTGCTCCTTCAGATTACCACCAGTTCCAATCGATGGCACATGCACTTCCTGAGCACCGCTTCAAAACGTACGAAGAATTGGAAAATTGGGATTCTGAATGGTCTGCCTCAAAACAAGAAAAGTCCTATTGGGGCGGTGCCCACAAATTACCTGAAAGATGGAGGAAATGTGAAGCTAGCGATGGACATTATTTTGAATAAAGCATTTTAGATGTTTCTCTTGAAATGATCGTGTTTTCTTTCATTACAAAAATCTGCATTATGAACCGGTACACCTAGTAAATATTTAAATTGATAAACAGAAAGCCTGTCAGATAACTATGCAAACATGACACAGTTCTCATTTCCCCGCAAATGAAAAATAAAACCTAGAGCCAGAGGCTCTTGTATTAGCTTGGATTTGCATAAACAAGTAACGCCTGCTTTATTTCAGTTGAAAAACAACTCTGACAATGTAACTTATGAATGCACTGAATGTAATCAGCTCTTCCCTGAAAAAAACCTGAAAGTACCACCTGCTGTGAATGCTAAAAGTCACTGCACAGGCGCACACCCGTGAAACAGCTGGCTGGGTCAGGCACCGAAAACTCGCATTGCTGATAGTGCGCTAAACATCAGAAACTGCTATCAGGCAACGTAATCTTCGAATTCCGCAGCGCTGGTCAGACATACAGAGCTAAAGCAAGATGCCAAGACTGTATCTACTTTGGGATGTGAAGAGAGAAACTGACGGACAACTGGATGGATAAATCCTACACCCTAAATAAATAATGCTGGGAGCCAAACCCGGGGAGCCACTTAGTGGGTCTGTTCCCCACTAAGTTACCTCCCATAGCGGACCTCAGCCTACTTCAAGCTTTCCTTTGATTCTGTTTATAGACTTCCACAATTTAATCTTTTTTCACTAACCTTCTTTAAAATTCAAAACTGAATCCATTTCATACGTTTTGGGATCATTATAACTGAGAGAGCAAGGCAGGGAGACAATGGGGAGGAAGGTCTCCATCTGCAACCGGCTTCTCTCCAGGGCTCCTGGATGTGCCTGGGTCGACATAACAATGCCCTGTTCATGCCGTTACACCCAACCGGTGATGCTGACATTTCCATGATTAGCAAGTAGAAGGGATCCCAAGTATTTAGGAACAGGAAGAATAACTGATGTCAGTAGCCAAGGGGCATTATGGCTCCATAAGTACCAGCCAATAGATACACTGCCGTCTGCAGTACTGCCCAGTAAAAACCCACCCTTTGCAGTGACAAGCTTCAGAGTGGGGTGGCAGGGTGGGCCTGGGACTGGGAAATCTATCTGGCTTATTTTGCGGGGATGTTTGCTTTACATCATCATGCTTCACTGTACTGATGAGTATAAAGCGATTGGATTTGGGTGGTGATGTTTTTTCCCACCTACTTCTAAGAGTCTACACTAGCCAATGTAGACCTGAACTTCCAAAGTCCTCCTGACTCAGAATCAATGTCTAGTAAAATGGTAAGAGCTAATATATCTGCATGCCTACCACATGCCGATACTACACATAAGCAGTCTGTATTTGGAAAGAGACAGGGAGGGAGAAGGATAGAGAGAGATAGAAACATTGATGAGGAGGAACATTATCCATCAGCTGCCTCCTGCACATCCCCAGTGGGGATCGAGCCTGCAATCGGAGCATGTACCCTGACTTGGAATCGAACTGGTGACCTCCTGGTTCTGGGATCTACATTCAATCTCTGAGGCACACGGGCTGGGGTAGAAATAAGATTCTTAATGACGATACCATTTTCCTTTCCTTCCTGTCACAAATATTCAAGAATGTCAATTTTCTCAAAGACTGTCAAAAATTCTTTATCTTATTCTATGCCATACTAAAGACCTTATGCAAGGCCCCAGCTTCGTCCCAAAGGTCATCCGAAAGGACATCTGGAAGGCTGTTCTGCTGTTTGGTCTAATTAGCATACTAGCTCTTTATTATATAGGAGGATGCTAAAAGGCAGTGTGCATTCAGGGGGCAGTATCAGGAGCAACGATTCTGGACTGAGACGTCAACTCCAAGATTTACTCTCTGGATGATCTTAGGCAAGTTACCTAATGTCTCTGGACCTCAGTTTCCTCATTTGAAAAATGGGGAGGCTAGTCCCTGTTTTTAAGGACTAAACGGCACGGTGGGTGTGACATGCCGGGCACAGTGTCTAGGATTCAGGAAAGTAAATGTCAGCTGATGTGATTATATGAGGGTCATTCAGCTGCCCCTACTTTTGTGAAAGGATGAGTTGTGCATGTAAAGATATACACAAAACATTCACTCACAAACACAAAACACAATCATGTGGCTATCTGTGGACACATGACATCTAGACTTAAGCCAGGGCCCGTCCACTGCTCAAAAGAAAGGTGAGCTGCGTAATTGCTGAGCTGCTACAATTTACAATCCTCACGTGCAGTCAGCTTGTAAAATGCTGCCTGAAGAAATTCAGCAATTACAGGGAATCCGAGCAACATTCTGCAAGAACAGCTTTTCTTCCAAATGTGTTTCTGATAGGAATTTGATTATTAATCAAACATTAGCATAGCTGCTCTACAGCAGGCCAAATTCCCCTGGTGACTCATTTGTTCCTTGGCTATACAAGAGGACGGTTTAAGACATTAATAAAAACCTCTTTCTGGACATTCAGAAGTTTTCACAACAGCTTTTCTTAAGACAAGGCTTAGCGCCTAAGCAAGCAAGTGCCACTTCCCATGGACGCATGCTCTGCAATAAATAACAAAAAAACTTCCCGGGAGTGCATGCTCTACAAAACAATACACACACACACACTTCCCATGGACACATGCTCTGCAATAAATAACAAAAATACTTCCCGTGAATACATGCTCTACAAAACAATACACACACACACACACACACACACACACACAAAAAAAAACTTCCCATGGACGCATGCTCTGCAATAAATAATAAAAAAACTTCCCGTGAGTGCATGCTCTACAAAATGACATACACACACAAAACTTCCCATGGACGCATGCTCTACAGTAAAATAACACACGAAAAAAACTTCCCATGAACGCATGTTCTAGAAAATAACACACACACACATACAAAAACCTTCCCATGAACGTATGCTCTGCAATAAATAATAATAAAAACTTCCCGTGAATGCATGCTCTACAAAATAACACACATACACACACACACACACACACACACACACACAAACTTCCCATGGATACAAGCTCTACAATAAAACAACACACACAAAAAACTTCCCATGAACGCATGCTCTGCAATAAATAACAAAAAAACTTCCCGTGAATGCATGCTCTACAAAATAACACATACACACACACACACACACACACACACACACACACACTTCCCATGGACGCATGCTCTATAATAAAATAACACACACAAAAATTCCCATGAACGATGCTCTGCAAAATAACACACACACAAAACAAAACTTCCCATGAACGCATGCTCTGCAATAAAATAACAAAAAAACCACCAACTCAGAGCTGTGCGGTATTTTAATCATTTCAAAAAATGTTCAAATGTTATGAAACCAAAAGAAAGGGAGTGAAAAGCAATGAGACGTGACAGTGCAGAGATGTGAATTTCCATCTCTCCATCCACACACAGGAAGGTTTCCCGGTGTCCACTTTTTCTCAATCACCGCTCCTCCGAAAGCACGAGTTCCACCTACGATCACGTCCAGGTTTCTTAAAGGTTACGACTACCAGTACCCGGTTTCGCGTCTTTTGCTCTATCCTGGTCAGCATTTTTATTACCTCCATGAGCCCTACTCGGCTTCCGTACCATCACCCACCCTTCAGTTCAGCCACTGACAAGGGACAGCAACACTGAAGTCAAGTTTGTTCCTTGGGGTCTATACCATTTCACAAGAGCAAGGATACAAATGGCAAGATTATTTGACCTATTTTACCACCACAGATGTAATCCCAATGAATGGAAAATACTTCACATTTAAGTAATTAATATAAAATAAAAGGTAACATAATTCAGGACAACAATATTAAGTTGCTTGGTTAGAAGTAGCGGGAAAGTAGGTGGAGGTCTAAACCTAGGAGACTGGATGTGAATATAAGAAGCTTCACAGATTGACTGAACTTAAAAAAAAAAAAGATGGATGGAGCTTCTAAAGAAATGTTGAACTTCATTTACAAACACGGTGCCTCTTTCTTTGTCATAAATACTGTATCGCTAGAGTGACATCAGCAGACTTGGTCAGGGTCCGCAAGAGGTGAGGTGGAAGAGAGCGTCATTCAAGGACGCCAATAAAAATGTCAGAGGAAAGCCATCACCCCAGGAAAACCAGGAATCCGGGGTTTAACACGTGAGCCTTCCGCTCATTTCCATCATTAGATGACCTTCTGGCCGTACAAGGTCCCCATCGAACCACAGCACCCCTTTCCTTCCTTCGGGGCACAGGGGCGGTGTGACCGTGTGGCTGACACAGCGGTTACTGTGGGCCGGACACTCACTCGCCCATGTGCTGCCATGCACCACCACCTCGCTCAGTCCTCAGCTCATCCCATTTTCTAGAAATAGAACTTGAGATTCGGAAAATGCAAGTGACTTGCCCAGAGTCACACCGAGAGTAGCAAACATGGAAACCAGGGTCTGTCAGAGGCCAGAGTAACCATCCCCTCTCACCGCTATCTCCGGACGAGGACACACAGGTCAAGACTGCTGACGTGATGGGATGCCGGGGCTCCATTCAGCACCAAATCACACTCACCAAAGACGGATCTTCTAGATGCGAGCGAGCCACAATTACTGTTTTCCTCACTTGTATCTTAATGCATCTCAGTAATGGGAAGGAAACTGTGTTTTTGTGTTTTTTTTTAAATATATATTTTCATTGATTTCAGAGAAGAAGGGAGAGGGAGAGAGAGAAACATCAGCGATGAGAGAGCATCACTGATCCGCTGCCTCCTGCGTGGCCCCCGCTGGGGATGGAGCCCGCAACATGGGCATATGCCCTTGACCGGGAAATCAAACCGTGACCCCCTGGTTCACAGGTCGACGCTCAACCACGAACCCATACTCGGCCGGGCTCTGTTTATTGTTTGTGTCAACTTTCCGATAAACACGAGACAATAAACAGAGACACTATTTTCCAAACATGCAATGTATGTATGAACCCAACACGCTTCCCATGAATCGCACACACCACAGTCTTCATGCCAGTTTTTATGTGTGTCCATGCATATCTTTCTCCTCTCTTCCACATCACAGTGCTCACACCAGCCTCTCGTAGCTGTGAGCCTAGATGAAAATGGCTGTGCTGCCGAAACCGGTTTGGCTCAGTGGATAGAGTGTCGGCCTGTGGACTGAAAGGTACCAGGTTCAATTCCGGTCAAGGGCATGTACCTTGGTTGCGGGCACATCCCCAGTAGGGGTTGTGCGGGAGGCAGCAGGTCGATGTTTCTAACTCTCTATCCCTCTCCCTTCCTCTCTGTAAAAAACCAATAACATATATTAAAAAAAGAAATAGATTCAAATGACTTCTACATATTATGGAAGTGGCTGGATTGAGGGCGCTTGTACTGCCTTCTGATGGCTACGTTCTGATTTATTCTGCTTTCTCCACACGAGGCCCGGGCCTCGGGGGGCAGAGCACTGGACGGAGGCCGCGCGCCGGCTCACCTGCTTCAGGGCCTTTTTGGTGTGCTGCTGAAAGGAGGACACTAGCTTGCTGGGCGCGGCCGGGTGAGGAAGGCTGGGATCCCGAGTGCAAGATGCTTCGTCGGGCGCCTGCTTGGCACAAACTGGAAACACACAGAGAGAAGGGTATTACTAATTTGAATTCCTTTTTTTTAAAATTTATTTTTTATTTTTTAAAAATATATTTTTATGGATTCCATTTAAAAAAATATATGTTTTATTGATTTTTTTTACAGAGAGGAAGGGAGAGGGAGAGAGAGTTAGAAACATTGATGAGCCGAAACCGGTTTGGCTCAGTGGATAGAGCGTCGGCCTGCGGACTGAGAGGTCCCGGGTTCGATTCCAGTCAAGGGCATGGACCTTGGTTGCGGGCACGTCCCCAGTAGGAGGTGTGCAGGAGGCAGCTGGTCGATGTTTCTCTCTCATCGATGTTTCTGACTTTCTATCCCTCTCCCTTCCTCTCTGTAAAAAAAATCAATAAAATATATTTTAAAAAAAAGAAAAAGAAACATCGATGAGAGAAAAACATCCATCAGCTGCCTCCAGCACACCCCCAGTGGGGATGTGCCCGCAACCAAAGTACATGCCCTAGATCATAATCGAACCCAGGACCTTTCAGTCCACAGGCCTATGCTCTATCTACTGAGCCAAACCGGTTTCGGCTGTCTTTATTGATTTCCAAGAGGAAAGGAGAGGAAGAGAGAGATAGAAATATCAATGATGACAGAGAATCGTTGATCGGCTGCCTCCTGCACGCCCCCTACTGGGGTTCGAGCCCACAACCAGAGCATGTTCCCTTGAATGGAATCGAACCGGAGCCACTTTAGTCTGCAGGCCAATGCTCTGTCCACTGAGTCAAACCAGCCAGGGCTGAATTTTTTTTTTTTTTAATATCCACTGTCATTCACTGAAGCTTTTCTCCAGCTGAAAGGGATTCCTGGAATGGAGCAAACGAGCACAGTCCGAGAAGACCACGCCCTTTGAGATAAGGGATTGCTGAATTTCTAGCTGTGAGACCACAGCTCCATGTCACCAGGTCTCCTTTTCCTCACCCCTGGATGATGACGGTCCCCTTGTCCCAGGGCCCTGGTATGACCATGAAAAGGAACACGATGTTTCCCTCCAGAGTCAGGGGTCAGGAAGACTTTGCAGTTCTGAGCATGGAGACAAGGCCATGCACAGTATCGTGCAGAAAATCCCAAATTAATGCAAGTGTGTCAAATCCAACTCCTCTCTCCCTCCTTCTGCAGAGTCCCTGGCTTCCAGCGACATGTGCACTTCCTCCTAGGGGCCCAGTTACACAGCGTGAAGAAGGAAGAATGAAATGCAAGGTGCCTCGCCAAAACCGGTTTGGCTCAGTGGATAGAGCGTCAGCCTGCAGACTGAGGGGTCCCGGATTCGATTCCGGTCAAGGGCATGTGCCTTGGTTGCGGGCACATCCCCAGAAGGGGGTGTGCAGGAGGCAGCTGATCGATGTTTTTCTCTCATCGATGTTTCTGGATTTCTGTCCCTCTCCCTTCCCCTCTGTGAAAAAATCAGTAAAATATATTTTTTAAAAAAAGAAAAGAAATGCAAAGTGTCACGTGAAGATGATGATTTCCGAAGATATGGAGCCCTGGGCAGACGACACCAGGACTGGCCATTTGTCCCAGAGCCAAGCTTCCCTGACGCTCACTCTGCAGAAGACAGCTCCTTAGAAAAGACTGCTTTTCAGGAAAACCACTGCTGGCTGCCACTGCCGCCTCCCCCTACCCCCCCGGGCCCTGGGACCTGGGAGAGCGAGAGCACGTCTTCCAGTCCTCCAGCTTCCACCGGAGGACAGGTTAGCCCGGGAGGCTCTGCCGGAGCGCAGGGCGGGTCCTGGCCTGGGCACACGCCGGGGGAGGAGTTACTTGGGAAATCGCAGGGAGGGAACACGATGGTGACTGGCAGAGGGCAGGCCCGGGTCCAAGGCAGGAGGCAAGAGGAACTGAGATGGAAGAAAGTCACTTAAGAACAAACTGCACAAGCTCAACATGTGGCTTTTTAAGGAAAACGGGGTCAACACTAATCCAAGAAAATTTCCCAGGGAACAGCAGCTTAGGCAGACGCTGACCCTAGTGTCCAAAACACACAGAACAAGGGAGAGTGGGAGTTATTCCGGTCAGGCCCGGCGCACTCGGGGCCCCAGTGCTGCGAACACCCAAGCAGCTTTGGAGAGACTCAAGAGCATGTTGCCCAGGGATGCACATGTGGTCATCAGAGAGAATGTTTTGGAGGGTGGGGGGAAGAGTTCATCGAGTTTTGTTTTAGTACAGAAAGCAATCAGCAAGCCAGACTGAACATGGTTTGGAAGACAAAATAACGGTTAGTTATGAATGCCAGGCGCTTAACATACATGACCTCATCTCTGCCCCACAGCTTCCTTGCCGGACGGACAGGTGTGCTCGCCATGCTAGAGAGGGAAAACGAAGGATGGACAAGGCTCCGTAACCTGCCCCCGGTCACTCGGCCAATGCAACAGCGGGGCTGGACGCCAAGGCCAAGCCCATCCTTTTCCATTGAAAAGACCTGGCGTCAATGCCAAGAGCGGATGCCGACAGTGCGATGTCTGAGGCAGCCTGGTGTCCTGCATCACGTGGGCAGTCCTGACGTAGGAAGCGAACGTGCGGGGAACAACTCGCTCAGCCCCGACATGAGAAAACCGAGAGCTGTTGGTGAACACGATCGGCCCAGGAGACGCTACGGTTGAAGTAGCAAAAGGCTTTGTCCATGGAGACAGTGAGAGGAGTCCTCGAATGAAAGCTCAGGCGACCTTCTCTGTTTGATACCAATGGAATGTTTCCTTAACACGGCCTCAGTGTCCCAGGTAAGAAACATTTTGAAACGCTGCTGGCATAAAACACAGGCTCCTATGCTTCTCTCCTTGAAATGACAGCTGGAGTAGGACTTGGTAACACCTTCCCAAAGCTCACTTGTTCAAAAATATCTACACTAATAAAGGAGTAATAGGCAAATGGTCGGGACACCCCCATGGGTAACAACCGATCGGCATGCTGCACGCGCAACAGGTGCGGGTGAGCAGGGACCTGCAGCATTGGGGACTTGCATCACACCATCACGATCCATCATCAGGAGGCTTGGGGCCCCGCAGAGGCCTCCGTCCAGCCTGGCTCAGGGGCAGGTCCCAGCAGAGACCTCAGCACAGAGAGGCCTGGGGGTTCCCATAGCTCCCTGAAGTATGGAGGTGGGACCTCCGGCTCTAGCCTACCTCTTTGGGGCAATCCATCAAGAAGCCCCAGATGGGTAGGCAGGGCCTACCTTTTTGAGGCGACAGATCGTGGGGCTCCCAAACTGCACAGGCAAGGCTGAGGGACTTCCCCCCTCTCTCCCCACACACAGAGTGCACTGATTTTGTGCACTGGGTCACCAGTTAGAAATAATCATCAGTTGGCCAGACCTAAACGAATGTGATAGAAGCCTAGCCAGAAGTAAAATGGGCACTAGTAAATATGTTTTATTACTTTAACATTCTTAGAGTAGTATTTCTATTTTTTTTAAAGGAAATTTACTAGTAAATTAAAAAGGATAACCAAATGGATTTTAGGGACTTTATGGAAAATGTGAGCGTGCTTCCGACTACTGGACTCTAAACAAATTTACCAGTTTTCTTAGGAAGGGACATTCTTCCTGAGTGTTTCAAAGGTAAACATCAATGCAGCAGGACCGACCACCACCAGCCGCTTCCTCCATGTGCATGGAGTGAAAGCCTCGTGCCGGGTTCCTGAGGCTCCCGTAAGCATCGGACCCTCGGCGGTTGCCTTGCTGAGAGCGACAGTCACCTAACTTACAACTCAACTCGCTCTGTTTCTCTCCGGCTCAGGAAACCATTGCTTCATGATACCTGTTTCGGCATCGCCATATGTGCCACACCGTCTGGTTTCGGTTCAGTATTAAATTCACGGTGTGAACAGTGACCCACATGTGTGGACACAGTGTTTCCCAAGAAAGATTTTGTTCAACTTTGGGACTAGAACTGCAGATGGAAGGCCGGATCATAACGCTGACAGTGTCATGAAATACTATGAGGTTTCCTCCCCCCCAAGATGATTCGCTTTCCTCTAAACCAGTGGTCGGCAAACTCACTCGTCAACAGAGCGGCAAAGCGCAGCCCGCAAGCTGCAGGTGGCTCAGGAGTCCCAGTTTGCTGACCGCTGCTCTCAACCAACTCGAGTCTGCTTTATCTGACCTTCCAAGACCCCCGGGGAAGGATTACAAGAATTCCTTTACTACCGACCGGGGGCACTTTTTTTCTCCAGTCCTTCTTTCTGGAATTTACTTCTACTTTTCTGAATCAATTTTCCCTAATTAGTAAAAGTCTGATCAAATAACTGTAGAATCTTAAAGAACGTAAATGAAATAGAACATAAAATCTCTAAGGGAGTGTTCCTTGGGGTTAAAAACACCTTTAAGGGGGTAGAAAGAAAGAGAAACATGGGTGAGGCACAGGGTAATGAGTCCGTAGGGTACGCCTGCCTGTACGCCTTCCCAGCAGGGGCTGTTGACTGGGCATGTCTGCCACAGATCACTCTTGTGCCATGGGTGTGTGAGGGTGGCTAGGTCCAAAAACACCAGTCGTTGGGCTGTGCGGGTTCATGCAGATTTCTCTTCTGACAGCACACACGGTCTCCACTTGGACTTCTTCCTGTCCCTTTCTCAGTAACAGACATGGCAAATAAATAACAGAGCGTTTGTTTTAAACAGCTGCCTGAGTATTTATCTAAGGGACGGAGCTTGGCCTCTGAAATCCAAGCCAAAGAAAATGCATGTTGAAGGGAAGACACGGGGAAAACCCCGGTGCACGGAGTGGCACCGGCAGCCAGGCAACTGCAGGGTGAGGACAGATGCTCTATCCAGTGAGTGTCCACACGGACGTGCAGCTTAGAGAGGGATGCCTCCTTGGCATTCGGAACAAGAGGGTAACTCTTTCCTGAGCGTGCCCGGGCGCCAGCACAACACGAATCCCAGGGTCTTATCCCTCCGAACCCCACAGGACTGCCTGCTCCTCCGCGGGCGGACGCACGAATGAGGAACACAATTCTAAAGCGACAGAAACACCGTTTCTGAGTGCGTACGGCTTGACTGCCCAAACTCAGCATGCTGCAAACATAGTGCGAAGCTAATCTGCTCCTTTTCAATTCAAGCCATTAATGGGATCCTTGGCATTTGCTGCTCATCTGCTTCTATGTTCTTTCACTCTCTGACTCCCAAAGCCCTCCTCTAAAACATTCTGTTTGGGAGCAAAGGGAGGTAGAGGGGGACGGAATCCTGGGACGGGAGTGAAGGCAGAGAAGCAAGGGGGCAACTGGGTTTCAGCCTCTGTCTGCAGGGTGTCCAGCTCGCCCCTCTCTCTCCTCTTGTCAATCCTCATTCATCTTGAAAACGTGGCTGAGCTGAAAAATACAGGTTGGGGCTCATACTTTTAAATACGGGTTAAAGCTCATACTTTCAAAGTTGGGTGCTAGGAGACGGGATGGTGCCATTCCCTCCAATCTCATTACTAACCCATTGGCAGGTGTGCAAGAGGCTCACTTTGACCATGAACTTGGCACACAAAGAAGGGCGGGCTCAGGGGGCCACTTGCCTGTTTCTCCTTCCAGTCCCACTTCTTGTTTGCGTTCCCTCCCCACCCCCCAATGCAGCCACAGAGACCAGACTCCCTGAGCACATACACTAGCTGCATTTGCTGCAATTGTTCTGATCATCCCTCTTCCGTGTACCTTCTCTCCATCTCTCTGCCCGGCAAACTGATTTTTAAAATTATTTACTGAGGTAAGCCTGGCCAGTGTGGCTCAGTGGTTGAGCAACGGACTCTGAACCAGGAGGTCACGGTTCGATTCCCGGTCAGGGCACACGCCTTGGGTGCAGGAGGAAGCCGATCAATAATTCTCTCTCATCCCTGATGTTTCTATTTCTCCCTCCCTCTCCCTTCCTCTATGAAATCAATAAAAATATATCTAAATATCTGTTGAGGTGACATTGGTTAATCACATTATATAAATTTCACATGTGCGATTTTATAATAAACCTCTGTATTTTCTATCATGTGCTCCCCAAGAACTCTAGTTTCCTTCTATCTCCATGTACTTGACCCCCCTTTTTCTCTCTTCTCTCTCTCCCCTGGTGACCACCGTTCTGTTTTCTGTAGCTATGAGGCATTTCGGGTACTTTCTTTTCGGTTCACTTGTTGCTTTTTGTTTCACAGCCCACCTGTGACTAAAATCATATGGTTCTTGTCCTTTTCTATTTGACTTATGTCACTTAGTGTAATACCCTCAAGGTCCATCCACGTCCTTGCAAAGGACAATGTTGCATCTTTTTTGTGGCCAAGTAGTATTCCACTGTCCATATGTACCGCTGAGCATTGTTTACAAAAGCCAGCACATGGAAACAACCCAAGTCTCCTCCAACAGGTGACCGGACAAACTCACCTTGACAGACCAAACTCACACAGCCTCCCCCAAACCTGTCCTGACCACCTCGGCCTCTGAGGGGGGCTTTCTCCTCCCCGAATCATGTTTCCTCAGAACTCAGTGCACGAATTCACCACAGTCCCTGGGGGGCAGGAGGGAGGGTCTGCCTCACCACCCACAGGCTCAGCAACTCAGGGACTGAAGTATGTACAGATCTACATATGTTGACCTATAAGTGTTTATGAAACTGAAGTGTCCCATTTGATTTTCATTAAATTTACCTAAAGACTTTTTAAAGTTAATTTTCAGTCACTGTTTTTCACAAGAATTCATGGAAGGAGAGGTCAGCAAAACACAATTTTTCATTATGGAAAAGCACACTTTTATAAAAGGTGTGTTTATTTATTCATTTTTAAAAATCTTGATTGTAGCCCTAACCGGTTGCAGTGGATAGAAAGTTGGCCTGCGGACTGAAAGGTCCCAGGTTCGATTCCGGACAAGGGCATGTACCTCGGTTGTGGGCACATCCCCAGTGGGGGGTGTGCAGGAGACAGCTGATTGATGTTTCTCATGCATGTTTCTAGCTCTCTATCCTTCTTCCTTCTTCTCTTTAAAAAAATCAATAAAATCTATATTTTAAAAAAAATCTTCATTGTTGAAAGTATGACATATGTCCCCTTTCCCCCAGCCCCATTTACCCCTTCTCTAGCCGCCCCCCCCCCCCCCCCCGCCAACCCCTCCACCTCAGGCTCACTTTGGAAACAGACGCCCTATTTTGAAAATGTTTACGTGATCCTGGAGTCCATTCGGGCAAATATGGACACGGAAGCACAGAACGTCCCGTGCAAGTTCATGGAAGACTCAGAGCCGGCCACTAAACTGCCCATCTCCTTCCTTCTGCTGTTCTTACTCGCCGTCTTATTTTAATCTAAGAGGACAGTCATTTAGAGCTCCGCAGAGTGAGATAAAAATAATTGTAGAGTCAAATTTAGACATCGCGATGCTTATTTGGAATAGAGGAGCTGCTTGGGGACAGAACCACCAAACAGACCTGCTCTTGCAGGAGAGAGTCACTCCCACAGAGGGATTCGTGGGTCTCACCGGGATGCACAGCCAGTGGCAGCCTACCTGAGGCAACTGGTGCTCCGAGGTCCAATCGAGGCAGGGAGAGGGGGCATCTTTGGGTCCATCTCATTTCTATCAGTTCCCCCTCCAACGACCCCTCCCCCGTTTCTGCAAACTCATCCTAGATGCTCTCACATCAACACAGGTATCTGCAGAAATAACCCTGATACACACAATTGCTCTACTAATGTTTTCATAAAGAAGAACTTAAGTCAACGACCACACATGAATTCTAACACGTGTGACACATGTTAGGATTCAATCACATTTTAAAAGAGGGCTGGGTCTTAGAAGGAGCACATTTATTTTTTATTAATTCTTCATTCAGTTGTGAAACTTTCATTGAGCACTTTCATACCAAGTCCTGTAGACAGTGCAGTGAGAAGACAGTAAACAAGACCCAAGTACTAACTGTGAGACCACAACTTTTTAAAAGGTAACTCTCAAAGAACAGTAGTATAGAACTCGCAATTTTACCTGAGAAAAACTAGGTCTATAAAAGCCTAGTCATGATAACTACAATTTGTAAGATTAACAAGCAGGTAGTTTGAAAGTATCCCTAATAAAAAAAAAAGCTTCTGTTTGTGTGTGTGTGTGTGTGTGTGTGTGTGTACACACACACACACACACACAAACACACACACACATATATATATATATATATATATATATATATATATACTGAGTGGCCAGATTATTACGATCTCTGAATGCATAATAATCTGGTCACTCAGTGTATATCCTATATAATAAAGGGCTAATATGCAAATTGTCCACTGGACCAGGAGTTTGGCCAGCAGGTAGGCTGGCCAACAGCCCATGTCTCCTCCCCCTGGACAGGATTGCCAGATCCCACCCATGCATGAATTCATGCACACATACACACACACACACACACACACACACACACACACACACACTGAGTGGCCAGATTATTATGCATTCAGAGATTCAGAGATCATGATAATTTGGCCACTCAGTAATCTGGCCACTCAGTGTGTGTGTGTGTGTGTGTGTGTAACTAAAATACATCATAGTTACACTTGAGTTTGTGTACATCAGATATTCTGGAAATACACAGCAACAAAATACATGCCAAAAAAAAAAAGACCTGTTTGAAATGATGTCGAAGACCAGACAAAACCCATCTGACCCAAACTCAATCTTTTCTGAATTCTATGTCTTATAGAAAAATAAAAAGATAATTCCTTAATCCTCTTTTGATCGAGACTAAGGGAAAGTGCCCTCTCCCAAAGCATTCCTATTCGAAGGTAGATATAAGTGTCTGGATTTAAATAATTTCCCTGTTGCATTACAGAAAACATTCAAAGGGTATGAGATATCAAGACAGGCCAATTAAATAGAGCAATAATAGATAAACTGATGGAAGTAATAATTCCCCCCTAAACAATTTTTTTCCAGGAAGAAAGTATTTGAACAGGATATGTATTGATACTTGACAATACTTAGCACCATATAACCTATGAATAAAACAGACCTAACATAACTGAAGCTTTTACTGTATCTATGGCCTATTTCATTGGCCCAATCCAATGAATGCACTCCACCTGTCCCACGGATACCATAAAAACATCCTGTAAACTCAGACAAGAAAGGAGATCCCCAAATCAGAGACAAAAGATTTCATGGGAAAAACATACCTCTTAGGTACTAGCCTCGGCCACCTGACCCCTCCTACCACAGAAGCGGTGTGGCTTCCTCTGAGAGCCACGCACAGGATGTCACACCATAAGCTGCCCGCGTGCGGGAAACATTAGCACCTGCCTCTCCTATGTGGCACAATGCCCGTGCCCGTCTACAGTGCGTCAGGCTCCCGAAACATCTACACAGAAGTACAGCAGCCCACCTGGAAGGTGGCAAATAGACAAAAGCGGGAGGAAGAGTATCGCCGAAAGGTTGGTAGAGGTCAAGGATAAGTGCCCCCCATCATGGGCACTGCTGGTCATTGCTTTATACCCAACAAGGACGGGGAACTCCAGGTACCTCCAGGGGAGCGAGAGAAGGGACTCCGGCAGCCAGCTGATGGGGAAATGGTGATCTGCTGTCACTTTCGACAAAAATGGACAGAAGGGATGACCTGGTATCAACTCTAAAAACTTTATTCATCACCAACAACATCCATCACACTGAAGCTGGGCTGGCTGAGCTGAGTCATCTCGAGAATATCTTTAATTCGGACTTTATTTGAGAGGAGGTTTGTTTTTATTATGACATCATAGTCTCTGGCCAATCCTTATCTCCACGTGATGAAATATTTCCCCGCGCGGCACCGAACATGAGGGAGAAAGGACACCTAAAGGGGCTCATGCACCTGCACTTAACAAGAAAACTTTCTTTTCTTCCCTGACTCTTGCATAAATGTTAGGATACAAGCACAGAGGCCTCAGTTCAGGGGGAAACGTGTAAGAAAAAGAGGTCCCCGGTGGGTAACGGAAGTACAGAATAGTAACCTGGAAGCAATGTTTGAAAGAGCCGGGCTCAGGCACTGGGAGAGTTCGAATAGAGGCAGTGGGGTCCAGAGGGTGCCCAGCTGCTCTCCATCATGAGGAGGATGGTGGGAGGAGAGAAAATTCATTTAAGTAAAAGCACAAAAGATTTTAGCCAAAGAAAGAAATGCTTCACTGTAAAGGCTATCAAAAATGCAGAAAGAGTAGAAACCTGTTTGGCTCAGTGGATAGAGCGTCGGCCTGCGGACTGAAAGGTCCCAGTTTCGATTCCGGTCAAGGGCATGTACCTTGGTTGCGGGCACATCCCCAGTAGGGAGTGTGCAGGAGGTGGCTGATGGATGTTTCTCTCTCATGGATATTTCTTACTTTCTGTCCCTCTCCCTTCCTCTCTGAAATAAAACATATATTTTAAGAAGGAAAGAGCCCTAGCCAGTTTAGCTCAGTGGATAGAGCAGGAAGCAGCTGATCAATGAATGTTTCTCTCTCATCGATGTTTCTAACCCACTCTCCCTTCCTCTTTGTAAAAAAGCAATAAAATCTACTCTAAAAAAAAAAAGCAATAAAATCTATATTAAAAAAAAAAAAAAAGCAAGCAGGTTCCTCAGCACACTCTGGGCACAGCCTGCAGGGTCCTTCCCCAGCTGGGCACCCCGCTGCCCAGGAGACACCGTCAGCACTGCCCCTGTGGGCACCGAAGCCCCATTCGTTAGCCCACGCCACCCTCCTCCCTCCAGAAAGCCCCTCCTCTAGTGTGTGACTGACGTCTCCCCGGAGAGCCCCCGCACACCGTGCCGTCTGAAGGCACCTGTCCCTTCTGCAAAGCTCCCCGCCCGGAGTGGCCGCGGAGGCCGCCGAAACAGAGGGGCTGAGTGAGGTTTTGTTAAGAGAACCCGACCCGCCAACAATCCCACCAAAGAAACCCCCGTACCAGGGGCCCCGGAGAACGATGAGAAGAGGCCCACAGAAAACTCTCCAACGGTGGGAGTCATTCCTTAACCCCGGGGCCTGAGGGCGGAAACGGAGGATGTATGTTCTCTGTAATTTCCCCCCTAAATAGAGACTTAAATACTAACCCCCGCCCGCCAGATTGCTGCTTCCTCCCTGAGAGCCATTAGGGTTAATAGCATTCAGGAGCGTATTTGATCTCTGCGGTGAGGATTGTCCAATCTCCAATTTCCTCATTAAAAAAATCACACAGAACGGTGGCTTTGGAGTTTCCACATGCGACATATTAGGGCCACAAAAGGGGCAGCTCGTTTGCCTGCTAATAATAATAATTTATAGAGAGAAGGGGAAGGCGATCTGCTGATGGTATCATTTGATATGAAATAGAAACGGGCCCCGCAGCCAGCAGCACACCGTAAGTCAACTTAAGGCGGGTGAGCAAACTTGGGAGGCACCAATGTTTATGCTCAGCAAACAGCTCAGACACAGACGCACACATGCACCCATACGTCTCTGATTGAAACAGCCCAGAACATTCTAAATATTTTCCTTGGGTGACACAGATCTATACTTATATTGGCATAAATGGTCATGGGTTGTCAACAAAGATATATCAAGTGATTCGCGTAAATCACTCTTCGATCTCGAGAGCGAGGCTTGTCAGGTGCCAGGAGCTGACTTTCCCCAGCCGGTCCGCCTCCTTCCTTTCCCGTGAGACACTGTTTAGGAGTCAAAGAAACAGAACCCGTAACCATAGTTCTGCGTCTCGTAAATCCCATAATCGATCATATGCCCCTTTTCCGACTCTGTAAAATTTTAAACAAAACTATAAAACGAACCGTCTTGGCAAAGCGACTCCCACTTACAGTCCAGCCGCCAATGGCCGGAAGAGGGCCCGGCATGGCTATTTTTATCTCCATTCCGCCGAGGACTCCAGTGCTACCGACCGGAATTAAGCTGCTAAGATATGTTTTTCTTCTTTTTAAATGCTTCTCCGCACCCCCACTCCCCTTTAATGAAGGGTGCAGTCAAAGTCAATTAATCTTTGTTAATCGGAAATAAACTCTTATGGTAGCAGAGGTTTATTCTTCAGAGTGCCACAAGGGGATGTTACAGATTGATGGTTATTAGCATTCACCTCAATACCTCCCAATATTTCATTCCGAAGGAGAAATGGGAAAGGAGGAGGGGGATGATATAAGAATAAAAAGAAAGAAACAGATGCTGGAGGGCTTCTCTTCCCCCCCGCCCCCCGGCCCTGCCCTTCCTCCCATGCCTACACATCCCCTCCTCCTCCCCTCCACAGGCCCCACTTTTTCCCTCTGATTATATTTTCAAAGTATATTTGTACAGCTGTAAGAAGTATGGGTATTAGATTCATTCTGACTTCTGGGTCAAATATGTCTTCTACACAGAGTAAGCAAGAAAATCCCCTCCACCAGCTCAGTTTCCGGAATGTACTATGGATTTGTAAGAGATCACGTGACATCCCTCTTCTTCATGCGGATAAGCCAAGGGCTCCTTTGTCAAGTTCTTGGGTTTATCACTGGAACAGATCTGGACACATGTTGTGAAGGCGAGCGACATCCCTGGCTCCTGGCTCATGGGGATCCCCGTGGTTCCAGCAGGCTCTCGGGGTTACCTGCGTCTACCTGGGCTTGCCACTTGGACGAGACATGGAACTTCTCTAAGTGTGTTTGCTCACTACTAAAAAAATAATATTACAGAGCCTAGGAGTGACTATATCACAGGACTGCTTACAAAGGCTGGGCATTATAAGCACTCAATATACCAGTATTTTCAGTCCAAACCAGTTTGGCTCAGTGGATAGAGCGTCAGCCTGCAGACTGAGAGGTCCCAAGTTAGATTTCGGTCAAGGGCATGCATGTACCTTGGTTGGGGGCACATTCCCAGTGGGGGGTGTGCAGGAGGCAGCTGATGGATGTTTCTCTCTCATTGATGTTTCTAACTTTCTATCCCTCTCCCTTTCTCTCTGTAAAAAATCAATAAAAAATATATTTAAAAGAAATATATATATATACACACTAGTATTTTCAGTATCTAGGTTTTGAAAACAAATCCTAAGGCTAGGACTATACATACAAGTATATCATATTTAACAGGGATTAAAAATATACTTGTCCTACCAGAAGCAGTTGTGGTTTGCAATAAGATGCAAAGTAGGCAAATCAAGGAATACTCAAGGAAATAAGCTATTTACTATTCCCCCAAGCAATTTCCCTAATGCAATTTCAGAGGAGGCCAGGAAATTCTAGTTTGGGTCATGTTAGCTGGCGATGTGTAGGGGGGTGCTCTTTCCCTGAGTACCTATCCACACTTCCAATTAGGGGGGGGTTGCTTCTCATGCTTCGGTTTAATTATTGTCTGAGTGTTCTCACCCTCTCCCTGACCCCATCCCAGCCACGAACATCCTCCCTCTCTTCCCTTTCACATACAGGATTCGTCATACCCAAAACCTCCTGTAAACCCCTTCTTTTCTTTGCACACCCCTTTGCATCTTAATCTAGAACCTAGCTCGCTCCTGTGGACACTTCTTCCTCTTCCGCCCTCTCTGGCAGGTGCCCCTCTTCTCCACACGGCTTGTGCCACCGGATCAGAGACAGGGCAGGCGGCATCCACTCCCCTTCCTGCTCCCGAGATGCCCCCAGCATTGTAACTCATGTCCTCAGATTAGAGGGCCAACTGCTCCTCCTCGTTGTACTTACTGCCAACGACCTCCTGCGTGACCTCCCTTCACTGTATGAAGACTTTAGCTCTTAAATGCCATACCCTTTCCATGCTAGCTCTGCCACAACTGTCTGTTTCAATTATCCACACAGATGGTCCTGTAATATTGCACGGCAGGAACACCCTTTGCAAGAGGAGTGGGGAACCCCAGGCCCATGGGCCACATAAGGCCTGAGAAACCATTTGGCCTGGCCCTGCCAAGGCATTAGGGTGAGTCAATTAAACGTCTGACCAGAGAGAGCAGGCTTATATTTATGTGGATAAATGTGTGTGGCCCGTGAATGATGTTATAAATATCCAAATGGCCCTTGGTAGAAAAAGATTCCCCACTCCTGCTCTACAACATCTTCATACAAAAAGGAGAAAGCGATGTGTCCTCCAACTGGACCCTGTTCCAGGACTGAGCTGGGGCAATGGTGAGCTGCTGACCTTCATCTATGGATGTCCCCTCACCCAGGCCACTCGGAAAAGCAAGTGGGCACACTGGCTGACCCCTCAGGACAGCCTGAAACCCAGCCTCCACCTTTCCGCTCACTTCAGACATATACAGAGTGGTCAGATTATTATGATCTCTGAACGCTTAATATTCTGGCCACCCAGTGTATATCCTACAAAATTAAAGGGTAATATGCAAATAGTCCCCTCTACCAGAGTTCGACCAGCTCCAACTGCCCATGCCCCCTCCCCCTGGCCAGGCTGCCCGGACCCCACCCATGCACGAATTCATACACCAGGCCTCTAATACACACACACACACACACACACACACACACACACACACACACACACAGACTGAGTGGCCAGATTATTATTTGTTCAGAGATCATAATAATCTGGCCACTCAATGTATTCTACAATGTTATCCCGAACTCAACTGAATACACCTGAATACACTCCACTTTCCCATCACCTACTCTTTTAACTCATTTTCTCTGTACCAACAAATCTACCCAAAGATGCCGCCCCTTTCCACACCATCCTCCCACACAGGGTCTTCACCCACCCCTTCAACCAGCTTCAATTCCACAGACTGATCTTAACTACCCTATTTCATGCATCCTCACGTCCTTGCCCCTCACTCTTTTAATCATTGATGACTGGCAAAATCCCAACTCTCGTCAAATCCAACTCTGGACTTGTTCAGTGGTCGGTCATGAACTTGACTGAGAAAAATGCACAGCCGTGCTGTCTGGTCTCATTCAATTCAGGATTAGCAACTTTAAGGGTACCCTCAGTGACGTCAGACTCTAGACAAATGTTTCCTATCTTCTCCTGAAATCTCTACAAAACGATCTTCCCTATCCTCACCTTCAGCTGATGAGTATGTTTCCCATGTCACTGAGAAAAAGAAGCAAACTTCTACAAGCCCTCTCCCACACGTACTCACCTTAATTTCTAGCCAAACACCCTGACATTTCCGACTGCTTTCTTAGAAACCTCTCATACTACTAAATAAGACCTCGCTCCTTATCTGTTGAAAAGGTCCCATTTCCTTCCCTGCTGGGGTAGCTCAATGGTTGAGTATTGACCCATGAACCAAAAGGCCCCCTGTGATCCCTGGTGAGGGCACATGCCAGGGAGGCAGGCTCCATCCCCAGTAGGGGTGTGCAGGAGGCAGCCAAGAGACATTTCTATCTCTCTATCTCTCTCCCTTCCTCTCTCTCTGAAATCAATAAGAACAGACTTAAAAGATCCTATTCTTCTCGTCATATCATAACTACATGGCTGTGGGATACCCTCCTTATTATCAAGTTCTCCTCCTCAACTGGATTTTTCCATCAGTCTACAATTACTTTAATACTTACCTCTCATATTAAAAAAGTTTCTCTTGGCTACACTTTCCCATGACCCTCCTTCCCTTTAGCTCAAAAATCCTTGAAAGAACTGTCCACGTGTGGGATCACCAGTTTCTGCTCTCCCATTCTCCTGAGCTTGTGGTCTCACCAGTGCACAACGAGTGTCCTTGTCAATCAAGCTCAACATCAGCCTCACAAAGCTAAACCCGATAGTTATTTCGAAGTCTTCGTCATACGCTGACATATCAAAAACATCTGATACAGGTGAGTCGGTTCCTTCCCAGAAACACTCTATTCCCTCGGTTTCCAGAACAGACCACGTGTTCTCCTGCCCGTTTATCCTCGACCTCATTTGCGGGTTCTTGTGGTCCTGCTAACTTTCTAACATTCAAGTCCCCCTGAGTGTAGTCATGGGACCTCTTCTTTCTTATTTTCTTCGGTTTCTTAATGATCTCAATCAAGGCCTTGCCTTTGAATCTCATCTATCAACTGACGACTTTCAAATGTACATCTCCAGCAAGGGTTTTCTCCTAAGTTTAAGACAGGTAAATCCAATGGTTTAACATCCCAATCTGGTTGTTGAAAATGAACTCATATTCAGTGTGTCCCAAACTAAGTTCCTGATCAATAACCCCTGCCCCAAAGCGATTCTCTTGCAGAGTTGCCATCTACGTCAAAGACAACGCTATTCTTCTTTTTGCTCACACTCAACCCTTGGGATCATCGCTAACTCCTCTTTATTTCATAACTGCATTAAATTCCGCATCTTCTGTTGGATCTACCTCCATATGTATCCAGAATCCAATCACTTATCACATGCACTGCTATTTCTCTTACTCAAACCGCCATCATCTCTTTTCTAGATTATGACAACAACTTTTTAACCAGTCTCGCACTTTTTACCTGGTTAATATGCACCTATGTCTATCTGCGTGCATATATAAATAGGTAGTGGTGAAGACAGATATCTGTATGCCTGTATCTATGTATATTGTACTGAGTGATCCTAAGGGAGATCATTGTCTCTTTAGCTCAAAACCCTACAATGGTTTAACATCTCCTTCAAAACAGAAGCCAACATCAAGGCACTATATGGTCTGGCCTACAACGTCTCTTCTTATTTTACCAGAGTTTGCCCCCCGTCCCTCCTTTGTTCTCTCAACCACACTGGCTTCTTGGTGTTTCTGGAACATTCTATGCACTCTCCTGCCCCAAGACTTTTATAATTGCTGATGCTTCTACCTACAACTCTCTCTCATTAAATATCTTCTCTCTTACTCCCATTGGGTCTTTTCTCAAACGTACCCCACTTTTATTTCCTTATTTATATTGCCCCATATCACTTGTCAGCACTGAATAAGCTATAAATTTACATATCTGGGGTTAGTTGCTTTTTAAAATTGATTTCAGAGAGGAGGAGGAGGAGGAGGAGGGGGAGGAAGAGAAGGAGGGGGCAGGAGGAGGAGGACGAGGAGGAGGAAGAGAAGGAGGGGGGAGGAGGAGGAGGGGGAGGAGGAGGAGGAGGAGAAGGAGGAGAAGAAGAAGGAGGAGGAGGAAGAGAGAGAGAGAGAGAGAGAGAGAGAGAGAGAGAGAGAGAGATAAGAGAGACACATCAATCAGCTGCCTCCTGCATGACCCTACTGGGGATTGAGCCAACAAGCCAGGCATATGCTCTGACCAGGAAATCAATCCAATGGTTTAGAGGTTAAACTTTGTCCCCTTAGTCACACTGGCTGGGCTACTTATCTGTATGATAACTGTCTGTTTTTTTACCAACAGGAACATCATGAGTGGTCTCTCTTTGTTCTGGATTTTCACTGTTGTGACTGCAATGCCAAGAGCAGTCCTGGGCACTCAGTAAAAGCTCAGTGCATATATGTTGAGAGAGACAGCCTTCGAGGGCTGATGCAGATGGGTAGTACAACTAGAGGATGACCCACTAAGGCTCCCCTTTGTTCTGCTGAAGGAGGAGAGTCTGCCCCCTTCACCAGCCTTCCAGGAAGCCAGACATTGCTGAGCCTGGCTGATTAACCACAGAACCTGCCAAAGCTCACAGTACAATTTCAACGGTGGTGGGTTGAGTGTTCAAAAGGTATAGGCTTAGAGACATCAGATTCAATGGAAGTTGATCGGGGGTGGGGGACAACAACTCTACAAGGCTTACATCAGCCATCTGACTAAGACAACCTGCATTTCCTACACTGACTCGCAATCTCTGCTGCAGATCGGGCAGGTGCTGAGGCAGACTGCATCTCGGGGGACCGTCAGAGTGCACCCTCTTAAAGGCAGGGGTGCCCAGCACAGCACAAAGGGACTCCTATGGCCGGTAATAACATGCACAGCTTTGGCTATTAGTGAAACACATCGTTTCCACAGGATCCCTTAAGGTTTGTCTGCTTAAGGAAAAGAGATGGATTTCTACGAGTTCACTGACAGGGCTTTAGGGACACAGCCTTCCTCCCCACATCACAGCAGGGCCCACCTGTGGCACCCGTGGGTAGCAAGTGGAAAATAATTACAGCAGCTTTCATGGAACACAACTTTGCCAAAATGGCATCACAGAAACTGCACAGTCAGCAGGGTCATGTGCAGATGGCTAGAGAAAGGTACAGGAACTCACCTGGAGAGGCCTCAGGGGTGGAAATGCCCCTTAGAATTGGAAAGGGCTACTTCCTTTTCAAAAGCATCTCTCTACAAGAACAGGACTTATCTGGCCCTTGTTTCTCTCTGAGGAATGTTAACACTAAGCTTAACTTACTATGGGCAAACCTAGAAATAAAGCTATTATAAAACTACTAGAGGCCCGGTGCATGAAATTTGTGCACGGGGCCAGTGGGTGTTGTCCCTCAGCCCAGACTGCACCATTTCCAATCTGGGACCCCACCGGGATCAGGCCTAAATGGGCAGTCAGACATCCTTCTCATAATTCAGGACTGCTGGCTCCAAACTTCTCACCTGCCTGCCTCCCTGATTGCCCTTAACCGCTTCTGCCTGCCAGCCTGATTACCCCTTAACACTCCCCCTGCCAGCCTGATTGATGTCTAACTGCTCCCCTGCCAGCCTGTTTGCCCCAACTTCCCTCCTCTGCCGGCCTCGTCACCCCGAACTGCCCTCCCCTGCAGGCTTGATCACCCCCAACTGCCCTCCCTTGCAGGCCTGGTCCCTCCCAACTGCCCTCCCCTGCTGGCCATCTTGTGGTGACCATCTTATGTCCACTAGGGGCAGAATCTTTGACCATCTGGGGGCAGCTATCATGTGTGTTGGAGTGACGGTCAATCTGCATATTACTCTTTTATTAGATAGGACTGCAATGTGAAGCACCATCAGATTTAACCCCCAGCATGCTCAAGCCTCACACCAGACTAAAACCACCAGCTACCCTCGATTACCCTCTCACCTTGCAGGAGAAATACGCAGATAACACTCAGGATTACCCAGGGGAAATCCATCCAAAATGAAAACAGAATGAAAACAAAAAGCCAGAAACTGTTCACTTTTCTCAGGTGCTAACCTTCAGAATCACAGTTGTCTGATGAGAAATCTAAGTAGGCGGTTGGAGGAAAATGGCATCTGCAGGGGCAGGGAGTTCAGTTGGTGACCTGTCAGAGTTCTATAACTTTCAAGGGCACAGGGTTTCCACCCTGAAAGCCATCGCACTGACCTCCGTTTCCTTCCCCGCGGGCGTTGGCCTCTGCCATGTCTGTGCCATCCACTTCCGACTCGCAGCCTAAATCCAGCGTCCCCTCGGCTGGGCAGGTGGACTCCTCTTTCTGCGCCATTGAGAAAATGGTGAACGGGGGTGTGTTAGCCACCGGGAACAGTCAGCATGCTTTCAGAATCCTAAAGCGCTCTCACATTTCTTCGAAATTTTAACGCTGACTTACTGTTTAATGCAAAAGCACACCTTAAAGAAACAAAGCTGGCCCTCGCTGGTTGGTTCAGTGGGTAGAGCGCTGACCTGTGGACTGAGGGGTCCCAGGTTCAGTTCCGGTCAAGGGCACATGCTCAGGTTGGGAGCTTGATCCTCAGTCACTGGGAGGGGTGTGTGTATGTGTGCAGGAGGCAGCCAATCAATGATTCTCTGTCATTACTGATGTTTCTATCTCTCCCTCTCCCTTCCTCTCTGAAATCAATAAAAATTTTTTTTTAAGAAAATGTATTTATAAAAAAAAAAAAAAAAAAACTGGGCAAGGCCCTTTGCCACAGCTGAGTCTTTGGATGACCTTTTAAAATCCATACAAAATCCATTCCCCTTTGACATACGTTGTTTTCATTCCATGTTTCAATTCTACATTCTCCCTTACGTCAGGCAATGACCTCACAACGCAGATTTTTAACCAGCAAATGAAACACCCACGTAGCTACAAAAAGCAGCTAAAATAATGCCAGGTCAACCCGCCGTTACTGTCTGAGACGCACACAGTGCCAAGACCATAATGCTTAGGGGCTGAGCATCTTCGTTTCTTTGCCAGGTATGACTTTTAACGTTCAAAACAAAACCTTCTCCCAGGAAAAGAATGAATTGGAAACGCACCCCATCATTTACGACAGCGGTGACTCCCTTTTAATTTGTAAGAAACAGTACCCTGCTGTTACTCCATGCGAGGCACACGGGCCCTGGGAGACCCCGGCTCTGTCCCCGGGAATTCCGCATCTCAGACAGCCTCTCCCATTTGGGTGGACAATGGTAATTGCGCTCAGATAACCAGGACTCGGTGATCTGCAGATCTCTCTCGTCTTCTCACATAGCAAATGCGCACAGTGGCGATCCCTGTTTGTTTTACAAACCAGATAACATGTACATCAGCAAATTTTCCAGGAGAATGGGGACGCGTCTTCCTCTTAGGAAACACAGGAAGGCATCAGGCGTAGACGTGAAGTCCTACGTCTACAGCAGCGGCGATCCTCTGGAGCCCTCGGCTGATGCGCCAGGGCACCCCTCCATGTGGATGTTTAGGCATCAAGAACGCTAAGCAAGCCACAACTATTTTCCATGACATATGTGAGGCTGCGGCCACAGATATGTTTGCCTTAAGGAAAGATGGCATTGTTTATCCTTAACCCGGAATCACTTTTAAGACATCTGAAAACATTTAAGAGGCATGCAGGGCATCCTTCTAACCTTTACCCGAATCTGATTTGGTTTACCTGCCCATGGGGGGCGGGGGGACGGGGGAGAGAATGCATGGCTCACAGTAATAACAGACAGAAGACGCACAACAATGCAACTTACTTTGAGAGCATAGAGGCCTGACTTTCCAGGGATCTTGAAGAAGGTTCCGTCCCCTATTCGCGTGCTACTGTGGAGCATGGCATTCAGACAGGCTAATGGAGAAGTCCCGCTGGAAAACAAAAGGGCGCCAAAATGAAGCAGTCTGAGGTGCAGCTTCCGTGGCAGAACTGTTCTCTGGTCTCTTACAAAAAAATCCTCTTGCATCCCTTTTAAAGATATCCTCCCAAGCCTGAGAACATCTACATTACAATAACAGGCCAAGTCCAGTTTGCCAGAGTTAATCAGATGCATCTGTCTCCCAGGCTCCGGGCAAGTCTCCTGAATGGAAATGATGCTTTTATTCATAAAGCAACCAGCACTCTATTTCAAAGAACCCGAAGCCCAGACGTGTATGTGGTGCTATTTTTTTTTTTTTTTTTTTTTTTTTTTTTTTTTTGCAAATAATACCAGGAAGCCTCGGTATTTAAATAGGACGGACAACTTGATGGTTGCACTTGACTGATCAAATAAGCCCAAGTTCAAGGACAGTGGCGTCCTATAGGTTGAAAAGCAACAAAAGAATAATAATAAACCCGGGAAGGACTGATTTGAATTTATAAGCATGGAAGTCACTCGTGGGATGGCGTTTCTCACAAGGCTAAATAAAAACGTATATCTGTGTTTATATCTCTGACACATCAACGATAACATCCTTTCCTCAGAATTGTCGCAAAAAGAAATGTGTGCTTGGGAGTTCTGGCCAGCTAATAATAATGTTCTGTAGGGAAGATGCAACGGACTCAATTATGAAATCAACAGTTTTTCTTTAAAAAAAAAAAAAAGAACTCCAACAGTATTAAACTAGTGATTAAAAATACCGAAGCCCATATGTGCAAACATTCCTGAAAAGTACTCATCTGCATAGAGAGATGTTTATGAAATGTAAGACACATATGTATTTCCTGGGTTAGACTTCAGAGTTTTATTTTGTGTTCTGTTTGCAAACCGATATCTTCACAAACGAGAATTCAGAGCCGGACTCGTTACTTTCATTTACTTATGTTTCCATATACATTTTCCTCCCTAATATGCTAACAGACCAACACATGCTTGATCCAATATGGATTAGAATCCCTAACCCCACCCTATTTCACCTCTCAGGTGAAATACTTGGGGACCAGAGGACCTTTAAGATAACAAGGTTTAAACTTTGTATTTTCTGTGATGGAAACATAATTTGGCATTCCTGAATGAAAAGTTTCCCCCAAGCCACCATTGTCAACTCTCTTACTCAGCATGGAAAGCCACCAATTGAATGAAGCAGCCCTATTTGCTGAGTTGCCACAACGCACTTAATAGCTCGTCAGCGTACACACACAGCCTGGTCCTCACGGTCTCTGAGTATCATAGCAACAAGAGCATCTTCATCACTTTGCTCGGCAGCTCTCTGCGCCAACCCGTCCGTGCGATGGCGCCGGGCCTGCCAGGAGGAGAGAGCCCTCCTGTACCCGTGGCCCCGGGACAGTGCGGCTGCAACACGCCGTCCACACGGTGAGAACGCTGCGTGTCGATGCAACATCTTCCCTCCTGAGCCCAGGCGAGCTCCCAGCCTCATTATTTTCCTGACAAAAGACTTTCTGCTCGTATTTAAAGTAGGCCAGGCCTAGTCTGTAAAGTAAAACACATTCGTCTCCCCAGAAATGTCTGCTCATGAATAAATTCCAGATAAATGATGCTATAGATGCTGTACTGAATGCTTCAAAATATATATTTTCGATCATTATTCTCTTGAGGCAAAAGCATGGGCTATTGGAAGCCGGGAATTATTATGCCAGATTTGCGGAGTTTTTAATTTAGTGAAACTGTCAGAAACACAGATTTCCTGGACAGCCTTGGCAAGGGGATGTTAACATTACAAGTAAAACAGAATCCAATACATAAAAATGATACAATGTAGGCTTTAAAAAACATGACTTAATAAAACTGTCCTCTTCACGTCTCCCCCCTCAAGCACATGCTTCCTCATCTTTATTCCTCAGGTCTTAGTGCACACAATCCCAAGAGCTCAGATTTAGAATATTAAAGAACAACATAGCGGTGAAGATAGCTAAAAAACACAGAACAAATAGAACTTAACATCACTATTTTTAAAAAAAGGTACAGTAAACAAAAGGTAATTGAAGATAAATTGACTATTAAATAGCAGTTGAATGCTATGCTTGTTGCAAACATAAGTGATAAGCACCCAGTTTCAGATAAATAATAAGCTCTGTTGAGCATAAATATATTATTTAATTATACTGTTTACTAACTCAATAAACTCAAGATTCACTATAAAAATATTTAAAAATATGTAATTCACAATCTCCAAAAGTCTCGATGATTTTTTTTGGCTCGTATTTAAAATAGGCCAGGCCTACTTTATAAAGTAAAATATATTCATCTCCCCAGAAATATCTGTTCATGAATAAATTCCAGATAAGTGATGCTATGCATGTTATACTGAATACTTCAAAATACTAGTACATATATATATATTTTATCATTACTCCCTTCAGGCAAAGATACATATTTTCCCCAAATCTTTCCTAAAACAAACACGAAATCTGTTTTATTCCCAAATCCTACAGCATTTGCCTTGTAGAAGAATTAGAAAATACTTTACGAAGGAGATTTTGCAGCTCAAGGCACTGGCTGCTGGGTCACTTGGATTCACGCATGTCGGTTGCAGTTCTTTACAGACAAGGAAACCTTATTTGATGTGTTTCGTTAAAACAGTAAAACATTAGCATATATGTGCAGAATATACATAAAACAGCGCATTTTAAAAGACTTCCAGACCATTTACTTATAGCTGTTCTTCTCCACAATTCCATAAAGCCTAGGAAATCAGGACTGCTTTTCCTGGAAATGAATCTTAACTCCAATTGAACAGGAATAAATAAAAGTGCTGTTTATGTATTTTTATAGTCACATACACACAAAAAAAACAGAGCTAGCAAGCATGTCTTGGCCTACTTTAAGAAAAAATACACATATACATATATATGTATATATATATTATATATATACATATATATGTATATATATACACACATATCACAATGACTTACTGTGGGTATAAAAGATGTGTTATATGTGCTAAGAGTCTTAGCATGAACACCTTCTATGTGACATTTCCTATTTTCAATGAAAATCTTTTTTTCACACTAAATGTAAGGGTTCATAACCTCAGTCAGAATTTGAAAGTTAAAAATGCTATAATGTGTAGGTATGTGTGCATATGAAATAATAAAACAAACAATTTAACAAAAAAAATCTCTGAGATTTCAAAAGTTACTTACTTTCTAAAAAGATGAATTGGAAGAATCATCCCGATTTATGAAAGGAAAACAAGGGGGAAAGAAGAAGAAGAAAAAAACACGTTAGTTTTCTAACTTAAAGTGTAACTCTGCATCTTCTCATTCCCCTAATGGAACAACGGGCCAGAAACACCCCGACTCAGACCTGGGAGGAGAGTAGCGAAGGCCTGGGGTCAAAGGTGGTTCTACTTGCCTCCCTAACACTTCCAGAACATTCTCATTTTGCCCACAATGCACAGGCATTTCGCACAGGCATACGATGGGAAATAAATAAGTAAGAGAATATTTGTCCCGAATGCTTTTCCTTCGCCACTGCCCAGAGCAGGCCCTTCCCCGGGCACCTGTCAGGTGGACACACGCTCACGCCACTGTTTGTTTTCCTCCGTGGATGGTGGCGTGTGGGCCTGCTGGTCTGTTTTCATCTCCCGCAGCCCCTGGAGCAGAACGGGGTGGAGTTTGGAGGCAGGGGAGCAGGCATAATTTAAGCTGTCTAGACATCAAAGAACCCCCAGAGACGCCTGGCAGAGACCCGGGCTGTGTGAAATACTGAAAAGCCATTGCGTTATTACAGTGAATGGATGACGGGACACACAGAATGTTACTAATAGTGGACGCTTAGTAAAGGGAATGAATGGCCTACCTATTTTACTAATTCTAAGAACAAGGAAGAATACCTGGGAAATGAAATCGGAGGAATATTTGCAGACATAACAACAAAAAGAACCACATCGTTATTACGGCCTTCCTTTCCTTTGTCTATGAAATAATAATGCTTTCAAGCAGGATTTAAGTAACGCAAATATTAAGTTACTTTATTTTATTAACTATCTCAATAAAAATTTCCGATGGAAACCATTCCCTGAAAACATTTTTAAATCTAATCCTGAACAAGGAAAGTCTAAAAATCCAACAAATTCAAGAAACTTATTAAGAAGTATTATTAGATAGTTACTATACTAAGTGCTACTAATATAGATTAATAGGTACAAGAATATGTTCACTCTCATTTCAAAAAATTAATAATAGCTCATTTCAAGTATTTTCAGTGTTGATAGCTTGGAGAAAGTACCCTAATTATATTTTAAGAGGAAATTATGTAGGGCTCTGGGGTGCAAGTAATGTTTTATTTAGTTCTTACTACAGATGTGCTCACTATGTGAAATTAAATTACTTACGATTTGTGCATTTAACTTCATGTTAGACTTCACACACACAGATTTTAATGTTTTAAAAGGAATAATCAATTTGGATTATCTTTTCATTTACATATTTAATAGGCATGTCATTACTAGTGGAGGAAATTAAGCTATTTCTACCAATAAATGTGGAAGACTCCTAAACACATATATGCACAGTGTACATCACTTGATAAGTCATTGAAAACAACCCTACAAAGTCAAAGCCAAACTACCTTCTTACTCTTGATAGAAATTACTTCGAGTCTGGAACTCTCTAAAATGACCGAAAATAAAAACTTAAAGGCTACAATCCTGATAGTTACATGAATAATCCTAGCACATAAAATGTTAACCCAAAAACGACCTCTAAAAAGGTCACTAATGAAAGTTTTTAATAAGCACTGACATATAAGGATTAACAAAAATTAAAGTTCAAAAACATAAAAGTAGATAGGAATAACCAATTAATTCAAGAGATGGGTCATATTCTAAAGGAAGATCTTTTGCCCATTTCTATGTTAAGAATATAAACATGATATTCTGCACATCTCTAATGTAAAGTTATAAATGTAGTCCCAGTATTTTTTGAGTTGGATATACGGAGGCAAGAGATAATGACACAATGACATAAGTTGTAAAAGTCTTAAATTTAGTGAAACAATTACAGACTCCAGGCCTAAGCAATATATCTCTGATTGGCTTGAACAATCCAAGAAGATATTTTTCTTGAATATAAAAACATTTGAACTTAGACCTTTTATTCACTTTACTGACATTACAAAGCTACCACTAGATCAATGGCAGTGATTTAGTACAGCCTTAGTCACTAAGTTGACCTTTTGTTTTAGGTGACAATAATTCCTAAACAGTAATATAAGGACAGATGTTTGGTTAGCATTAATTTAGAGTAGCATCTATAAGGAAATTAAGAAATAGTCCTATATAAGTACACACTAAGACATATAAACTAAGTTATAATTTTAAAGACCTCCAACTAAAATATGTGGTCTTTAACCTTTCACATATGAATTAAATTGAAAATAACTTATTCAGTAAAGGCAGAGAGAATAAAATTACATATATATATATATATATATATATATATATATATATATATATGATAGCTACCATTTATTCAGTATCTCTTATGTGACTGAGCTTTTACAACTACCATCAATATTCTTTATGGCCACCAAAAGACATAAGCATGATTGCCATCCAGCTTGCAGGTGTAACAGAGGCTGAGAGGCTGAGAATCTTACTGGAGTCAAAGAACAACTAACTGAAACAGCTAACATTCAGATTCTACTCTGATTCCACAGCCAATGTGCTTCCCACTAGCCCTCGCTCTCTCTCCACAGATTTGCCTTCCCCACCTAGGAAGCCATATATACATTATGTATATGTATATTTGTGTATGTATATATACATACACTCATACACATATATACACACATATATACACACACACATATACACATACACACACATGTATATATATACACACACACATGTATACACACATATGTACATACACACATATATGTATTACACACATATGTATATATACATACACATATACATACACATATGTGTGTATATATACATACACATATATGCATATACATACACACACACACGTATACACACACAAAAAGATATATTTAGTTCTTGAAGGAAAGATGGACAGGAAAGCCAGATGCAGGCAAAAGGGAAGGTGGTTGGCTCATCCTCCCCCAATGACGCCTACAGCAGTGACTCCCCCCCATAAGTGTCAAGTGTCACGAAGGAAACACGAGGCCGCAGAGGCCACCACTGCGGGTCCTGTCCTCTGTGAACTGAGGAAGAGAGAACTCCGAGAGACCGATGTGCAGAACTGAGATCCCCTGCTCGGAGGAGATGCCTCTCTGTAGAATGGAGTCCTCAGAAAACACTACCCACTGAACGGGCAATCCCTTATTAAGCACCTTATATGTGTCAAGCTAGTGTTGAAACAAATTGGCCCTCTGACAAGGGCTAGGCACATAAAGGAAACACAGGCCGGGCTGAGCTGAATGCTGCATACATACGAAGTGACAAGGGATTCAGGGAAGGGAGCCTTGAGGCAGGTGGCACAACAAGCAGCAGCCATTTGGAATTTAAATGTTGTCCTTGGTTTATCCCGAGGAGAAGGCTGAGATCGGACCCCGGGCAGAGGCAGCCAGCCTGCGGCCATCTTGGGCTCCCCGGAACTCTAAGCATGTTCTCCCCGCTGTGGTCGCAAAGAGAATACTTTCAAATGAGGACAAAATACGTATCTTCCAAAACACAGCACTGAATTTCATATAGTAAGGAAGAGGCCTTCTACTTATACTTGGCATCATCAACTAGTTTCAAATAAAAATGTAAATGTCTACGTCCTACTTTTAGTGACCAGATGTCTCCCAGCTTTTGAGCTGTGGCTAATCCTGCAGCCTTTCCAAATGTGTGCTATGGGATGTTAGTCCCAAGTGGTGCCACCCCCCCCCCCCCTCAATTAACAAACGAGTTTCGGAGAAGCGGCATGCTGCAACCTTCCCTTGCAAAATCACCAAAACACTGAACATATAGACTAATGTCTCTGAGAAACCCTGCTTAACTCAGGAAACATGCATCACTCAGTGTTTCCTAAGCATATTTAGTAAAAAATCCCCCATCATAATATTTGACAACATTCCCTATTACCGTATGCCTAGAAATATTCCTGGGGAAATGCTATGCTGTATTTATGATTAAAATCATTAGGAAAAAATGCCTAGTAGTTATACTCCCAGGAGTGTTGAATTTTATCAGCCAAATGTTTTTTCAAACTTAAATATACAAAATATCTGTTTCTCTCTGAAAAAATAATGCCGTGTGGTGATTATTTTTCCCTGTGTAAATTCATCAAACTGAAAATCATGTCCAGGAACCTTAAAAAGCATTGTAAATGTTAAAAACAATATCCATATGTAATTGAAAACACTGTATATTTGTAATATTATATTGCCAACATAAAAACCACCCCATTCCTCCTCCTCCCACCCCCCACACCACCTCCCTGGGGAGTCCTGCCTCCTGAGTCCCTATTCCTCTGATCAGTGACGGCCGCCATCCTCAGCATCCTAGGCCTGAAGCATTTCCCACACCCACAATTATTCTGCCTCAACAAAGTTCCTCTTCTGTAGGGAGCAGCTATAGGGTTAAGCCTAGGATTCACCTGTTGGCAAAACTGCAAACAAGTCCCAGCTTGGAGGGCACAACTCTCTTAGCATAATTAAGCTTGACCTTATGACCTTCCCTAGATCCTTCCTGGGTAGCTAAGGGGCTGTGGGAGGTGCAGCAAGTGCTGCCAAAACAAGTGATATTCACAAGAACACTGGAACGACGGTGGCCACTACCTTGTTTACCTCTGGCTATAAAATACAGCATCAGCTTGCAGTCTGGATCTTTCTCTCTCTGTGGTCTCAGCCAGGCGCAGGGGATCCACCAAGCCCCAGCTGTATTCTATCTATCTTTTCTTTAATCCTTTGCTGCCTCTCCTCAGGCTCACCGTACCTTTGGCTGTGCTGGCCTGGCACAATCTTCAGTTTACATATCCTCTTCCTCCAAAAATCTTTACATCACAGAGACAGTTCTAGAAGCCCCCTCATGCTAATTCTGCCTTCATAACTCCCTGCCCCAATTCAGCCCATCCATTGGCACCAAAGCAATGTTCCTATTAAAAACAAATAATAAACAAAAGCAAAAACAAAACTACACTTCCCCGCTCCCCCCCCCCCCGCCCCTCCCAAAAAATACTGCTCGGGCTCTTCAGGCCATGCCATATGCTGAGTTTTATTAAAACGACTTTATTTATTTAATGGGTGGTTTTCACTGTCCATGAAACAAAGGAAGCCATCCGGGTGCTGGCATTACAGTGCACCTGGTACCTGGCTCATCTTCATCTTCCCCAACCCTCAGATTCCTCCTCTCCCAGGATCCGAACCAGTGCAGCCAACCTGGCCCCTCCATGGTTTCCCATCTCTGTTTTGGCTCCTGTGAAACCGTCCACCAGGAAAAGCATGCCACTCCCAGGTCCATTTACTATTCAGAATAAATGCTTTAATTGCCCCCTGGATGGTGACAATAGTCACCGCCCTGTAGGGCGATCTCAGTGCGGTGCCTCTCTTTCCTGGCTTCTTTTCACCCAGAGCTTGTACACTCCTAGCCTTCCTGCCCTCGAGACTTCCAACAAGTTTGGGAACGCCACAGGGGTCAGGCATACATTGATTTATCTTTGTAGACTCTGACAGGCAATCTCAATCTACTCAAAAGGTGTCGATGGAAGTGAATTTAAACACTGCTATCAAAATTGCTGCAATCATGGCTCTGTAGGCACCAAGCACCCGCAATGACTATCATCTCTATCCTGTTTAAACTCCTGACTACAATCATGCGTGCCAATCCCCCTGCAGAGGACACAGGCCACGAGACTGGTGTTTGCACGGCCTGCATCCCATCCCTTTAGGGACCGTCCTTCCTCAGTGAGGGTTCCAGGGCAGCCATCCACGAACTGGTCCTGATTTCCCTGCAGGAAGGCTAGCAAGCTTGAGCTAGCTCCAGCAGTGGGAGTGGGAGTGTCTTTGGGGAACTGATGGAGAAATAAAGGGAAAGGGAACACATTATCTTCAGTAGAGACATAAGCTGGAAAAGTCCAGGAAAAAGGGCTGGTGCCGACCTCTGCCTCCAGGAGGACTGAGTGCTGAGAACAAAGCTAACCCGGGGAAAGCAGAGCAACGCGTGGAAAGGGGGGAAAGCAGTCATTACTTGAACTCTGCGTTATCTAGTCCCATTGAAGACCAACCTACTGGCTGTCTGAGATAACTACATAAGTCCTTCGCTTATTTTAGTTTTGACACTTGACTATGTGCTTTATGCACACTGACCTCATTTTTCTAGGCCTCAAAGTTCTCATCTGTCCAATGAGTTTAAAACAGGTCTGCTCGAAAGCTCTACTGACCCTTTTCTGGCTAAGAGTTGAAGGGCAATTAATAAAGGTTTGACTATTAGCTTGCTCCTTCCAGCCACGCTGCCTGCCTTGATACTTCTCCGTTCTCCGTTCTTCCTACTGATTTGTCAAAGTCCCCATGCCTTCTAATAAACCCTCTATTACCCAAGGATCAACAGGCAACCTCATAGCCTGCACTATGATTGTAGAATTTAGTCCTGTGCCGGCTAATACTGTACATACAGCTGGTAGTAACTAGCTCCCGAGGCCTCCAACCTTTTTAAGATTCTCTGTGACCCCCCTCAGAGGCCCTGCAAGGCTGTCAATAAGCTAACGTTTCACAAGTTACAGAACAGGACAAAACGTGAAGCTTGGCAGTGCCAACTACTGGTTTAGAATGTCCAGAAATAGAACCAAAAAGACTCCAGTGAGAATGTAAATGGACACAACCCATTTGGAAGACATTTGGCAATATCCAGCGGGGGAAAAGTGTGCATGCTCTGTGGACCAGCAACTCCACTTTTTGCTATGGATTCTAGAAAAACGAACACCCACAGAGACACTATTAGTATGTTTTAGGGAAGCAAAAACTGTCCATAATCTAAGTGTTCATCAACAGTTACAGCTCTATAATGCACTTTTCCCTGTGTATTCACAGCGAAACTCTACAGTTCTGATCTATGCTCGTATACTGCACGTCTATGACACTGGTTGCCCCTGAGAATAGAAGTCAAAGAAACTTCAGCTCTTTCTGCTACACGTTATTTAAAAGAAATTCAAAGCAACTCTGACAACATGTCCTCAACTGCTGATGTCAGCTGGTGGCCTTGGTCTATGCTATGTTAATGAAAACTTTCCAAACCTAAACTAAAACTATTGATGCTTTTCTTCTTTTATCCACAATCTGGCTTTTCTCCACTCCAGCGATTTTCAACCGATGTGCCGCAAGAAAACTTAAAACATGTAATGCCTGCCTATTTAGGCATGGGTGCAGACTCCTTTTCCCTTATATTGTCAAACTAGAGGCCCAATGCATGAAATTCGTCCACAGGAAGGAGGTCACCTCAACTCAGCCTGCACTATCTCCAATCTGGGACCCCTCAGGACCACTGGCTCCTAACCCCTCACTTGCCTGCCAGCCCTATCCCCCTAACTGCTCTCCCCTGCTGGCCTGATCCCCCTAACTGCTCTCCCCTGCCTGCCAGATCGCCTCTAACCTCCTCTGCGTTGGCCCTGCCAATATGGCTTTGTCGGGAAGGACGTTTGGAAGGACATCTGGAAGGTCCAGAAGATGTTCAGTCTAATTAGATATACCCTTTTATTAGTATAGATAACAAAATGACAACAGCCAATACATCAACAGCCATCGGTATGCATGAATCAGAATTATACCTGGTGTTTGTCAGGTTGGCAAACAATGTTTATTTCTGTGCCACAGAAGTCTAGTAATTAGTTTATGTCTGCCATGAGATGGAAAAAAGGTTGAAATTGCTGCTCTGTCATCTATCAGATTCGTCCCTTATTTCAAGTGATGTTCATGTATAGACATTTTTATGCGAGCCAAAAAATACCTACATGGAGATTATATACTAAGTGATTATATACATATGAAGTTCAAAGCCCCTCTCAACTTCCAGGGACCATGCCCACCCCTGCAGAAGTAATGGCCATTAAATACTTATCATGTTTCCTCCAGAGCTGTTCCTAGTTTGCACTTGTATATGCATGTATTCAACTCTATGACTTGGTATTTTACATTAATTCTCAGAGAAATGACTGATTTGAGCTTATTAAATTCCAAAAGTTAGAAAACTGCACGGGGAAATGTTTCTGGGATTTAAAAAGGGGAAAAAAGAACCCTATGAAGGATTTCATCATAACAATGGCTATGATTATTTTAGAAGTCAGAATAAATCTCCGTATTCATAGGTAGTAACCGTTAAGTAGAAAATTACCTATATCTTGCTGGCAGGAATCCTTCTTAAAAATACAGTTTTTCTTTTAATGTAAGAACAAAATGAAATACCTGTCAATTGAAGAACAGATGAGAAAAATCGCTCAAAATCCCACTCCTCAAAGCACCCGAGCATTTTACAAAATTTCTCCTAGCCTGTTTTTCTGATGTGTTTCTATTTTAAAGTTATCTTTTATCCACACATTGAATTACCATAGTCTACTTTATATTATACCATTTTCACGCTACTATGAAACCATGAAAAGTATTTCCAATGGTTAAAAATATTTATCAACTTGTTTCAAGTGAGCAGTTTTCATTTTGGCTGAATATTAGAACTTTCAGGGAAATTCTTTTAAACGCAACTCCAAACTTATTAAATAAGAATCTTTGGCTGTGGACCCGGCAGCAGCCCTTTCTCATACAGTTCCCAGTGATGCTAATATGCAGCCACATTTGACAACCCCTGATACCACCAGTGAACATGTAAATTACGTCCTTTATTTGTATGTGAAATAGCATTGATAGGCCAATCAAAATGCACATCATACTTTTTTCTTATATTCCAGAATACTTTAAGCTAAGCTTGCAGAAGTGGCATTACCAATGCAGGCATCCTAAGTTATGTTATGTAATGACCTTCTGCAAATAGTGCCAACTGGCTTTCTAAATGGGGCGTTTCGGTTTATGTTCTCACCAGTCGTGTATAAGCAAGAAGCACCCTTCAGAGTCAGGGTGAAGTGCACGGACTGATTAATAATGTATTCAATAAATTAAAAAACACCCTCCAATGGTGACTTTACCTTGCAGTTCTATGACTGTTGGTAACATCAAATGCTTATCACATACTTGTCGATTCCTTCGTTTTATGCACTGGAGCTCCTCTGCTCATATCCTTTGACCACAAGGCTCTAAGCTCATTTTTTCCTTATTGTTTTTATACTCTCTGCCTATAACGTTAACGAAAGATTTTCTCCAATGTCTCTTAGGTTGTGGATTTCCTATGCAGACACATAAAATTTCATGTAGTCAATTATGCCCATCTTTGCTTTGTAATTTATTTTACAGCTTCTAACTCTGAAGAGGCATGTCTCTAAGGTGGACTGAAATGTTAGATTTGAATTTTTATAACGGATCCCCAATGGGATGACTTTTCATGTTAAAATCTCCCATCCTGTCTGCATCTTCCCTAACATTCCCCACCATGCCTGTGTCTTCTTTAATATAAACACAACTAGCACACCCCATGTCCAATAAACATTTATCATGTTTAATGGCCTCCTCTGGCCCACAGCGATGAGCTCCCTTGTCCGTCACTGCTTTTCTGATTCGTCCTCCCACCCCCTTTTCTGCAAAAGACTCTGGCCCTGCTCATTGGAAATTCCTTGATCAGCAGAATGTCGACAGAAGTCAGCTCAGCGTTCTGCTGGCTCTGGGAAAAAATTTTCCCTTTAAATGTTTGATAAAGGAAATGTCTAAAATTAACTTCACCAACTGAACCTGTTAGGACTGGCATTCATACCATGGGACAAATGTCAATGTAAGGAAGCTTGCTTCTCTCCTTGCTCTTCCTCCTCCTCCCTTGCTCAGTGTTAGGTGTCTCCTTTGATTAGAAATGCTACCATCCTATATAGTAAAGAGGGAATATGCTAATGGACCGTCACACCCTCACAAAAGATGGCGGTGCCCACAGACAATAAGGAGGGGATATGCTAATTGCCTGCCACACCCTCAAAGATGGCAGCACCCACAGCCACAAGATGGCGGTGCCCAGTCCCAGTGGCCCTGCCAGGGAAGCTGGTGCACAGGACAGCTCGGCCCACTCCCAGGCGGGTCCGGCCGCTCTGTGCACCTGCCTCCTGAGTCCCCTAGTCCCCTCAGCTCCCTAACCACCCAGGGCCACCCGAGACTCAGGTAACAGTGGCTGGCCGAGGCTTGCACTACCAGCAGTGGCAGCAGCGGAGGTATGATGGGGGAGTCACCTTCCCCTGATCACGGGGTCACCTCCCTCCCCTGAGGGTTCCTGGACTGTGAGAGGGGGCAGGCTTGATTGGGGACCACTCCCCTCCCTGCTCCAGTGCATGAATTTTCATGCACTGGGCCTCTAGTATAAAGATATTTAACGAACATCCCGCCTCACCACAAAATACGAGTTTCGTGAAATTCAAGTATCAGAGTTACTTGGGATGGCACGGAATGCAGCCACAATAGTCAGATGGAATCACAGGGGAAAAACAAACTTTGCAAAAGGCCTCCTTTCTAGGTAGGATCCTTCGTGAAAACAATACACTTTGAGGAAAGAGACACAAACATGAAGACAGGTGAATGTAAGCATCTTTCCTCCCTCAAACTGGCATGCACCTACGGGTCAGGCAGGAGGCCTAAGATAACGTTCCACACCTTGTTCTTGTTTTCATTTCCCCCATGGGGCCCAGGGTTTGGGAGAGACACAAGTTGGGAGCAGGAACTGCAGACATGCTGATGTTTACTACAAGCCTTATTAACACTCTTCCATACAGAATACAACAGTAAAATAATGGTAAGAAGGGCTAGTATGGATGCAGATGTAAAGAAAGAATAACTAATATGGCTTCAGGCTTAATGGTTTTGGAAATCTGTGAAATCAGACAGACATACATATCAATAAATTCCAAAAGTAATGCCACTAATACATTATATATGTATTACCTTGGATTTACGGAAATAAACATCTTCCTTAGGAAGAAATGTGCATTTTGAGGACCCAAGTGTATCTTTAGATAAGACAAGGTTTCTTGTACATTTTATAGCAATACCAATGGTTCCAACAGGCACACAGAGACCCTTCAGACAACTCCAATAAAAATTAGTGGCGGGGGGGGTCGGGGAGGACAATATATAAATGCAATCAGGGTGGAAAGGAAAAGAATTTGTGAGCCAAGGTAATAAGTCAAGAAAATAGTTTTTAAAATGGAAGCCGTATTTAATCTACTGACTATATGGTAACTGATTAAACAGTTGCTAAAATTATAGAGAACTATCTATTTTTATGAAACAATAAGAAAGCTGTTTTTCATTTTTTAATGTTTTAAGAAAGTAAAACGTGGAATATCATGGCTTCTGGCCATTTGGCGAACGTCTTATTTACATGAGAGCAATTCCAGTCCACTTATTTGACCGGAATGGATTCTCCTGAGGTGTTAAAGCTTCCAGGAAATAGTTCCTCGATGCACCTGCCACCTAATTCCATGAAATCAGTATCACACTTAAGCTCAGGCAGGAAATCTTAGGTGATGAATGAAACTAGGACTGTGGTGGCATGAGCTGCTAGCAGATAAAAGACAGCAGTGCAGCTGAAAATCATTACCGTTACATAGGTTCACCTCTTTGTGGGGAGGGGTGTTTTCCAAGGTACCGTTAGCACAATGAACAGCAGCATAGCGTGTGAGGAGAACAGGAGCCACTCTAACACGTGACCTAGTACCTTGCTATTCCTGGGTGTCAGTTTATCAGCAGCAAAACAACATTCTTTCTGGCTATGCCTGAAATGAACCTACTGTGACGGTGGGAGACAGCTGTCCATCCACACAAAAAGGAAAGCTGATAAGATTGATTCAGACTGCATTCGAAGAGAAAATAAGTATTTGCTGAAAACCAGATATGTTCCTATGGAAGCAGAACACAAAAATCCACCCTGTTCCCAGTTCCCAGCACCACGTTACAGAGCAGGGGTGGGGGACCTCCAGTCTGCGGGCCATGGAAGGTCCCAGAAATCATCTGGTCTGGCCTTGCCAAGGCACTTGTAGGTGGGACTCGAAATCCAATGTGTCCAGGAGTTTTCATAAGCAGCATGCATGTATATGAAGTGAATGATGTTATAAATATCCAAATGGGCCTTAGCAGAAAAAAGTTCCCCGCCCCTGTGACACATGAAAGGCAGAGGTAAGCTGAGGTTGCACAGAGAAAGGTTTCACAGACACATACATGTTTTTAAAAGCCTCCTACACAGAAGACCTCTGGTACAGTTCTTCCAATGCTACCTCTCCCCCAATAATTACTAGCTACATGACTGACTTCCATCTACGGATCCTTATAGCGGCTTAGGATTCAAGTGTGTGTGTGTGTAGGGGGTATCATATCTTCACTTTCAACACGAAGAAGGAACAAAGTGATACAATTGGACATTTTACTCCTGTTGGATCCCTTACACGGTAACTACTGGATGATCCTAAAATTGTTCCTTTTATCACTTGGCTTGATGAACTGAGTTTTAAGAAAACTTGGGAAATTTTCCGAACAAACATATGCTAGGATAGCCTCTTCTTGTGTCTCCCATTTCCTTCTTGGTTTGTTCATGCCTTCTAATGGGCGTTCTGAATTTTCTTCTCTATTTCCCTCTTTGGGACACCCCACACTTAAACTCTGAACGTTTTCCTATTGCCGAACATCTGACTGTGATAGAAAGACTGAGCTTTGGAGTCAGCCAGAACCCAGCTCAAATGTCAGGTCTTCTCCTTATACGAAAGCTGTGTGATAGTCACCAGATACCTCGTGTCTCCTTAGCACCCATTTCCTCATCTGTGGAATGAAGAGACAACACCCGCTTCTTAATGTTACTGTGTGGATTCAATATCCTAAAAAAAGAAACTGCTTGGCTCAGTGCCTGACGCTGACCAGTTACTGGAGAAATGTCCATTTCTTGCCCTTTTGCCAAAATGACATTCACCGGACAGGTCTAAAGATATTTACAGACACATACGTCTATGCTTCTTTATTTCCATGATTTACCTGTATTCTAACCCTGGACCTAATAAACTTCCTTTGTGTCCAACACACATCAAGCTTTTCATTATACTCCAGAAAAATAACTAAAATAATGTCACATCCTATCTAATAAAAGAATAATTTGCAGATTGACCATCACTCCAACACACAAGAGGGCTGCCCCCGTGTGAACACAAGATAGCCAGCAGGGGAGGGCAGTTGGGAGGGAGCAGGCCTGCAAGGGAGGGCAGTTGGGGGTGATCAAGCCTGCAGGGGAGGGCAGTTAGGGGTGACTAGGCCAACAGAGGAGGGAAGTTGGGGACAAACAGGCTGGCAGGGGAGCAGTTAGACATCAATTAGGCTGGCAGGATAGTGGTTAGTGGGTGATCAGGCTGGCAGGCAGAAGCGGTTAGGGGCAATCAGGGAGGCAGGCAGGTGAGCAGTTTGGAGCCAGCAGTCCTGGATTGTGAGAAGGATGTCCGACTGCCCATTTAGGCCTGACGGGATCGGGCCTAAAAGGGCAGTCGGACATCCCTCAAGGGGCCCCAGATTGGAGAGAGTGCAGGCTGGGTTAAGGGACATCCCCTCCATCCTAATGGACATCCCCTCCATCCCCTTCCCCCCCCTCCCATGCACGAATTCTGTGCAGCAGGCCTCTAGTAAATAAATAACAGCCCCAAAAGGCATCAGGTTGCTAGTGGACATGCTCAAATTGAAGGCACTCTAGCATATTCTCCGTAACATCTTAAAATGCCTGAGCAGTTTAAAGAGAAGGAGAGGCAGTAGCAGGCCTTCATGGCGTGACCCAATGTGATGCCTCAGAAAACGGGGCTGGAATAACGAAGTCCTCTCTGTGACGATAAGGCAAAGCATTCTCTGGGAGAAGTCACCCGTCACCCTCCAGAATCTTTATTCTTGTAGGCATTCGTGTATGAAAGGAGCACCAAGCGAAAGGGTGGGAAGCAGACATGACATCAGCAAGAAAGACCATGAGATGCAGTTAGCACCCGCAGAGAAGAAGGCTGGAGAGGAAGACAGACGTGTCTAGCTAACACTGGGACAGGACTTGCGCATGTCAATAAATATGTAGTCAAAATATGGCTATAGTTTACACAGACTGCAATTCAGACAGAGACATGAGCAAGCACACCAAGGCCTCCCAAATGTTCTTTCCCAACAAGTGACACTCTCTCTGTTTTTGTTTGTTTGTTTGTTTTGTTTTAAATATATTTTATTGATTTTTGACAGAGAGGAAGGGAGAGGGATAGAGAGTCAGAAACATTGGTGAGAGAGAAACATTGATCAGCTGCCTCCTGCACACCCTCTACTGGGGATGTGCCCGCAGCCAAGGTACATGCCCTTGACCGGAATCGAACCTGGGACCTTTCACTCCACAGGCCGACGCTCTATCCACTGAGCCAAACCGGTTTCTGCTCTCTGTTTTGATTCCAGTCTGCCCTGTCACACGGATGAAGCAGAAAGAATGTCTGTGAGCGACATCAATCTGGGAGTCACCCTGATCGCGTTCTACCCAGTCATTCAGGTCACACCGCCTGCCTTCAGGGCCTGGCTGCGTTCTCAAGCCCACCACGCAGGGACAGGAGGGGGTTGAGTGACATCCGTGGGCGGTTCCACACAGGGAGACCCCACATGTCCGTTTTCACCCGACGTCCCTAGCTGGTACCTACCCGGAAGGAAGGAATGGAACCACGCCAATGCAATCCCAGCCACGCCTGCTAGTTCAAGCATTTCGGTTCAGCATCACCTCCTGACCAACACGAAAGCAGCTGAGGCTCTACTATAATCATCATGGAAAGGTGTCCCACATCCTTCATTCGAGGAAGAGCCTTCATACACACCAACGCTGTCTCCAAGCCATGCCGGGGTCTGAAACCAGACTGGAAAATATTACATATGTGTATATATAGTAACACTCCACAAACCACTCTTCTGCTACGTCATGCTTGTTTACGGCTACGTAACCCCCATCCTATGGACACAGAAACACAGTGCCTTCTTGGGGTGAGAATGGGGACGTTCAAGGGAAGCTCCTCTCCACAGGAGGAGACACACTGGGAGCAGGGACAGGCCCGGAGCTGCCCGGGAAGGTAGTTGGCGGTCCCCCATGGAACACTCTGGGTCCTGAAGGGAAGAGAGAAAAGACAGTGTTGGTTTCCAAGGCTCATCTTCGGCATGTGTTGTGCAGAGGCTGACTATTCCCATGTGATCTAGAGAGAAAACCCCGAGCATTATGGGAAGGCAATGCCAGGGGAACCTTTGAAGCCCTGCTGGTTGCCAACCGTGCCTTTTCCTGGAGCCCACTGTGCCACACCAGGTCCAGATGTCCTCACAAACACGACTGCGTATCGGACTCTACTGCCCGTGGAGCCCCAGGCCCACGGCCCTTGCTCATCATGCAGACAGGGCTGGGGACCTTTGAACAAATAACAACTGCAAGTGGTAGGAATAATAATAATAATAATAATAATAATAAAAAGATCAATGGAGCCCCAGGAAGTATTGTCTGTTGAAGGGCAAGAACTTAAAATATATCCATTTCCCTTCTAAGAAATAGGCTTTTTAGAGACAAGGCGATAGACATTTTATAGAGTTTTCAGAGTTGAACTAGAGAATTCACTCTTTTTACCCTCGTGAGGCCTTTATTACAAGATGAAAGACAGTGCATTTCCTCTCTGATGTCCCCTTTCTCCTGCACTGATACAATACTACAAAAAAGGGGGACTTTCAACCCAAGCACCGCCTTTTTACTAAGGTTCTGCATTTCCAGAATGTGGCTACAATAAAATGAAATGGGTTACATCACTACAGCATTATTTTCTGTGTTCTTAGCCCAAATGTTTATTTGCTTCAAGTAATGGCTATCTCTAAGACCGCCTGTCATCTGTAATTCCACTTAAGGTTAACATAATTCTGTCGTCTAGTCTCCATTTCTCTTGCTCTACCGGCCAGACTCCTCCAATTCTTGTCAGTTATACTCAGCCTGTAATGAAATAAGAGCCTGGTAATGTCTCCTGGTACGCTGCCTCCTCGTACATGCTATGGCTTCTAAGTCGATTACTTCACAGATGCCAAATATCCCCAAAGCCTTGTAGACAGATTTGGACCTGAGATTTCTACTAAATATAATACTATGTTTTTCTGGACATTCTCCACTAACTTCATTGCATCTCATAAAATATGACCCATCTCCCACAAGGAAAATGCCAAGAATGAATAGATCGCCTACCCACTGGTCAGCAAACTATGGCTCTCGAGCCACCGTGGTTTGCCGCTCTGTTGACTAATGAGTTTGCCGACCACTGACCTAGACTCTCGATGCCAATAATTACAGGCTGTTGTTGTTCCTTGTGATTAAGCCCCTATCCCAGTGGTCGGCAAAATCATTAGTCAACAGAGCGGCAAACCACGGCTTGCAAGCCGCATGTGACTCACGAGCCACAGTTTGCTGACCACTGACCTAGGCTAAGGACTCAGAAAATATTTTACTTAAAAGAATAGATCACTCTGTAGCTTAGCTTAAACTTACAGTCCACTGGATGCTTAGTGACACACAATGCGCTTCCTTCTTAAGTTTTACATCCTCATGTTTGATATATTGACTTTCTGTTGCATAACCTAAGGGTCTGACCAAGGACAATAATATAAGAGTCTCTTTACACCATCCCTAATGCAGATGTTGGCAAAAGATGTTTGTGATTAATATATGTTCAACTGAATAAACATTTACCGAGAGACTGCTATGATCTATAGGAACTATACAGTGTATACAAACATAAGTATGATATGTCACTCGCTATTTTGGAATTCAGAGTTGAGTAAGGAGCAAGATATATAAGCCAAAAGAACTATGATAAAGAAACAATGAAAACCTCCCTTGGAATATGAAAGAAGAAACCAGATTTACACCTGGAAATTGTGGGGAAACTTTCCCAGGGGACATGGCAATCTGCATTTAAATGACAGAGATATTAAAAGGGGGCAGTGATGGTAATACCCCACAGACACTAAGACATTTGCATAAATGTAATTTATAAGAGTCTTGGAAATCAGATCACTACTCAAAAGTAAAATACATTCTAACTACATTTAGTTTAATAGACAGCAGAACTCGTTCAATATGATGGAAAACTCCTACTATACTGTAAACACACAGTAAATATTACACAAGTCACAAATGTGAGAACCTTCATGACAGAGCACACAAATCAGTGACATAAATTTGCCAAATAATTAACCGTTACCTACACAGTGAAATCTAGCCTCCACGGAGACAGTGAAGTGGTTTGGTTCACTACAGCCTATCCTCCGAAAATCCGTTCTGTGTCTGTGAAGCTTCGTAATCAAATTTCAGACAAAATCTGATCACAGTAAAACTCTACAGGACTCTGAAACACACCTTTTTCCCAAAAAAACATACCAATTAGGAAATTAGCAGGAGGAATTGTCAGGATACTCCATGTTACCACATCCAAGCCTGGAAATACTTCATCAACAGTGGACATTCAAAAGGCTAATGTGGCCCGAGTGTGAGAATCAGCTAGAGAAATCCACCTTCGGAGTGACAGCTGAGGTCCTCTGCAAAGCATCACACTCAACGAAAAATAACTTCCTCAATGGTATATTGTAAATCTGGAAAATACCTAGGATACTTGAGTTCCAACATTAGTCCTTAGCAGATAGCACATTAAAAACAACTTGGGCTCTGATTCATCAAGTAACCATGGTTTGTTTTATTTATTTATTTATTTATTTATTTATTTTATTTTATTTTTTAAGTAACCATGGTTTTAAATCTTATCACTGAATCTGAGCCAAGAATCAAAACTAACTGGAATCCCTTTTCCAACTTCTCAGGAAAATTTAGATAAAAAAACAATGACTAAACAATAGTATATACTTCTTCTTTAAAATATATATTTTTCATTGATTTCAGAAAGAAAGGGAGAAGAAGAAAAAGAAACATCAATGATGAGACAGAATCATCGATGGGCTGCCTCCTGCCCATCCCGCACTGGAGATCGAGCCCACAATCCAAGCCTGTGCCGTGACCAGGAATGGAACCATGACCTCCTGGTTCATAGGCTGATGATCAATGATTGATCCATGCTGGCCAGACAGGATTCCTTCTAATTGAAATATCAACCTTTTGGCCCGTTATGCCAAAATATTACTGTGGAATATCTCTGAATACAAATTTGACTCAACAACCCATTCAATCTTGATTAATTCCCCCAAATTCCTAACAATACAGCAAACAGTAAAATCTCATAAGTCAAATGTCTTAAAATTGGCAGCAGATTTTTCAAATTATTTTGTCTTCATAAGAACCTTATAATGTGGATAAGCAGTTATAATTTTCCCCATTTTACTGGAAAGACCATAAAAAGACTGAGTGATTTATCCAGGATTATACACTATGTTATAAACAGAACAGAGCTAGAATTCAAATTTCCATTTACTCAATGAGAAAACACCATCACAACCTTATAAACGAAGAGAAGGATCAATGACACAGAAACTCTACTATTAAGGAAACTGCTGTCTTATTATAACAAGAGAAAAGTTGAGAGAGTTTACTAGATACTGCAATACAGGGACACACATATTGTGTTATAATGGAGTAGCAAGGGTAAAAGGATGGGTTAAAGCTAGCATTAAATAATTCGTTACTGAGGAGGTGTCATATGACATCAGAATTGGGTTTTGGAGGTATGGAGTGTGAGACAATAAATGGTGAAGGTCATTACAGACTGAGCAGAGCAAGAAATATGTGGAATATTTGCGTAGAATCAAGCAGACAGGTTGTTGTTTTTTTCAAATGTCAAATTGATAATGCATATTTAACCTAACTCCAGCCCAGATATGAATTTAATTTACAAATAGATACAGAAAAGGCTGCCAGTTGTTCCCCAATAACTACCTCTCCCTACAGTTAAGACTCTCACGGTTTAGCTGGGAACATGGCTCCTGTAATAGACTATTCTCCAGCTTTTCATTAAGCTAAGTGCAGCTATGCCTCTGACCAATGCGGCATGGAGAAGGCCGATGTGCTCAACTTTCAGAACGTATCGAAGGGGCAGCTGTGCCTCTTATTCCAGCTGCTGCTCAGGACACAGATTTGGTGGCAACTCATATGAGACCATGGGAATGAGGAAGAAATCGTAAGAATAACAGAGCAAGCAGATAGAAGGAGGACCCTGGCTCCCTGGATATCTTGATATAGCAACACTATCTCACCATTCCTTGGACTATCTACCTTGAGACTGTGCTATGAGATGGGAACTTTTATTTAATTTAAACACTTATTTTGGGACTCCATTATATCCATGCAAACATGAACACTAGTTTATATCAATAGACTATGTTATAAAGTAAGTACAAATTAAAAGTAATTTCTTGGTTCTCCATTCTCAAACCCTGAGAAAATAATAGGAAAATATGTAAATTAATTGCAAAGCATTTAATATCGTCAGTAATACAGAATTGTACTAGACTTGTAAATTTATTTTTTTAATTTTAATCTGTATAACCACCATAGGTAGTAGAATGATCAGAGGTCAATATTATTATAAGTGAACAGTAAGACAAGATATCATGAATTCATTATAAAAGTATTTGATAACTCCATATTTTATTGGGTTTAACCCCATTTAGTCCATAAAATTATCATTACATATGTTCCATACTATATAAATGTATTAGAGATCCACTTATAAAGAAAAGCCAAATAAGTTATTAATGCCAGAAGAACTAATAAATGAAAACTAGATTTTTGCTGTAAGACCACATTAGTTGATAATGTTTTCATTTACCCATTGGACATCTCAGGCCACTCAAGTTTATTGTGATTACAGCTAAATATTCAATTGTTATCCACGTTATGTTTTATGAAGAACAGGGAGACTTTTAACAAGTAAACATAACCATGTTCTCACAGTGTGAGGGAAGAAACAGAATGGGCTGCAAGAGACCAAAAGGGAACTTCTGAAAAGAGAACTATGGATGCTGAATGACCTGTCTGTATCAAACTGTCTGCAGGCACATCGACTTGCCTTCGCTTCACGCATTACCTCATATTACAGGCATTTCAAAGAATAAATGGAATAAGCATATTTAATCAAATGACCTAAGGCATTACCCCTTACGGAGCTCACGGGCTCTCTCCATCAGCCCCTGGAGGCAGGAATGTAAGGTGGTCACAACGCTTCCCTAGTCTCACTGCCCTCGTGTGGGCAAGGTCTTGATGGCATCAAGAAGCCAATGAGGTCAGAAGCAAGAATATCAGCACACCACATGACATATACATTACAGTACCATCTCTATCGCACTCCTAATTCCTGCCAACAGTATAAAATATGTTCTACTGAAGGCAAATACTAGTAAATCAGGTAACAGGGTGACTAGATCAATGAAAACTTATCTCTTCAGGAAAATCAAAAGAGAAATATGCCCCTTCTAATAGTACCTTAAAATTGAAGATTTATGTTTTTTCATATGGCCTGGCCTTTACTTACTACTGTGCTTTTGTGCTTTCTTTTCTAATTGTAAAATGATGAGTCTCTTCTAAGTTTAAAGATGAGTTGAACGTTTACTAGTTCTATTATGGAGGGCAACTCATCTTCTCTAATCCTTAGCTTAGTGGTATCTATACTAATAAAACAGAAAGATGCAAATTGACTGTACCTTCATGATGCCCACCAGTCAATCAGGAGTGTGTATGCAAATTACCCCAACAAAGATGGCAGGTTAATTTGCATACACAGGCACTGAGTGGCTGGGGGCCGGATGCTTGCATCATAGCCTTGGCAACAGTGTAAGTGTTTTGCACCACCCCAGCTGTTCTGGGCCTCTCAGCAGCATGGGAAGGTGGAAAGGTGGCTCTGGCAGCCAGGGGAAGGAAGGTCCATACTTACACAAAGCTTCATGCATTGGCCTCTAGTACTATATAATAAAAGGGTAATATGCAAGTTGTCCCCTCAACTGGGAGTTCGATCAAGGGGCAAGGCCAGCTCACTAATCGCCCAAGGCCCTCCTCCATGGCTAGCCCTGCCCCTGCCCCTGATATGCACCCAATTCTGGGGTCAGTGGGCCAGATCCCACCTGTGCACAAATTTGTGCACTGGGCCTCTAGTGTAAAATAAAAGTTTAAGACTATATGATTATCAAAGTCCTTACCAGAAACAGAATGTAATAGTTCTGACTTAAACTTCATTCACATCTTAGGTTGCATCCTAAAGCAGTAGAGGCTGCCCTGAATGTCTTCTGTTTTTAAGCAGGCTTGCATTCTCAAATAATTCTCAAAAGCATGTCTTGAAATTGGGATGGTCATGACACCAGCAAATGCCTCTTGTATAATCTCCTCCTGACCTTACCAGAGGGTGTGATTCCTCAGCCATGAGGAATTATTTAGCCCACTATTCTCTAACCATGAGAAACATTTCTAATAAAAGTTAGGAACTGCTTCAGGGACCAGGTGGTTGAAAACTGGGAAAGACTGGATTTAAAACAGATAATGATCTGCTCCTACTCAAAATTCCACAGACACTGTTTCACAATTCCTTATGAGAAAGGATAAGGATGCACCACTATATCTAATATATATAGCTAATTCATAAAATTTTGAAAATTAAAATTTACAAGTGTCTGGCTCAAAAAGAATGGTGTCTTTAAAAAAAAGCAAATTAAGTAAATTCTAAAATTTGAAAATCAACTTAACATTTCCAATATAAAGGATGGATAAAAGAGGTGAGCAGTAGAGTAATCCCATTCTAAGTAATCCCAAATAGTGCTTTCTGTGTTCCCCATTTGGCACTTTCCTTGTTGGGGTAGAAGCAAAGAGGGATTTCAAAGTGCTCTTTGCTAATGCTAAAACTTTGGTATGTAAAATTTGAGCCATTATCAAACTACCCCAGTAGCAACAACTTGTTTTAATAAATCTTCTTCAATAAACACACATTAAGCCACATATTGAATAATAATCATTGTGTGCCAGTGTCTCAGTGGTTGAGCATATCCTTATGAGTCAGGAGGTCATGGTTAGATTCCCTGTGAGGATACATACTGGAGGCTAATTCCAGCAGGCCATAAATGGAAGAAGTTCATCACAAGGTTGATGAACCTTGGTGCTTCAGTAGGGCTGAAGATTTGCATGTTATTGCCTAGCTAGATAGCTGAGAGTAGTTCTCCCTACCTGATAATCTTTTACCGTTTACCAAACCTTACCTTTGATATGTATGTCTGCTTTTCTGTAGGGCAAAATGTGGAAATAAAAAGTCATAGATCCAGAGATTCAGAGTACTTAATTACTAGAGCTAAGTCTCCTCTGGCTGCCACCAAAATGCCTTCCAAATTCATATTTCTTCTCTAGCCTCTTCATCAATGTATGCACGGGCCCTTTTCCAGATTCCTGAACCCTAGTAAATGCTGAGAAAGACTCCGGCATTTATGGCGCCCTAAGACAAGGACATATGGAGAAGCAGATTTCGCCTGAGTGAAGAAATAAGGATTCGCCAGTAAAGGGGAGGAATTCTGTGAGGAGATTAACTGTGCATAAAGCCCATACCAAGCCTAGGAAATCATGAGCCTAGGTGGGTGGGAATGTCTTTTGTTTCAAGCTGTCTATCATGGGGAAGAATTCAGTTCAAAGGCAAACATATCATTGTAAATTTTCAGGTGGTGTGCTCAAGGACAAAGAAATTGAAATATCAAAAGGCACTTTCTTAAATCAGGCTCAAGGAAAAAGAGCACCGTTATCATCTTTAACTATGTGGGTTCTTGTTCAATTTCTATATCCTGAATTAGCATTGGGGATCAAAAATCTGTAATAGCGAAGGCCCTACCAGATCTATCACTTCTGGTGTCAAGAAGTTCAAGGGCAGCTAGAGAGGGTGGAGCCATCAGCTCTCTCACAGAGGAACTCTGATGCTTTGTTTAAAAAAAAAATTACCATATGATGCCTTGGGGCAGGCAGATTTTAGCAAAAATAATAATAAAGGGTAGTCAATGATGTCATCTGTGGAATGTAGGTTTTCCTGTCAGTTTGGTTTGGATTAATGTATTTATTGTTAGTCTATTAAGTATGCCTTTAATTTAATTGGGAAAAGAAACAGCCAGACCATTTACTAAATTTTCCCAAAGCAAACAAGATGTGGGGGTGGAGAGACATGTGGTGATCCTGTAAAATGGACGCCCACTCCCGAGAGTATATTAGAAGAATCTCATTTCTGTCATGTTTTCCCCCCGGTTCATCATTTAAAAGTTTTTCAAAATTTAGGAATGCGTCTAGGATTTCTGCTAACTTAAAACAAAAGAGTGCTCCATCTGATGTTGGATAAGGTTTTAGGCTAAACTTAATCTCTTTACAGATACTAATAATCTCTTTACAGAATAAATCTAAGGCTGTTTTTTTTTCCTCAAAAAGATGGCAGAGATGACCCAAAGAAATAATACAGGCAGTTTCTAAGCAACAAAATTGGTATTTCCATAATAAAGGGAAGTTTTTAAATAATAATGAACCAGCATTCCAAAGTTAACATTAAAGCCACAAGAAAGTCAGTTAAATTATCTTTGTTCCAAAGTAAATGCCTTGGATAATAAAAATTGGCTTTAAAAATCTCAAAATTGTTATAACATACATAAAAATATCTACATTAGTAAAAGAGAAATATGCAAATTGACCAGCACTCTGCTACACTCACCAGCCAATCAGGAGGGAATATGCAAATTAGAAGGACAAAGTTGGCAGCCACCCAGCTACTCTAGGTATGGAGTGGCTAGGCAGGGCAGAATGCCTGCTATGAGAAGGAGGGTGGGGGGGGGGGGGGAGGGATCTACAGGAGCAGCACTCCAGCCACAGCAAAGGCAAAGACTACAGACTCCAGAGTCTGCAGCAAAGATGGCAGACTCTGGCCAGAGCCTGCAGCCAAGACAAAGAAGGCCTGAAGGGAAGGCCTGGGTCCCAGATGCTGGAGGAAAACCAGTGTTGGAGGTTTTCCAAGGGAAGGAAGGCCTATTGCCTAAATCTCTTCCTGCCCCGAGCCTCGAGTATTAATTGTAAAGGTCTAAGTAGCCCAGGAGAAGACTAGTTTCATTCACTCCTTGTTGAAGGAGGGGCCTTGTCCAGTGGCAGCCTCTTCTAAGGAAGAATGTGGCTATTTTACATCTAAATAGACCAGGCTTGCTTCCATGGCCATTGGAATCTTAAAACTTTGAAGTGTGCTGAATTAAATAACAAAATTTGTTAAATATCTAGGTATTTTGAAATGACAAAATTCTGAAATATTAATCTGAATTTGCCTCATGAAAAATTCAGAAGATAGAACTGAATCTATTAATTAAATATGACTTGCATTTTTAAAAATATAAAGTTATTACTAATCTGAGAAATGTTAAATATTTAACTTGCCACCTAAAATTTAAGGCTTCTAAGAGTTTGAAGTTCAAATTAGGTTGGGAGAAATTATATGGTTGTAGTATCAAAATGCATGTAGAAATTTATTTTTTGAGAAAATCATTATTGTATTTTCTCTAGAGAAATTAGTAGTTCAAAATATGTAGTTTATTGGTCTAATTAAAAAGAGAAGACTAATTCTATGGTATGAATTACATTTTTAATATAAAAAGTTTAAATTTAATTAATATATTTTAGAATAATTATAAAAAGTATATAATATAATCTTTAGGATATGTGTGTGTGTATATATGTGTGTGTGTGTGTGTGTGTGTGTATGTGTGTGTGTGTGTATATATATATATATATATATATATATATATATATATAATATATACTTGATCTTCTTTCCAAGTTAAATTTCAAGACTTTAATTGAGAGATAATTTTAGAACACTCCAAGGGCCTGGGGTGATTCAAGAATTTATTCTCTCTTCTTATAATAATATGTTTTAATTAAGCCAATTTCATATACTTGAAATCACATGGAAAGCTTTATAAAATAAAATTAATAACTATATTTTATTTACATACGTATATTTTAAATGTTATAAAGATTTCAACCCCTAAGGGAGGGCAAAACAAAGTTACTAAATATTTCTTAAGTAAGCCAAAATTTTCAGCAGCAGAATTTTAAGAACAAAAGCAAAAGCCCTGGCAGTCTGCACTTCAAATAGGCTGGTGGGAAGGGATGTCATCTGTATGTAAATCAAATGTATAAGTGTACTAAATTTGCTTTTTCAATAAAGAGGTCTACTTTGATTACTTAATAAATTAGTTTTATTAAAAATATAATCAAGGTCTCATATAATGTCAGTTAAATGAGAAGCCAATGTTTTTATAAGCAGTTGGCTTTAACAAAGGCCAACATAAAAATTTCCATTCCTGATACCTCCCATGATTCCTCTGTGTATGTAAATGAGTACTAGCCAGAAAGACTGCTGTTTAAAAGTAGATTTTAAGCTTAATAAAAAGGAGAAATTTAAAAATTTTGAAATCTCTTCCGCTACTATATACAGGGTAAACTGAAGGTTATTATTCAGGCATTAAATCTGGTCATTAGTAGTCACCATAAGGAGAAAGAGAGTCACTTATTATGTAAGCATCACAGTATTAGTCAGCAGTTGAAAAGTAACCATATAGGTTGGTTGGTATTAAAAAAAAAAAGATTTTTAAAAGAAACTCTAAAGGTTGGCCTAGAAATTACTCTGGAAGTAAATAAAGGGAGAATTCCTTCAAATACCTGGAGAACTGTAATTAAAAGTCAATGTAATAGGCTTCAAAAAGAAAATAAATAATTTGCATTTTGCCTCCTTAAACAAAGCTATGTAGGTATACTCAAAGACTGCTAGCAGAAATTCAGTTGGTATCATTAAGTTAGAAAATAAGCCTTATTTCAGATTAATTTAAATTGGTAAATTAAAATAAGTGACTCTTCAGGGGAACTTAGTTGTACTAGGCAGGAACTTATCCTGGGAGCATTAACTAATTCCTTACCAATGGTTCATCTCATAGTAAAAGCTGATTATCATGCAATGGATTCAGACCAGTCATATTTCTATACAAAGAATTGAATTAAAAGCTATCAAGGATGCATTGCAAGGTTTCCAAAAGCCTTTTAATATTATTTAAAACAAAAAAGGGGGGGATTGTGGAATCAGCTCCTATAAGTAAATTACATCAAGCCTTAATTACCTTAGATTTTTTTTTTTTACTTTGAATTTTTCCCCCCTTGTAATGCTGATGGCAAGACACACATGGAGTCAGAATAAGCCAAAGGAAAATGGTTTGGAAAAATGAAAAGATCCCAAGTCTAGTTTATAGAAATGATTCCTTTATTAACCTTTGGTTGAGAATGTGCTTATATATTTCCAGAAAACTACTCCAAGCCCATGTGGATTCCTGCAACAATGAATCCGAGAGAGGAACTAACCAGACTGTTGCAGCCACAGAGAGCAGTGGCCCCAAGCAACATGCTGACAAGACAGAGGAGGAACAGTCCAGAAATAGGAAATGGTGAAGACCCCTTGCCACGCTAACAGTCAGCAGCTGTGTGTCACTACAGGTTGCTCAGAACCAAACCAAAGAAGGTTGGACTTGAAAATGGCACCTTGCCGTTTCTCCACCATCCAGAACTACAGTATCATCGCTGTCACGTCACAGGGGACAGTGATTTGAAGGGAACCCATAAAAAACTGTTGGACATTTGAAGGAGGAGTTAAAGACCCGTTAGCCCAGAAAAGAGCTTACTGTAGACGGATTCCTTTGATGCCTGGCAGCAATTTAAAAGGACATGATAGAACTCTATCCTTCCCATTGAATTTAAAAACCTTAAAAGCTCTGCCAATGACATACATTCTTGTTAAATTTATTAAATCAAAGAAGGGGGATATGCTGGAGACTAATTCTGGCAGGTCATAAATGCATGAAGTTCATCAAAAAGTTGATGAACCTTGAGGCTTCGGCGGGCGCTGAAGATCTGCATGGTATTGCCCTGCTGCCAGACACCTGAGGGCAGTTCCCCCTCAGGTTACTGTTCACCAAACCTTACCTTTGATAAGTAAATCTGCTTTGCTCAAGGGCAAAATGTGGAAATAAAAAGCCCTGGGTCCGGAGAGTCAGAGAACTTAGTTACAAGAACTAACCCTCCTCTGGCTCCACAAAAACGTCTTCCAAATTCATATTTCTTCTCTAGCCTCTTTATTAATTTATGCAATGCCCCTTTCCAGGTTTCTTGAACCCTAGCAGATGCTGGGAAAGACCCTGGCAGACACATGCCCCGTTGCATGATTGGTCTCCAGTGGGGACATGCAGGAGGCAGCTGACCCCATGATTCTCATCATTTACGTTTCTATCACTCCCCCCTCTCCCTTCCTTTCTGAAATCAATAAAAATATATATTTTAAAAAATAATCATTGTGCAAATTGTATTTCATGCAGACATGCCACAGAAGAACTGCCATGAATTCAGGCCAGGCTCACTGGCCTAAGGGAAGGTGCTCTGCCTGAAATTTTATACCTGTCTTGTGCAAAAACTAAAAAAGAGAGGGAGTTTTTATATCTCCTGGTGGAAATACAATGAGTGGATGAGATGAGGAAGGAGGGTTAATGGTTATGATACAGATTACCAACAGTAAAGAATATCTGATTATACTCGGCTTTAAAAAATGTCCTTAGAAAGGCAGTGATGCTGCTTCTGAAATTATACTCACTTATTCATTTGGACGCCCCTCTCCTTTCCCTAGGCCAGTGGTTCTCAACCTTCCTAACGCCGCGACCCTTCAATATAGTTCCTCATGTTGTGGTGACCCCCAGCCATAAAATTATCTTCATTGCTACTTCATAACTGTAATTTTGCTACTGTAATGAATCGTAATATAAATATCTGTGTTTTCCGATGGTCTTAGGTTCTCTCAATATGAGAACCGCTATCAGGGTCACCTAAGACCATCGGAAAACACAGATATTTACATTACGATTCATTAACAGTAGCAAAATTACAGTGATGAAGTAGCAATGAAGATAATGTTATGGTTGGGGGTCACCGCAACATGAGGAACTGTATGAAAGGGTCACGGCGTTAAAAAGGTTGAGAAGTTGAGAACCGCTCCCCCACCCCCAGACGAATCTCTTGAAAGGAGAATAAGGTTGCTAAGTTAGTCTCCCCAGACCCCTCCTAAGCCTGATTTGGTCATCCCATCTATTTTCTTTTAGCTGCTTCACAAGTGTAGTCATCAACACTCCCTAAAAATGCCTTTTGGACTATCTACATCAGTGGTTGCCACCGTGGGGCACACTCCCCACAGGGGGGCAATGTGATTTTTAGGGGGGGGGGGCATTCATTAATGAGTGATTCACAGTGAATTTTTTGTCTGAGGTTCTTGGGGCCTCATATACGGAATATAAATATATATTGTGACATATTTATGCATTTCAGTTCTCTATTATATGTTTTGAGACTTCATTTGCTATTTTTATATCACTTCATATTATTATGATTATGTTCACAGTTTCTTTGTGATTTCCTCCTCCATACTTCAGTACTTCAACTCTCTTTCGGTTCTTTTCTTTTTCTCTTTCACGGGTGCCATGTTCTTTGGAAACTTGTTTAGACCAAGTTAATGGCCTTTTAGGCTTCCTCCACACGACCAGGAGTTAGTTCTCTTTGTGAAAAATAAGGTTTATATGTCATGGGGACACCAGAATGTTAGAGATGCTTAGGTGGGGCATGGCCACAAAAAGGTTGGGAACCACTGATCCAGCAACTCCGCTTTGACTCGTCACAGTTAGCATGTTTCCCAGAAACCATTTCCAATCTGTAAGTTCAATATCCTATTTAATAAGAGTAATAAGCAAATTGACCGTACCTCCAATCAACTCATGCCCACAAGCCATGCCCACAAGCCAACCAAGATGGCAGATAATTTGCATATCCACCCACAGAAGGAAGCCAAGCACTGCAGGAGGGAGCAAAGCCACAGACAAGTAAGCAAGTGAGTCGGGGAGAAGGGAGGCAGCAAGGCAGAGGAGAGGAGAGGAAGGGAGGCAGCAGAGAAGGAAGTAAGGCAGCGGAGACAGAAGTGAGGCAGCGGAGACGGGAGCGAGCAAGGCAGCAGAGACTGAAGAGAGTGAGGTAGTGGAGAAGGCAGCGAGGCAGCAGAGAAGGGAGGGAGCTTTGCTCAGGTGCAGGAAGCTCTATTCTTCCAGGAATCTTCCTGCAATGGGTCTCTAGTCAACAATAAAATGGTAAGCGTCCTATGAAGCCCTTGGTTCTTCCACTACCTGAGGTATGTTCCCCCCTCCCCTCAGCATGTCCTTCGAAAACACAGTGAGAAGTCACATACTAAGTGGATCTTGCTGCTGCCCAGAGTGTCACTCACAGGCATCCTTACTTTGGACAGCCATAATAACAGAATTCATCAAGGGCTTGCATCCTCCACACCTACATGGGTTATGGGAAAATATTTTCAGCCTTGAACCCTATTTACAAGGAGACTATACATTGAGAGTCTCAACACACCTACATCTGCAGGTTAACCAGGAAAACAGCTGCAAGGGACGGAACGAAGCCAAACTACAATCACTTAGGCATGTGGCAATGAAGAGCACACATTTTCTTAGGCTCACACTACAAGCCTTTGAAAAAGTCAAGTGCAACTGGTTCTGAAATGCAACATCAAACTCAAGACTTGTCACTTGCCAGCTGGATAAACTGCCGAAGCTTCCCTACCTGTCAAATGGGAAATGTAGCATCATCAACCCACTTCAAAGACGCTTACAAGATAATTCACGTACAGTCCTTAACATTGGGTCTAATTTAAGTTATTATGACAAATGTGGGGTATTCCTTTAGTGACCAGCGTGCGCTCAGGAATGCGGCTGACGCACTGCCCGGAGCATGGCGCCTCCGCATGAAGCCAAACCAATGAGCAGAGGCAAAGGTGTGGGTTCCTTGGGTTAATGAGCTTAGATTCAGGTGGAAAGACATCACTTCTTGGCGTGTTGGAAAATAATAAATTGTATTCAGAATTCAAGGGAGAATTTAGAAATTCCTAAATTTAAACATTTTTAAACTAAAAAAGGAAAACATTAGTCAGTGGGCTGAACACACGACTCCCAGAGAGCGGTGAAAAGACCTCATGAAATGACATGGAAAGGAATGGTCTGTCACCCGGCTGTTCAACCACCAAACGCAGGGGCCACATTTTATTAACCCAGCAGCTGTTACAGCCTTGACAACAGAGCAATGTGCTTAGTCAACGTTCATGGGGTGAACACGTGTCCCCAGAAGGAAAGCCTCCACAAACCCCAGCACCGTACACACCGAGCAGAGAGACACCGTATCTAACGGACTAACTTTTTGTTTTGTCATCTACATCTCCACAGCTTTATTTTCTTTCCACTGAGGCCCTTGAATTGGACTGCTGAGTACCTGGCAGAGCTCCGAATCTACAACCTGAGTACCGTGAGCCCGGTCAGACGACAGCCCACAGATGGAGGGGAGCAGATCCAGGACGGGAGCATGCACAGCACCAGAGCAGCCTTCACTTAAGGAAAATGTGAATAGCCCAGCTGGTGGAGCAAATGGTTGAGCATCGACCTATGAACCAGGAGGTCATGGTTCCATTCCTGGTCAGGGCGCAAGGTTGGGTGGCAGGTTTGAAGCCCAGGAGAGGGCATGCAAGAGATCAATGATTCTCTCTCATCATTGATATTTCTCTCTCTCTCTCTCCCCCTCTCTGAAATCAATACAAATATATTTAAAAAATAAATAAATAAAATGTTAACATAAATCAACTAAATTTCAAACAGACTCCCAGTCAGGGATAATCAATTTGATTTTGTGTAGGCCTCTTAAGGGGGGTAGGTTAAATAGTCCTTAGTTGTCCTGACAGTACTAAAACTTGTTCTTAGGAATTATGCCCTGTAGCTTTTAGAAAGCCTGGCTTAAGAAAATGTCATAAATTTTTACTCCTCTAAAAACAAATCAACTATAAAAAGAAGTCCCCGTGTCAGCATATCAACTGTTTTTGCATTTGAATTACATTGTCAAGTCCAAAACAACAAAGCAAAACTAAAATCATTTAGGCATGTGGCAATTAAGAGAACAAGAGATAAAGATAAAAACACCACTTAGGAAAAAAATCAAATAAAATCACCCCACTTAAGTGCATATTCCTCTGTAAAGATTTCCATGTGCATAGCTTCCTTCAAAAAGCTCACACACAGTGTAATTTTATATCCATTTCTGCTTCTGTTTCTGCACCAAAACATTTAGAGAGAGCTCAGTATTTCTGGAGTAAATTATACCTAGATCTGGATAAAGCTGAAATCACCTAAATTACACCTTTTTGTTCAATTACTTGGAAGAATGGAGAAAGAAAGCTTGACAAAATAAAAATGCTTATTTAAAAATGGCCATTTCAGAGCTATAATTGTATACCTTACAAAGAATATTGATGCTTTGAGGGTTATATGCACTCACCACAGCTATTTTTACCAAAGGCTTCAAATAAAATCCAAATCAACTTATGTTATGTGACTATACACACTATATTTGAACACAAAACAACCCAACTATTCTATCGGTTTATGTTAGGAATTGCATATGAAAACACATACCAGGACTACGTAAAAATGGAAGCTCAGTACAGTATTAAACATATTCTTAAAAGAACACCTTCCAAGATAAATCAGATACTCAATGTTCTAGATATCCTCATGGTATGCCATGAATTCTAGAAATCTGAAGTTCCAAATTCTGAATCACGGTTATGAACTGAATTTCGGTATTGCCCTCCCACCCCAATTTATATGTTGAAGCCTTAGTGTGGCCATACTGATAGATGGGGCCTCTATGGGAGTGATTAAGGTGGTTATTAAGTCATAAGGATGGGGCCGGATCTGACAGGAGTCATCTGCTTATAAGAAGAGGCATCAAAAAGTCCACTGTCTCTGCACTCAAGCACCCAAGAAAGGCCATATGAGGACATAGCGAGAAGGTGGCCATCTGTAAGCCGGGAAGAGAGGCCTCATCAGAAATCTGCCCTGCGGGACCCGGTTATTGGACTTCCAACCTCCAGAAGTGAGATAAATAGATCTCTATCCTTCAGCTACCCCGTTTACGGTGTTTCGTTAGGGCGGCCTGAGCAGACTAAGCTAATTGCAAATGACTCCCATCTGGGAACCAGAAAACGTCCTCTTCCAAAGCAATGACATTAGTGTGGCGCATTCTGCGTGCCACGTGCTTCCTCCCCATTCAGCAACCAAACCTTCCAGCTCTATGGACATGTGAGTGTGTGGATACACAACCCCCCATACACACTCATGACACAGTCCATGAATGCCTCATGGAGCTCTACTTCTGCTTTCTACATCATGGAAAGATAAGGGGAGAAACTTCACCATGAAAACAAGTTGTCTACTGTGGCTGCAGTACCAGATGCTGAACATAAAGGCCAAAGTGGCCCAAGTCCAGATGGATTAGGGCTGTGCTAAGCAGCTCAAAACTGATTTCTTAGAATAATGTTTCATATAGCTATTTTTTAGCTCAGGAAATGCTTCCACCATAATATATAATCTTATCATCCCCCTGAAGTAGTAATGTCAATCACACAGTCAATAAAAAAAACTTCAAGTAAAAAAGTTTGATTTATGACAAATTACATAATTATTTTTAAACATGAATACTCATGTATAAATTATGAATCTTTCATACAAGATTCATACCAATTAATTTAAAATTAGCTAATTATGTACAAACAAGGCTAATTATTTATGTACAAAAGCACATACTGCCATCAACGACATATTGACATATTTGGGGAGGAACCAAATGTATATAAAAATGTCCAGACTGGAAGTGTAAAAATCTCATCTAATTGTAAGGTATAATTAATGTATGCTTTTGTTATTCATATCAGAAGCTCTACCTTATCAGAATATCACGCATTTATGCCAATATCATTTGATTAGGAAAAAAGTACCAAACTGGTTTTATCTAATTATCACCAAACATACAACTGACAATATCTTTCCATTCGTAGTTTACTAGCTGCAAACTATTCTCTGTAATACTGCTTGTTATTGTTTCAAAGATGCTACTAACGGTGGTAATTTTTAAGAAAAATGGATTTAAAAAGGGGAGACCATGTTTAACTAGATTAAATAAAAAGCTGGTGTGTTAACCTAGTTTAGGAATTATAAGTGCTTGGCCCTTTTTGTATATAGGGACAAAGTCTAGTATCTACTGGGAAAAAAAAACTGCATAAACAATCATTTGTAAAGATATATGTACCCCTAAGTCTACTGCAGCATTATCCACCGTGGTCAAGGCATTGAAACAACCAAAGTGTCCTTCAACAGATGACTGGCTAAAGAAGATGTGGTACATATATACAATAGAATATCACTCAGCCATAAGACAAGATGAAATATTGCCATTTGCAACAACATGGATGGAGCTTGAGACTATCATATCCAAACAAGTCAGGAAGAAAAAGTCAAGAACCATATAATTTCACTCATATGTGGGATTTATGAACAAACAAGATAAACAAACAAAAACTCATAGGCACAACAGCACGGTGGTGACCAGAGGAAAGGGGTGTGGAGGGAGGCAGGTAAGGATAAAGGAAGTTGAACATATGGTGAAGGTCTGTTAGGTGTCTTGACTTTGGACTGTGAACACACAGGGCGATATACAGATGAGGTATTATAAGACTGTACACCTGAAACCTAGATGGTTTTATTACCCAATATCACCCCAATAAATGTAATTAACAAGAAGAAATTATAAGAGGAAAGAATGAACAGCAAAGAGTGGGCATACAAAGAAAGACAGATATATTTACACCAGCCATGGTGATAGAGGAGAAGAGATTTCGGAATTACTCTGATTTCAATTTCTATTCTGAGTAATGATGACAAATCAAGTTTTTGTCAACTAAGAGATAGATTATTCTAAAGGTGTGCTTACACACTCGGGTACACACCTATATACATTAAACATATGTAGATTGCCCTGTTTCTGTTTAGTAACACCACTGCCTCATTCATCCCTCCCTGGGTAGGTGACTGTGCAACCATTTATCTATACTAATAAAAGTGTAATATGCTAATTAGACCAGACATCTTTCAGACATCCATCCAGAGGTCCTTTTGCACAAAGCCATGGTGGTGGGGACTGAAGCAGAGGCCATTAGGGGCAATCAGGTCAGCAGGGGAGGGTACTTAGGGGCAACCAGGTTGGCAGGGGAGCAGTTAGGCATCAATCAGGCTAGCAGAGGAGTAGTTAGAGAATGATCAGGCTGGCAGGCAGGCAAGTGGTTGGGAGCCAGCAGTCCCAGATTATGAGAGAATCAGGCCTAAGCCAGCAGTCAGACATCCCCCAAGGGGTCCCAAATTGGAGAGGGTTCAGGTTGGGCTGAGGATCAATACTCCCACCCATGCATAAATTTTGTGCACTGGGCCTCTACTCTATAATAATAAAAGCGTAATATACTAATTAGACCAGACGTCATTCCGGACGAAGCTGGGGCTGCGAGGGAAGCCCAGGTCCCAGGTGCCAGAGGGAAGATGGTGCCAGCAGCCAGGGGAAGGAAGGCCTACTCTTGGATGAATTTCATGCATCAGGCCTCCAGTAATATTATAAAAATGTACCTCATAAATATTAGCCCATGGCAGAGACGGCCATGAGAGTTGACACTGTAATTCTACAATGTCCCAACATAAACACACTCCACAGCCACGTCAGTACAGAAGGATGAGTGCCAACACAGAGTCTGCAGATAAGAATTGATTTTGCAGTAGACATTATTTGTGCTTCTGCCTTATCTCTGGACAGAACATTCCAGCAGCGAGAAGGAAGCATCTCCTGTAGCACTAATTAGAAACGTAAATCTCACCGAGACAAATGCCAAGACATTTTATTGTTTGTCACTGTACATGATAATAGAATTTTCTGACATTTCACTCCCCTAGAAAAATACAACATCTTTAACAAACCCCTGCCCAGCGCAGAGCCTCGTCTCAGCACATCATCACAGAAATCGCCAAGTGGAAAACACGCAAAGCCTGAAGACAAGTAGCTGAAAACAAATTTATTCTCAGAATTATCCGCGAATAGAAAGTTTCCACTGATACCAGAATAATGACAACATATTAGGTTGTCAATTGCACGTTCCGCATCGCAAAACTGAAAATATGCCCACATTCCGAGGAGCACTAAACACAACACAGATTGTTGATAAACCTTTCCAAATGTCCCTACTGTGATATGTAATTATAGGCTGCTGCTCTGTAAATGGCTGATAAAACCTAATCTAGATTTTTTTAAGGCACTATCATATTGTAAAAATGCACCTCGTAAATATTGCCCTGCCCCAATCCAGCTGTGTTTTTATTGCCTTTGTCTTATGAATGCCCCACTCTATTAAGGAGCTATTTACTCATTATCAAACACCATGAAAAACCATGTCACACCTCCTGCGGCATTCCCGACGGGTGTCTTGTAAGGACGTCATCCACCACTGAAGCCCTGATGCCGGCCAGTGGGCCGCTGTGCTGGCCTCGCTGGTCAGTGCCACCAGCCTCGCGCCTTGACCTTCCGACCCAGATGTGTCACTAGGGACCGAGCGCACATCTCTGTGGAAGCGTCACTAACAATCACACGCGTGGAGACAGACACAGTCTCGGGCTTCCAAACCGCCTCGGTCCTCTTTGCAAAGGAGTGATCGCTTCCGAATAAGCAAACCTACAGGAGAAAGGCCGCATCTGCCAAACCACAAGGGACCTGGAGTGCCTCCTGTTTCTGCAGCTATTTTAACCCCGGCAGACAAGACCACAGTTCGCACAGCACAGACCTCCCCACGGCCGAGAGTCTCTACAGGGGCACTAGGCACCGGGCCGAGAGCGGTAGGCTGGGGTGTGCAGTGTACCCCTCTCCGGGAGCACGACTGCTGGCTGGCCGATGGTGGGATTCTGGTCATTGGCAAGCACGCGTACTGCGATGATTTGTCGATGATTATCATCAACTCATAAACACCAGGTAACAGAAGCTGGAGAAGAATCGCTCAGGGTCAATAAGAGCTGGTGGGAGATGGACCAGAGTCAACTGTATTGATAAAATCTTTTCTGCTGTTACATAGAAGGAAATGAACACTTAGCAGACTATGTTTTCATCAGAAAAGCAATGCTAGGAAATCGGGTCAGGACACTATGAATTTTCCCCCCAATAAAAACCATTTGTTCTTCTAACCCTTTATTACACCCGTGTACCTTTTTAAACCACACGGAAAGTTACTGATTGCAGGCTGGCGTTTGCAAGGAGTATTTAATCATACACTACACATCTCATCAATAACAGGAAGAAGATACACAGAACGTGATACAGAAAGGATGTCCTCTTTTTATCATATCGACATGAAGAGTATGTAATTTAAAGTGTCACTTGGAAAGAAAAAGGATCGCATAAGCTGTCAAGAATTTCACCTCAGTCAAATAAATTAACAATATCGCATACACCGAACACATTCAAATACATCAGCTTTGCCAAAATTGCTGGTGTATTTTTTTATTAGATGTTACAAGTTTAAACCAGCAGCACTTACAGTGTTTGAAAACAAGCACCAGTGTAATAACCTTGCTTGCTGGAGATCATCAGCATGCATATATTTAATGGGATTTCCACAAAACTGAGATTCCTTTTGATTAAAACAAACCATTGAAGAGGATAAAAAACAAGCAGCTTCTAAATCTAAATGCAAGCCAAAATCATCCCTAGACACCACAAATTAGCATCCAGAGAAAGATTAGTTACTCAACAAATGATTGAGTACCGCTTGAGAGCCACGAGTGGTAGGTACCTGTCTTTACAGAGCTCACAGACCGATGGAAAGACACAACAGGACAAACTGAAGGGCAGCAGGGAGGTGAATGCCAGGGGAGCTGTACCTGGTGCAGGGAGGTGAATGCCACAGGAGCTGTACCTGGTGCAATGAGGTGAATGCCACAGGAGCTCTGTCTGTGCAGGGAAGTAAATGCCACAGGAGCTCTGTCTGGTGCAGGGAGGTGAATGCCACAGGAGCTGTACCTGGTGCAGGGAGGTGAATGCCAGGGGAGCTCTGTCTGGTGCAGGGAGGTGAATGCCAGGGGAGCTGTACCTGGTGCAGTGAGGTAAATGCCAGGGGAGCTGTACCTGGTGCAGTGAGGTAAATGCCAGGGGAGCTGTACCTGGTGCAGGGAGGTGAATGCCACAGGAGCTCTGTCTGGTGCAGTGAGGTAAATGCCACAGGAGCTGTACCTGGTGCAGGGAGGTGAATGCCACAGGAGCTCTGTGTGGTGCAGTGAGGTAAATGCCACAGGAGCTGTACCTGGTGCAGTGAGGTAAATATCACAGGAGCTGTACCTGGTGCAGGGAGGTAAATACCACAGGAGCTCTGTCTGGTGCAGGAATCTAGGACTCCCAGGCTACCCAGGGCCAATGGTATCACATTGTAGCCACGTTGTGATGATAATGAAATACGAAACCCCATCTGCTCTTTTCTAGAACCTGTGTGCACTATTGGGGGACGACTGTTAACACGACCTCTCACCTCAGCGGAAACCAGAGGGTTACGTCCAGTGACAGTAGTGACTTTCTCCGTCACTCCCCTGCATCCCGTCATCAGTAAATACCTAGGAGTGAAACAGCTCTGACCTTATGGTGATGGGATTTCTAAATGTAACTCCGCTTAAGAAATATGGATAAGGTTACGGTTCGTTTACTTGGCTACCTTGAAAGCATGGAAGGACCTGGACGGTAGCAAAATTGCCCATGAAGTGGGAAAAACCAATGTTAGACCCCGCTCCCTAAAACATACGTCATGTGTAGAAAAGCCCCCAGACTGACTCCGCATCCAGACAGCTCTCTTTTCGAGGTGATCCTGATAAGTACACCAGCACTAGAGCACCCTGGGAGGCAGTCCAGACATACCAGTTCTCAGGGACACCCCGAGACAGGATGGCGGCGATGGATTGATTGATGTTGTAAATACTGTTATTGCTTTCGGAGAGGCAGGGAGAGGGAGAGAGAGAGAGAAACATCAATGATGAGAGAGAGTAATGGATCGGCTGCCTCCTGCACGCCCCACACTGGGGATCAGGCCTGAAGCCCGGGCCTGTGCCCTGACCGGAGTCCAAGCGTCATCCCGGTCAGGGCACATGGGTCCTCTGTCGAGGCTCAGCCACGGAGCCGGGCCAGCCGGGGGGAGGGAGGAGATCTAAGAGGGGTAGAAACCAGCAGAACCTAAAATGCATACCTGGAGCACCCCTGCCTGTAAAGCTGAGTTTCCAGAAAAGACTTAAAGGACCCTGTCCTCCCCCTCTTTGCCTGATGGACTTGCAGGTTCTTGGCGGTAACTTTCCCCGTGGCCTCCCTGGCTGGTCAGGATGGGGAACACCTTTTTCTCTCCAGGAGACACAGTGGGGGCGCCGGGCGGAGGTCAGCTGTGCTCAGAGGGGGAGGCCGTGGGGGCAACTCTTTACGCTAAAGCAGCCGTTTTGTTTTTTGTTTTCACTATAAACACAAATGCTTACAGCCCTTTAATATTCCACTGTGGGGCCCTCACCGGTGTGGCTCAGTGGATAGAGCGCCGGCCTGCAAACTCCAGGGTCCCAGGTTCGATGCCGGTCAAGGGCATGGACCTTGGCTGCGGGCACATCCCCAGTGGGGGGCGTGCAGGAGGCGGCTGATCGATGTTTCTCTCTCATCGGTGTTTCTGACTCTCTCTGCCTCTCCCTTCCTCTCTGTAAGAAATCAATCAAATATATTGAAGTCTATATGTACACACACCGCTGTGGGAAGACCGGCATTTTAAACATATGAGATGATGCTGTTATGATGGAAAACATAAGTAAAGTGCTGTCCGGAGCCCACGAGCAAGGCTGCTGTGCCTCAGGGCCTCCCAGCAGCACAGTCACCCCTGGAGGGGAAGAGCCCACAGCCCCAGGTCCCAGGCTGCAGGGGGGCGGCTTCCATGCCTGCGTGGCCGTCCTCTGCACCACCACCCCCCCGCCCCCCGCCCCCGACAGCAGTGAAATCCTTAGATTGTCACCCTGTTCTCCTCTGGCTGCAGCCGAACTGTCTGGAGGTTTCTGACAGGCGGCCAGGAGGGAGCCAGTGTCCGGTCCCCCACTCTCTTCGGCCTCCTCTTGCTGGCATCTTGCTCGGAGACCAGACCTCCTCTGCAGGAGCTCCGAGGCCCCGGGCAGCCTCCCTCCCTGGCTGCCTCCACCTCTGGGCCAAGAGTCGCTGCAGACACAGCGCGGTCACCGCACCCCGGCTCTGTCCTCAGACAGGAGGAGCCCCCACACAGCGAGGGAGGCCGGAGCCTGGGCTCCTGTGCTTCGCTGGCCTGGGTGTCTGGTCCCACTCCCAAAGGATGCAGTCATTTATTTATTTTGTAAATACATTTCATTGATTTTTCACAGAGAGGAAGGGAGAGGGAGAGAGAGTTAGAAACATCGATGAGAGAGACAGACATCCATCAGCTGCCTCCTGCACACCCCCTCCTGGGGATGTGCCTGCAACCAGGGTACATGCCCTTGACCGGAATCGAACCCGGAACCCCTTCAGTCCACAGGCCGACGCTCTATCCACTGAGCCAAACCGGTTAGGGCCCAAAGGATGCCTTCACACAGGGGGAAGCTGGCGTGGCCAGCACCTTACAGGGACAGCAGGTGCAGGGACACCAGTGGCCTGGGAGAAGGTGGGGGGGGGGAGGGTATTCCCCTCTCTCAGCTGTTCTACCTCAGTATCAGCCAAAACATTCCGAAGGCAGCTCGACAGGTTTAATTTCCCCAAGCTACAGCCACCCTGTCCTTGGTGGTTTGCAGACAGACCCACTTCATACGAAACATGCACTCTGGCCCTAACTGGTTTGGCTCAGACTGAAAGGTCAGGTTCTATCCCGGTCAAGGGCATGTACCTTGGTTGTGGGCACATCCCCAGTGAGGGTGGGGGGGCGTGCAGGGGGCAGCTGATTGATGTTTCAGACTCTCTATCCTTCTCCCTTCCTCTCTGTAAAAAGTCAATAAAAAATATATATATTTAAAAAACACGCACTCTGTGCTGCAGATTAGTACATGCACATATGTGACATCCAATGGCTATTTTAGCCTCTCTCAAGCTTCTTCTTTTCTCCTTGATGAACATAATCCATACGGTCCTAGAGGCTGGCTAAAGCCCAAATTGTAAAATTAATGCTAAATAAAAATGAAAGGTCATCACAGATCAACAAAATGTGGTATATCCATACAACGAAATAATATTTGGCAACAAAAAGAAAGGATGTACTGAATCCTGCCACAACATAGATGGATTTTGAAAAAAAAAATAAATTAGGCTGAGTGAAAGAAACCCATCACAGAAAGCTACATATTGCATAATTCCTTGTATTGAATGTGCACAACAGACCGATTGTAGACATAACGGGTACATTAGTGGCCACCAAGGGTTGGGGAAGAGAGAAGGGTGAATGACTGCTAATGGGTGTTGGGGTTTCATTTTCGGGTGATGAATATGTTCTAAAAGTAGAAAGTTGTCATAATGGCACAAATTTGCAAATACCCTAAAAACCACTGGATTGCACATTTAAAACGGCGAGTTTCATGCTGGGTGAGTCACAGCTCAGGGCGACTTTAAAAAAAAACAAACCTTTTATTTTTATATTTTATTGACTTTTTACAGAGAGGAAGGGAGAGGAATAGACACTCAGAAACATCGATGAGAGAGAAACATCCATCAGCTGGGGATCTCTCACTGGGGATGTGCCCGCAGCCAAGGAACATGCCCTTGACCGGAATCGAACCCGGGACTCTTCAGTCCGCAGGCCGATGCTCTAGACACTCAGCCAAACAGGTTTCGGTTCAGGGTGACTTTTTTCAAAAGCTCCACAGCTTCATAGCACTCCTCTCCGAGGGGCATCGGGGAGGAGCTCTAAGTGCCAGAGGACTGAAGTTTCAACCGCGCCCACGGCACCTGGACCTTGACCGAGGGAGCTCATGAATGCCCGGCCTGGGGGGGGGGGTGTTCCTCTTTCCCGGTCCACCTTTAGGCCACACCATCTCCTCTTGGAAGAAAGAGGGAGAGGGCTGTTTCCAGGGAGCGGCTAATTCACACAGCGCTGCACTCTGCTAACAAAGCATGTTCAATATTAATCTGTCCTGGGTAATTTATTAAGCCGACAGGCCGTTCGGAGGAAATGTGTGGTCATCTAACCACTTGGCAGACACAAAAACATCCGCAGGTAGTTACCTAATTCACAATCAATTATAACGTCTAAATGGAGAAACAGCTATTGCTTTGCAACTAGTGGCCACGGTAAATTAGTCAATAAGAACGGGGAACGCTGTCCATATAAATACTGACCTTGTCTCCTTTAACCCTTCTTTCTGAATGACTTCCAGTATCTGCTTCGCTGTCATTGGTGAGTTGGGGTGTTTTTCCAGTGCCTGAAATATAAAAATAAACATACGATTAATAGATGATGTTGCATGGAAACATCCGACATGAAAGCGTGTGTGGATCATGCAGGGTGTACTTAAAATTTCAAAGGGGCAGGAGTTAGTATATCAAAATACGGCTCCATCACACAATTCAAGCGTCCAAAGTTACGAATGTAATTTTTCCTGGACATTGATGGCAGTTTCTACAACAAACAGGGGCCAATTCTTAAAAAAAAAAAAAAAAAAGAAAGTCACAAAGGCATACACACCAACAAAAAAAAAGAAACCTAAAAAACCAAGTTAATCAATGTACACAATTTCCTTGGTCCGAAATCCCTAGTATTTTATGGTTAGAGACATGCTTTCAGGCTGTTAAAGTGTTTCCTAAATTCCCAGGTATTGGGAACATGGGGCCTGAACACTATCAACAGCCCAGAGCAAAGAGCTGGTCAGAAGAAACCTCAATGGAGTCCCACTTTGATCAACTTCTTTCCTAAAAAGAAAACGAGGGGAAAAAGCCCTTCATGACCCCGATGGCAGGAAGCACACAGAAACCCAGGCGCCTCGCTGCAGTGTGTCCTCCAGTTCAGCTCAGTTTCCTTTCTTCTGCCTTTTCCGATTCATTTCAAGGAAACCCCTGCCTCTTCCCAGTCAGCCCATCTCCATTTTACAGACGGATCCCATTTCGCCCTCTTCTTCTCTGTCCTACTTATTTTGTAGCAGAAGGGAGCTCTTTAGGCAACAATGCAGGGAATACATGGGCCATGGTGATTTCCACAGGTGCTAGAGCATCCATCTTGAAAACCAAGGTCTTTTATTTAGCTTGGGCCTCAACTACGTGTGTCGGAAGCAGTACACAGCAGTGACCTCACTGCTCACCAACAGGGACTACAGGGCCCCCTGCAGGTCCAAGAAACAAGAATGCACCCCCTTCACAATGCCTTCCTCCAAGGGAAGACAGCCCCTAATGGCCGATTCTGGACAGAAGCTTCTGCACATCATTGCCCCAGTCAACTGTAACACTCTAGCTTTCTATTGGTGAGGATTTACTAGAAGGATCATAATTATTAAGAACCAGAGGCCTGGTGCACAAAATTCATGCACACGGGGAGTCCCTCAGCCTGGCCTGTGCCTTTTGGCAGTCTGGAAAACCTCAGGGGATGTCCAACTGACGGCTTAGGCCCACTCCTCAGTCGGACATCCTTAGTCTTACCACGGAGGTGGGAGAGGTTCCCACCCCCACCACTGTGCTTGCCAGTCGTGAGCCCCGCTTCTGGGTGAGTGGGTGCTCCCCCTGTGGGAGTGCACTGACCACCAGGGGGCAGCTACTGCATTGAGCATCTGCCCCCTGGTGGTCAGTGCCCATTATAGTGACCAGTTGTTCTGCTGTTCGGTCAATTGCATATTAGCCTTTTATTACATAGGATTCCCGGGACACTCTAAAAACCCCAAATTGCAAAGGGTCCCAATCTGTTCACAATAGCTCTGTGGCCTCTCCTACAATCAATGGCCACATTTCCACTAAATCACTAGCCAATGTTCTGTCCATCTGTTCCTTCAGTGAGGTACAGGCAGCCCCACCTCCCCACTAGGGCCACTTTCCTGGTCTCCCCTTCCTACGTCTCAGGATATCTCCCCAGTTTGAATCAGTCCCTTCGTCACAGTTGGAAAGTTCTTTAAAGAATACAGACATCGGAGCAACCCTAGAGAGAAGGTATGGCCGCAAGCGTGTCACTGGGAAAGAAGAAAACTGTCCTCACAGAGGAGGACTCAGAGCAGAGATGAAAACTGGGGAAGGGGGGAGAAGCTCAGGCAGAGCTGTAGAGGGAGGACTCACGCGCTGTGTAAACACACTGCTTGAGAAAGGCGAGAAGGAAACTGCAGAGGGAGCTGGAAGGGGGAGGTTAGATGACAACGGAGGGAGGGAAAGAAACAGACACGAAAACAAACAAGCTGACGGACTGGACTGGTTAACATGAGAAGTGCACGCTGATGGATTACGAAAGGAGATGCTGTGGTCCCGTGATGGGCACCACCCCACGTGATGGGCACCACCCCACGTGATGGGCACCACCCCACGTGATGGGCACCACCCCACGTGATGGGCGATGCTGAGGGCACCACCCCATGTGATGGGTGATGCTGAGGACACCAATGGGCTCTCATCAAAGGCATGGGCCGAAGGTCAACAGACACAGACATGCACAAGTAAGCAAGCGAGGAAGAAGGGCTGGGACGGGGGGAGGCACAGGATGGAAGGAGGAAGGGGTTAGAAGAGGAAGGAGAGAAAGGAGGAGAATTGAGCTGAACTGGGAATGTCCAAAAGGCAAACCGGTTAAAACTAGAAAGGGCTGAAGAGGAAAGAAACTCCCGGGTACTGGGCAACGTTGAAAGGGAAATCAGGGTGCACTCGAAAGTGGGGTTACTCATTGTGGAGGACTCTCCGTTTCTCTTTCTGAGTACCAGCCCCTCAGCACACCTGGGCAGCGCCTCCCAGCAACTGAGGGAATATGGACAGCCCTGTCCCCTTCTCTAGGACCTCACACCCTGCTCTACAAAGGAAGTAGAAGCGCCAGGAATTACATCACAGATTGGGTGACAGGCGGGAGGCAGCGATGGAGCCACCCCACACGCCAGAAGCCACGCCAGGGCCCGTAAGACAGAGAAAGGGGGCGGAGCAGGAGGGGGTCCTGGGTGTGAGCACACCTCCCTGTGCTAGGCGTGTGAACGTGGGGAGGACAGAGACAGGGGGGAATTACCTCCACGGAACAAAACATCGATCCCGCCAGAGTGACGGGCCACATGACAGAGACGAGAACCAGACTGGCAGGCGGCCACACTCAGGCACCACCGCGGTGGGAGAGGTCACAGGCGAGGTCACAGGCGGAGCACAATCCTGAACCCCCCATCCCATCCTTAGATCCCCACCATCTCCCACACGGAGGTGTCACAGAGTCACCTGTCCTGCTACTGTACTCTCTGGATTATCCCTCAGGACATCTCTCAAATACTAACATTTGAATATGTTTTCATGGTCAATTAATTCACATGTTCTTATAACTGTTTTCCCACCTTGTACCTCCTTCTTTAGAAAATGGGGTATAGGATTCAGTACAGCAGAGAAGGTAGTAGGCGTTTTAAGACTGTTTATAAGAATAAGATTTTTGCTGAAATCAGTTTGGCTCAGTGGATAGATCATTGGCCTGCGGACTGAAGGGTCCCAGGTTCAATTCCGGTCAAAGGCATGTACCTTGGTGGCGGGCACATCCCCAATGGGGGGTGTGCAGGAAGCAGCTGATCCATGTTTCTCTCTCATCGATGTTTCTGACTTTTTCTCCCTCTCCCTCCCTCTCTGTGAAAAATCAATAAAATATTTTTAAAAGAATAATATTTTTTCTAGAAATAAGTCTAATAAATATTTCAGATCATCAAACTGGCTTAGGCAAAAATCATGTAATTGTGGCAAAATAGCAAGTCCAATTTTAAAGTTTGCCATGGATAATGATTTAAAATAATCTTGCTTTCCGAGAGTAAAAATTAGAAAAACACAAACTCGTGCCATTTTATTGAAAGCGAAATGCACCCACAATCCCGCAACCAAGAATATTAACCACGCATAAAACTTGCTCTCTTTCTAGTTTTTCTATTCATTCGCATTATTTTAACATAATTATAATTAAGTAAAATACATGTATATTAACTGTCTTACTTTTCTCGATGTAATCTGAATTCTCCAAAATGGCATTATAATGAACACTTCTGAGAGTAGGCATTATTTTAAAAATTCAATTAGTAAACAGAAATACCTCCTAAAAATATATTGGATGTAACATTTTAAGAGTATTATTGAGTCAAAGAATATGAATTCTGTTATGTTTCTCCACACACAGCCAAATGTTTGCAGAAAGATTTTAACAATTTATACTCTCACCAAACAGAACTGAATGAATGTACCTCCTTTACCACAGCTCGGCCAGTATGAAGCATTATCTTAGTAGGTCAAACAAGTGGTAATTTGTTGTTATTTTTATTATACTTCTGTATAATAAAATGAGACAGAGATGTTTTCAAATGAAAACATCGAATACTAATGAGATAGAGATGTTTTCAAATGAATCTCATGTGGTATAGAATATGACACGAGATATTTCTGTTTCTATGAATTTGGAAAAAGCTCTTTAAACAGACAGAGTAATATTCATTATTTTGCACAATAGTAGTATTTATTCCTTATCTCTGGATATTTTAGGGTGATATGCAAGGTTTTCCATTTTCATGCCAACAATTCCATTGTAACAGCCACTGCTCTTATGCTTAGACTGGTAGCCCTGAGGACGAATCCATGTGCCAATAGGTCTCTGCGGGGCCTGGCCACTCCCTGCCCACTGCCCAGAGGCTCATCTGTGGCCAGGCGTGGCACGCTTGCCTCATCGCCACAGCGATGAAGCAGGCATTCTGCCAGGCCACTCATGCTGCCCGCTCCCAGTGGCCAGCCCTCCTACCCCAGGACTGGGGGGACTCCAGCAGGGCTGAGAGAGCTGGGCGCCCCCATCTTGTGGCTCTGGGCACTACCATCCTTGTGATGGAGTGACGGTTAATCTGCATATGACCCTTTCATTGGATAGGATTTTCCCCTTATGCAGAGAGCATGCCAATGTCTACCAATGGTCCTTTCAAGCATCCTTATGTTTGTATTTTTTAATGCATCTGGGGTTCACCTTTCTGTACCAAGGTGAAGCATTAGCCTCCCATGCCTGTAGGGAAATCAGGACTCCCCACCACAGTGTTTGATAAGCCTGCCATGATGAGTGAGGCACCCTCTACCACCTACTAATAGGAGGGCAATGCAAGTGCGTCTGGATGTGGAACCCATATGTAAATGTGGGGCCCATGGTAGACACTGCAGAGAGCAGAGCGGTCCGTGCTGAGGTGGGAGAGCTCAGAGGCCCTGCGCTTTCTCCAATGGCTGAAGGAACATCCGGGCATTTTCAGGGTGAAATGAACTGCAAACCACTGCACGGGGGGTGGGCTGGCCCAGGACTCCTGCTCCGCTCCCCCTCTCAGCCGCCACGTGCCCGCCGCACCCCCTCTCCAATGGCTGTCACAGTCTGAGGCTGTTCACTCCCTGGCTAGGACGACACTGCTCTCATTAGTCCTTCTTCAATTTTTAATTATTCCCGTCTTTATATTTCCAGATGAAATTTAGATGGGAATTAAATGAGACATCTAATTAAATTTTTAAGAAATTTACACACATTGTTCCATGTATTTAAGTTTTATTTCACAAACTGTAATAAGCTTTTTATTGTTTTATATTTTTAATTGCAACCATGAATTACACTTTTCCACGTAATATTCTCCCATTTTATGGCTAATACATCCAGAATCCATTGAGTGGTGATAATTATTATCTATATGAACAGCAAATTGAATTCTTAATAGTGGCAATAGTACAGCAGCCCAGAATCCGATTTTCTACAAGGAATGTGAATTTTGTCTCCTTTCCAGTAGCTCTGTTTTCTCTTTCTGACATTATTTACTTTAGATTACAAGGGATCTCTTCTAGTCCCTGTCAAAAAAAACCCCACAACTTTGCTGAACATTGAGCTGCTTTGTCATTTATTTCCTCAAAAACAGTCCCCCAAAGCCACAGAGCTTCCTTAAGAATGTCCGCACCAGAAGGAGCAGAGCCGCCAGAGCTGCCGAGAGAAGACTGTAACTGGAAACCACTGGACGGATATCACTCTCTTCTCCACAAATCAGAGTTCAGTCTTTCCAGAAAATGTCCTTTCTTTCTTGGCAAAACAAAGCGTTCTCCAGGGTCCGAGCTGTGCCTGTGACCCCACTTCCCTCTCACCCTCACAACTGGGTCTTACCCCTCAAGTCCCCGCCTCAAGTCCTTTCAATCCCCAGCCACTTTCCTCCTTCATGGAATCCCCCGAGGTCTCCCATGAGGAATGGCTGGCTCTCTGTAAGGGGGCTTTCCACGGCTAGGGATGCAAATAAATACAATCCACTACCTTCCTAGCAAGGGATCCTCCTGTTGTTTGTTTTTTTTCCAGAAGATGTGAAAAGATGTATAGAATTGGAGAATACACCAGTGGATCGATTTCACCTTCTTTGTTTAGGTGGCTGACTAGATGACAGCCCACCCCCAAAAGCATCTCACTTCCTGCAACCTGAGACAAAACAGACTCATCTCAGAAACCGCTTCCCCCAGACTTCTAGATGCTCCACAGAAGCAGAACAACAACAACAACAACAACAACAACAACAACAAACACACACACAGAGAAAGAATAGGAATATGGTCACGAGGAGGAGAGGGGCAGTTTGCCAGATCATCCAGGGCACAGGCCAAGCTAAGAATGCATTTTTCTGGTTTAGGTTCCAACATTCTAAACGAATAAATATAACGTTTCAAATATTTTAAGGCTTACTCAATCTTTCCTTGGTGTCTCTCAAACAGAAATGTCATTCCAAGTATCCCTAAGATAAATACATGAGACCGGTATTCGTCTTACGGTTAAAATCGTTATTTGGGGGAGGGGGAATAAATAAAATATTCTGAACTTATTTGATTGCGAAATAAAAAGGTAATGTTTAGATTTGTGAAATCCCGAAGGACTATCCCTTTCTTTAGCAGCATTGTGCCTTCCCTGGATCCATACTGGCAGCTAGTTCAAATATCTAACTGTGTAAGGTCTGTGTCTCAGGGAAGGATTTTTGGATTACAAATTAGCCGTGTGTGTGTGTGTGTGTGTGTCTGTGTGTCTGTGTGTGAGTGTGTGTGTGTGTGTCTGTGTGTCTGTGTGTGTCTGTGTGTATGTGTCTGTGTGTGTGTGTCTGTGTGTGTGTGTGTGTCTGTGTGTGAGTGTGTGTGTGTGTGAGTGTGTGTGTGTGTGTCTGTGTGTGTGTGTGTGTCTGTGTGTGAGTGTGTGTGTGTGTGAGTGTGTGTGTGTGTGTGTCTGTGTGTGTGTGTGTGTGTCTGTGTGTGTGTGTGTCTGTGTGTACGCACACACGAGCTCTACAATTACAGGGTGTTTTCACACATTTTGCATTATTCCATTTGCTTTCACACAACGTTTATTATTATGTCATTCAATTTCATACAATGATGTTTCTTTACTTGACCTTTAAAACAACTTGAAGAGATACACAGAAAAGAGAGAATCAACTTTCTCAGAGATGTGCAAAGTTGAAGTAATTGGTCCAAGGTCAAGAAACTAATAAGTGGAAGGATGAGCCTCGCATTCCTGATGATGATGATGATCATGTTTACAGATAATCGGAACAGCTAACACTTATTAGACAGCTCCTCTGTGCTAAGTCTCCATGGAATGTGTAGATACTAGTAGTACCACAGATTCTTGGATTCAGAAATTTAACATTCCTGTATCCACTATTCCAGAGAAACCACAGAGATCCATGCCATTTTGATGGAACATGAACTTTGATCCCAGTAGAATTCAGAGGAGGAAATAAATCCTGTAAAAAGTAACAGCACCTGGCCTCAAGCTCAATGAGGTTATTCTCTATTCCTAACATATGTTATTACTAGGCAAGGGTTTCAAGATGATGCTTAAACAATTTTTCTATTCTACTTGCATGAGTTTTTGTGGGGAAATTACATGCCTTAGTAGTATTTGTGAATTTGTGACTTAAATGATTACAGAAATCCTATATAATAAAGAGGTAACATGCAAATTGACCATCACACTCTCACACAATATGGCTGCCCCTATGTGGTCACAAGATGACCAGCAGGAGAGGGCAGTTGTGGGTGATCACGCTAGCAGGGGAGGGCAGCTAGGGGCAACGAGGCCAGCAGGGGAGGGCAGTTTGGGACAATCAGGCTGGCAGGGGAGGGCAGCTAAGGGTGACTAGGCCTAGAGGGGAGGTCAGTTAGGGATGACCATATGAGCAGGAAAAGGCAGTTAGGGGTGACCTGGAAGGGAGGGGAGGGCAATTAGGGGCAACCAGGCCTGCAAGGTTGGACAGTTAGGCACAACCAAGCCTTCAGAGGAGGCAGTTGGAGGGGACTGGGCTGGCAGGGAAGGCAGTTGTGGGTGACTGGGCCTGCAGGAGAGAGCACTTGGGGAGGACCAGGTTGGCAGGAAAGGACAGCTAAGGGTGACCTGCAGGCAGAGGAGGGCAGTTGGATGCAACTAGACCTGCAGGGTTGGGTAGTTAGGGGTGACCAGGCCTTCAAGGGAAGGCAGTTTGGGGGGACCAGCCCTGCAGGAGAGGGCAGTTGGGGAGGACCAGGCTGGCAGGGAAGAGCAGTTGGGGGTAATTGGGACAGCAGGGGAGGAGTTAGGCATTGATCATGCTGGCAGTGGAGTGGTTAAGGGGGTAATCAGGCTGGCAGGCAGAAATGGTTAGGAGCAATCAGGCAGGCAGGCAGGCAAGAGGTTGGGAGCCAGCAGTCCCAGATTGTGGGAGGGATCAGGCCCAAACTGGCAGTCGGACATCCCCTGAGGGGTCCCGGTTTGGAGAGATTGCAGGTTGGGCTGAGGGACACCCTCCTCCAACCCAGTGCACAAATTTCGTGCACCAGGCCTCTTGTTTTGTTATAAGAACCTTAATAATAAGGCCGACTTCAGCCAGAAGAAAGCAGCTGCCAAGAAGGTCAAGTGCCTAGGAGGTCTGGCAGCCAGTAAGTGCTCAGTCTAACCCATATGGCATTGCAGTTTGCTCTTCCTGAGAGGTTAAGTTTTTTTTTTTCTTTTTGTCATCAGCACAGGGTTTAAAGAACCTGAAGGTCCATAGTCAAAGGTATTACACACAATATCTACCTCATAATCCACACTTCTGTAATCTCAGACTTCAGAACAATCAGGTACTTTTTTTTAAATAAATCTTTATTGTTGAAAGTATTACATAGGTCCCCTTTTTCTCCCATTGATCTCTGTAGCCCACCTCAGGCCTTTACCTCCCTATTGTATGTGTCCAGGGGTTATGCATATCTGCATACAAGTTCTTTGGTTGATCTTTTCTCACCTACACCCCTACCCCCACCTTCCCTCTGAGATTTGACAGTCTGTTCCATACTTCTATGTCTCAGGATCTATTTTGTTTGTCAGTTTATTGTGTTCATTAGATTCCACATTATGAGTGAGATCATGTGATACTTGTCTTTCTCTGACTGGTTTATTTCACTGGGCATAATACTCTCCAGGTTCTTCCATGCTGTCTCAAAGGGTAAGTGATCCTTCTTTTTTACTGCTGCATAGTATTCCATGGTGTAAATGTACCACAACTTTTTTATCCACTCGTCTACTGATGGGCACTTGGGCTGTTTCCAGGTCTTAGCTATTATAAATTGTGCTGCTATAAATACAAGGGTGTGTTTATTCTTCCTGATTGTGTTTCTAGTTTCTTAGGCTATATTCCTAGAAGTGGGATTACTGGGTCAAATGGTAGTACCACAGTTAATTTTTTGAGGAAACTCCATACTGTTTTCCATGGTGGCTGCATCAGTCTGCTTCCCACCAGCTGTGTACTAGGGTTCCCTTTTCTCCACATCCTCACCAGCACTTATGGTTTGTTGATTTACTGATGACAGCCATTCTGACAGGTTCATTGTCATTTTAATTTACATCTCGCAGAAGCGTTTTTTTTCTTATGTCTCTTGGCCAATTCAGTTATTTTTCTTGAACTCTCATATAATGGTTTGAACCGTACTTTCCTTTGGTAGCAGCTGTCAAAACTTCCATTAATTATCATTATCTATTTAATGATATTTTTCCTGCCACACTGCCAACCTCATGAGATCAAGGACCCTGATCCTCATTTGTGTCTATAGCTGATTGGGACACTAAGCCAGTAGATGTCAGGAAAGGCCGAGTAAATTTTGGAGATGTTTTGAGTTGCTCTATACTAGGAACTTTTATTCTATCTAATAAAAGCAAAATATGCAAATTGACCATGCCTCCACCACACCCACAAGCCATGCCCACCAGCCAATCAGGGGGGAGTATGAAAATTAACCCAAAGAAGATGGTTGTGGCCATGGAGAGAACAGGAGGCTTGGGTTGCCCCCAGGCCTAAACAGGCTGTTGGACATCCCTCGAGGGGTCCCAGATTGGAGAGGGTGCAGGCTGGGCTGAAGGACACCCTCCCTGCATGAATTTCATGCACCGGGCCTCTAGTACAATAATAAAGATGGTTATGTGCTTTGGAGACAAGCTATCTGATCTTAGATATTCAGCCTCTATGAACTTCAGCTTCTTCATTTCCTCATGCATAAAAACGTTGTGAGCATTGAATGATATAATGACTGTGAAGCATGTTCATTCCCATATAACAAATGGCTATACAGCAATATGTGTTCATAACCATTAGCTTATACTATGGGCTGGGTAGGGAGGGAAACAACTCATGTTGAGCAACAGCCTAGGAAGATGAATCTTTTTAATACAAAGAAGAGAGCTATAAAACGCGCACACACACACACACACACACACACACACACACACACACGTGGTTTTTGTGATTTCTTGCATAAAGTGCACCAGAGTTCTACCAATCAGGTTGGCCCCACGTTGACTTCATCGCCTGATCACTGCCAAACTTATTCTACTGCGACTCAGGTAACCCTGCACTGCGCTGTGCCTAGCCTCACCACCCTACAGTCTTTCTGTTGAACAAGAGTGACTAAACAATACGCACTCTTTGATATGACTGTCACCTGGGGGAACAGTACAGCACAGGGACACATCCCCCGCCTGTACTCATTAAAAATCAACGGGAAATGCAGAGAATACCAACTGTAAGACTTTCCTCCAGCAATAAACACTGAGTGGCCAGATTATGATGATCTCTGAACGCATAATAATCTGGCCACTTAGTGTGTGTGTGTGTGTGTGTGTGTGTGTGTGTGTGTGTGCGCGCGTGGGTGGGCTCCGGCCAGCCTAGCCAGGGGGTGGGACATGGGTGGTTGGCTGGCCTGCCTGCTGGTAGAACTCCTGGTTGAGAGGACAATTTGCATATTAGCCTTTTATTATATAGGATATACACCGAGTGGCCAGATTATTATGCGTTCAGAGATCATCACAATCTGGCCACTCAGTGTACTGTCACCTGTTTTAAGACATCACCAGGCATTATCAGGGGCCAGGTCTCTTCTTTTTCCCCCCAGGTTAATGGCACTTCAGTTTCTGCCATCATTTCTCACATAATATAGCTTGCAGACACTCTGGAATCATCTTTCTTTGAATATCCTTGAGTTTGCCAGTGTCACTTGTGAAACACATGTTTCAAGAATTATACTAATTAACATAAATTATCTAAATGCCATTGATAACATTTTCTACATGCAGTATGATCAAAACATAATACAGTATCCTTCCCTTTTGCTAACCCCCCCTACTACACTGAGGCAGCCTAATGGGTCACTTCCTCTTTGTTAGCAGTCCTCACACTGTCAATCACTAAAACTTCCAGATCTCTTAACATCTGCTTCCAAAATCACATGCGTAACCCTGCGCTGTACTTTCCAAACGTGCCAGACATCAATGCCTCTTTGCTTAATGCACCAGTGTTTGCTTCCGTGTATTTTTGAAGCCTCTGACATCTTATTGTCCCCAAATATCTAATTACCCAGGGCGATAGCTGTCCTTTGTGGAGCACACAAATTTGAAAAATACTTGCATGAGTTCCAAGGCATCTTTTCAGGTTCAGGTGATTTGGTCAAGCTTATAAAGTTCTTCTGGAACCATTCTTCTCCTCGCCAACTGTTCTGTTTCCTTTTCTATGTCCTGATATCCACATATCTGACCAGCATGGCTGATGGATTTCTCCAAGTTATTCACGACAGAGCTGAGCAGGGCGATGGAGAACAAAGCAGCACACCTATGCGGAAGCCGCTACCATCCTCCTCTCTGGCTGACACTGATTAGTGACTCAGTGTACTTTGTCATAGACGTTCAAGCTGCCACAGATTCATTTAATTATACCATCACCCAGTTCATGTGGGCCCATCACTTTTAAAAGAGTTTCATAATAGACTGTGTCAGACCGGCTGAAATTTAGCTCTGACAGGAGCCTCCCCCTGATGTGTGAGACTCATAATCCTATCAAAATAAATTAATTTAGTGTGACAGGAATTAACTTGGAGAATCCATATGCCTCCCAGGGATCACTAGCTCCATTTCCAAATGCTCACAGTCATCTATTTAATAAGCACACTCTAGAATTTTACTGAAAGTTGACATAAAGTGAAATCACTCATTGTGATTTCAAAAACGTTATTTAAGCTCGTTTTTTAAAAAAAATTATTGATGAGAGAGAGAGAGAGAGAGAGAGATAAAGAAATGTTGGTTTGCTGTTCCACTGACAGATGCATTCATTGGTTGATTCTTGCATGGGCCCTGAGGGGGGGGGGCGGTGAACCTGAGACCTCGGTGTACAGGGACCACGCTCTAACCAACTGAGCTCCCCAGCCAGGGCCTGCCTCTTAAAAAAAAATGTATTTATAGCCGAAACCAGTTTGGCTCAGTGGATAGAGCATCGGCTTGTGGACTGAAGGGTCCCGGGTTCGATTCCAGTCAAGGGCATGTACCTTGACTGTGGGTACATCCCTAGTATGGGGTGTGCAGGAGGCAGCTGATCGATGTTTCTGACTTTTTATCCCTCTCCCTTCCTCTCTGTGAAAAATCAGTAAAATATATATTTTAAAAACTAATCATAATAGCAAACCCACAACAGGCATACTACATCGTGCATCACTCTAACATGCATATAATCTCCCTTAATACCCCAAACAATCATTTTATTGGGACTTTTATTGCCCTCATTTTACAGGTGACAGATGAGGTTACTAAAGAGCACAGAATTTTTAATTTAACTCTCCCAGTGTTACAGCTACAAAGTGACAGAGCTCAGATTTGAGCCCACATGGTTCCATCCTTGGGTAATTTTCCCCAGGATTCTCGAAGGAGCTCCTGGTCAGACCTGCAGACCCTCTCAGTGTCTATCACTGAACTCACCTCCTCAACTCTCACCCCATCTAAACAGTGGATATAACGTCTACCTTACTTACCTTATCACATCCTGTTAAAACACAGTATCTGTACTAGTTTAAAAAAAAACACAAACCCATAATATAGTATTTCAAAACTGAGAAATCGTGCCTGAGAAAGAAGTTGCTGTGGCTGACTACTAATTTCATGGCAGCTAAAATCCACATTGCAAACATGAGCCAGTTCATGCCCATTAGCTAAATAAAAGAACATTAGGCAGATAAAGGTCTCCCTAATTCTAAACTAAGATAACGGTCTTATCTAGATAATCATATACAGGCATTCAGTGATAATGAATGAGATCTTCAATAGGAGTTTCACACAAGCAAGCAGAGAACATGTAAATTTGTCAAAGAATCTCTCATTAAAATCCAAACATAACATCTACACTAATAAAAGAGAAAGATGCAAATTGACCGTACCTTCACCATGCCTACCAACCAATCAGGACTGAGTATGCAAATTAACCCAACAAAGATGGCAGGTTAATTTCCATACACAGGCATCAAGTGGCCAGAGGCAGGTTGCTTGTGCTGTCACCATGGTGATGATGCAGGCATTCTGCACTGCCCCAGACGCTCCAGGCCTCTGGGCAGCATGGGAAGGTGGAAAAGCGGCTCCAGGCCAGAGCCAAAGCAGAAAGGCAGCTCTGGACAGAGTGAAGGTGTGCTGGCAGCCAGGGAAAGGAAGGCCCATTCTTGCACAAATTCTTGTGCATAGAGCCTCTAGTAAACACATAATTGAGAATAACTATGTAAAAATAATCCAAGTAGATAGTCTTCCCAACTTTGAATATATTAAATTAAGATTATATACTCTAACAACAACTTGAGTTTATATTTTACTACTATAGGCAGATATAATAACTCTGGACTTGCAGAGAGCAGAATACAATACTATAAAAATTTAGGAGTTTCATGTACATTTTTGTCCAAGGTGGGAGACTAAACAACCTATCCATATGAAACATACATGGACAAAGCCAGCATTCCCCTCAGGACAACATTCTGAAACAGCCATCAGAGGAGACCCCAACTTCCCGTATCATGGGAATCCTTCAAGGTGCTCCTATTAATAATAGCAGTGGGACTTAAGAGACATCTAGAAAGCATCTGCAATAGAAATAGGGGGGCTACCTTTATGATAATTTGACTTATTTTAATGTATTTAATTCTTACAATCACATATCAAGGTAGGTATTTGTTTTGTTTTGTTTTGTTTTGTTTTGTTTTGTAGTTGAGAGAGCTGAAACACAGGTATATGTACACCAAGTAATAAGCAGAGCTGGGTTTAAATCCCTGCCCTTGGAGTCTGAGTGTTTCACCATCACAATACAGTACCTGTAACAAACAATACTACCTTACACAGAGGGTAATTTAGCAGTACTATTAAAGTACAAAAGGTGGGCGGTCCAATTTGCTGAACATCTTTAGGTATTTTTCTTATGTAAATCCACAGCCCATCCTACATATCCAACGAAGTATTATTTGAAATAAAACAGTAAGACGGGATCTAAGAGGAAGATGGTTAAATAAATGAAGTCACATACATACTATAAACTAATATAGGGCCATTACAAAGAAAATAGATGCTGATATGATGGTGTCCATGATAAAATAAGTAGTAAAGATAAGCAAGCTGAAGGACGACATGTTTAGAGGAAGTATATATTCAAATGCATGTGGTATGCATATATTATACCCATATCCACAATCCCTCCCCCAACACATACTCCATATAAAAATATTCAGTGAACAACTGTTACCCTGGAGAGTGATAGAAAAGTGGAAGTTGAAAAAGAAATTTCATACTTTAAAAAATAGTTTTGTATTTAGAAGCACAAATTACTTTCATCATCTTTAAACTACATTAATATAACCTCTATATTACATAATACATGTAATATATGCTTATATAGGTATTACATAATATATGCTTACATTAAATAATTTAAGCACACATTATATAATATTTAGTAACTAATTTAAAAATCAGTTTCAGAACAAAATAAAAATGAATACTCAAACCACAAAAGAAACAGCTATACACCTTATACTCTAAGGCACCGTGCAGAAAATAAGATACAGGTATATTGAATTTTTTCCAAGGCAAATATTACTCATCATTCATTCTGAGTCAGGAAAATTCTTCAGCGTTATTTTCACAGACTTGCCTGAAATGACACCGCATCCAGATGTAGCTGCCAAAAGGAATTAGTTTCAAAACAGATCTTGAGATAATTGCAGAAAATGACTTTGCTACACGGAATTATTTGATTCTGACCACTTACATGTTGAAGAATGACAAAGACAATGATGCTTGCTTTGTCACAGTTAATAGCAGCCTTTCCTTGCAGCATTACCTCCTCAATAATTCATTGATCTAACAAATATTTACCAAGCACATGCATCCAGCAAGACAAACTACAATAAAGCCTGTTAACACCATCTCTGGAGACACTGACTCTCCAGTTTACTACTGGAGGGGAGGGGAGCAAACATCGTATTTACTTAGAAACAGATTTAAAATAGAAGACGAGAGACTATGCCATATGCCTTCTTTCATATTCATTCAAAAATGCCCATTCCCTTTACATAACAATGGCCTTTGCCTACCCTGGTGGCATTGGAATCAGGTTCCACGCAGTAGTGATGATCATCATGCTTTGTGCTGATCTTTCGGGTCACTACTTGATGTTCAGTACCTGGCACACGGTAGGCATTTCATAAAAACTTGCCTAAAGAATGAAAACAAGACCAACAAATGGCAAGGGAAGGCTGATGTATTGGTTTTTGTGAACTTTTTATTCTCTGTTTCTGCAAAATACCCTTTCTACTTCGATGTGAATGGGAGCTGTCATATATATTCCTATAGATCCTAAAGAGTTACCTACTAATGATTGGGTGGTGGGATGGCGGGGGCAGGTACACAAGGAGGCAATGACTGATCTTCCCCAGGATACATTAGGCTGCAGCTCAAGAAAAATCTCACACCCGGCCGGGTGTGGCTCGGAGGTTGAGCATCTACCCAGGAACCAAGCGGTCACCAGTTTGATTTCGGTATTCCCGGTTAGGGCATATGCCCAGCCTTGGTCCCTGGTAGGGGGCAAGCAGTAGGCAGCTGATCAATGATTCTCTATATCATTGATGTTTCTGTCACTCTCTCCCTTCCTCTCTGAAGTCAACAAAAACATTAAAAAAAGAAAATAAAGAAAAATCGTATTACTTTCTGGCAATAACCCTGTGCGATGGGGCCCTGAGATTTGCTGGAAGCCATTCCCAGCCATGAGTGAGAAGCCAGAGAGAGGCAGAGAGGAGAGCATCCTGGACACATTCATTCCTCCTTTCAGGTGTTACTGAGGACTGGTATTCATGGATATTGGCTGATGTTCGTACAAGTCTCCCAACAAATTCTTCATCTCACTAAATTGGTTAGAGTTGAATTTTAGTCTCTGTGCGTGGCTAAGTGTTCATGACCAATGTGTTCCTAACACGAATTATTAAGCCATCACTTAGTTCCTCTCACAGGATTTTAAAGAATGACAAAGTCCATGATATTTCAAATCTGATATTAAATTTTGGTTCCTTTAGAAGATGAATAGAAGAGTAGTTACTGGTAAAACTTACTTTTTCATCATTGGCACACTAAATTCTTCATGAAATAAAATCTGGGAATGCATATTGGTAGCCTTTGGTAAATTATATATTTTGGCCCATCCAGAGACAATAGTTAAAACATTAAACAATTACATAAAACTAGAAGCTAGGTGCATGGATTCATGCACCAGTGGGGTCCCTCTGCCTGGCCTACACCCTCTCTCAATCCAGGACCTCTCAGGGAATGTTAGACTGCTGGTTTGGCCCAATCCCTGCAGGCCAGGCCAAGGGACCCCACTGGTGCACAAATTTGTGCACCTCTAGTATGCATATAAGATCTTTCGCCAAAACTGGTTTGGCTCAGTGGTAGAGCATCGGCCTTCGGACTGAAAGGTCCTGGGTTCGATTCTGGTCGAGGGCATGTACCTTGGCTGTGGGCACATCTCCAGTAGGGGGTGTGCAAGAGGCAGCTGATCGATGTTTCTCTCTCATCGATGTTTCTGACTTTCTATCCCTCTCTCTTCCTCTCTGTAAAAAATCAATAAAATATATTTTTTAAAAAAAGATCTTTGGTTAATCTGTTCCCCGTCCTCCCTCTCTCCCCCTTCCTCTAAGATTCATCAGTCTGTCCCATGTTTCCATGCCTGTGCATGGCGTGTCTGTCCCCGATGGTCAGTGTGCATCATGGCTACTGGCCGAATGGTTGCTTAGGCTTTTATATAGAGATATTATTATATAAATAATTCTAGCAGTAAGAGGTCTTTAACTAGAACTCAAATTTGATGAGTTAAGAATGTCTGAATCCCAGGCTTTAGAAAGAGGACTGACATTTAAAAAAATATGAATCAGGTATCTTAATATTTTAGCAATATGACTGGGCTATCTTCTATAGGTCAAAGGCTTATAAGATATGTGCTTCCCTGTTTCTAATTGGAGTTGTGTGTGAACATTACCACAACTAAAATAAAATAAAGAGAAATGCCAAACACACACGATCTGCCATAACTGTTTATACTAAAAACCAAGTCAAAAATCTCCCACCTGATTTACTACACTCAAAGAGCTAAGATACCACAGAAGTATCTACCTCAAGATTTATGCTAATTACATTCTTGGAGCAATTACTTTCATGTTCTCATTGATATACTACCCACCTTAGGATTAGCCAAGTTTCCTAAGCCTCTCCATCCTATCCCCTTTCAGTCCTGCTTCTTTAAGTATGGTCTGGAGGAATGAAGGCCATACTTATCAGGGGACAAAGCAAACAGAACTGGCTTCAATCAGCTAATATTTGTTGGTATGAAATATGGGCTGAGTCTCTTTAAGGAGGCAATGGAGCATTAAAACTTACCTTTGCCAACAAAAGATTCTTTATGAAATCAGATCGTCCCTATTGCTCTCCAGCTTTCCTCAGTCCTGATTTTATCCACAGAGCTGCACATGTAACCAGGCTGGGAGCTCATTATCCCATAATGCTATGTTTAGATGTCAGGATGAAGAAAAATGATTAGCTCTGAGGTGATCAAAATTTCTATCCGTTTGAAAGGAATATAAGGAAGAGTTACCTATTAACCAACTCTAAATTAGCAGTTACATAAATTCTCACTTATATTGTTCCCAGAGGTTGCCATTCAGCATTATTCAATTATGCCTGAAGATAAATTAGGCCAGATGTTTTCCCTGAGGACTCACTCAACTCCATGCAGTAGTCACCAGGACCACAAGGAATCAAATCCTCCCCGTGAAAGCTAAATGTAGGAAAGGCTTTGAGAGTTCTGCCAACCACCTTGACATTCAGGTTTTAAGACTACACCTGCCATCAGGCACAGAGAACATGTAAGAGACAAAAACGTTAGCATGATCTATAGGCGTACTCATGCAAAGGGGATATAAATGTAAAATATATCATCTCCATATTATTAGGTCTTAAATGATCATTTTTTAATCTTTATTGTTGAAAGTATTACAGATGCCTCCCCACCACCGACACCTTCTAAGCTCACACCCCCCCTCCATTCCCCTCACCCTGGGACCTTCACCACACTATTGTCTGTGTCCATGGGTGATACATCTATGCATACAAGTTCTTTGGTTAATCTAGGGGAGATCTCTTTTGAGACCCCAGCCGTTCAGTGGTGACCTTACCTATAATAATTATAACTAAGTGCCTACACCTCTATATAATGGCCAAAAAATCTTGAACATGATTCACTGAAAATCAATGTCTCTTGCAGATAATTTATGTCATAATGAAAAATATAGCCCAGCTGGCGTGGTTCAGGGGTTGAGCTTTGACCTATGAACCAGGAGGTCACGGTTCGATTCCCATTCCGGGCCCATTCCCAGGCTGCTGGCTCAATCCCCACTGTGAGGCGTGCAGAAGGCAACTGAGCAATGAGTCTCTCTCATCATTGATGTTTCTAGCTCTCGCTCCTTCTCTCTTCCTCTCTGAAATCAACAAAAATTATATATATATAAAATCTAACATGTAAGGGATTGGTGCATTAACAACTCCATCCCCATTTAAGCAAAAGATTGGCAGAGCCTTCTAGGAAAGATAGTTCTGAGTGTTTGCTTTAAGGCACGGAACAGATATGGCTGCATACCGGTGAGCTGAAGGCCTGGACAAACATTGTTCATCTGGTTTGAGATGCATATGGTCGACGCATTCCCTGTGGAATGAAAGGCTGCCAGCTTTCCAGACAAGTGAAACGTCCCCCCTTTCTCTATAAGAAGCGCAGGGCTCCATGGGGGAGTCTGCGGACCTTCAGGAGCTCCTGAACGCTGTGTGCAGAGAAGAGCAGAAACCGGTGGAGATCGCCTGAGGGTGTCTGCGCTCTCAGTGGAAGTGAAATGGAAACAGGGATCTCTGAGACAGACTGGGAAATATAATCCCTATGGGGGTGTGCCTTTCTACCAGGACTCCCCTAGGCAAGAGAGAGAAAGACAGACACAGACAAGCAGACAGGGAAGGAGGGAAGGAGAGAGGTGTTATTACAGTGTCTGCTTTCCTCTTCTCAATGGCGTGTGGAAGTCTGGCCGGGCCTTTTCAATGAAACACAATTTGTCTGGATTTGGGAACATGAACTCATTTAAACCGTCCAGGTGCCCTTTTTCTATCTCTCAGACCATCTTGGAATTCAATTCCCCGTTAACAATGATTGTTCTACTCTCTCTGTCTATTCCTCCTCAATAGACAGATGGGAGGGAAAGCAACTATTGTATAAGGCAAAAATATAAACAGAATTCTCTTGAAATAGCATAGAAGAGCATTTTCATTGCTAGGAAAACTCTCTTATTTCCTTGTAATGAAGATTCTCTGTTGCTGACTGGTTTAAAAATATCGAAGCATAAATACTGAAGAGGACGACTTTACAAAGCAGTTTACTGGGATCGTGAAGAAAAGGGGGACTGGACCTTGTTTGTCTTCCTTTCCTCTTATTTCTCACTCACATCTACGTGTCCAACCAAGAGCCAAGGGGACTGAAATCACATCTTGTCACCAGCTCCCGGGACCAACCCAGCCGGGAAAGAAACAAGGCTGGGGGAACAAGACAGCTCACACTGTCACCCTAACTTCAAGGTGTCCAAGAAGCGCACCCTCCCACAGAGCCCTAAGGAGAGAAAATGAATGAACTGTGCACCAGCCTACTGACTATTACGCAATATCCAGTGACCCGTGCATTAGAGACAGACAACGAAAATCAACAACTTAGCAGAGGACAATCTTTTCTTCTCTGCAAACGCTATCCCGCACAAAGACGCATGCGCAAACACAGAGGGAAAAACACATAACAAGACAGTAAGTTTTACTGAAGTCTTACACTGTTTCTTCATTCACTTTTCTGGAAGATACCTTTAAAAATATATATATATATATATATATATATATATATATATATATATATATATATATATTTTTTTTTTTTTTTTTTTTTTTTTTTACAGAGAGGAAGGGAGAGGAATAGAGAGTTAGAAACATTGATGAGAGAGAAACATCGATCAGCTGCCTCCTGCACAGCTCCCACTGGGGATGTGCCCGCAGCCAAGGTACATGCCCTTGACCGGGATCGAACTGTGGTCCTTCAGTCCCCAGGCCGACGCTCTATCCACCGAGCCAAACAGGCGAGGGCTGGATGACACCCTGAATGGGCTTAAAGTTGCCTCTTTCCCTAAAGCTGCCTACTCCTGTCACCAAGAGAATAAGAGAGAAAGGGTCAGGAAAAGATGGAGTGGGAAGACCGGTCGAATTAAGAAAGGGCTGCCCTGGCCAGTTTGGCTCCGTGGATAGAGCGTGGGCCTGCAGACAGAAGGGTCCCGGGTTCGATTCTGGTCAAGGGCATGTATTTCAGTTGTAGGCTCCTCCCCAGCCCTGATCAGTGCACGTGCAGGAGGCAACCAATTGATGTGTTTCTCTCACATCAATATTTCTGTCTGTCTTTCCTTCCTCCACACTCTCTAAGAATCAATGGAAAATCATCCTCAGGTGAGGATTAAAAAAATAAAGGGCCTCATTTTCCGCTACTGCTCTTCACAAATGAAAAACTGTTTAACTTTCATGAATCGTGCATTTCCTACCGTGAAGCTCAACTCAGTAGTGAATTCTGAATAAAAAAAAAATAAGAAGCAGAGTCATAGGAAGATTAAAAGTAAATGCAACATCTGTATTTGCTCATTTCTGACTCAAAGTCCAGCTATTCCTATTTCGTTACTGGAACTTGGTTTATGGAGATAATATTAGCTAAATAGTGAAATATAAAATTGGATATGTAAAAATTGGAGAGGGAAAAAGAAAACAAAAGAGAGAACTGGCCATGGACAAGTGTGGTGACTGTGGGAGTGAGGGGTGGGGGGGGGGGGGCGGAAAAGGCATAGAGGGGATAAATGGTGATGGGAGAAAATAAAGAGAAAAATAATAATGAAAGTTGGAGAAAATGGAGACAGAGTTAAGATTTTTTTTCATTTAACAGTGTCTTTATTTCTGTTTCTCATTTCCTCATTGAAAACCCTGGTGGGCCCTGGCCATTCGGGCTCAGTGAATAGAGGGTCGAACTGTGGACCGAAGGGTCGCAAGTTCAATTCCAGTCACAGGCACATACCTAGGTTGCAGGCTCCTCCCTAGCCCGGGCCCTTGTCAGTCAGGACTCCTGCAGGAGGCAGCCAATGGATGTGTTTCTCTCAAATGGATATTTCTGTCCTTCGCTCTCTCTTCCACTGTCTCTAAAAATCGATGGAAATAATATCCTCAGGTGAGGATTTAAAAACACACACACACACACACACACACCTTGTGGTGAATTAAATGCATTTTTTCTTCATACACAATAGCCTGGCTGCCTAGAGCAGACCATGAATAACATCAACTCTAAGGACCATCCGCCATCATCTGAACGGAAAGATATGGTTACATTCCCACAAGATGGACAGAAAAAGGGAAGGGCGGGGGACAAGGAGAAGAAATTCTGAAAGCACTATCTTTGTCTCAGTTAAGCTCTAGGAGAAAAGAATTCCATTAGATGAATGAACAAGAGCTGATGGAAACGACAGTGTAACGTCCACAGAACTCTTCATGAAGTAAGGCGTCTTCGGAGGAATGAGTGCGGATTGACACCACGAATGAGAAAAGTGTGATCTCTTTTGCTGAACTAACATCTGGGAAGCATGATCAACTCTGTGAAGAAAACGTGGCCTTTAGATAGTGAACACAAATATCTACCCGCATCCACAAGTTATCTGGAAGCTTCATTCAGAATTATATATTTTGTGAACTCAGATCCTAAATTGTGTTAAATTATGTTAAATATTAGTTATAAATTAGATGTAACTCTAAGGAAACTGGTCAGACCCTTGGTTAGAGAATTGTCCTAATGTGCCAAGGTTGTGGGTTCGATCTCTAGTCAGGGTACATACAAAGCAAGCAATGAATGTGTCAATAAGTGGAACAACAAACTGATAATTTTTTTCTCTTCTTTTCTCTTTTCTCCCCCTCCCCCTCCCTCTCCTCCTCCTCTTCTTCCTCTCTCTCTCTCTCTCTCTCTCTCTCTCTCTCTCTCTCTCAAGTAAACAAATGAAGTCAATAAATACTTTTTTAAAAGCTGGTCTGTGAGGGAAACTAGAACAGAAACCATCCTTTGTAACTTCTAGCCTTTAAGTCAGGGAAGCTAAATTTCAAAGGAAACAGACCAACGGAATCTTTAGAATTTTGCAATGGCTCCCTTGGCTTTAACATTTTTAAAAATATATTCTTTATTGATTTCAGATATGAGGGGAGAGGGAGAGAGACAGAAACATCAACGATGAGAGAGTCATGGAGCAGCTGCCTCCTGCACGCCCCGCTCTGGGGACAGAGCCATAATCCGGCCATGTGCCCTGACCAAAATCAAACCGTGACTGGGTTCATAGGTCGGTGCTCAACCACTGAGCAATGCCAGCCAGGTGGCCTTAATACTTTTTAAATGTAAAATGAACATCCCAAAAAATCATACCAAAAATAAAGCATGAGAGGAATCTTCATTCATTAATACACTTAAGATCTAGAGCACCGAAGTTGGGCAGACATGGAGTTAGTTGACTCTCTGTAGTAAAGGCAATGGCATTACAATAGTTTCCCCAGCATATTTTATATCTGTCCTTTATTGGTGTTTTCATGTAATTTTCTTTTGTCCCTGGAATCCTTGTGTGGCAATCAATCATGTTACCTGATCCTGGCCATTGCTGTTGGTGAGTGACAGGTACATCAGCCGAGTAGGACAATGGGAAAACTTTCCTGGGATTGGCATCTATACTAATAAAAGGGTAACATGCTAATTAGAGTGGACATCTTACAGATGTCCTTCCAGACAAAACCGCAGCAGCTGCGAGGGCCGAGGATGAGGCCAGCAGTGGTAGCAGCAGAGGGGAAATGGGGGCGGTGCCTTCCCCTGATCCGCCAGGTCTCCTCCCACAGAGGGGGGCCAGACGAGGGGCGATCAGGCAGGCAGGGGAGCAAGTTAGGGTTGATCAGGCTGGCAGGCGGGGGGGCAAGGTAAGGGTGATCAGACAGGCAGGCAGAGGGGCTAGGGGTGATTAGGCAGGCAGGCAGGCAAGTGGTTAGGAGCCAGTGGTCCCGGATTGCAAGAGGGATGCCCCAGTTTGGAGAGGGTGCAGGCTGAGCTGAGGAACCCCCTTCCCATGCACGAATTTCGTGCATGGGGCCTCTAGTTAAATAAATAATATAATAATAATAATAATAATAATAATAATAATAATAGTAAAGAGGAGAAGAACAAGAGGAAAGAGGAGTGATAGGTAGGTAGGTAGGTAGGTAGGTAGATAAACAGGTTGAAATTCTTTTTGTGTTGGTGTGCTAAGCTTGGAGGGTGCCTGTCTGGGGTTCCAGTGACCATCTCATCTTGCCCGAGACTTGAACTTAATCCCCCCTGCAGTGTGAAGACAAGAAGAAACAAAGACAAATACCTGGATGGCATTCTCTAAGTCTCTAACCCACTAAGAACTAAAGTCCACCCTTTGATTTTTCAGTCCTGTGAGCCTTTTTGTTTACACTAGTTTTAGTTCAATTTATGTTGCAACCGAGAGAAACGGAAGTACTGCACATTCTAAATCTCAATTTTTTAATTGAAAAAAAAAAGTGTGTGATATTACATGTCTCCTAGGTTTGCTCTTATGATTAAACGATACCGGAACCAAAAGGTGGTGTTGGGGCCGAGCGCGTTGTCTCGAGAGATTGCAGAAGGAGTTCCGGAGGAAGAGATAAGGGAAAGCACAGTTTACTGTGAGACAGACAGACTCCCTCTAGCAGGGAGGGGACCCGAGTGGGTTGCTGCCAAAACACTCTGTCTAGGGGTAGATACATGCCCTCCTGGCTTCGGATTGGTTCTCCAGCAGAATCTCTCTGTCCAGTGGCAGGTATATGCCCTGCTAGCTTCCCCTGAAGCTCTCTGTATAGGGGGACAGGAAGCTCTCTGTCGAGGGGTGTTGGTTGTTCCCTGCCCAGCAAATCCCACCTAGCTGGGTTTTCACCTAGCCAGGTTGAATTAGCAACTAGTCAGCAAGCTTCAGCCTGATATTCCTGGACTTCCCTCATTTCCTCTCCTCTCGTGGTCCCGGCCCTAACTACCCAGCCCTCTTCTATCTCCTCAGTAGAATGCATAACAAGCTGGTGGAGTGTCAGGCATATAAGCAGTTAATAAGTATGAACTCTTATTATTAATTAGTGCTGCTTTAGGAATAGTAACATGTTAGGACAATTGATATACTAGGATGATACCATCTTTATATCAGAATCCTACATTCTCAAAAGGAGGCTCTGACAGCCGAGCATATAAATATTTTACTTACATTTATAAAGGAGATTATTTACTTTGCAAACATTTTCAATCTGTGTGGTAATCAATGCACTAGGTAATTCTTCTCCTGGATTAGAAGTGATAGCAAGCCTTTATGGATCATCATTGCACCTTATTAAAATCAAACATAGAAAATTACATTTAGGTTATTAAATTACTACGCTGCACAACTTTACATTTACAGAGAAACATCTCTTGGGGCCTACGTGGTTTATTTTATTTTATTTTTTTTTTACATTCATTTCCCAAAGGTCAAGGTTCGTATCCTATTTCATTCACATGTCAGCTAACATAATGGCAGAAATGGACTACTTTTCAGTGCTATTAAGCATGATGACTGCTAAATTACTGTCCCAAAGAAATGAAAGATACTGGTGAGCTGAAAGTAGACACGCTTACAAAATCCATCAGTTGTCCAATTGATTCTTGGGAAACGTTATCCCTTCTGCCGATGGCACAGTGACAGTTCAGCAATGTCTCAGAAGTAAACGACGCCGTAATTTTTATAGTTCCCCTGATCTGCTGGAAACTTTTAAAGACTCGGTTCTGACGGCTCCCCTGGAAAAATCTCTGACTCATTCCCTTTGTTCAACTGTGATCGGCACTAGCTGAACGTGAGGTCGGGCATGAGGCTCTCAGGAAACGATTATAAACAAGTAAACAGCTCGTTATATGGCCACAACCACAAAGCGCTCTGGGAAGGTATAAACGCTGCTCAGAGAAAGGCGAGCCCTGAAGAAGGAGTGGGGATGTCCCAGATAAAAAGAAGGAGAGGGTGGGAGGGAGGACTTTATGATGAGAAGGAACAACATGTACAAAGTCGTGGCAAAAAAGGGGGGGGGACACAGCAGGATAAACCCAAAGTTCTCACAGTCCTTTTCTACAACTGGTGTTTCTGAATGGCAATGGCAAGAGAGGGAAGCAGTGGAGTCAGGCAAGTACACAAAAGACAGGCCCGGAGGATTCTGAACCAAGAGAAGAAGAAGGAGACACTAGCCAAGTGTTGGGCACTGGCTGGTTTGGCTCAGTGGATAGAGCTTCAGCCTGAGGGGGGATCCCAGGTTCGATTCCAGTCAAAGGCACATGCCCTGGTTGCAGGCTCTGTCCCTAGTGTGGGGCGTGCAGGAGGCAGCCGATCATTGATTGTCTCTCATCATTGATGTTTCTATTTCTCTCTCTCTCCCTTCCTCTCTGAAATCAATAAAAAATTTTTTAAAAAGTGTTTGAAAAGGCCAGGCCTGCGTGCCTCAGTGGTTGAGCGTTGACCTACAAACCAGGAGGTCATGGTTTCAGGTTGTGGCCTCGATCCCCAGTAGGGGGTGTGCAGGAGGCAGCCAATCAATGATTCTCTCTTATTATTGATGTGTCCATCTGAGTCTCCCTCTCCCTCTCTGAAATCAATAAAAATCTATTTTTTAAAAAGTTTTTGAAAAGGAGATATTTTTTATATTCCCCATTAGTGACACCAAATGCACTCTCTACCCTTCTCCTTGCGACTCTGTAACCCTGTAGCCTGACATTTATGAATTTCCTCAATAAAGACACCCCTGTGATGGACTCAGCCAACGGGGGCACCAGCTGGAGATGAGAGAATGAAAGGAGAGAGGAGTCAGGGGTGGACTGACGTCCGCGTCGCCCTCATTCTGGGGCAGAAGAGGAACAGCTACAACCACAGCAGCCAGAGAGAGGCAAGAGGGTGGAGGGGCAGTGGAGGGACCCAGGAAGGCTGGTCCCCATGTTGGGTTGGAAGAGGCCATAACCCCAGGCATGGAGGTCCTGGGCGGCCCTGGATCTGGTGAGGTCCCCAAGGCAACACCAATGGTGCAGCTCCAGCAGTTACCCCTAGGGGGTGATGAAGAAGAAGGCGGCATCCCAGAGCCATTAATCACCAATACTCCTTTGTGTGACACCCACACCCACCCTTTCTCCAGTTCTTGCTCTCCAGCTCTCAGGTCCTGAGACTAGGGGTGGGCAGGGACCTACAGGAGTGGTAGGAATCCCTTCCCTGTGTGCTACCTTACCCCTGATGGCCAAGGGCGCCCATGTTGGCACAAGAAGAGGTTCAAGAGCCCTGTTAACTCCCCAGTTCATAGACTACAGGAGCCCCATCCCCTGGGGAGGGGATTTGGGCTCTAGGACCTCTCCAAGGGTAATGGGGGCCATTTCCTCATTAAGTGCACACCCCTTACCCCCAGCCCAAGGAGGTGTGAGGAGTAAGGACTGTTAGTTATTATTAAGGTAGTTGTTGTTTTAAGCAAAACGGAGAAGCATCCTATATAATAAAAGCCTAATATGTTAAGTGTCCAAATGTCCCATCATACATTCAACCAATCAAAGCATAAATGCTAATGATAATGCTAAGTCCACTCAACCGCTTGCTCTGATGTGCCCTGACCACCAGGGGACAGACATGTTGACAGGTAAGCTAGCTTGCTGCTGGGGTCCGGCTGATCAAGACTGAGCAAGATGGGCTGGATATGCCCTGGAGCCCTTCTGCGGGCCCTCCCCAGGTGGCTATTCTGCCTCTTTTCTCTGTCATGGGAGTTAATCTCCTGTATTCCTCCTGATCGTGCACCAGCGGGGTCCTTTAGGCTGTCTTGTGCCCTCTTGCAATCCAGGACCCCTTGGGGGATGTCAGAGAGCTGGTTTCAGCTCCATTGCGCATGCCAGGCCAAGGGACCCCAGTGGTGCATGAATTTGTCCACCGGGCCTCTAGTAAACAAAGAAAAGATCACAGTTTCTGTCACACATCCTTTTCCTACCCCCATGGCCCACATCGCTGCGGTGACCACCCCTGCTGTTGGCCCTGCAGGGCTAAGGGCACTGAGGGCTTCCTGCTGGTGCCAGCCCCACTTGTCCCACTGCACTGGTTCTTTCCCTTACTACGTCCTACCTCTCTTTAGTCACCTCCTTAGGATAGCGTCATCTGTCTCCTACGGGAACTCAGACTCAAGAGGATACTGAGGACCAGTTTTACCTTCAGTCAAACTCAAGGGGGCCCCACAAATCACTCTTACCTTTAAAGAAGCAGTTACGCATGCATTAAGGAGAATTATTCCAAGTCGGAGCGAGTCTAAAAGTCAACGAAGCCAGTTACAAAGTTGCTGTAGCCACTTAAGCAGAAGATGGAAACTACCAGACACTATAATTAACTGGCATTGGCTGGTCTAATGTCAGACACTCTGCTAAGTACATTACACACATTATCTTCCTTAAATATTCCGACCACTCTTTCATGTTATTATTCCCCTTTAATAGACAATGAAACTAAAATGGAGAGATGTTAAATAATTTGCCCAAGGTCAAACACACAGTAAGTGGCAGGATTGAGATTCAAACATAAATCTTGCTGACTTTTAGGCCCATCATTAATCTATATCCTTTCTCATCTACTGCCAGTGTCAAAGTAAATTACAATGGAAATGGATATAAGTCTAGGATAAAAAAAGATAAGAATTGGGGGATTTGAAGGAAAGGAGATAAAACTAGCAGAGCTGGATGATCATGGAATAAAAGGGGAAAAACACAAAAAGGCATCTAATGAGGACAGCGGTGACATTCACTGAGAAATGAAAAGGAAAGGGGGGGGGCAGACTGGCTGGGAGCAGGAGGCAGGGAGGAAATGATGCATTCGGTTTTAATCTTGTTGACTTTGTTACTGGTATGAAACACAAATGAAATATTTCCACTCCGGTAATGAAATATTTCCCCTCTGTATATACCTTCTCATCAGTCCCTCATCACTAAACCGTAAATATAGGAACTAGAATCTGACCATTAGATGCATCTGCCTGTGAATTTGAATCTTGAAGGTGATATGCAAAGACAGAGAAGACCGTGATACGTTCCTATGACACACTAGCAACAAAAGCAGTATCCCTTGTCACACTAGGTCCCCATGGTGACCATTAGCAGTGGTACAGTGCCTACAGCCCTATGTTTGTCTGTAGCATGCTATACTATGTTTGTATGATTCTCTGTGTTTTTGCTCCCTAGCCTCTACTGATCTCTGCCTAGTTTTCCAGCCTGTTTTTTCCCACTACTTCCTGATGATTACTATGAACTACTGGGGGTGGCCTCCAAAAAACTCCTTTTCTACGTAAGTTAGCAAGAATTGTTTTCTGTTGCTTGTACCCTGTAATTCTGATGATAACACCAACACATTTATTGCTATAGCCAGTTAAGTATTAGGGGGCTCCTTCCTGCATTGCTCTTAAATCATTGCCAATCATAAGCTAGAAATGCTAAATCTGCTAGCTGCTGAAGGAACTCTTAAAGAATTCAAAGAATCTATGGTCTGGTGAGTATACAAAGCACTAAATGAGCTCCATACAACAACATGATTAAAAATTTAAAGCATAAAAAGGGTAACAAGTGTACTCTAAAAAAAAAAAGAAAAAAGTGTACTCTACATACCGAGTACAAACAAATCCATCCATAAATATTTAAGAAAGAGTACTAAAAGTGCAGAACTTCAAGGATAAAGGTGATATGTAGCAATTCTCAGATACAAAAAACATATCGCCACTTAACAAACCAACTCATCACAGACAAGGTATCATAAGCACTGATGCAAGAACATAATGAAGATACTTTTCAAAGTATTAAGGGTAAAAAACTGTCGACTACTAAGACTTTTATAACTAGCTGAAGTATCACTCAAAGGTGAGTGCAACATGGGATCTCTCCGTTCCTGTTTTTGTTTCCTACTAAGTTTCTCCACCTCTTCTTCATTTTTTTTTTTTAATGAAAGATGTGCTAGGCCTTGTGAAGAGAGCCTCTGAATTGTAATGTCCGTATGTGGGGGAATAATGCTTCCTAGAGGCTGCTCTTGACCACGTTCACAGACTCAATATAATCAGATCTGTTCTGGGGGGGATACGTACAGTTTTAGTACGCAAGAGTTGGAAAAGAGATTAGAGAGAAAAGTAGTTGGAAGGTCAAAACTATATAAAACACGGCGAATGAACACAGAAGGCTCTAAATGTGAGCTATACATAGAAGACAGTCTGCCCCTCTCCGTAGATCCCCTGTGTGTTGGTAACATAGAGCAGTGGTCACCAAGCCGTGGTCCCTGAAGTCCGAAAGGTTGGTGACTGCTGACATAGGTAAGTCCCTCCCAAAAAGGCATTGCCATCACCTTCTCTTTCTGTAACCAGCGCATAACACACTTATGGGAGGTATTCAATAGCTGCTTACCCACTGGCTAAGTTTTCCTTGGAATAGCCATTGAACATTAAAAAAAAAGAAGAAGAAATTATAGGAATTGTTAATATATTTAGGGAAAAGATCAAGGCTGGAGTCCTCATCCTGGGAGACTCACCACTAAATGTGTGAGACTGCCAATCGGGGGGGGAGGGGGGCATAAAATAACAAAGAGAAGGGTAGGGGGAATTTTCAGATGAATCGACACCGAAAGGGAAGCTGCAAGAAGAGACCCTCAAGTAAGACGGAATGGAAAAGAACACGAAGACTATCCAAGAAGTTCGATTCAAGATGTTTTAACTGAATTTCTAGGACGTATGTTAAAAAATAAGAAACTAAACTAGACAGAAAGGATTTAGAAAAGACCATTTCTAATTGCAAGACGTTGAAGAATTTTAACACATTTTTAAGGAACGAAAGTTTCTCATAAACACTTTCTAAAATAAGAGATTATCTGTTGTGTGTGCATGGGTGGGGGTGTCGGCGGGGAGGAATACCGGGAGGCTGGAGAGAAATATAGAATTCTGATGGTCCAGATAACAGCTTAGTGCTATGACTGTGTCAGCAAGGTTTTGATATATGTACAAACTGCATGTGCGTTACAAACAACAACAACAACAACAACAACTAAGAACAATAAACAACAGCCTCACTATATCATGACTTCTCTACGACTGGACTGGAGAAAAAGCCCCCCAAATCCAATCTCAGTTTCCAACTCTTTAAAATTACTAAGATGTGTTCCAATACATGATAGTTAACAAAACCCTGGGGACGCCATCTGTCTCCTGATTAAGGGGAAGCCTGTCCATTCTATGCCCTTCTTTACTGTATACAGCACTGATAAATACATTCAGAAAATCAACTATTGCTCAACTAAAGAAAAATGGAACACTTGCCCCCAAAACACCCATTATGGAATTATTTTAGAAATCCTTATCTCGTTTTTTTTTCCTGGACCAATTTATGCTAAACATATGCAAAACAGTCCAAGGTATCTAACTGCATCGTGTAGTAAATTATAATCTGTATTCTCTGAAAAATAAGCTTACCACTTCTAAGCCTGCCCACTATGTGTAAACGGTGCTGCCTGGGAGACATCCTCAGGTTATAAAAGTTTCCACCAAAGCGAGGGTCTTGGGTGTCCTCTGAGTTGGGCATTTCAGCTATTCAAACCAGTGTTCTGACAAGCCCTTTGGCTCCAACCGAAGGGCATGAATTTGCCCTAAAACGACACAGGAATGTCAGAGGGCTGTGTGTCAGTCAACCCGGGGAAGGGCCTGGTCCCCATGCAGTGTTGTCACTCGCTGACATGAAAACCAGCAACAGTCCATTGTTGGGGCCTCAAGTGGGGATAGTGAGGGATGAGGAGAGGTAGGTGTCAAAGTTCAGGCTGATAAAGCTGTTAATTGCCACCCTTTTATGTAGACTGGTATAATAATGAAAACAATGTGGCTAATCATATAATGTTTCTGTTTGTTCCCCAAGGGCTCTTCAGGGAAAGTTTCAGGCAGGCTAGATCTCCCCAGCCCCCGGCTGTGCAGGGACAAAGGCGGAACAATCCAGGCCCTCGGGGCTGGCAAACAGCTGACCCTGGTCCCACACAGAGGCCCTGTCAGGGAGGGGCCGGTGGGCTCCTGACATCCCATGGGGGAGAAACTGAGAAGTATAAATTAACAACAGCGGCAAGCAGACTTTGGATGATCAGGGGAGAGAGAGAGGGAGAGAGGGAGAGAGGGAGAGAGGGAGAGAGGAGGAGGCAGGCACTGACGTAGGCTCAAATCTGCCATTCCGCAGATCAGGTAAATTCACATCAGTTCCTCTTTAAATCAGAAAGACAGCACAGGGGAGAACAGGAGCCCACGGCAGGCCTGGTCCTCAGAGACAGGTGGCAGATGTGGGCACCTCATTACACCACACCTGGAGACCCATCAGCCCTTGGTGGTGTGTTTTCTGCAAATGCATGTTGCTTACTGATGCTCATGGTGCCTCATCTGGCACAGGATATTGGGTAATCAAGTTGTGTTACTTAGAATAAAATACCTCTAACACCCATGCTGTTTTCAGACTCTTTATTACCCAGTAAGGGCAGCATTCAGAGGCAGCCCAAGATATTTCCAACATATTCCCTCTCTATAAGGCACACTCATTCTGTTTTGTGTGGGCTTTTTTATTACTATTACTAGAGGCCCAGTGCACAAAATTCATGCCTTGGGGTTGGGTGGTCCCTCAGTCCAAACTGCCCCTTCTCACATACTGGGAGTCCTCAGGGGATGTCCTACTGACGGCTCACCCCCAGGCTGCCCTGGCCTTGGGCACCCAGCGATCACCCTGCGATGGGGCCAATCCCTGGCTGGCTCTGTCCCAGCCCTGGCCTTGGGCAGTAGCCATCTTGGTTGGGCGTTAATTTGCATATCACTCCTGATTGGCTGGTGGGCATGACTTGTGGTGTAGCAAAGGTACGGTCAATTTGCATATTATTCTTTATTAGATAGGATTCTCTTTCTACCTACACCCATCTCACCAGGTCCATGCTACAACTGACAAGGACTGATTGCCTAAAAAATGCCTTTCAAATCCCTCTCCCCCACATAATTTCCAACTCCATTGCAGGGCTATCCCCTCCACACTTCTGATATTTCTAGGCGTGTCTTGCGCAGTGGCCCCTGAACCCTCCTCTTTCCTGACTCTACACCCGTGGTTGGCAAACTGCAGCTCGCAAGCCACCTGCGGCTCTTTGGCCCTTTGAGTGTGGCTCTTCCACAAAATACCACGGCCTGGGCGAGTCTGTTTTGAAGAAGTGGCGTTAGAAGAAGTTGAAGTTTTAAAAAGGTGGCTCTCAGAAGAAATTTCAATCATTGTCCTGTTGGTATTTGGCTCCGTTGACTCATGAGTTTGCCGACCATTGGTCTATACTTTTATCCACTCGGTGTTCTCAGAATGTTCTCCTCTCGTCACCTGTTTGGTTTTATTTCAAGGACGAACCAAGTTTCATCAAACCCATCAAGCCTCTATCATCACTCTCTGCCACCCAGCTCTCCATGCCGTGCATCTGTACACTAGCCCCTGCCTGGTCGTTCACGGGACACCTCCATGGTGTCTGCTCAGTCACCCCCTTGCTCTCGTCTCCTCTCCCGAACCCTCCCCTTTTGGGGGAGATAGCGGTGGATTCGCCCCACCATTGGAACTGCATGTGGGGGCGCCCTCCATATGTTTAAGGGACATAGGCTCCTTCCCAATGCATTTCGGTGAACTCACGGAGCTGTGACGTGATTCCATATTAAATGTCACTGCTTTACAAGTGAGCTTTCCTGGAGGGAATTCCTTTGCAGGTGTAACTCGACAGGTCTGAACGCCAGAGCATGCTGAGAGAAGAGCCCGTTCCTGCCCCCCACGGAGCGGCCTGCGCACCAGAGTTTGTCATGAAGAGAAGAACGCTAGGACTCAACCCTTAAAATCCCCTCTCCTGTTAGCAAGACGGAAAAAACTAACCGCCTCCACACTAGGCCCGAGCTCACTTCTCTCTCTCATCATTTCCAACACATGTGATTTCAACTTGAACCTCGTTTTCTTCCGCTCCGGAGAGAGCTGAACTCATCCATCTTCACAACTGCGGCATGGGACGGGGCCCGCGTCTGCAGCACAGACGATGACACACAGACACGCAGCGATGAGCTGGATGCGGGTCCCGGAAACCCGCTCAACCCAACAGAGATGGAAGCGACTGAAAAGAAAACTCCATTGGCCACATACACCCGCCAGGCGTGCAGGCCAGGGGGCCGTGTCCCCAGGACGCTCCTGTGCACCTTTGGGGCTCCCTCCAAGCCACAGGCGACCGTGCTCTCTCCCCGCTGGCCGGCTCTGGGCACCACCTGAACCCCCAGCGCCAGGACCTGTGCTCCCTCCTCATCCCCACGTGGACGGCTCCCGAGAAAGGATGCTTCTTTCTCGAGCACGGACACCAGAGGCCGGGCCGCCGCGCAGGAACGATTCTGAACACTTTCCAGCGGTTTGGTGACCGCACCACGCGGCTTTGTCTTCTGCGGCCCGAGCGGCGGAGGGAGGCCGTCACGCAGGACACAGCTCCCTGTGCAAACGGTCCGCACAGACTTCCTTTAATGAATCCAGTGTCGTTTCCAAGTCGTCCCTCTCTTCCCAAGACCCCCAGGAACCTTGCCACGGCATAAAGTGATATGTGCCCGCTTTCTCCCAACAATGAGGCGAACTGGCCATTTCACATCTTTTTCCAAAGGTCACCTTGAACTACCAAAAAAAAAAAGGAAAGGAAAGGAAAGGAAAGGAAAGGAAGGAAGGAAGGCAGGCAGGAAGGAAGGAAGGAAGGAAGGAAGGAAGGAAGAGAGAAAGAAAGACAGGCCCCACTGATATTCATCATCTGTGTGAATACATGTAATCGGTGGGCACAGACATCAGCCACGTTCCCGAGCACAAAGCGACGAGGGATGAAGATGTAGTTCCAGGTGCCAGCCAGACCGAACAAAGATGCTAAGGAGCTAACAATCGGAAGGACGCTCGGGGAACAAATTCATACACCGAACCGCTCTCCCAGCAGCCGCATGCCCTGCAGGACTAAGTGATGAAACTATCAGAAAGCACTTCTGGAAGCAACAACATCTGTGCGTGTCCAAAAAAAGAAAGAAAAAAAATTAACCTGGAGTAAATACATCCACAGCAGTATGTTCTGTGTTAAGCCAGTAACAAAGAAACCCCTCAGCGCCATAAAACAGAGTCCTGTCCAACCCCCACAGATTTATTTATTTTTTACAAAGAAGCACGGAGATCTGTTCGCAGCGGTTTGAACTGTATTTATAGTAACAGAGGGAAGACTTGAGATAAAAGTCAGAAAGATTAAAGCCGGAGCCCCCGCTCGCTCGCTCGCTCGCTTGCTCGCCAGCCCGGAGCGATGATGGTTCTGATTTCTCTCCTCGCCGGTCTGCAAATATTAAGACAGAAGGTGCCTGCATGTGGCTCTGTGGGTTCCTGGGGGACCCCGGCACCTCCGAGGAGCAGGGAACAGGGGTGGGAAGGCGTGTGATCTGGAGCAGGCTCCGTAGGAAATGGCAATGCGCAGAGTAACCACCCCAACTGCAGCCAGCCAGGGGAGGGGCGGAGGGGTGGGCTGACATTTCTGCCGTGGATGCAGGGCAGAGAGAAGAAGAAGAAGAAGAAGAAGAAGAAGAAGAAAAAAAAAGATGTGGTATGACTGTTTTAAAATGGCAGCCTGTTAATAATCACTGCATTCCTGAAAACACAGGGCAATCCCAGCCCCGCCTTCGCTCCTGAGCGAGGCTCAGCGCTCACCGCCCAGGGTCCGGGGGGGCTGGGGCGCTGTCTCTCCCTCCAGAACACAGCCCTGGACTTGCCTCTCAGGAGTTTACAGGCTTGGAGACCGTATACTTTTCTGACAAAGAGGGAAAAAAAAATGCTGTTTTCGCCTGCCAGGGCTTAGTTAACTCTGGAGAGAATGGTTCTCGCGGTGTGTGTTTTTCCTCCAAATGAACGCAGAGCCACCCAGAAATACAGCTTTTGGTTCACAGATCAAAACCGTCTCCTTTGCATCTCATCTCCCTTACAATTGTCTCCTTGGGGAAAATGGCTTTCCCTCGCACAGTCACCCCCACACAGGCCAGTAGGTCCTGGGTGACCTGGAAGGTTCTTCTCTTCATGTGACCTGGGACAGTCTCCCTTCAGTTCACACACCGCAGGAGCCGCATACCGGGCTGGCTATTTTCAGGCCGCCCTCAGAGCTGACTTTTACAACCAGACACTTGGCTGAACACTGCACGAGGAGAGGCTCCCAAAGTCCTTCCCAACCACACAGCCGGCAAGGGGCCCGGCGAACCAGGGAACGGCCGCGCCTGTCACAGAAACGCCAAGAAGAAAGCGTTCCTTTTCCGCGGGGTGTAAATCGATACTACCAATCTGAAGCGCAAACACACTTTCCACGCGAGTCCGGGAGAGGTGTGGAGTCCGCGGGCTTGCATGCAATCACCGAGAAAGCGTGAGAACACGTCAGTGTTACCCCGCAGGTCCTTTTCTCTGTGACTCACAAAGTTCAGAACAATCGAGAGTCACTTTTGCAAAAGCGGGCATTTCTGGGGGGAAAAAAGGGTGTGTTGAGGTGCAACTCCTTGCTGTTCTGTTCGGTCTTTCATTTCAGCGGCAAACACGGTGACTACATCCACATTCGTACAACTACCAGGGGGGGAAATAATGTGAGCCAAATTGAAAAATTACCATAACTACTAGTTCAATATGTCTGGTTAAAATAGAGACATCTGGTCTGTCATTAATTCTTTTGTGTCCGTGACTCCTAGCGTGTCTCTGCCCGTCAATGAACTTTGCGAGAGAAAAGCACAACTTTTAACAGCGACAACACACACCCACACACACACACACACACACACACACACACACAAAAAACCCTTGACTCAGAAATCTATTTCAAGATCTGCCAATACAGATGCGTTATGGTTAGCTCCCTTTATAAAGCACAGTGCTTTCAGGAATCGCGACGCACCCTGATGGAACACAAACGGTGAGCTTGCCATCCCCGGGGGCTCCTACTGGCCTGTGTGGGGATTCTTGCATCCCCAGAATCGTGTCCCCAAGTCCTTCCCGGCAGGCAAACACGGCTAATTCATGAAAACATTTGTACATCGACACATTGTTCGCTCGTTCACAATGCACACGCTGGAGCTCTGTAATAATACTTGATTGCCACTCCAAGGTCTCTGAATAATGCATGTTGCACCCCCCACACACACACACACAGACACACACACGATTCGGAATGAATGGCTGGGCAGACAATAAGTAACGTAGTGCCCTCCAGCAGAAATCCAGGGAGCCCCGCCACCGGCACCCCCGAACCCTGACTGCTCACTCTCCCCAGATTCCTCCCAGATAAGTTTCTTCTCCTCCGGAGGGGAGGGCGGGCGGCTCAAGAGGGAACGAGGACCACCACCCGCCCGCCCATTCCTCCCCAGAGAGGACGGGGTGTGGCGAGGACTGCGATCACAGATGGGGGGGCAGAAACCCTAACATACGTGCCTGCAAAAAGGAAGAGATGCTGGGAAGGGGCCTGGCCACGTTCGGTCCCCGATAACTGGATCACTGTTTGGAAAAAGGGCTTTTGCCACCCCTCCGCCGGGCAACGGGACCAAAGACCCAGACCCCGAAGCCCTGGGCTTGGAATCCACAGGCCAACCGGGGACAGCTTCACCCAAACTCTGATGACGCCTTTCGGCAAATGTGCTCCTGGAGCAGGATGCAGTTATTCCAATAACAATGATAATAATAATAATAACAACAACAACAACAACAACAATCAACAGAACACAGTTACAGTAACACAAGCTTTACAAAGCCAACCTTAACATGTCCTGGGATTCCCCCCCCACCCCCCCACCCCCCCACCCCCCCCCCCGCTGCATGCAGCCTGCTTCCTCCCTGCCCATTGATGACAGACAGTAAGTTGGTGGATACATATTTAATGTATGCATCCGAGACCCCGGAAGGCCATTCCTGGGAGGCACCCTGCCCAGAAATAGCCTTTGAACCCCCCATCCCCAGCCGTCCTCGCGGAGGGGAAGGGGAGAGGAGAAGCCCACACATACACATGCTTCGAACCCGGGCGCCGACGCCCCTCCGCCGGCGGCGCGGCATCTCTACAGAGACCTTCTCCGAGGACGGAAACCTGAACCCCGAAAGGCTCCGGGGGCGGCGAGGCGGCCGCCACACGCGCCTCCCCGCACTCTGGGCGAGCTCGCCCCGCCGCTGACACCGACCCAACTTCCCCAAACACGCACACACACGCGCCCCGGCACGCTCCCGGGCGGCACACACGTGCGCGGGCTGCACACGCCGACCCCGCGCGGGGCGCCGTACCTACACGCCCCGACGACCTCCACGGACACGGAGCGGGCACGGGCCGGGGTGCACGCAGCTCGCACCCGGATCGGGGTGCAGACGGCACGCACCCGGCGCGGCCCCCCGGCCCCGCGGCGCCCGCGCCCGCACGCACCCGCCCCGCAGGTCCGCGTGGGACACACGCCGCGCACGCACGTGGCGAAGGCATGCAGTCCCGGCACCGAACGCCCGCGGACCGGACCGGACCGGGTTCCTGATGGCATTCGGGGCTGGAGGCGGGGGGCGGGGGTGGGACCCGCCGCACAAAGGTCTCCGGGCGGCCGGGCGGGCCAGGAGAGGAGCGGGGAGGGGTGAGGGGGGGGGAGCCGGGCGCTCGGAGACCCCCTCCCCGCACAGCGGCCCCGCCGAGCGAGCGCGGACACGGACGGCCCAGTGCGGGGAGGCGTCCCGGGCGCGGCAGGCGCGGGGTCCCCGAGCCGATCGCGCCGCCCGCCCGGCCGCCCGGCCCGCGCGCACGCAGCCCCGCGGGGCCCGGAGCCCCCTGGGCGGGGTGACAAAGAGCGGGGTCCGCCTGGCGGGCGGGCGGCGCGGGGCCGGGCGGGGCGGGGCGGACGTACCAGGCGGGCAGCCTCGGCCCAGGTGCGGTCCTTCTTCTTCCTCTTGTCTTTCATGTTGGCATCTCATGGGCGGCGCTGCCGGGGCGCGGGGGATCCCGCGGGCGCTCGGGGTGCGGGCGCCGAGACAATGACCCAGTGACCCGGTGACCCGCACTCGCCGCGCGGGGGGAGGCGCCGGGCGGGCGGCGGGCGGCGGGCGGGAGCGCGGGGGTGGGGTGGGCGCGGGGGGCGGCGGCGGCGGCGGGGCCGGGGGGCGGGGTCCGGGGCCCGGGGGTGGGGGCCGGGGCGGGCTCGCTCGTGCGGGGATCGCGCGGCGCCGCCTCCGCCCGGCCGGCGCGGTGACAGCTGCGGGGCCGCGGCGCCCGGCCCGGCTCCCAACAATACACTCTGACGTCACGGGGAATGGCGACCGGCCGCACGCCCGCCGCCCGCACTCGCCCTCGCGCGCGCACCCTCGCCGCGCGCCCCCTCCGGCCACGCCCTGAGCCCCTCGCATACCCCACCCCCTGCCTGCACCCCGGCCCCCGGCCCCCCGGCCCGCGATGCGCGGGGGCCGCCGGCGGGGCGCAGGCCCGGAGCCCCCGGCGGCCGGGGGCGGAGGAGGGGCTGAGAGCCGGGGGCGCAGCGGGGGAGCCTGGGGAACTTGGGTCCGAGTCCGCCGGCAACTCGGAGGGAGCCTGCGTCCTGGGCGCTCCGCTCCCCCCCAGGCGCCCCCATAGCGGGCACCCCGCTGCTGGCTCCGCAGCTCCCCTCGCAGGGCTGGGCGCGCTCACGGCCCGGGGAGGGCACAGCGCCTCTGGGCCACCCCAGCCGGTGTGGGACGCGCAGCTGGACGCAGCCCGGAGCCACCCCTGGCGCCCCCACAATCCAGCAGGGCGGCTGGCGGCCTGGGTTCTTCTGTGTGGACGCGGCGTGCAGGACTGCCGTGCGGGGGGCTGTCCCCTCACACCGCCCGGTGAGCCGTTTACAAGGCAGCCCGCCCGGTGCGGGAGCGGACTGTCAGCCTCCTCACCGACTACTCACACTCTCCCACATACACACACTCACACACACACACACACACACACACTCTCCCACACATACATCACACACTCAACACTCTCACACACACATCACACACATTCTCTCTCACACTCACATACTCATTCACACACACACACACACACTCACACACACACTCTCCCACACATACATCACACACACTCATTCACACACACACATTCTCACACACACTCACACACTCTCACACTCTCCCACATACACACACACCCACACACACACACACTCTCCCACACATACATCACACACACTCATTCACACACACACATTCTCACACACACTCACACACTCTCACACTCTCCCACATACACACACACCCACACACACACACACTCTCCCACACATACATCAAACACTCACACACACATACATCACACACTCAACACTCTCACACACACATCACACACATTCTCTCTCCCACACATACATCACACACTCACACACACATACATCACACACTCAACACTCTCACACAGACATCACACACATTCTCTCTCACACTCACTCATTCACACACACTCACACACTCTCACACACTCACACACACATACATCACACACACACTCACACACACACACTCACACACTCTCACACTCACACACACATACATCACACACTCAACACTCTCACACACACATCACACACATTCTCTCTCACACTCACATACTCATTCACACACACTCACACACTCTCACACACTCACACACACATACATCACACACACACTCTCACACACACATACACACACACACACTCATCAACATACATACACATTCAGATACACACACATACACTCACACACACACTCACATTGACATACACACACTTATACACACAGATACACACACACACACTCACACATCATACACTCACACATCACACTCACACACACACACACACACATTCAGATACACACACACACTCACATTGACATACACACACTTATACACACACACACACACACTCCACTCACACACACTCTCACACACACTCACATTCACACACAGACACACTCATTCACACTCACACACACACTCACATTCACATACACAGACACACTCACACAAACAAACATACACACACATTCAGATACACACACTCACACACTCACATTGACATACACACACTCACATTCACACACACACTCTCACACACACTCACACACACAAACAACTGGGAAGCCTGGGAAGCTGATTGTGAGGCTCCCGGCCTCGGGGGCCGGCGGATTGTGGAGCCCACAAAGTCCCTGTGAGCAGAGAAAGAGACGGCTGTCTGGCCCCCGCGGTAACTGCGTGTGCGTCCACCTCAGGGTCTGCACGACAGAGAGGGCAGCCGGCCGGGTTGTTTGTGTCGGTCATGTCCGAACACAGACATCATGGTGTGCAAACAGTACTCGGGGCCTGTTCACTCACCCCTCCCTGTGGGCCTCAGAGAGCCGCAGGCAACCCTATGTGTCTGCTCGGCAGAAACGAGGAACTGGAGCTGAAAGCACTAGTCGCACCCAAGGTCTCTTGCAACAGTGGTGTCAAGAACCAAACCCGAGTCTGTTGACCCTAAGCCCACGTTCCGTTACTCTGGAAGACAATGCTGAAAACAGACGTCCCTAAGCAGAAGAGACCGTCTGACATGTCGGAGAAGGAGCACCGTTACAGTCACCTCACTCCTTTCAGAGCCCTGTCCGTGACTGAGTAATAAAAATATCTGACTACCAACATGTAATCAGCGGCAGTTCGCAACCATAAAGAGCTGATTATGTTAATTATTTTAAAATATGTGCATTATTAATTCGCCCGAATAAGGGAAAGCTATGCCTCCGTTTAAGAAAATATCCAAAGATTATCTTCGCTTTTTTCTTTGTTAAATGGATTTGAGAACACACTGAAGTTGTCCTGAGGGGAAAACTTCACCCAGGCACTGCGCGTAACTCTATCCAGGTGTATTATATTTTTACTTTACATTTCAAATACATTAAATTTGAATCACATCCACATCTGCTTTTATTTTCAAGAATCCCCTTTATGGTTAAAGTAATGGATATATGTTCAAAGTATCCTCATTCTAATGTTTTCTCCTCTATTCAGAAATAGCTCTGTTAAGCAATCAGACCATAACATATAATTTGTTATTTTCTGTGGAATAACGCTTAATAAGAAGTTTTGGAGCCAGCTAAAGGGAAACATGTATATTTAGCTGCTCTACAGTAACTTAGTATTCTTTAATAACCAACTTGATTATCAAAGAAGAGAAAATATATCATCCTACTGAAGCAGATGTAAATTCACTGCTTAAAAAAAAAAGCAATCTGAAACGCAAAAATTACCCATTCTATGACTGTGAGCCAAGCATAAATAAGCAATATTATGAGCTGACTCTTAGAATGAACCTCCGTTTTGGGGTATCCTATCTAATAAAAGAGTAATATGCAAATTGACCATCACTCCAACACACAAAATGGCTGCCCCCATGTGGACACAAGATGGCCAGCAGGGGAGGGCAGTTGGGAGGGACCAGCCCTGGCAGGGAGGGTAGTTGAGGGTGATCAAGCCTGCAGGAGAGGGCAATTTGGGGTGACTAGGCCAGCAGAGGAGAGAAGTTAGGGGCAACTGGGCCTGCAGGGAAGGGCATTTGTGGGGGACCAGGCCTGCAGAAGAGAGTAGTTGGGAGGGGCCAGGCCTGCAGGGGAGGGAGTTAGGGGTGACCAGGCCTGCAGGGGAGGGCAGTTAGGGGCAATCAGGCTAGCAGGAGAGCAATTAGGGATCAATCAGGCTGGCAGGGGAGTGGTTTAGGGGTGTTAGGCTGGCAAGCAGAAGCGATTAGGGACAATCAAGGAGGCAGGCAGGTGAGCAGTTGGGAGCCAGCAGTCCTGGATTGTGAGAAGGGTCCCAGATTGGAGAGGGTGCAGGCTGGGCTAAGGGACACCCTCTCCCACCTGTGCACAAATTTTGTGCACCGGGCCTCTAGCTTGAGCATAAAAAGTCCCTAGCAGGTAAGTTTGTTTAAAGACGTGGTGAATATTCGATGCCAAAATAGCACATACTTCACAGAGCACCAGCACAGAGACAGGCCACTTGCATACATTCAGCCATCCTTCCCCTTATGTCTCCCTCAGTCTCAACAACTGTCTGAGGCAGGAGGGAATTGTGACTCAAGTACCGATCTTTTACATTTAGTAAATTACACAAATCTCTTTCTTTTTCTTTTTTTTTTAAAAGAGTTAGAAAGTGATAAATGTCACCAGAAATATACAACTCAAATTATGTGAAAATTAAAAAGAGGAATAACTCTACTGGGGAGATGCTTTAAAAGGCTTTAAAAAAGAAATGTCCTTTGAAGTGGGATTTGAAAGATGGTAGGATTTGAACGTTTGAATTTGTAGGAATGGAGAGAGAAACGTTCCCACTGGAAGTGCAGCCAAAGTCAGGACAGTTTAGGGCCAGGGAACTATTCGAATGAATAGGCGACACCTTCCTTTAAGGTTCCTATTGGAGCAAATGCGTTTCACCAAGCCTTCCTTTCAGTAAGGAGAAAGGACTCAGGCAAGGAACATTTCCCTGAAAACTGCCCCCCACTACCTTTGGTGAGGTTCCTATGCCAGGTACATACCACTGGGGGGGGGGGGGCGCCCCAGAGTCCAGCCACATGAAATGAACAGCACCTTTTCTCCACTCCCAGGCTGGCTTTCTCCCATGCTGGCCCCTAGGTCTGGAATTCAACCATCCTGTGGTGCATGTCTCCATCTCCTCCATCAATTCCAGCAATTCCTTTTCCTGTCCTGGAATGTGACATAGTTTTAGATTACAGGATGTTTAACGACTGATAGACACTCCAAACAGCAGACCCCAACAGCAGTAAGTGTCCGTGGATATAAGACAAAACAGAGGGAAGGGTGCATTTTGGAAACGGTTAACATTCATCAGATCTCCAACACACAGAGAGAGAGAGAGAGAGAGAGAGAGAGAGAGAGAGAGAGAGAGAGAGAAAGAAGAAGAAGAAGAAGAAGAAGAAGAAGAAGAAGAAGAAGGAGGAGGAGGAGGAGGAGGAGGAGGAGGAGGAGGAGGAGGAGGAGAAGAAGAAGAAGAAGAAGAAGAAGGAGAAGAGGAAGAAGAGGAAGAAGAAGAGGAGGAGAGAGGGTGAGAGAGAGAGAAAGAGAGAGAGAGAGAGAGAGAGAGAGGGAGAGAAAGAAGGAGGAGGAGGAGGAGGAGGAGGAGGAGGAGGAGGAGGAGGAGGAGAAGAAGAAGAAGAAGAAGAAGAAGAAGAGAAGAAGAAGAAGAAGAAGGAGGAGAAGAGGAAGAAGAGGAAGAAGAAGAGGAGGAGAGAGGGTGAGAGAGAGAGAAAGAGAGAGAGAGAGACTGACTTAAGAATTAGGGGCAGAAGGTGTTGTGTCATGGTCTGTTGGAAAATGTAATCAAAGTGTTGACCAAATATGGGAAAGTTTAGGCAGGAATAAGGGCCTGGGACTGCTTTTATTGCCATCCCACACACCCCATGAGAGTCTGGAATGAATGGAAATCTCCTCCACCCCTCCCCCACACATGCCTACGAGCAGGCCGGCTCTGGGCAGAAGGTGGGGTGAGCAGGGAGTCATAAAAGTGGAAAGGGGGAGAAGAAAGGCAGTGCTGCAGGGGAGATGGGAGAGGGCTGAGGGGGTCTTCCTGGCCATGCAACGTTAGTTTTGTTTCCGAAATACATTTATTATGCACAACCTGGGGATCTCTGAATTCTACAAACAGGAACATTGAATAATCTTATTTCTCCTGATCAATTAGGACACTCCACGAAGACAGTCACCTTGTCTCCTTGGTCCAGTACCCAACTCACTGCATTCCCAGCACTAAGCAAAGGACTTGCCGTAATCCAGGCCACCGTAAATAATCCCTGATTCAAAAATAAATGGTTGGAAATGCAGCAATAGGATCCTCTTATTGTAAATACAATAAAAGTTCAATCAAGATATATATCCTTCCCTGGCCCTCCTACTAGCAAAATGTTTTGGTTGTTTTTTTTTTTTCCTTCCTATATTTCACTGAGCAATTCAGGGGTGCTACCCAGTGAAGTAAAGCCAAGCATTGGTGCTAATGATTATAGTCAGATATTACTGAGGGACGCTCCTCTCTGCTCGTAAGTGCTGGCCTTGTCTCTCTTATTTTGTTCCCATGTAGACTATGTTACTCATTTTTCACGTCTCTCAATATAGTCTCTTAAAGTCGGTTTACACTGTGACTATAAATATCAGCTGCCCTTTGGGAACATACAGAAGGGCCTTTAGTCATATTATCCAAGACGAATTGGTGCTAAACTCCTGACAATCCTCCCACTAGGGGTTAGCTGTGGTTAATTTGTTTTTCACTTGACTTCTACAAAAGTTTAAAATGTTACCATTCCGGTGTGCTATAATTGTAGAAATAAATAGGAAATCTTTTTTAAAAAAAAAAATCTTACACGTTATTTCCCAAACTTTTCTTGTAGGTGATTTTACTGGCACTGCCAGCGCATAGAGCTTTCTTGTTGGAGCCGATTAGAGCTGAGGGATCAGCCTGTAAGACTGCTCTTGTTTCAGTCCTCCGGTCAGCTTGTAGAACTATCTCATTTCAGTGCGTTCATGAAAAAACAAGTTGTTTTTCTTTTTCCTGTTCCAGCCAGGCCCTGAGGCATCTGAAGCTTTTCTGAACCCTGATGAGACATCGAATAAGGTGGCAAAACGACTCTCCTCTTTTTCACTTTCCTAAACCACTCTCTCTGTTTTCTCTGCTTTATCTAAGCACTTCCTTTTGGAAATAACAAACTCTGCTTCTGAGCAGCGCCCTTCAGCCAAGAATGTACCTTTCCCCCCCCTTGAAACTCTTAATTGGGCCTGGAGAACACAGTCTGATTTATGACCTCCCTGTTAACAGGACCCCGCACTTAATCCATTACACAAAGAGGGATACACACATTCCCAACGGCACCACTCATGACGTTTATACAGAATGGAAAAGGGAAAAGAAAGACACTTAGCCAATGTAAATAAAGCTTCGCTTGATACTGTCTTCTTATGCATATGCGATGTGATCCGAATACCAACAGAGCAGTCTAACAGCTTTTTGCTTATTTTCCAAACCACCAATTGGATGTCTCCAGGTAAACTCTAATTCGCATTTGGTGGCTAAGAAGGAAAATGACATGCCGCTGAATTCATCTTTGTGCGGAAAGAATGTTCTTGGTGCACGAGAGAGAAGAGAATTCTGGTGACAGCGTCTGTCCCGGGCTCTGGAATGCCAAGGAGGGCCAGGCTGCTGATACCCTTCCTGCCTATGGTCATGTGTCTGTATTTACCCAAAGGGTAACCTCTGTGACTGAGAGCTTGCCCCTTAACTCCCCCCCCCCCCCAAAAAAAGAACCTCAAGGAATCATTCATCAGTAAGTTACTCCAGGGACTTTTCACCCACCTGCTATCTTAAGTTACACAGGAAGATGTATGGGGTACACAATGTAGGGATTCCTCTAGCCATGTAATGTCCTCTCCATTCCATGCCTAGCAACAAAAGCTCACAGGAAGATAGGCCCTTCAGATGCCTCAGGGCCCTGCAACTTTGACGAGGGTGGATGGCAGTGATGGGGAGACAGGGCTCCCTTTGTGGCTGAAGAATTCCCATTGCTTTCCCGTGGAGTTTATGGCAGCGGACAGGTTGATCATCTCAGCCAACGCTCTCTTCCGGGAGCCACTGGGTGACATGCCTGACCTGGGAGATCTCTTAGGAGCCCATGGCAGCCAGGGAAGTGCCATCCGGTTGTCTACTGGTGGACGGCGTGAGAGAAAAGGGAGTGGACTGACAATTCTCAGGGGGAAGAGGGTGTGAGGGGTGCGGGAAGAGATTGGACAAAGATCTCACCCCTATGGATGAAGACAGTAGCGGGGGTTAGGGCATGAGGAGGGAGGGATCAGGTGGAGGGGAGCTATGGGGTGGGGGGAGAGGAACACCTGTAATAATCTGAACAATAAAGATTTACTTTTAAAAAAGAAGTGGTGGCCTGTGGGTATGAGGAAGTGCCACCTCCACTCAGAGACACACCCGGCAGGCAGAGAAGACGGCAGCCTGCCTTCCAGAAAGGAGAGCCGAGTCCCTGCAGGGTCTGCCTTCTGCCCAGGCCGTCCACAGCCCCAGGGAGGCGTGGGGTCGGGGTGGAGCGAAGCACATTTACCTTTTCTGCAAGAATCCAGAGATCCAGGGAAAGCGATTCTTGCTCGCCTACTCCCCCTGACTTCCTACCCCACCATCATCCCATTTAGGCAAGGTATCTCCAAGGAAAAGGATCAGAGGTAGTTGTGACACTTAGATGTCAAAATAATGAATCAGGCGTTTTAACAATCCCTGGATTGTGTTTCTGGTGAGAATTTTGATCAACGTGCGTGTCTTAGTAGAAAAATCTCTTCTCGGGACGTCTCCCCCTTTTAGACCCAGAGGTGATTAAGTCTGTAGTGGATCCCTAATGTCTAGACCACAGTGCTTCTGCCTAACCTGCAACTATTTGTTTAATTTCCGTTTCATGAAACGAATTCTTGCCGGCCGGGGAGGGTCAGTGGTTGAGTGTGGAGCAGTGAGGTCACTGGTTTGAGTCCAGTAAGGGCACCTGCCGGGTTTCGGCTGGATCCCTAATAGGGGGGGTGCGGGAGGCGGCTGATCTGTTTCTCCCTCATCGATGTTCTATCTCTCTATCCCTCTCTATTCCCCGCTCTGTAAATCAATATATATTTTTAAAGCAAAAAAAAAAAAAAAAAAGAATTTCTTCTTTCTCTCTATTTGTGGGCTCGTTGCAGAGTTCTCTCCCCAGGCAAGACCTATTTTGCTTTGGTAACATTTTTTTTAAAGCTTTCTTTTAAAAATTTCTATTCTTTAAAAAATTTAAGGTGTAATTCACAACAAATAAAATGCACAGGTCTCATGTGTTACCTTCCAGGGCATCTGATTATTGTACAGACCCTGGCAACATGTACAAGACGTGTCCACCAACCCCAGAATGTGCCCTTATGCCATTTCCAGGCACCCCCACCCCTCACAGAAAGAGCTGTTTTCAGACTTTTATCACGATAGATGAGTTTGGCCTGTTAATGGACTGTTTATACTTCCCCCTGCCTGTGGCTTATCTATTCATTTTTGTGATGGTGTCTGGTATATCTAATGATGTCCAATTTATATATTTTTCTCTTGTGAATAGGGCTTTTGAGAATTGAACAAGAAATGGTTGCCTACTTCAAATTCAAGAAGATCGTCTCCTATCTTTTATTCCCAAGTTTTGATATTTTTTTTCTGCTTTGGGAAATAGTACTTAAATGTTATTGTTGGATTACTTGCTGATCTGATGAAAAACAGAAATTGCATTGATTTTAGAATGTTGGTCTTGTATACTGTGACCTTGCTGAATTCTCTTATTGGAGTTACTATAGTTTCAGTGTCTATAATTACGTTGTTTACAAATAATAGAAATTTTACTTCTTTACTGATGTAATGCATTTTATTTTATTTTATTTTGCCCTGGCTAAAACCTTTAGAAAAATTCTGAATAGAGATGGTAAGAATAAACACACTTACCCTATTCCAAAACTTTGGAGTGAAGGGATTGTGCTTCATGTAGGTATCATGTTAGCTGCATGATTTTTATAGATGCTCTTTCTCTGACTGAGGAACTGATCTTCTTTTCCCAGGAGGCTAACAGTTCCTTCCTTCCCCCTCTGGGGGTCAGTTTTCAATTGACCAAAAATGTTCTGCATCTACTTAGGGGATGATAAGATCTTGTCTATTACTTTGTTAATATATTGCGTGTTACATTGATTGATTTTCTAATATTAAACTCTGCTTGCAGTTCTACAATAAATCCCACTCGATTTTTTTTTCATTATACTTTGATTATGTGGCTGGATTCATTTTTCTACTATTTTTTTTAATGATTTTTGTCTGTATGCTCATGAGGAATATTGGTCTTCAATGTTATTTTCTTTTAGTAATTTTGAGATATCTTAATATCACGGTATTGAATTCATAACATGACTTAGAAAGTTTATTTCCCTTTTGCATGTCAAAATACTGACAGAACTGTTACTGGGTTAGCATTATTTCCTCCCTAAATGTTTAGTGCAATTTACTGTTGAAAACCCCTAGAAATAGAGCTATAATTATGTGTCTGTGTGTGTGTGTGTGTGTGTATGTGTGTGTGTGTGTGTGTGTGTGTGTGTGTGAGAGAGAGAGAGAGAGAGAGAGAGAGAGAGAGCCCGCAAATCTTTTTGACAGCAAATCCAATTTCTGTAATGTATTGAAATCTACTTATTAATTCCCTCATTGAAATGACTTGGTACATCTGAAAATCAATTGAGCATAATGATATAGGTCTTTTTATGGTTGTCTACTAGGTTGCACTATATATGTGTGTGCTTGTACCAATATCACAATGTTATTATTATACCTGAGGGTATTTTCCTGTTGATTTTTAGAGACAGCAGAAGGGAGGGAGAGGGTGAGACAGAGAGAGAGAAACATCACTGTGAGAGAAACACATGGATTGGTTGCCTCCTGCAGGGTATGGACCAGGGCCGAGGATGGAGTCTGCGACCAAGGTATGTTCTCTTGGCCGGAATTGAACCCGGGATCCTTTGGCCTGAGAGCTGACGCTCTATCCGCTGAGCCAAATCAGCTAGGGCTGTTCTTCTTTTTTGAATCTGTTTCAGTTACTCAAGCTTCCTCAAATTTCACATAAATGTTAGAACCAGAGGATCAATTTCTGACACGGAAGGAAGAGGCCGCCGTCAGCAGCCCACTGTGTCCACACTGGCGTTATTTTTGATGAGAAGTCTGCAGTAGTGCTCATCGTTGTTCCTCTGTGTTTTTGTCCTCTGGCTACTTAATTTTTGTTTTTAATGTCTTAGTGGCTTTGAGTGATTTTATTACCAAGTTCCTTGGTGTCGTCTGCTTCCTGTTTCTTGTTTGTGGGGTCCACTGAGCTTCTCGCATCCAAAGGTATAGTTTTCAACAAATTTGTAAACATTCCGGCCATCCTATCCCCAAGTGGCTTTTCTGTTTAGTGTTTAACCCGCACCACTCTCCCTACTAACTGGCTATTTCTAGGAAAGCGCTGGTATCTTTCTTTATTGCCAGCAGAGTACACCATGATTATTCTAGGACTTAGTGCATATTAGTCAGCCAATATCCAAATGAACTAATGTATGAATTTCCAAGCAACAGAGTATTCGTCCTACTTATTCATTTTGATTAAGCAGTGTGTCTACATTGCTAGACATCATTCAGCAATTATACACCACCAGTTTAGATTAATATAATTCTAGGTTTGCTTAATTAAGTCCCACCATCACAGGCCAGGATATAATAATATGCCTTCTCCATTTTTACTTGTATTTCTTTTCACTGCTCCTCCTGCATTCGAAAGGAGTAGAAAAAAGAAAGCAAAAAAAAAAAATTGAGAAAGAAGGAGAAGGGAGAGTTAACCAGTGTCTCCCCCATAAATTCAGTTTTTTAAAAAAGGACTCCCCTTTTCTATGATTTAATGATCAGTATGGAATTGTCTGATCTTCACACCTACAAGGCTGCACTTAGAGAAATTTTATTGACTTACATTTCTAGTATTAGACCATGGAAAGGATAATACATATGTGCAAATGGGTGGTTCTTGGGTTTATGCCAATGGTAACAGCAGCCAACATTTATCGAGTATTTATTATGCCATAGGGGCTATTATAGGGATTTGTCCTGTTATTTGCAAGAGCATTCTAAGTTATATATGATTATTATACTTTTTTTTTTCAGATAAGGGAGCGAGATTGCAGAGAGATTAAGTAAATTGCAAATGTTTGTACAACTTGCAAGTGACAGAGCTGAGATAAAGCTTTAGGCTGTCTAGTCAAGATTTCTTACTTTTCGCTCTTCCAGTTAGCAAGCCTCAGCATCACAGGGTACACTTTTTCTAGTATAAAATAAATTCCCTTTTTGTTGAAAGTGTAAACAAGGCTGCACTTACAATTTTGTTATATCTAGGATTCTGCTGAAAAAATATACCACAAAGAAAGATACTGAGCTGAAACCAGTTTGGCTCAGTGGATAGAGTGTCGGCCTGCGGACTGAAGGGTCCCAGGTTCAATTCCAGTCAAGGGCATGTACCTTGGCTGTGGGCACATCCCCAGTGTGTGTGGGGGGGGTGTGCAGGAGGCAACTGATCGATGTTTCTCTCTCATTGATGTTTCTAACTCTCTATCCCTCTCCTTTCTTCTCTGTAAAGAAATCAATAAAATATATTTAAAAATGAAAGATATCGAGTCCATTAAATTATTGACATGATTTATCCAAATGTAACTCTAAAGAAGCATGTGCCTCCCTGCTTTCTTCATGTCTGTGTGCATGTGCCTGCTCTTTTAGAAAGACGTAGCCAGGACGCACTTAACTTCCTTAGGGCTTTCAAGACATTACTTTTTAAAAATATATATTTTATTGATTTTTTTACAGAGAGGAAAGGAGAGAAATAGAGAGTGAGAAACACGGATGAGAGAGAAACATCAGTCAGCTGCCCCCTGAACACCCCCTACTGGGAATGTGCCCGCAACCAAGGTACATGCCCTTGACCGGAATCTTCAGTCCGCAGGCCGATGCTCTAACCACTGAGCAAAACTGGTAAGGGCAAGACATTACTTTTAAATGAACATTACATTTTAGAACAATTTCAGATAGTTATTTTATTTTACTTTTTATTAAATGTATTGGGGTGTCATTAGTGAATAAGAGTCTATAGGTTTCAAGTGCCGATTTCTTTGATACATGATCTGTATCACAGTCTTTCTCAAAGCACAAGTGTTATCTATTTTATTAGGTCGAATTCACTAATTTTTTTCTTTCAAAAACTGTAATTTCTTTTGGAAGGGAGGGCTTATTGTAACTAAAAATTCACCACCAAATTCAAGGTCACATAGATTTTTCCATTATGTGGATTTTTTTTCTCTGAATGACTGCACTTTGCACTTTGATCTATAATCCATTTTGAGTTAGTTTTTGAGAAAGGAATAGGGTGTAGGTTCATTATTTTGTATATGGATAATCAATTGTTACAACATTATTTACTGAAAAGACTATTCTTTCTCCATTGAAATATTTTGAAGTATTTTTAAAAAATTTTATGTTGTTTTTAATATAAATCTTTATTGTTGAAAGTATTACATATGTCCTTTTTTCCCCCATTGCCTTCTTCCCCTCTCCCCAAGCCTTCACCATCCTATTGTCTGTGACTATGTGTTCTGAATATACGCATATGAGTTCATTGATTGAAATTTTGTCAAAGATCATTTGAGGCACAATTATTTAATACATGCATGTAGTTCACTCACTTGTTTAAAGAAGGTGCTATTATTTTTTGTCATTAGATGTTTATTTCTAGTCTGCAGAGGCAAGATTTTTAAAAGAAAAGGAATGGGGGAAAAATAGATACAGAAGCGAAGAAGCATGGAACAGACTGTCAAACTACAGCGGGAAGGCAGGGGAGGTTGGCGGGGAGGGGCTGAAAGAGATCAACTGAAGGACTTGTACGCATGCATATGAGCATAACCAATGGATACAAGACACTGGGGGGGGGGGGCGGGCAATGAGGGCATGTGCTGGGGGTTAGGGGAGGCTCGGGGGAGGTCAATGGGGGGGGGAGGAGACATATGTACTACTATTTGTAATATTTTAAACAATAAAAAATTAATCATAAAAAAGATGCTATTGAGTCAATATTGAAGTTAAATCTTGTTCAAGCAATTTGGATTCATACAAGCAAAATGCTCTTGGACACATGTGCCTCTGCATGCTGGTCGCGCTCCAGTCTTCCGCTCTAACTCAGCCCACTGATGTGCAGATGTACATCCTTGCCTATAAAGAGAGAAAACATCCCAAATAGCTTCCTCAGTTAAAACCCAGCACTTGAGCAACATACAAAGTGACAATGATGGGTCCTTATTGCCCTGTTGGTATAAAACAAAACAAAAAGTAGCCAGAAGATCAGCTCACATGTGCTGGGTTAGTAGCCAACTTGACATTAAACCCTTTGGAAGTCATTGGTTCCTCCCCAGCATGCAGTAGAACTGCAGGCCACATTTGTCAGCGCTCCACCGTGCGGCCCCTGGGCTGGAGGGAAGGGCGTCCTGAAGAACCGAAGGGAAACAATGCAGACACCTATTCTGCTGCCGGGAAGGCTCACCCCAGCACAGTTCAGATGCCAACAGGGATGCCTCGGCCTCTTGCCCTCACCTTCGTGGCCGCAGCAAGTGAACGCCTGCAGCCCTTCCCCCAGGGGAGGAAAATGTTGCTGATCACCGTGAGGTATTTTTTTTTCTCTTCCTAATAAAAAGTGCCATGTCTTGGAATCATTGCAGCAATAAAAATTTAAAACCACGCATGCCTGATAGCAAAGCAACAGACATGTGCGTGCGTTCAATTTGCGAGGTAAGTCAGTTCTATGGGAAGGTGACTAAAACAGCACCGGCCCCGGCTCTGTCTGGCCTGTCAGCTTTGATGGCCCGGCCCTGACAATGAGAGATGCTAGGAGGACGCCTGTGTCTGAGAGCGCAGCCTCTCTGCCTTGGGTACACAATGACATGCGTGTCACACATAGGAGGCGCGCTCACAAGGGGAGTTCATGAAACCCACTTCAGAGTCAAATCCATGTCACCCAGGCCCTGCCTGCAGAAGGTGCTCCTGGAGCATTTTGTTGGCTTGTCACCTGTTGCATTCCTATTTTGCAGCAGAAAGTAAGTGTCTTGAGCTTCCCGAAGCATCCCCAACTGCCCCAGCTTCGTTCCATCGGTTGTCATGATGTCAGCATCCTCCTTTGACACATGTAGGGAAGCCCCTTCCAGGGCTGGTTTCCATTCTGCGTGTCCTTGTGCAGGAGGGAGGACCTGCAGCTCATCGTTCCTGCCTGGAAGGAAGAGAAGGCTGCTCTGGAGACCTGCGTGCGTTTCTGTCTTCGGGGTGGCTCCCGCCGTGAAGGGCACTCATCACCTTTCCTGGGGCAGCATCCACCCTCCGGAGGTCTTCATCTTTTTCATCCGGCCTCCCGTTTACAAATGGGTAAAGAAAATGTTAAAATGGGATGACTGCAACTAGCAGAGGCAGAATGCATTCTGCCAAGAATATATCGTAACTTAGAACTGGTTTCTGGGAATGGGGGGCAGGAATACTCTTGACATTTCTTACTCAGTGAAGAGTCCAACCCATCTTAGTTATAACACAGACTGAAGTAGGAAATTAAGGCAATTATCAGAAAAAAATTATTTTCAAATAAGTGTCTTCATATAACAAAAGGCCAGTACTTGTTGAATAGAAGTGATAGTAGTAATGAAAAATTAACTTTTTTCATACTAGATGTATGTATAAAGAGCTTTATTTTTGAAACTTTTTACTCTGAAAATGTTTAAACAGCCCCACAAGCGTAGCTCAATGGCTGAGTATCAACTAAGAACCAGGAGGTCAGGGTCGAATGCCTGGTCAGGGCACCGGCCCAGGTTGTGGGCATGGTCCCCCGTGTAGTAGGTGTGCAGGAGGCAGCCAATCAATGATTCTCTCTCATCAATGATATTTCTATCTTCTCTCTCTCTCTCTCCCTCTCCCTTCTTCTCTGAAATCAATAAAACAATTTTAAAGGTTTTAAAAATATATTTAAATAATATCTGAACGAATGAACACATATACTGTCCACTGAGATTTAAAAATTATTATTACTTTAGCACTTGCTCTCTCTGTGTGTTTAGATCTTTATGTGTAAAAAGCTTGAACAATAAATTTGTGAGTATATGATGACAGCTCTCTTCTTGTCTCCAGTTCATGTAAGTATGGAATCCTAGTGTACCATTAGTCTCAGGGAAGACCTACGGTCAAGTGTAGTGGTTTTGCAACATATTTTTCTAAGCATCACACCAAAGAGTTTAAAAATATAGAAATCTACTATATGTGCTCCTATCCTATTGCATACTATATTAGTACAGCAGTAAATTTATATGTTATCAGACACAAAACTACAAAATTAAAATATTAAATTAGACATATTTGCTATTGTTTCATTTAGTTAATCAATTAAATTTAGCATTTTGTTCTCTAATATTAAATAATCAATATTGGTTTTCAGTGAGAACACTGTAATGAAAAAAATCTTATTTTTTAAAAGCTAGCTTAATTTTAAATTGACTGCTTAATTAAATTAGAAATAAAGCTAGTAGAGTTCTAAATTAGGTTTCAGTACTGTTTTTAAGGGCCATGTAACTGAAAAAACTACCTCACAAATGTGCAAAAGCTGATGAAAAATGTTTCATTGGCTATATTTACTAAATGGAGATGCACATTTTCAACCACATTCTCCAATAATGAAACTGTTTTTGTTGAAGTTCAGTTAAGATATTTCCATGTTCCCAACGCCAACTGGTTGCTTTAGCAAACTAATTGGAAGATGTTGGATTTTAATTATAGTAGAAAACATTAAACATAAGTTCCTGAAGTTCCTCATTTGGAAGATTAACAAACTAAAAAATTCTGTTTCCAAGTTTTGTTTTGTGTTAATTTGACCAAACATGAGCATCTTTTCTTTGAGAGTTGAAATAGTATTTCAACAACAAAATTCACCTAATGACTGCAACATTCCAAACATCTATTTTTAACATTCTCTTTTACTCTATGACATTCTTGTGAAAATGGATGTTTTCTCATTTATTGTTAAAACTGTATCTTCCTAAAGCCATAAGAAGTATATTTCTTTTTTATACTTCAATTTCTGCAGGTGGCATGATATCGACAGCCATGCAGTATGGTAGAAAAGTCCTGTAAAATTGGAACAAATAGCATTTTGCTTAAAAAAAAAATCCGTAACATCTTTAAGCTCAATGACTTTTAAGTGTTTGCAACTGAACAGTCTTCAAAGTCTTGCATGGCCCAGAGGTTTCATGACTTCATGGTCGCGCCTGAGTTCTTCACCAGGTTCTCCAAGCTTCTCCTGTGGAAGGTCACAGGTTGCATCAGCTGTAACTTCACAGACACTGAAGAACTTGAAACTGAATCGATGATTTAGAGAGCGACTCTCAGGCCCTGCGTGTCACATGATCGCTTTGCTAATCTTCCTTCACACATTTAGTATTCTCTTCAAGCCATATATCTCAGTCACACCATGCGTTAAAAATAAGACAGTGTGTCTTTTTTTCAGAAAATGTTATAAATACCAGCCTAATAGGCTTATGCTAACTTGTTTATAAAACAAAGGGGGCAGTTCTGAGCACAGCAGACTTGAGGAAGATAGAGTATATTTGATATACTTTTTCCTATTCCCCTTGCTATGGACAGCTGAAAAACCCTGGTACTCTACAGTGCTGGGCAAAAGTAGGGTTACAGTTTTTCATACAGAAAATAACACTTTAATAAGCAATAATACTAGATTAAATTCTGTGCTTTTCACACAACAACCAGAAACCTACTTTTGCCTCACCCTGTATATAAACAGATATAAGAAGCCTCTGTAAGATGGAGAGAAGAAGGAATATTGGCTAAAAACTTTGTGGCCTAAGTCCCAAAATAATGATTTTGCCTGACATATTCCAATAGGGTACCGGAGAGGTAGACTACTCAGAAATACCAAGCGTGCAGGAAAAAATAAACAACCAAAGGCCGCTGTGTTTTGCCAAGGGGATAAGAAATGGGCAATCTGCTAAGACAGAAGACTTTTGATCTATCACTATGCTCTTCCAGTCAAATACCCTGGGAAAGCACCATGGCTGCATCCCCACCCACATCAGCCAAGGCCGTGTGCAGAGCCCATGCTCTCTCACTCCTGATGGGAACGCCTCAAGCTCCCTCATACCCTGACTCCCCTGCCCCATGCCATGTTTGTGTCAGAAAAGGTTGAGTCAGGACCTGGAACTTTCATCCATGCCAGGTATTAAAGAGGTTCCCTACTTCTGCTAATAGAGACTCATGGGGAGCCTGGATCTTCAGCTCAATGTTTCTCTTTTCTCCCCTTCACTCCCCTCTCCTTCCCTTCCCAGCCTTCTCATCCCTCTCCTCTTACTCCTCCTCTCCCCTCTCCTCCCCTTTCCTTCTCTTCCCTTCCAGCCAGGTATCAGAAGAGATCTCTGGGAGATCAAAACTGTCACCAGGGCTCAGGAGTAAGAGCCGCACCCCCATGGTGGAGGCTACCTGGAGACCCTGACCTCCCACTCTGCCCAGCAGTGACAAAGAGCCCCTCCCACACACCGGGCGTTACAGGGGCTGAGTGGAGAACCAAAGACCTTCCACTGCCATTGGGCAATAAGGAGGCTGGGTCCTCCTTTGCCCCATGACAGCGGTTTCAGAGGAGGTGCATTGAAACAGATTGAAATAAGATCCAGTGTCTCCTAACATCATACCCAAAAGGTTCAGGTGTCCATTTTTAAACATCACTCACACAAAGACTCAGGGTGGGCCTGCTCTCTCCAGAGCACTCTCATGCCTCCCCCGCTTCTTTCCTCTGGTATAGCTTTGTCCTTCTTTCTCCTACACTCTTGAGGGTTCTTCTGCCTCTGTAGCTTGTTTCCTGAGCCCACGCAGCCCAGCCTGCTCACTTCTTCTGCCTCCGTGTCTTTCTCTCTAAAAGGCGAAGCAAACTGGTGCCAGAACCAAAGAGCGTCAGAGAACTCAGCTTGAATGAGGAAACTCAGTCAGTAGATGTCAACGCTGAGGTAACACATACGTGAGCATTGTCTGGCAAAGGTTTAAAGCTGTCATCACAAAGATGCTCCCACAAGCAATTATGAACACACTGGGAACAAATGAAAAAGGAGAATGTCTCAGCAAAGGACAGAAATATAAATAAGAACCAAATGGAGATGCTGGATTTAAAATATATAATGACTGAAATAAAACACTCGGTGGATGGGCTAAGCAGCAGAATGGAGAGCACAGAGGGAAAAAATAACGATAATGATAAACAGAGGATGGGAGGGAAGTTCTATTGGTGATGGATGTGTGTACGGCGTAGATTGTGATGGTTTCGTGGTGAATATGTATCCCCAAACTCATCAAGTTGTATGTATTAAATCTGAACAGGCTTTAGTTTGTTAATCATTCCTCAGTACAAATGGTCTCAGAAAAAAAAATGAGATAAAGCATAAAAGTGATAGCTCTAGCATGAATAAACATAGTACTTCTTTGTAAAACAACAAAATATTCAAACTTCTAGCTAGGTTAATAAAGAAAATGGAGAAAACGCAGACATGCAACGTAAGGAATGACATGAAGATAATGACATTGAAACAGGAGAACTAGTTTAAAATATTTGAAGAGGCCATTTTGTAAATACATTTGAAAACTGAGTTTAAATTAATAAAGGAAAGTCACTTTTACCAAAATTGATCCCATTAGAGATTAAACTTCATTTAAACACATTAATTTTTGTAGAAGAAATCTTAAAAGTTACTATGAAACCACTCTGCGATAAAGAACCAGGCCCAGTTATATTCACAGGAGAAATCAACCAAATCTCTAAAGAACAGATATTTGCAATGTTATGTAAATGTTTTGAGAGGAGTAAATGAAGAAAAATTCCCAATTTTTAAATGCTAGTTTAAAATCAACAACAGTTAAACCAAATAAAGATAGCACAGAAAGAAGTTTATGAACCCAAAACTAAAATAAACCCACTATGTAATGACAACTAAGAGGTATTTCAGGAATGCAAGGTTGGTTATTCTTTCCTCTCTCTCATACACAAATATATATATATATATACAGACTTATATACATACCACATATGATAAGGAGAAGGAAAATATTCCTACTTTTCCTTCCATTATTTAACATTGCCCTGGAGGTATTGTCCAAAGCAATTAGATAAAATAAACCAAGTAGAGACCTATCAGTTAGATAAGAAGTAAAAGATTCTCTATTAGGAGAAGATATAATAATTTACTTAGAACACCTGAGACAATAAATTATTATATTTTCAAACAATAAAAAAGTAAGCTAGCAGGATACACAAATGACATACAGAAATCAATAATGTTCATCCATATAAGTATATAGCTAGAAGGTTAAATATTAGTGAAACCCCGTTTTCAATCTTTACAGAAATTTAAATACTTCGAAGTAAATGTAATAGAAAATGACCAAAAGCAATATAAAGAGAAGCTTGAAATATTTCTGAGACACAAATGTGAGTTTGTACTCAGGAAACACATCCTATTCGCCAATGGAACAAGTCAACCTTATAAAGATGTCAGTTCTCCCAAAGGCAATATGCAAACTTCATACAATTCAATATGCAACTAGAAAACTTGATACTACATTTCATGTGGGAAAATAATCATGTAAGAATAATGAGAAAGAGAAATTATAAGGGACTAGCCTCACGAGAGAGTAAAACATAGGAAATAGTCTCCATAATGAGAACAGTGTAGTATTTGCTCATAAACAGATAAACCAGTGGATAATACAAATTTCAGAAACAGACCAAAGTATATACGGAAATAAAATACATAACAAATTCGGTGTCACAAATCTCTGGGCAAAGATAGGCTTTTTCATAAATGATGTCAAGATAACTGGTTAACCATTTTGAAAAAGATGGAGATGAAGATCAATGTAACACATCATATATAAGAAAATAAAAATATCCCAATGGATCAGGGGCCAAAACATTAAAAAAAAATAATGCGTACAAGTAGTAAAAGTCAGGATAAGTTTCTCAATGATCAGGGTGTATAAAAAGCTTTATGAAAATTGACTAAAAAATCCAGATTTATCATTGAGATCTTGGTAACTTCTACTATCTGAAAAAAAGCAAAAAATTTGCATGACAAAACACAATTAAGCATCTCTAAAAACAAATGACAAACTAGAGAAAAATTATCATTTTCAGCACAGCTAAAGGGCTAGTAACCCTGATGTATAAAAAACTGTGGACGGCTTCATAATGACTATCTTGAAGTGTTAGAGCAATTATTCATTTCTTAAACTTTTTTTATTGATTTCAGAGAGGAAGACAGAAACATCAGTGATGAGAGAGACTGCCTCCTGCACACCCCAACGGGGGATCGAGCCCACGACCTGAGGCCGTGCGCCGACCAGGAATCAGGCCACGACCTCCTGGCTCATATGTCGTGGCTCAACCACTGCGTCACGCAGACTGGGCTTATTTTATCTCTGAAAAGTCCTCATCATCATTATGTCTTTCATACAGAATCATCCATATGGCAGTTTTTAAAGAAAACATGCCTTTCCATTATTTGAATTACGTTTGCGTATATGGCTGTAAATTCATAATACCAAGCCTTAGGCAACACTGTTTTTTGGCAAATTGAACAGAGAAGCTTTTGATCACAAAAGTCATAGCCACAGCCTGACTTTATGCTAATTGGCCAGGGAATTCAGGTTGTAAAACCCAATTTCTCTGCCTCTTCCCCTAATCAATTTACGGTACTGTTTGAAGTTCTACAACACATTCTGAACTGGTCTTTGGCTAAATCCACCACAGTCTCTGTGACTAAATGGATGTTAATGAAGACAATATTGAGCTTTTCTTGGCTAAATTACCTCTAACAAGACATTTTAGAGTTAATTTAATGAAGTGCACTAGGAAGCTAAATAAGTGGCTTATTTCATTAAAGGAGGCAGGTTGGAAGGGAACGAACACAATAAACAGTGTAAGGTGCCATTTTGTTGTTTGCCAAGTATTTGGTAATCCTTCAAGTGAAGATGCAGAGCGCTGCCATTAATCACGTCCTTCTCTGTCTTATCGCCTAGAATATTAGACTGATAAATTGATCTATTGATATTTTGGCCCAAGATGATTTCACTAATTTCTTAAATCTTATATAGATAGTGTACAAAATTGCCATGTAACTTAATAATGGATATATCCAAATAGTATCCTAAGGTAGGAAAAGCTGCATTTTTTAACTCACATTACTTATGGAAATACATATACTGTCTTCACATGTGAATTAGAGGCCGGTTGCCATGGCTCAGGGGTTGAGTGTCAGCCTAGGAACCAGCAGGTCACAGCTCTGCTGCCGGTCAGGGCACATGCCCGGATTACAGGCTCGACCCTTGATGGGGCCGTGTAGGGCAGCCCAGGATGATCCCACAACCCAGAATGATTCTCTCTCATCATTGGTGTTCCATCTCTCTCTCCTTCTCCCATCTTCTCTGAAATCAATATATATATATATATATATATATATATATATATATATATATATAAAAATATATAAATATATATATATTTAAAAAGTGAATTAGGAATAAGAAGCATTGCATAGCTACCTGTCCGACTTCTAAAAAATGCTTCCCGCACTATTTGCATGTTGATTTAAAGTTTATAACAACAGTGGGGTAAACAAAACAACAACAACAACAAAGACTTCCTTCTGTTTTGAAGATAGGAAAACAAAGCATCTAAGAGTATGCTGAAGGGCATAAGATCATATTGCCAGTATTGCTGAGCTTTCCCAATAGAATAAAGTGCTTCCATGTAAAATAAAATTTATTCATTAAATGGTCTGGGGGGGGGGGGGAGGGTAGATTGCTGGGCCTGCATGAAACCCACGTCTGCTACTGGCCTCTGTAAATTAGACAGCCCGCCATCCCTTTGGGGAATCAACAGATGCGTTAAGGGCGGATTTCCCTGTTGTGCCTTCAGGTTCTCTGCCTGAGTAGGCCTCAGCAGTGCATCGTTTGGCGTGCGTAGGTAGTTGCACCGAATATTATGAACTCTTCTGAGCACAGATAAGAAACAGTGACACACCGCATCCTCAGACCAGAAACTTGCTGACTTGCCATGAACACATGCTGTACTCTTGTGCTGAGTTGGAAGGAGTTGAGCGCTGGCCAATGTTTAACAATTGGCTCTTCAGAAAACCAGAAGTCCTGATTTGCAGGGCTTGCCAGCTCTGTTCTGTCAAGAGCCCCACCCCGGAGAACTTCAGACTTCCCATGTGGCTATCATTGCTGTGGAGGTGGGAAGAGTGGTAAACAGTCACCCCGGTGGGCCTGTGATTGGGCCTCAGCACATCCCTGGGAGGAAGTCTCCTGGGGTCTGAAAAAGCATCTGGAGAAGGAGGAGTGGAGTAGATAGCTTTGGATTTACATTAGCTGTCTATCTCAGTTGTTATTTTCACCTCCTCCATAACCAAACCAAGGCCGGGGGAATGTAAACCTGCAGAGATGAATACTTCCTACGCCCCATTTTACCAGAAAACTGGCAGAAGTGAGTTCTGAAGCCATCGGTCAGCTGGGTATCTAGTCAACCCTGTGCTACAAACAATAGTATAAGCGTACCGAGGTTCCCTGGATTCTCTGAGTTCGAATGAGTAAAGGAGATCTTCCCTTTATTCTGCAAACAGGGTTTCCCTTTCAGAAATCAGAACTCGGTTATGGTCATGGCAAAATAGGAGCCAGATCAGGCATGCTCCTTGTTCTTTGCGGGTCTGAAAGGACAAAGGACTCAAACATAAGTAACAGTAATGCATGTCTCAGGAGCAGGCGTTTGAAGTACAGCTTTGATATAATAGACTGCTAACAGCTTACCCACTTGACATCCATTTTTGAGGTCTGGTGTTATTGTTCTTCCTTTTGACATGGATCAATAAATAATTTGGGCTGGCGGGAATAGAGAACAATTTAAGATTTTTCTCTTGGGGCTGATATTTTCAACATGTTTTATTTAAACTAATGTCAGAGCGGTCTCGAACGTTGTTTCTGTATTATGACTCCGCTCCATGAACTAAAATTGTCTCCCTTCAGCTTACACGTTCTCCTTATGAACTGACTCCACCAGGCCTGCATGACCACGCGTGAGGGTAATCCATAGCAACGAATAGTAGCTTTCTGATGAAGGTCTTCCTGGATTAGTAAATCTGCTCTAAGAGGACATATCCTTGAATTTTTTAAGATGTATTTTTTATTCAGAGAGGAAGGGAGAGAGAGAGGGGAACATCGGTGATGAGAGAGAATCACTGATTGGCTGCCTCCTGCACTCTCCCCTGGGAATTGATCCCACAACCCAGGCATGTCCCCTGACCGGGAATCGAACTGTGACCTCCTGGTTCATAGGTTGATGCTCAACCACTGAGCCATGCTGGCCAGGCTGCCCTTGACTTTTGAGGGCTGTTTTGTGTAGAAATATTGGAATGTCCAACAGAGAAGAGAAGTTACCCTTCTCTTCTGAAACTGTAGTCCATTCTGTCTGGGCGTCCCTCTGGTACCCTGTACCACCACCACCAAAAATCGAGGGCTGGGAAACAGAAAAGTCAAAATGCGTTTGAACCATCTCGGTAAAATTCTTAACATTTCCATGACAAAATTGGCAATGTTTAATTATGTGAATCTTACACATCAGTGGTTTTCAAAGTAAGATCCCTGAAGCTAAAGCAGCAGCACATGGCAAACAATTCTCAGCCCCATTGACGTCTACTGATCTACTGAACTAGCAATTCTAGAAGTGGGACCCAGAAGTCTATTCTATGTAATAAATGGCTAATATGCAAATTGACCGAACAGCAGAATAACCACCTGGGGCAGATACTTAAAGCAGTAGCTGCCCCCTGGTGGTCAGTGCACTCCCTCAGGGGGAGAGCCCCTGAGCCAGAAGCTGGGCTCATGGTGGTGAGCACAATGGGTGGAAGCCTCTCCCACCTCGGGGGCAGTGCTAAGGATGTCTGATAGCGGGAGAGCAGGCCTGAGCAGTCAGCTGGATATTCCCCAAGGGCTCCTGGACTGCGAGAGGGTGAAGGCTGGGCTTAGGCCCCGCTCCCCCAGTGCAGGAATTCCATGCACCAGGCCTGTAGCGTTTTAATATGGACTCTAGTCTTTTAAGCAGGTCGTGCTGATGCAGACTCAAGCCTTCATACAATAATCTTTAATGTGGAAGGACTTTTGTTTCCTATGGTTGTTTCCCCAAATCAGTCTATTACAGTGGTTCTCAACCTTTCTAATGCCGCGACCCTTGAATACAGTTCCTCATGTTGTGGTGACCCCAACCATAAAATTATTTGCGTTGCTACTTCATAACTGCAATTTTGCTATTGTTAATGAATCATAAGGTAGATATCTGTGTTTTCCGATGGTCTTAGGCTCTACAGCAGCGGTTCTCAGCAGCAGCGACCATTGGAAAACACAGATATTTATTTACATTACGATTACATTACAATTATTTACATTACGATTATTTACATTACGATTCATTAACAGGAGCAAAATTACAGTTATGAGTAGCAACGAAAAAAATTTTATGGTTGGGGGTCACCACAACATGAGGAACTGTATTAAAGGGTCACGACATTAGAAAGGTTGAGAATCACTGGTCTATTGAATCAAATTTAGGAAAAAGATAGCAATGTACCCAATCTGGAAAAATTACTTTCCTGCTGTATGTTAATGAAATGTTCAAATGCTAACCACTTTTTAGCTGCTAGCTTTTTTTTTGGGGGGGGGCCGGGGGGAACAGGCAGAGGGTTGTCGTAACTGAATGTTTAATAGCAGAAGTAAAGAAGTTAGGATTGTGGTTTATGAAGTCAGATATACATGGACTTCAATCTTGGCCCTGTCACTTACCAACTGTTTATGTAAACTTGAACAAATTACTTAATGCTTAGCTGCTAAGTTCTGTGGACAAAAAAGAGGTTCTCAGAAAAGCAACCTCCCAAGGGAGTCTGACCCTGAATCTCTCCCTGGGTGGGGCATGGTGGGTATTGCTCCAGGCAGAACTTTCTTAGGAAGAGGTTGGCCTGTGCCTCAAGCATGCCTGGTCCTTCGTTCCGGTGCATGTAGGTCAACACACAAAGCAGAAGAATCCTCCCTCTGGGCCTCTGGAAGTCGTCACCGCCTACGGGAGCACATCCTCTTGTTAGCTATGCTGAGCCTTGTTTTCTCCCATCTTCCCATACTTTTCCTTATGCTCCTGCCTTCATTCCAAAGGTATATATTAAAAAAAAAAAAAGATGCCAAACTGCCATCTTTTGGCACCCTTGAGACTCTGTTTCCCGGCAACTGTCCTCGGTTTTGGCTCCAACAAAATCTTATGAAAATGCTTTGCAAGTCTGGGCGTTCCTACATCGACAGTTCTGCAATCAAACACTTCCAAAATAAACTCATCCCGCCGACAGAGATTACCTAAATCCCCTAACACTTCCAGACCACGTCCGCCACGTTGGAGCCCACATCAAACGCAGAACAAGGAGATGTGAATTTCAGAGTACTCAGAGGGGTGCTTATTTTGTCCTTAAGAATGGGTGCGGACATTTCTACTTGAGTCTGGCCCACCACTGTTTTTGTGAGGGGTCGTCAAGGCTAAATGTAAGTCCTGAAATGAACAGTGACATCCTTTCTTTCCTGTTATTCAGAATGTGGTAGAACTCGCTGGTTCCCATGTACTCGACCAGGTCTTACCTCCTTTCTCTTTTCCCAGTTAAATGTCTTATTTCTTCCTTGATTAGATTCTTGCCCAAGCCACCTCTCCATTTTACCCCACTTTAATTTCTATTTCCCCATTCCCTCTTTTTCTGACCTTCTTCATTGTGCTCTCCTAGTATTTCCCTGGTTCCTTTGTCATAGACTGGCTGGTTCCACTTATGGAAACCTGGTACTTACTCTTTTAAGATCCATATTGGAAAATAGGCTCCTTCGCAAATAAGTACAATTTTTGTCAATGGGCTAAACCTATTCAGAGAGATTCTTAAGTTACAAATAATGAGATTATTGGTCCTGGTTGCAGATAACGAGGAACAGAGAAACTTGGCCCTACTGAGAATTCCATCTGCTGGCCCTTTTCCCCCTTCGCTTGTAACTTTATGAGGGTAAGTTCTCCAAACCAGAAGGCTTTAAAACTATCCTCTAAGGGGCTTTCCCTCATCGCTCATCATTTTTGTTTATCATTCTTTACAAAGGAATGGTAATTTTTCCCTTGCTTCTCTAACACATCATTTGGATTATTTTGAAGGGCATACCACCCCCAAAATTGCTAAAATTTGAAGTGTTTTAATATCTGAATTAAAACGTTTTATATGTGCTATTTTACTATTCCAATGCTGTACACACAACTCTCTCTGTATTTCCTCAGACAATGTAAATGTCACATACCCCTAGAGATTCCTTCGCGCTATCCTTGAAGTTCACAGAAGTTAGCTTCTCTCTTCCTTGACCTGAGGAGTTACAAAGAAAGACTGGGCTGATAAATCTGCCATCTCACTCACTGGGTGATATATAACGCTTTTAAATGTTCTTCACTGAGAATCTTTCAGTTATTTTAAGCAAACCAGAGTCTTCCTGTATCAATTCTTTGAGTTTGAAATACTATAACATAAAATACTCCTTTTTCAGCCCACAAATTCTTTGGTCTTTCAATGTTTTTGTTTGTTTTGTTAATCCTCACTAGAGGATATTTTCCTATTGATTTTCAGAGAGAGTGGAAGGAAGGGGGAGGGACAGAAAGAGAGAAACAGAATTTTGCCTGATCAGGGTCGGGGATTGAGCCTGCGACTGAGATATGTACCCCTAGTCAGAATCAAACCTGGGGCCCTTTAGTCCAAAGGCCTGTCCTCTGGACACGGAGCCAAATGGCTAGGGAACAGTCCTTCAGAATGTAAGCATTTCTTCTAATGTGCAAATAAGGATGGGGCAAAAGTAGTTTTCCATGTGAATAACTTTAAACCTACTTTTGTCCCACTCTCTATGTGGAAGATTATCCCATGGCTCATTTCTCATGTCAGTGGAGTTGAGAATTCTGACACTTTCTTGGCATTCTTTAGATTATGCCTAATTCCCATCATTTTGTTGAATGAAGTCATTTTATTCAACATTAAATTAAGTAAGAAGGCAGTGTGTTTCTTTTAGTTTTTACTGTCACTTATTTGATCAGAAAATAATAGTATCAATGACTATATGCGAATTTAATTATAGCTCCTATGAATGACTCTATTAAATATATTTTAGATTTCTAAATATTTATACTTATTTTGAATGGTAGAAGGACTTCAGTGTATGTGTAAATCACATATTTCTAAAATTAATTTTGAAAAAATTAAAAGGAGGAAAGTACACAGAAATAACATAAACAATTACATGTGCTATATACTAGAATGAATAAACACTAGCATATTGTATTAGTTGGTTGATAAATTTTAATAAAAGAAAAATTAACTGTAAGTACAGTTAAAATTTCCATTGTTAAAACAAATTTCATTGTCCACCATTCCTATCTCTCCCACTCTTCATTATTATGAACTTTATCTGAGATATAAGTTATTTATATTTTCACATAAAATATACTCTGAGTGGCCAGATCATGATCTCTGAATGCCTAATAATCTGGCCACTCAGTGTGTGTGTGTGTGTGCACGCGCGCGTGCACGCGTGTGTATACATGCACCAGGCCTCTAATATACCCATCTTAGAGGCCTGGTACATGAATTCGTGCATGGGTGGGGTCCGGCCAGCCTGATGGGGGGGGTGGGGGGAAACATGGGCAGTTGGCCAGTCTGCTTGATGGTCGAACTCCTGGTTGAGGGGACTATTTGCATATTAGCCTTTTACTATATAGGACTCCAGTGCACAAAATTTGTGCACTGGGGGTGGATGGTTCCTCAGCCCAACCTGCCCCTTCTCACATACTGGAAACCCTCAGGAGATGTCCTACTGATGGCTTACTTTTGGCCTTGAGCAGGGGACCTCAGCCAGGGGACCCCCAGCACCTTGCGATGGATCGATTAGCAGGCCCCTGTGCCCTGGGCTCTGATGGCTTACCACACAGTGACCCAGGTGCCAGGATGTTCCCAGGACACAGGTGCTGGGCACCTATGTATGCAAATAAACTGCCATCTTTGTTGGGTTAATTTGCATACTCACTCTGATTGGCTTTGGGCGTAGCGGAGGTATGGACAATTTACATATTTGTCTATTATTAGGTAAGATATACACTGAGTGGCCAGATTATTATGCATTTTGAGATCATAATAATCTGGCCACTCAGTGTATGTGGAACATATAATTTGTAGGTGTTTAAATTTTTTAAATGTTTTTTTAAATTAATTTCAGAGAGCAAGGGAGATGGAGAGAGAGATAGAAACATCAATGATCAGAGAGAATCATTGATTGGCTGCCTCCCACACCACCCTTACTGGGGACTGAACCCACAACCCAGGCATGTGCTCTGACCAGGAATTGAACCCGCGACCTTTCAGTCCACAGGCCAACGCTCTATCTACTGAGCAAAACCAGCTAGAGCTAAATTTTTTAATATCAATGGCATATTATTTAGTCCATTATGCTACTGTCTTTAAAAAATATTTATCTTTACCTACGTATAGACTTTAATTCTGACTCTATTTCATCCTGCTAATCTTCTATATTGTTTATATATTTCCATACAGACAACAATGCTATGGTTGTTATAAACAATTTTGCAGTGAACAATTTTGTATCTCTCTCTTTATGACCAAATGGGAGGTATTCTTTTGTCCGGGTAGATATCTGAAAATTGTTGGATTGTAGGGCTGGGATATTTTCATTGTTGCTAGATTTTGTTAAAGTGTCCAACAACAAGGTCATATCAATCCACACTCCCCCCAGCTGTGAATTAAGTCTCAGTTCCCTTATCAGCCAAAATGTAATAATGTCGGACATTTAACATTAGTTGCACTTTTTTTTTATATTCAGACTTTTTCCTTTGTGAATTCCCCTATTCATAGGCTTTATTTATTTATTTTATTTTTTATTACATCTTTTTCTTATTTATCTGGAGGAATTTATAGTATATTCTGAATGTAAATAGTACCTTTATTTAGTAAGTTGTTAATATGTTGCTTATTTTTAACTTGGATCATGGTATTTTTATATTTATTAAATGTTTCTAATTATTAAAATGTAGATTATAATGTCTCTTCTGATTGACCATGAAAGTATAATATCAATAATTTTGGTTCAATTTTCTTTACTTGTAACTATAACTTAACACTCAGGTTGAGAAGTATAGTAATATTTGCTTAGGAAAAATATATATTTGAAAGAAAGAACTCATTGGGAATACATTATAATTATGCTTTTCTGATGAGTGACATCAATGTGCTTTAAATTCTTACAAGATATGTGACTGATTAAAGATCAATTTCATAAAATTGCTGTTTTAGCACAGAAAGTACCCTTAGAGGTCATCTTTTTTTCTCACTTTACACATGACAGAATTAAAGTCCAGAGCATGCTGTGGCCAATGACCCAGTATTCATGGGAAATATAAAACCAGAATCAATGTCTATTTATTCCTCGTTTGGGTCAGGTTCCATTGAACCACAATCAAAGCATCTCCAAGAACAAATTGATGTATCTTCATCTTCAGAATGAAAGTCAGTGGTATTCTTAACAAGCATTTCCCCTTCCTTCTAGAAATGAGACGCATTGGACAGTTGGTGCTCAGATTTTAGATAACACCAACTTTCTTTCTAATGGGGGTGAGGGGGTGAAAGGTCAGAAATGATTAAATTCAGCTGTTAGCAGAGAAGAGTTAGGCTGCTCTTCCTGCTGACTCTACTCAGCAGGTGGCAGGGAACGGAAATGAATCTAATGCAGTTACAGAAATTCATCTCCTAGATCCCTGTTCCGCAAACTGCAGCTTGCGAGCCACATGCGGCTCTTTGGCCCCTTGAGTGTGGCTCTTCCACAAAATACCAGGGCTTGGGTGAGTCTATTTTGAAGAAGTGGTGTTAGAAGAAGTTTAAGTTTAAAAATGTGGCTCTCAGAAGAAATTTCAATCGTTGTGTTGTTGACTGATGAGTTTGCCGACCACTGTCCTAGATGAACTATTTCATCGCCTAGAAAACCGTTCTCACATTGAGAGACAGCCTCTTGTAAAGGCTGAACTAATCCCAGGTTTTAAGTGCCCACGCTAAGTTGTGGATATTGTGCACAGCATGGAGAATGTCAACCCCCAAGACCTTATACTGTCATTATCCTCTCTGAGTCGCATCCTTACAACAGGTTCCTGGGAGTGGAAATGCACGATCATTGTAAATGCTCAATAACTCACTCTCACCTAGAGCTTCCATTAGGCACACACGTCCATTTGTCATGGAATCCATTTACCCATTGAGCTCTGGTGCCAAGTTTCCACCTGAAAGAACTGGTCTGAACAGAGATTAAACAAACAGAGTTAAGACTCTGGTGCTGGGTCCGGGTACAGCGATTTGGAAGGGCAGCTGAAATGCTTTCGGGCATAGCCTGAGCTCTTTATCCCCTGAGCTGTTTGCAAGGAGGAGCACTTTCATATTTTCATCTTTTATTTACTCCTTTTAATAATAATGTTGTAGTTCTGACATCAAACGCGATGCATTCTTTCTAGTCTGTCCTATTTTTGATCGAAATAAAACTAGAGGGTATTAGAGGGAGAAAGGAACCAGATCTATTGTCAGGGTAGTGCTCTCCAAAGGAAGGAAATCCACACAGCAAGCCAGTTAGAGAGATGCGATTCCTATAGCATAAGGCACGCTGAGCCGAGGTCAGTCTGTGTCGCACATGATAGTCTCTAGTTGCCATGGAAATGACTTGTTTTCATTGGGTAACTGAGCGAATGGTCACATCTGTTCTTGCTGAGCTCCCCTCCCCGTCCCCACCGAACAAGAACACAGGGAACGGATTCCTTCTCAGGGCACAAAGATTTATGGGCAGAACTGTCTCCACATCAAGGAGAGGCCGTAAATCTCCGGTCAGAAAGTCACACTTACCCTTGAATACCCTCCTTTTCTTCTCGGCCCAAATGTTCTTCTATTCTTCTATAAGCACAACTAAATATGCATTTATCCAATGGGGAAAAAGCATAACATTCTTTTAGCCAATAAAAAATATATGGGGTTCCCCCCCGCAAATGTACACATACTTTAGCAGCTGATAGCTCAATGCTGAAAATGAAATGCATTCTACTAAACACTGTCTTGTGTGTGTGGGTACCTTTTGTGGGGGACATTGTATATATTTGGATATGTAGTAAAGACATAGTAACGTACATTGGCACAAAGATTTTTTTAGAATTTAAAATAAAAGAATAGAAGATTCTCTTGGATAAACTTAGCTGCATCTGTTTTTTGTTTGTTTGTTTGTTTGTTTAAACAAGTATATCTTAATTGCTAAAGTCCTCCAGGTAAGTAAGAATGCAAACACCTAAATCCTGGTGCCAGTTTTAACTAGGAGACCTTTTTGCATCTTGATAAATTTGTACTAGTCTCACTGAAATAAATAAAAGCTGAACTGTGTGGATTCATTTCCATTTCCAGCAGAGAGAGAGAGAGAGAGAGAGAGAGAGAGAGAGAGAGAGAGAGAGAGAGAGAGAGAGAGAGAATGAATTCAGGCCGAGATTCAACTCACCAAGAGTCATGGAGAAGATAATCTCTAGTATTTCTGCTATGTCCTTTTTTCATTTATTTTTTCCCCTATATTGAATCTTAATATAATGACTTGAAATGTTCTTCCAGTGTCTAAATAGCAAGCTTGCTATGTCCTTTGTGATCTGAGAATCACAGGCTTTCTTCTGAGAGAAGAGCCAGCTGCTTGCATTTCCTCTACAAATCAGGTACTTTTCTAGGGCAAAACTTCATATTCCTCTAAAATGGTAGAACTTACTCTACATTTATTTTTTGGCTAAATTTCTCCTGGGAGGGTAAGGTTAAATTCTCAAGATCAGGGAGATGGTGTTGTCCTAGATGATTTGACATCTTCTTGGATAATTCTAGGTAGATGAGGAAAGTTAGAAATTCTTAGGCGTAGGAAATCCTCTATTGGCCAACTGCACTCCTTCTTTAAAAAGTCAATTGGTTTTCCAGATATTTTTCCAGGATGTTAAGGCATAGGGTTTAAAAAGCAGAAGGTTCATGGTGGTAAAACATTCTGAGAGAAAGCCAAACACCTGTTCTCAAGCTGACCTCAGCAAAGCCAGGCCTCGAGAGAGAAAGGGAGCAAGATGGAAAAGTGGGCATCTGAGTCAAACAGCAGAGATGTGCTTCGTCCCTAGTGAGAGAACCCGACAGCTGAATCCAACTTAAATTCAAAATCCAAGCTGTGAACCACACAGGCAGGACATTCAAAGAGGTCTAGGCATGAGAGTCGAATTCCTCTTTCTGAGGAGTCACAGTAGGGAGCACAGTATCAGGTCACACTGGCTGAAACAGAGTTCTAGGGCTAGGGGTTGGGTTAAATGTCATGGTTATTCAAAGCAACCAAGAGCAGGAAGAACTCAGGGCAGAGCTCAATCCCTGACTAGAGGGCACCGAGGCCCAAGGGTGAGAATGGGATTCCTGCTCACTGGACTAGTGCAGGAAGTAGAGGCTGTTGGAAGGGGGAGCATACCTTTCAGAAACAGAGGCTGTTGGAAAGGAATTACTTTCAACAGGGTGAGCCTATCAGATGATAATTCCATGAAGGCAAGAATGGGGTTCTTCTGGTTCACATTTGTAGCCTCAGTGCCAAAACAGGGTCTGGCATAGTGAACACTCAATATTCGGTGAATGAATGCGTACATGAATGCATGAACAATGAACCACTAGTGAGGGGTAGGGCAGGAAGAAATGGGTGGGATAGGGAAGGCAGGACTGAGCTCAGACGGGGAATGTGAGAGTGGGCGTGTTCACGTTTGGGGCCTGGTACGGGAAAAGAGACATGGAAAAGCTTGGAGACGCTAAATCAAAGTTGTGTCCAATTCACAGTTTTTTGTTTCTTTGTTTTTTAAAATTATTATTACTAGTTATTCAAATATGTATTTTTATTGATTTCAGAGAGAAAGGGAGAGGGAGAGAGAGATAGAAACACCAAGGATGAGGGAGGATCACTGATTGGCTGCCTCCTGCATGCCCTCCACTGAGGATCCAGCTCTCAACCGGGCATGGGCTCTGACCAGGAATCACATCGTGACCTCTGGTTCACAGGTCGATCCTCAACCACCGAGCCACCACAGTTGAACCACTTCAAAGTTTTTAAAGGAGAATGTCCTAGCTCACCTTTACAGAATCAAAACATTGCATTTAGTTATCTGACAGGCCTGGGTTCGGCTGGATCTGACCTTGCGTGTCACAGCTCTGTATTTATTAACTGATCTGAGGCAAGTTACCTAAACTTCTTGATCCCCAGTCCCCTTACTTATAAAATCTGGAAAATTATAATTATCTGATGACATATTTGTGAGCAATCTATAATAAAAAAGAATAATATGCTAAGTAGACCAGACATCCTTCCAGATGTCCTTCTGGATGACCTTCCAGAGGAAGCCAGGTCTGCAAGGGAAGCCGGGGTCCCGGGTGCCAGAGAGAAGCCAGTGCCAGCAGTTAGGGGAAGGAAGGCCTACTCTTGCACAAATTTCATGCATCGGGCCTCTAGTTAAAAATAAAGTACCTAGAATCATTTCAGATAGATGTTCGGCTGATACTTTCTCTTCCCAATGCCAGCTGTTCTTCCTGCCCTCTCCAATGGACCCTGCTCATCATTGGGCTATTTTATTCCAATTCAGCCTATATTTTCTTTGTTAATGAAAAATGTAAGCCATTTAAACAAATAAGAGCAAAAATAGCACATCTGAATTGTAAAGGAAATTCTGGCAAATGAATTCTAGATGGAGTGGATAATTTCAAAGATTAGAGCAAGTCAGAACAAATAACATCGGACAAACAATGTGAACACACATATGCAGTAAAGAACTGAAAGCCTCAAGTTGTTCTTGTACAGTATACTTGAGTCCTTGCTAGTCATAGATTTATATTTGCACAATAAACATGAAAATTAGGGTTTCAAATGATTTTATTAACATTAATCCATCCTTACAATTGGCTATATTTCCCCCCCATTTTCAGACATATAAGCAAGTTAAAGTTACAAAAGAAATTAGGTATTCTTTGCCTCTAAGCTTGATAGATTTTTTTCTGAAGGAAACTTCAATGGTTTATTTAAAACAATTCTCTTGGTAAAATTAAATCTTAATTACTAAATTATTATTTAATGTTTTAGCCACATAGATTAATGCATTTTGGCACATATGATTTATAAACTTTTAGAAGAGCATTATTAGCTCAATTGTGAAACAGCATGGTAGTTGTCTTTCATTTGTATGAACCAATAAAAATGAACGTTTTATTCAACAGTACATTTTTACATTGATCTTAATTGACTAAAAGTATCCCCTTGATTACTCAGCCTATTCACCAAAATATTATGACAATGACATAGGGAAAGAGATTATCCTATTTAAAATACTGGTAATAACCAAATTTTATTAGATATGCCAGATAATTATCCTTTACCAAAGTATATATTCCTTTACAATGCCAAGAAGATACAAGTAATTCACTACCATGTTCCACCCAAATGAACTAACAGTAACTATAATTAAATACTGGAAGACAGCATTATAATGGAGAACGCTTTATGAAATTACCTCTCTGTATCATATTTCTGAATTAAAATAATCTAGTTCATGTGAGGAGAAAGTCAAACCCAAGTGATGAACTAAGCAAAGGGCAATTCTGTCCTTTGAGATTTTAGATTTCCTTTTCTGTCAAGATTTGGACCCGAGGCCAAAATACCTTTCACTCAGGGAGAAGCAGGAGGCTTAACTGCTTTCACCTTAGCTCTGCTACCTCCCACCCTTCCTGTAGGACTGGAGCGGCCATCCCTCCCGCCCAACCAGCTCCGCGGCCATCGCCACAGTCTGCCACAGAACTAGGATGTAAAGTGCTTCCTCACTTTGCTTACTCTATTTTTATTCTATTCCAATTAAGTCAGTTGTGAGCGCAAAGCTGTTTCTGGCAATTCAATTTAACTCATAATGTGCCTTCAGAAATGACAAAGCTTGTTCTTCTCTTAGCTAAAATTGTTCTCTAAGAAAATACTTTCTCTCCAGCTGTGAAATTGATTGATGTTTTTTTCAAATCCCCAAGGAATGTCTGCTGGCAGCTCAGGGGGCAGTAGGAAAGAAATAGATGTAGTGTGTGTTTTTATGTGAAGAGATGTTCACGATCTCTACTTGCAAGAGCAGAATTACTATGTGTGAGGGACTGAAAATCAATGCAATTAGTCAGCATTTTAAAATTGATTTCAATGAATGCTTAAATATATTTAAACTTAATTTAAAATGAAATCGATATGAATGATCAAAATGCTGTATGTTTTAGAAGGCTGTTTAAAGCCAGAAATGATTATGAAGAAATGACTTAATAGGTATTAAGTACACAGGAATAGCTACAGACTTACATTGGAATATCTGTTTCATGGAAAGAAAGGAGAAGGACTCTAAGGGAGCAGAAAGGAGTAAGAAACAATCAGCCACGAGGAAGGAAGAGCACCTGACTTCGCCCTTAAGAGTGACTGGAAGGGGAGGTAAGGTAATGGGATATGAGGACAAATATCTAATACCTTAATCAATAAAGAAATTAAAATGCAAAAAAAGAGGAAACACACACACACACACACACACACACACACACACACACACACACAGAGTGGCTGTTGTCACTTGAGTTGAAGCAAGCCCATTTGTCCATCTACAGTTGTGACATCTTTCAGCAATCCAAGGTCGGGGTGAGAGGGAGCCTCAGGGACCCCCCCCACAAACTTCCTCCCAGGTTGTGAGTTATCATAAATGCAAGTCTTCAGACAGCTCCTGCCACAATTAAATATTTATTAGCAGGCAACGCATAAAATTACGAGCTATTCTTCTGGACTTGGGGAAGTCCCACTTCGTGATCCTCAAGGAATTGTGGTAAGTACTTCGCATAAAACTTTTATTGGAGGCAGATGCTACAATATTCTAACATCATGATCAGATAATCATCTAGTCCGACGGGGAACAGGATTCACGTGCCGAAATGAACTCACAGTAACAACCATAATAAATATTTCAAGATAAAATGATCATATAAACATTTTCTAAAGTGAAATTATCTCTGTGCTTAGTATGTTGGTGAGCAAAAAACCATCCAGTTGAAATGAAAGGTCAATAAACTAAGGAAAAGGCAGAACAGAACAGAGCCTGAGCCGCGTACCTCTCCTTTCTGGAGAATCTGTAAGCCCTGGCAGGCCACGGGGCAGACACTTGTGCAATATTACCAGCAGTCTGGCTTGGGATTGCATATTTAGTACATTACAGGCAAAAAACACAATGTAAGGATATCAACTTCCTGACCATGAACTTCCACATATACCATTTCCTAAAATCCTGTAGACTCTTCTTTGTCACCTGCCAAAAACAAGTTGGAAGCCATTGTCCTAGATGCTTTCTTCAAACAGGGCACACATTTTCTTTTTCTTTAGCTTTTACAAGTGGGTCTTGCAAATACTGATTTCTCCCTCAGTTAGATTAATGTATATCTGTATAAACATCGCGGCCTATATGTCAACTACCTTACTTTTCAGATCATTGTTGCTCTTTGTTCTTTTAATGTATTCTTGTTCTGGTTCACCTTTAAAATACTGTGTTTACCTTTTAACGTACTTTTGTTTGCTAATTACATTTAGTTATGTGATTTGTTCTTTCTAGTGCTTCTATCTCTGAATGACTTTACGCAGTGCGTTTCCTTTTAAAAAAAACATACTTTCTTTAACTATCTTGTGATTCTGTTCTGTGGAAGAGATTTCCTGGGGAGGTATCAGGTACCCGCCAGATACGAGGGATGGCAGGTCAGGTCTCAGGTGGTAAATCACTGTGATCTCCAGGGAAGAAGAGCAGATCTGGCCTGTGATTATAGAGGTCCGGACACCCACAATCACCCTTACTCTCACTTCTCCTGGGAGTTTCAAGTTTTGTCTTTTGGGTAGAAACCAAATTAAGAGAGATGACTCTTTGTGTTGTTCTATTAGCTACTGAGGGAGGCACATTAACATCTTTTGAAAAAACTGTTGATGTTTAGGGCACCAATGTGTTTTCCAGGTTTTGCCTGACATATTTTCAAATATGGAATGGCGTACACATGGCCTTGGACTCTGTCTCTCTGATAGATTGTCTGCTTATCACCGTCAAATGTCCCCTCTATCATTGTATAATGTTTCTGATTATCTCTGATCATTTTCCTTTTTCTGAAGTCTGCTTTGTGTGAACATCCCACATTTTTCATTATTGTTAGCAGGGAATATCTTTCTCCATTCATTTCCTGTGTCTTTATATTAACGTAGGCATATGTAGGCACATGTAGCTGGGTCTTCCTTTCCCCCTCTCCCCCATTCTGACTGTCTCTGTCTTCTATTTGACATATCTTGTCCACTCACATTTAAAGTTATCCTAAATATAGCTGGATTAATATGCACCATGCTTCTAAGCATTTCTTAGTCATTATCATTCTTCTTTCTATAAAATCTTCCCCCCATTTTTTTTTCCTTCTCTGGCTTCAATTGAGTATTTTTACATTTTTAAATATTTTTTTCCATTAGAATGTACATTTAATACTATTTTGTGTTAGTTTCAGGTGTAAAATCATACACTTTACAAAGTTGTCCCCCTGGCATGTCCAGTACCCACTATTCATGGTTATTACAATGTTATTGAACATATCCCGTGTGCTGCACTTTACATCCTATGACCATTCCGTAATTACCAACCTGTACTTCTCAATCCCTTCGCCTTTTCCACCGTGTCTCCCAACCCCCTCTCCTCTGGCTACCATCATTCTGTTCTCTGTATCTAGGAGTCTCTTTCTGGTGGTTCATTTATATCGGTCTTAATTGAGTATTTTTAATTTTTCCTTTTCTATCCTCTTTTATACCTAAAAAATTTTTAGTTGCTGCCCTAGAGTTTGCAACTTTCAGTTCATGGGTAGTGCAGATACTTTATAATAGATCCCAGAACACTTAAATACTCTAATAATACATATATGGCATAATGAATATATAATATATATACATATATATGTATATAAATATACATATATATGAGTAGTGCCAATTTCTCCCTCATATCCAATATAATAAACTGTAATCACCCAATGCATTTTACTATTATTACTTTCAACAGTTATCTAATAGGTAAATTAAGAATAGGAGAAATAAATGGTTTTATTTTTCCTTCACTTACTCCTGTGACCTTTAAAAAATTAAAAAGGAAATCTGGATTTCTGACCCGCATCATTTATTTTCTTTTGGAAGAACTTCTCTAATCTTCCTTGCAGAAAAATTCTACTGGTAATGAATTTGATCATTTTTATTCATCTGAGAAAATCATTATTTCTCTTAAATTTTGAAGGATACTTTCACTGGATATAGAATATTAGGTTGATATTTTCTTCTTTTCTTTCAACACTTTATGCCACTGCACTCTCTTCTGCCTCTCATTGCATCTTGTAAGAAATAGGATGTAAATACTATGTTTTTCCTTTTATAGGTAAAGTATCCACTCATTCCCCAGCTTTTTTTCAGGCTTTTCTTTGTCTTTGATGTTCTGAACTTCAAATATGATATGCGTAGGTTTTGTATTTTTTGTTAGTTATCCTGATTAGTGTTCTCTGAGATTCTTGAAGCTGTAGTTTGGTGTCTGTCACTAGTTTTGGAAAATTCACAGCCACATATTTATTCTGCTTTGTTTTCTTCTCCCTCTGGTATTCCAATTACATGTATGTTACACCTGTTGTAAGTGAACCACAATCTTAAAATTCCCTTTCTATTATTATCAGTTTTCTCTTTGCATTCCACTTTGGCAAGTTTCTGTTGAAGTGTCTTCAAAGTCACTGGTGGTTTCCTTCTTGTTCAGTCTCCTGATGAATACATCAAAGGCATTTTTCACGCTTTTACAGCATTTTATGGAGGTTGGTATACCTTTTGACTCTTAGGGTTTTCAACTTTCTGATTCCATTATCCGTCTACTCTTAAATGTTTTCTACTTTTTCCATAAAGCCCTCAGCATATTAATAATAGACATCTTAAATTCCCTGTCTAAACTTTCCGAAATCGGTGTCATATCTGAGTCAGGTTCTGATGCTTGCTTTGTGTCTTCACACGTTTTTTTTCCCTTCCTTTTGGCATATTTCATAATTTTGATGGAGGTTGGATGTGGTGTACTGGATAATAATGTCTGAGGTAATTAGGCCTTCAGGATGAGAACTTTTGTTGATCCAACTTGAGCTTGTTTTATGTTTGTTGCACATGTAGGTGCAGAGGCTTTAGTTCTTTTTCTAGTGTCCTTTTTCTTCTGCCCTATTGTCCAAGAACTCTTTCATGAACCGATTCTGTGTCTTCAAGCTATTTCAGCTGCAATGCACTGTTGATGGGGTGGTAAGGGGAGGAGGAAGGGAAGCTCTCTATAACATTTTGATTAAAATCAGTCTTTTAGTGGGCCTGAATTTCTGGGCTATAATTTTAAAAATGTTTCTTAGCTCCCTCCTGCCCTGCTCCCCTCCCCATCTCCTCCCCCCACAGTGAGACAGGAAGGATAGAGGGTTGGAGTTGGCTAATTGCCATTTTCCCAGGTCAGAAAAGACTGGCAAAGTGTTTTCTCTTGGAGAGATTTTATGCAGAATTCTCTGAGTATATTTCAAAATGGACATTTCCCCTCTCCCTCAGCTGGAAACCGGAGGGGATTTTTCTTAGATCTTTACCATTAGAACTTGGCAAAATTCCTAGAGGAAAAACTCATGAAAGTCTGGGGTCCTTAAGAGTTTCTCCCTCTGAAACTAGTCCACCTTCAGCTCCAACACTTCATCAAAATTGCCATTTAAGTATTTCAGATTATGGCTCCAGCAGCTTCTGCTAAAGAAAGCAGATTTTAGCTGTGACTCTATGTTAACTTCTCTTTCCAAATTCCATGATAGGAGTGTGCCCTTATGACCCCATTTTTTTTTGAGTCTAAGGAAAGTCATGGTGTTCAGTATGTTCAGCTTGTGTTTTGTTGTAAGAATAGAATGGATAACTTCTAAGCTTTTTACATAACAGAGCTCTAGAATTTTAATTGCTTTATATTTTCAGCGTAGGTTTCTAGGAAATATATTCTTGCAGTTTCATTGTCTAAAAACATTTTTATTTTACCTTCATAGAGGGTATATCCTTTACTGGGTAAAGAATTCTCAACTGGATGTTTTTCTTCTTGGTTCCTCAATTGTGTCATTGCATTGTATCCCACTTTCTACCGTAAGTCTTATTTATCCTTCTTTGAAGATAATGTGTTTATTTCCCCCTCTTGCTGTTTGTAGGATTCTCTCTTCATCATTGTTGTCCAGCAGTTTTATTGTGACATGCCTCAGAAAGGTTATTTTCTTATTTATCCCTAGGGATTCCTAAATTTTTTTTGAAGATGCTCAGCTATGAGTTTTTCAAATATTACTGATGGCCCATCCTCTCTCCTTTTTTTCTGGGATTCTTACGACACATTTTTCTTTGTGCTTTCATTTTGGTTTCTCTTGCTCATCCTTCAGTTAAATTATCCTCTCTTCTGCTATTTCTAATTTGATGTTAAAACTATTAGATCAATTTCTAATTTCAAATATCATATTTTAAGTTCTAGAATCTCAGTTACATAGCTTTTCTTTGTATGGTCTGGCCTAATTGTCTGGCAGAACTCTCAATATTTTTATGTGTTTTCTACAACCTTTTCCCCTACTGTCCTGAAAGGGTTAACTATGATTCTTTTACAGTCTTTAGCGGCTAATTCTAATATCTGGACTGCATCTGATGCATTTATTATTGTCTATTTATTTCTCCTGAGCTTCTCCATATTGTCTCTTGGCACAGCTAAGCATTTTTTATAAACTACTTCTGGTGAAGTTATCATGCCCCAAGAGTGTTTCCCTTGTTAATGCTGGGCAGGGGGAGCTGCTGCTTGGTTCCAACATTTTAAACAGGCTCAGACCGCCTCCGGTTTGTCCCGTCACTAGAGTCTGGCTTCTGCGGCTTTTCAATGATAGCGTGGTTGCGTTCACTGGGCCCTCCCACTAGTGAGTTTTCAGCTTCTCAGCATTGCAAAATGACATACGTGCCATGATCCTTTAAGAGACTTTTGACATAACTTTTTAGTTTCATGCATGGAAGCACTTCAGGACTATGGAAGTGTTTAAAATGAAATGATGTATGTGTCTGAGACCCCACAATTTTCCACCTTGGTATCTCCAGGCCTCTGTGCTGGCTGAAAGATCAGATTTCCATGCCGAGGTCCCCTCTCCTGCCAATCCCGGTGTCTCAACCCATAGCACCAACTCCCCCAAATCAGTGAAATGCCCTCAGTAATACTGGCTTCAGAGCATCATTTCAAAAGTTCCGGTATATTCATGGAGGCCACTGTCCCTGAAAGGTTTTTGTTTTCTGAGATTGCATACCATTCATGTCTGGTTTCCATTGTAGCTTGTTTGCTTCAAAATTCATTACATGTGTCATGTATTGAGACCCACTAGTCTTCAATTTCCCTAACAGGAACTGCCTCCTACAAACACCTGCACCAGAATTCCATCTCACCCATGCTGTGGGCAGACAACGCAATGACGGGAACGAAGCTAGAGCAGAACTCTAGCTATGGTTCCTTCTATCCCTTTCACAATGACCTCAGGCCTCCCACCTTATTCTGGCCAAAGCCTGGAACCAACGCCCTCTCAAACACACATAGTAAAACAATCCCTCTCTGCCCCCAGAGGAGTTTTACATTTTTCCTGTTTTCCTGGAATTTCCCTATCCAGTTTCTTCCTGGTTGCTCTCAGAGGAGGGAGACAACTATCATACCATTTTAGCATCTAACTAGAAAACAGATCTAGAACTCCTCTTAAGGTAATGACATTGGTTTATCGTTTGTAATAATGTTAGTAGTTTGTAAATGTACTCATGTTACTATCTATGGATCATCACATCTCATTACCTAACTGTTGTAGAGCACACAAGACTTGGTTGCAAAGTTTGTGAGGACATTCTGTGACAGGGGAAGTGTGTGGAAGGCTGACTGACCCATTTATCAGAATTCTGACTTAGGGGAGACTTGGGGGAGTGTCAAAGGCAGCACCCCTAATTATTCCTTGACTTTTCTAAACAAGTCTGTGCATGTGCAGAGCCCCGGCTGTTTACTGGAATCCTTATGCTTAATCCCTGGATGTCCTTGCCTAGAGTGCAGTGTAAACCCATGTGTCCTCCTAAAATCACTCACCCACTGATTGTATCTAAAGGATAACCTTCATCTCAAACTGCTGCTACAATAAAAGGCTACTGAGGCAGGCAATCAAGGCTGCCTGGTCCCTTTGGCTAGGCTGTCCCTTAGCCTCTCTTTCACTGCCAATTTTTGTGTCAGAGTAATCCATTCATCTGTCGCTTACGGGTTGCTGGTCAGCCCTGGCAAGGTGGTGCCCTGTGTGAGGAGCCTCGGCACCTAACGATGAAATAAGTATTTTAAATATTAACTCATAAGAGATGATGGGCAAATTTGGAAGTAGCCCAAGTGCCCATCGGTACATGAGTGGCGAAAAAAGTTGTGGTACATTTATACAATGCAATACTACTCAGCCTTAAAAATAAGGGAATCCTATCTTTAGCAAAAACATTGATTGACCTGGAGAATATTATGCAAAGTGAAGTAAGCCAGTCAGAGAAGGACAAGGACCGTATTATTTCACTTATATATGGACTCTAATGGACTAAATAAACTAACAAAGTGGAGGCAGACTCATGGATACAGAAACAGACTGACAGTTCTCAGAGAGGAGCTTGGTGAGAAGGTGAAGGGATTAAGCAAATAAGAAAGAGGGAGATTCATGGGCACAGGCAACAGTACAGTGATTGCCAGAGGGAAGAGGGAGTGGGAGAGGCAGAAGTGGGGAAAATGGAGATAAATGGTGATGAAGAGACACTTGACAGCTGGTAAGCACACAATACAAGATAATGTGCAGTAGAACTGTATACCCGAAACCTATATAATTTTATTAACTAATGTCACCCCAATAAAATCATTAAATAAAAAGTAGATGAGAACAATTTTTATTTTTATCAATGCTTTACTCCATGAGGAATGTTTCATATATATATAGAGAGAGATAAATAGATATATATATATAAAGATAAATAGATATATAGATATATAGATATATAGATATATAGATATATAGATATATAGATATATAGATATATAGATATATAGATATATAGATATATAGATATATAGATATATAGATATAGATATATAGATATATAGATATATAGATATATAGATATATAGATATATAGATATATAGATATATAGATAGATAGATAGATAGATAGATAGATATAGATAGATAGATATAATTGATTTCAGAAAAAAGGGAGAGGGAGAGAGGGATAGAAACATCATTGATGAGAGAGAGAATCATTGATCAGCTGCCTTCTATACACCCCACACCGGAGATGGAGCCCCAACCTGGGCCCGTGCCCTGACCAGGAATTGAACCCTGACCTCCTGGTTCATAGGTTGGTTTTCAATCACTGAGCCATCGCGGCTGGGCCTGAGGAATGTTTTTGAAGTGTTATCTGCCCATCAGAACGAGCATTTCTCCGTGTGTGTGTGTGTGTGTGTGTGTGTGTGTGTGTGTGTGAGTGATGGGGGAGGTGGTTGTTAAATGCAGGTCTGGACCCTTTTCACATCTAATGAATTTTCATTTCAGTGCGGGGGCAGGACCCAATAATTTGCATTTTTAACTGGTTTCCCCTCCTGAGGAAATTACAATTCATCTTACTTTTTAAAAAATATTTTTGTTGATTTCAGAAAGGAAGGGAAAGGGAGAGAGAAACATCAATGATGAGAGAAAATCATTAATAGGCTGCCTCCTGCAGGCCCCCTATGGGGATTGAGCTCACAACAGGCGCATGTGCCCTTGACTGGAATTGAACCTAGGACCTTTTGGTCTGGAGGCCAATGCTCCAGCCAGTGAGCCAAACCAGCTAAGGCTCATATTACTTCTGGAGAGCCACTACTCCTGTCTCTGATAAATACATATTTCTTTTCTAACATGTTCATAAAAATGTAAATGTTAAATTGTTATTATCATCATTGTCATAATTAATTTAAAATGATTAATGAACTTAGTTTTAATTATTTGCTAATGACACTAGTTTAATTAATTGCTCATGTTGACGAATATATAATTCTTCTTTCCACTGCTTTTCATAATCCCACTCGGGAAGCAGATTTTTTATCAATGCAAGGCATGGCCGCCTGTCAGCGTTTCATGTTCACTGATTGGCTAATTTGATATTCTTTCAAATAGTGCTATATTCATTTCTGTTTTCAGTCATTTACTTGCAAGTTTTTCTGTCTAAACACTTCCAAACAACTTACATCTAGCAAGTTTTTGGCCAGGTGCAAGTAACTTCACTAGTGGAAAAAAAAGTACCTTCAGACCCTCGTCAGTTTGGCTCAGTGGTTAGAGTGTCTGTGGACTGAACGGTCGTGGGTTCAGTTATGGTCAAGGGCATGTCCCTCCATTGCAGTCTCCATCCCCGGCTCTGGTCAGGCCCCAGCAGGAGGCAACTCATCAATGTGTCTTGATCACATCAATGTTTCCCTCTCTGTGTCTTTCCCACTCTCTCTAAATATCCATAGAAAAAATATCCTCGGTGAGGATTAAGAAAAAGTACCTTCAGTAACTCAGATGAGCACAAATTTGTTATAAGGGGGGGTGGGAGGTTACAGAGTGTGGAACTAGATGAACTCGATGCATTTTCATTTTCTCCCTGGGGAATCCATTCCTTAGAGATAAGACATCTATCTTTTTCATCAAACTGTCCAACTGCCACGTTTTGGCTCTGAGTAACTATCTCAATAGGCTAGAGAGAAACTTCCCTCCTGTCTCAGGGCCGTTTTGACTAAGTCAGACACCAAAACATGAACTCAGCAAAGCGTTGGAAACTGAAATGCAGATTTGGAGAAGAGAAGTTTTAAAGGCATAAATGATTGCTGACCTACAAATAAAATGTATCTGCTGGAAAGTTCAGTGAAGTGTAACCTCATATTTGGGAAAGACACCTGGCTTCAAGATGGCAGGCTAAGGATATGAGGAGACCAATAACAGATTCAATCTCCACCGTATTGAAAAATCTGATCCTGAATGTGTATTAACAATTTAAAGCAAATCACTATTCTACAAGTAGACTGAAAAACTTCCATCTGCACAGAGAAGGAAACGGAACAGTGAAAATGTAACCAAGCCAGTAATAGAAATGCTTTCAAAATATCATAAATATGAAACATGAAATAAGATGACAGGAATAAGTTAAAATAAATTAGCAATAACAATGAATAGAGTTTGGGTAAAATATGTTAGCTCTTTGTATTACAAATATAGCTATATTTTATATACTAGACACATATTTAAGACAAATAGGATGCTGGAAAATGAAGAAACAGAAAAAAAGTGTTCTAGCAAATTCTAACCAAAATAATAGTTGAACTCTATGGATATTAAGAATTCAAGGCACAAAGCATTAAAAGGGCTGAAGACACTTCTTTTTTTTGATAAAAGAAACTCTTTTTAAAATAATATGTCATGATTCTTACAAAATAACTTGATTCATAAAATTCAGTGAAAAAACAACAAATCCAGTCAGAGTAAAAGATTATAAAATATCTTTATCAGATTGACAGAGATGAAGTAAAACTCTGGAAGTTTTAGCCATCATAAGTGAGTTTGACTTTATTGCTATTTACTTACAGAATTATTTACATACAAATAAATGCTGTAGATTTTTAAAAAAAAACATTCAAGCATCAAACACATTTATGGGCGTGGGTGGTGTGGCTCAGCAGTTGAGCGTTGACCTGTGAACCAGGAGGCCACAGTCTGATTCAGGGTTGCATACTCGACCCCCAGCAGGGGGCAGGCGTTATTGATGTTTCCATCTCTCTCTCCCTCTCCCTTTCTCTCTCTAAAACAAAAACAACAACAACAAAAAAAACAACCAAACAAAAAAACACAACACATTAAAAATATTCAGGATATGAGAAATATTTGCAAATTACATACCTGATGAAGTACTTATATCTACAATATAGAAAACACTTCAAATTCGAATATGAAAAAAAATCAAAGTTAAAAGTGGTCAAAAGACTTGAACTGATATTTTACTAAAGAGAATGTACAGATGGAAAATAAGCACATAAAATAGGTTCAACGTCACTAGCCACTAGATAAATGCAAATTGAAACCACAGTGGAATAATCGCTACACAACTATCAGAATAGCCAAATAAAAAATAGTGATAATACCAAATGTTGGTGGAGATGTGGAAAACCAATCTCTCCCTGACCTGTGGGAATATAAAAAATTTTAGACTCTCTGGAAAATAGTCTGGTCGGTCCCTTTCAACATAAAAATGGGCTTACCATGCTACCTAGAATCCCACTCTTACGTATATATGCCAAAGAATTGAAATCTTCTTTTGATGCAGAACCTTATATGTGAATATTCTTAGCCACATTATTATAGCGGCCCCAAACTAGAAATTATCCAAAATGTCCTTCAGTGCATGAATGATTAATAACAGGTGATGCATCTATGCCATAGAATACTACTCAGGAACGATAAGAGGATCAAGCCATTGAAACGTGCAAAAGCTTGAAGAACCTAAAGAAAATGATACTGAGAGGAAAAGCTAATATCAACTGGATTATATATTGCTTCATGATCCCATTCATATAACATTTGTGAAATAACGTAGTTAGATAGATGGAAAAGAGATTGGCCATTGCTCAGGGTTAGGATGGAGAGCTGGAGTAAGTAGCGAGGAGGTGTCCTGGGGAGATGGCACAATTAGTATCTTGATTGTGCTAGTGGTTACTTAAGACACGCAAGTGATAGAACTGCATAAAGCCATACTTCCTACCCTCCAAACACACATGGGTACACATAGAACTGGTGAAATCTGAATAAACTCTATGGGTCGTATCAGTGATGACAATGCAGAATTAGAAATAAAATACCAGCCATTCAAATCAAGCAATGCATGAAAAGAACAATGTTTTATGAATGACTGTGGCAAGATTAATTCGTAACCTACTAAACACTCATCTTTATACTTTCTGGTAACAAAACCCTCATTTCAGCCCTGGCCAGATGGCTCATTGGGTTGGAGTATTATCTGGTACACCAAAAGGTTGCAGGTTTGATTCTGGGTCAAGACACAGAGTACGGGTGTGGGTTCAAACCCCAGTCAGGTACATGCGGGAAACAATCAAATCAATGGGGGGAAAAATCCTTGTGTAAAAACTAACAAAACAAAACAACAAAAAACACACAACTATTTTTAATCTAGTTGCTAATATGACCAGCTTAAAAATTACATTCCTTTCAATCTTTTTGAGGTTGGATGGCTAATGAAATGCAAGGAAACACTGTGAGTTAGAACTTCTGGGAACCCACTTTCACCCTACTTTCCTCTCTTAATTTTTCCAGCATCTAATGAGGAGATGATGCCTCCTCATGACTAAGAGGCAAAAACAAGAGAAGCCAGAGACTTTCCCCTTCACATCCTTCAATTGCTGAGCACATTCCAGCCACTGCTCTGCTCGACACCTGAGTATTTCAGAACGATAAGCCCTCGTGTTGCATCCATGATCGGCAGGCCTCTCTGAATGCACTTCAAGGTTTATCAGAGATTGAACATGGTGGCAGAGTACGTGGACGTTGCACAGACACGCACCCAGGATCAAACTGGAATTACAACTAAAATACAGAAAGACTTCGAGAATAATCAAAGGGAGCCTTGCTGGATATACTGAGGACTGGAAGTGGAGACTGTGGAGAGACTAGTAGCAGGGGCAGAGGCAGGAAAGGGCTGGCCAGGTGCCCTCAGACAGCAACTGAAGTTCGGGAAAGAAGGTTCATCATGCATTGTCAAGATGGATCAATATGATAAATTCTCTCAAGGTAATTCTCCTTGTTGACAGAGAAAAGGGGGAAATTATATGTTTATTTTGTGAATGCTGACTCAGAATTGTCTAAATTCTAACATGCATTTATGATAACTTGAAAAATGAGAAATAGAAAGGTACTTTCTTAATTCATTAAGGACTATCTGATAAAAATATGCAAACATATTTCTTAGTGAAATATTAGAAACATGCTCAGTAATATGAAATAACAGAATAGCTAGTATCTGATAAAAATATGCAAACATATTTCTTAATGAAATATTAGAAACATGCTCAGTAATATAAAAATGACAGAATATCTAGTATCACTGTTTAGTATCCTAAAGACTAAAGCTAAAACAAAGAAAAAAATATTCCAGAGATTGAAAAAAAATGGAGATCTTCCTAGAACATTTAAGAGAATCAACTAATAAAAATAAAACTAATAAAAGAACTTAGCAAGTTGGTTGGATAAAATTCCCCATGAAAAAATAATGTTTTTTTTTTATTTTTCATCAGTAGGAAATTAAAAATTAATTTAGATAATAAGAACCTGTTTACAACAGCTTACAAACATAAAATGCCTGAAGGAAAAAAATTAATAAAATACAAGATGTTCGTAGAGAAAATAATAAACCTTTACTCAATGATTTAAATAATCCAAATAAAAAGAGAACTAGACTACATTAATAAATGGCAATATTCAATATGGGGATAATACAGCCCTTTCTAAATTGGTCTAATCAGAGAAATGTATATGAAAGTAAAAATGGAATTATATTCTGCAAAAAAAAAGAGGCTGAGAATAAAAAGTGTCAGTAGAAACGTGGAAAACAGGTCTCTTCCCCAGCTATTTTTAAGTTATGAATACATTGATTTGCTGTGTTTTGGCAGAGATTTGGAAGTACAATTAAAAATAAATTATGTGAGTCTGTAACCTGGCAATTCTATTTCTGGATATTTCTGCTTGAAGGCAAAATAATGTTCACTGCAGCATTATTTAAATTATCAAAACATTGAAAACAAACTCAACGAAGGTTAAATCAACATGGAATGTGCATTTTACTGAATATTATCTATGAATTAAAATATACAACCCACAGGTATCAAAACAGATTACTCCAAAAGTCACAAATTGCTCAGTACATAGAAAACAAAAACAAATGTATAAAACAATTTAAAACAAAATACATATATACGAAAAAAGGTTAAAATATTGGAAATATGCACCAAAGACAATATTATTACCTTAGGGGAAATACTAGCATTAGGGATAATGGTCAGAGTTTTAAAAATTTAGAGCAAAGAAAAATAAAATAAATAGAATTTTAAGGCTAACTCTTTTGAAAATCTAAAGGGAAACTGGGATTATGTATTAGTTATTAGTTATTCATTAAAGATTAATTAAATGAGGCTAGTGATTATTGTTTTGTATATTCGGACTTTGGTTTTCCATTAAAGAGTAGAAGGAAATTTTGGCTGATGCTGAATTAATACAGATATACTTAATCAGAGTTTCACAATTGATGAGCACAAATCTCCAAATAATGTAGTGAGTGCTAGGACAGAATGGGGAATAGAGAAGTTGCTGGTTTTCTGTTAAAAAATATAAAGAGGAGAATTTGAATTATGGATTTCAGAGAGGAAGGGAGAGAGAGAAATATCAATGATGACAGAGAATCATGGATTGGCTGCCTTCTGTATGCCCCCTATTGGGGAATCAAGCCCACAACACGGGCCATGTGCCCAGAGGGAGTATCAAACCATGACCTCCTGGTTCACAGGTCGATGCTCAACCACTGAGCCACACTGGTTGGGTGAAAATAGGAATTTTAAGTGAAAAAGGCCCAGGTGAACAGAGTGATTGCAGCCAATCATCCCACAGACCAATTTTCCCCTTCCGTAGTAAAGCTTGATAAACTTTAGCCAATTAGGGGATTGGCATAACATTTGCATTATAAATCATATGAAAGTCTGTTTTAAAATGAGACTGAGGAATAAAAGAGTAGGAATTACAGCTGTTTTTATAAATTACTTACAGTGCCACAGGCTCCGTGTGAGGCAGCTGCTGTTTCACAGGGTGAGTTTGATGAGTGAGATACCCAAACCGGGGAATAATCAGCCTTATGAAACTGCATTTTCCCCATTTGCTAAAAAAAAACAGAAAGGAAGGAAGGAAGGAAGGATGGAAGGAAGGAAGGAAGGAAGGAAGGAAGGAAGGAAGGAAGGAAGGAAGGAAGGAGGGAGGGAGGGAGGGAGGGAGGGAGGGAGGGAGGGAAGGAAGGAAAGAAGGGAAGGGAAGGAAAAGCAGTGTTTTTTCTAAGTACATTCAATTCTTTAAATGAAGAGAAAGCCCTGCCAGACAGAGCCTTGCTGACTCCACTCCAGGAGTAGAATTCATTGGGATTAGCACGTGAATTGCTGTGGACAAAGGGTTAGTACTACAGCTGCAAAGAGATTAAACATTCCTAGGAACTTCACCTGTGAATTTGATTAGCTTGCCCTTTCCTATTAAGTAATTGAAAATTGGAGTTTGAGTAAAATTTTTATGTATTTGGAGTAACGGAGTTCTATTAAATAAAATAGCCCTATAAAAACATGGGAAATGACTATATCTTCTAAGGCTGTGCCTGGCAGTACCAACCAATCAGCTGCTTCTCAGTTGGGTTAGCTTCTAAGCCCACCTCGACCTGGCGCGACTTAACGAGGCAGCTGGGGTTGGATGGACCATTAGAACAGCCCGACTGTCCACACTTGGATCTTCTCGTTGGAATGTGGGGGGAAGTTGTCTATTCTTTTTCCTGAAAAACTTTAAACCATCTGTCCTCTCAGAGCACAATTCTACCAAATATATTCATGAAGCAGAAATTATTCCACTTTTCAATTATTTATCAGTCTTTACTGAGCATTCTTATTTTCGGCAGGCTTTTGTTCTGCCTGGGATTCTGATGAACCACTCAACTGATGGCTGCCTCTTAGGGCAGTGGTCAGCAAACTCATTAGTCCACAGAGCTCAATACCAACAGGACAGCGATTGAAATTTCTTTTGAGAGCCAAATTTTTTAAACTTAAACTTCTTCTCTTAATGCCACTTCTTCAACATAGACTCGCCCAGGCCGTGGTATTTTGTGGAAGAGCCACACTCAAGGGGCCAAAGAGCCGCATGTGGCTCGCGAGCCAGTTTGCCGACCTCGGCTTTAGGGTTAAATTCAGCAATCATTCCCGGTGTTCTTAGAAGAAACACATCTTTTTTCACCGTTCATAGGCACCTCATCATATAACTTCTTATTTTTCAAGTAGTTAAGAATTTTATACTAAATCATAATTTTATAACTCCTTGAAATAATTTTGGATCCCAGTCTATAGCACATCACTGTTTCTAAGACGAGTATCAATGTGTTGCATTAAATGTAAGATACTCTGAATTCAGGTTTTCCAGAAAGAGATCTACGACAGCCTTTAACAAGATTTTCCTGGGGCAAAAATGACCACTCTGTATAGGAAGTATTTTGAGAGCACTTAGTATCAAGGCTAAGGCTCCATATTTGTCCTGTGGCTTTGCCTGCCCCCGTAACCCAGGCTGCCATTTACCAAGCAGAGGATTATCTGTCCTTACCACCTCACCGCTGGAGTTAATCTTCCCGGTTAACTAGCCAGTGACATAGGAAGACCCCAGGACAATGGAACAAATTTACGAATTCTGGGTTTGCCAAGGGCCTTCGGGAAAGTCCCTGAGCCGGTGGCCTGACCTGAGTGGGGGGAGGGGAGGAGAGCGCCCAGGATGTGGGTATCTGGGTGGTTAGAGATACTACTTATCACAGTTTAGTGTCACGTGTTTTGTGGTGTGCCTTCAGATGGTTCCCAGAGTGCACTGTGTGACTGCACTGAGCAGCACCTCACAGAGCAGCTCCTCTAGTAAGTTCAGAAGGGGTTTCCCATAAATATGGGCCTGAGGAATGGAGAAAACAGAGGTACGGACATGCCATACTTTCGGATATGCATTCATAAAATATGGTGAAAGATATCATCTCTATTTTGTGCCCTCCCCTTCTTTTTGGCTCCTGGAAATAAATTAACTTACATGAATGGCACGTTATCAAAACCAAATACTCTGCATGAGGGTGAGCTAGTCTAATAGACATTCCGATTAATCATTCTTGTCCATTTTTCAAATAGCATTACTAACGGAAATGTGTAGCACTGTGTGCTTGTGTGGGAATTCTGACTACCCTGGTCCCTCTTTCATTCTATTAACAATTGTGACAATTATTTGCATTCAATGGGAACAACTTGTCTCATTTCCTTATGCTATTCCTCATAGTGAGAAGAAAAACTTCAAGCAGTTTTATTCTCCTCTTTCAAATATTTCCTTTATTTGGCCAATTTCTGTGACCAGAATTAGAAGCTCTTTATGCTTTATTTGCATAACAGTCTTCCCACTTTGTACTTCATGAATATATTTCTCATAATCCTCATTTAACAAACTCCGTGTTAAAATGTAGTTGAGTGCCTGGCCCATGTGGCTCAGTTGGTTGAACGTCGGCCCATGACCAGGAGGTCGCCGGTTTGATTCCCAATCAGGGCACATGTCCAGGTAGTGGGCTCGATCCCAAGTGGGGGGGGGGGGAAGGCGTCGTGCAGGAGGCAGCCGATTAATATGTCTTCCTTATGTTTCTACCTCTCTCTCCCTCTCCCTTCCTCTATCCTCAATGAACAAAAACATAAAAAATGTTCTCTTAAAACTAAGTTACTTCACTTACATCTGATGTTATTTTTAAAACTTCTAATTTGCACATGCATTTAGCTCAGCAATGTTAATGGAAGACTGCAGGAGAGGCACTTGCAGAAGCATCTAAATCACGAGAGACGGTGAAAATACATGTCACAGACACAGATTCATGATTACTTTAATGACATGACAAGATAGCTCAAGTCAGATACCTAGGTATTATAAATAATTAACACTGTTGCTCTATTAAAAATACAAGCTTAACAAAACATAATTTCCAGCCAGGACTTAAAGTATATGCTGTAATTTCTTCTGTTGAACTTCTATGGATTTTCTGCATGACCATATAGGAAAGAATGAGTCTTTTATAAGAAAACTGGTGGCCCAGTGCACGAAATTCATGCACATTGAAAGGGGATTAATTAGAGGAAATAATTTAATATTGCTATTTGCCCTTTCTCTATAATGGAAGTGTCAGAGATGAGAGAAAATTAGTAAAATGTATATGAAAACCTCCCTCCTGTCAGAGTTTGGGGCGCACCACAGGACCCAGAGTCAAGTCCCCGCCCACCCACATACACCTCAAAATCATGCGAGACCCAGACCCAGCCACACCCCCACAGCCCCCATTGGGCTAGATCAAGACCTGGCCAGTCCCATCCTTGTCAAGCCCCACTGGGCAGGGGACGTAGTCGTAGGTCCCTTGGCCCAGTACCAGGACAGGGGGCATGGCCTGAAGTCGCCCAGCCCAGACTGGGGCTGGGGATGTGCCTTGAGATCCCCCATTAAGCTCTGCCAGGTGGGGGACATGGCCTGAGATCCCCTGTCAAGCCCTGCCAGGCGGGAGGTCACAACCTCAGGTCCTCCATCAAGCCCATTGGGCAGGAGCACCACCTGAGTTCCCCCGACCCAGCACTGGGGGTGCACCTTGAGGTTCCCTGTCAAGTTCCACCAGGCAGGGGGGGTGCAGCCTGAGGTCCCCTGGCCTGGTGCTGGGGCAGAGGGAGCAGCTTGAGGTCCCCTAGCCCAGCACCAGGATGGGAAGGGCACCTTGAGGTCCCTTGTCAAGCCCTGCCAGGTGGGGGACACAGCCTGAGGCCCCCTGTCAAGCCTTGTGGTGGTGGGGGAGGGCACAGCCTCAGGTCCATGCTGATTGGAACTTGGCTTCAGCTGTGGGTGCAACCACCTTTGTGATGGAGTGATGGTCAATTAGCATAGTCCCTCTTTATTAGATAGGATTATCCCCAGAATGTGAACCTACATACTGATTTATATCCCTTTATGTCTCTTAAAAGTGGCTATTATCGGACAACCCAGCATGGTTGACCTGGCCGAGAATAAACAGGATTCTGCTGGCAGCCTCCGGTTGCGCTTGTTACTTCTGCATTCAGGCAGGTGGTGGCACTCTCCCCACTGACCTCTCCAAGGACATCCATCAGACTCACACCAGATGCACGTCTGGACAGCAAAGGACTACAGGCAGGACTGCTCCCTTTCCTGATTTCACTTGGGTTACAGTAATACAAGGGTTCGTTACATACGCCTTCATTCTGAACCTCTGAGGTGGGGTCCTTCCAAAATTCATCCCTACGTCATTCATACTCTTCTTGATTGTGGTACTTTTCCAACTGAACTACTTTCTACGCATTCTTTTTTAATGTCAGCAAATCACATCCTTTAAAGCATGGGATCCATCTGGTTATGATGATGGGCTGCTTCTTAAGGCTCTACCAGAGGAGGACTGTGCCTGATTTTCTTTGATCCATATGATACAAAATCTTCCTTACTTTTTCCTTCCTCTCTCCCCCTTTCTCCCTCCTTCCCTCCCTTTCTCCCTCCCTCCTTTCTTTTCTCCCTTCTTTTCTCATTTTTATTTTTTTTCTGGTGAGGCACCTTTATAGTAAGCTGACTAACAACTACCTAAGTATGTCCACCTCCTGTCCCCTGACACCCGTGAGTGTCCCCTTATATGGCAAAAGAAACTGTTGGCGTCATTACATTGAAATCCATGTGATGGCGAGATAATCCTGGGTTCTCCAGCTGAGACCTCTATAATCACAAAGGTCCTTCTAGGAGGCAGGCAGTAGTCAGAGCTGGAGAAGATAATGTAAGGATGGAGGCCGAGTGATGTGCTTGGATGATGCAAGGGTCCATGAGGTAAGAAAGAGAGGCGGTTACTAAAAGCTGAAACAGGCAAAGAACAGACTCCCCCTCAACCTGACCCCAGGACCCGGCCTGAGGACTCTGAGCAGTGAACCTGATCAGACCCCTCACCTCCAGAACAGTAAGCAAATACATGTGTTCGATTTGAAACCACTCTGTCTGTAGACATTTGTTGCGATAGCAAGTCCAATCTAATGCAGCTTTGAGAGGGAAAATAAATCCAATAAATCAAAGGGTCTGGTGTTATTACTCAGACCGTTAAAGAAAATATAAAAACTATTAGAGACCGAACACTGACCACAAAGTGAAAAATGTTCTTGCCAAAGCAGAGAATTTGATCCAGCAGGGAGTCTAGGTAGGCTGTTGGCATGAAATTCAGGAGGGAGGAGGAGGGATGGGGTAGGATTTCAAAGGCAAAATACCATGAACTCTCTCTGCCCCATGCTAGAAAAGCAACATCTACCAGGAGGTGGGTGGCTGCGGGACCAGATGCATCAGCTACTAGGCTGGTTGGTGATAGCTGCTGGGAACACCTTGACTAGTCTGCAGATGACAGTCTCTGGCGACCTGTGACACAGGCCCCCATTCGGACTGTCTCCCACTCAGGTCTGCACTAGTGTCAGCAGCGGTGGATCAGGGTTTATGGCGACAATAGCCAGGAAGAGGAGAGGCAGACACAACACGAGAGTAACTCTGTTGGAACAGAAAGGGAGAAACAGGGGGAGAGAAATAAAAATAAAAATTATGACAAAAGATAAGAGCTAACCCTTATAAAACACTATCCTCTAAGACTCTTTTAAGTTATTCTGCGTGTATTAAATCGTTTATTGCTCACTGCCCTATGAAAGGGATGCTATAACTAGCCCACTTTACAGGGAAGGTATCTGAGGGTCTGGGAGGTTGTACACTTTGGCCAAGGTCACGCAGCCTCCGGCCGAGCTGAATGCAAACTCGGACGACAAGCCTGAGCTCCCCGCTGCTCCCTGTTGTGCAGCACCTCCTTGGGGCTCATTCTGTCCTTAGAATGTGTCGGCCCTGTGGCGGTTTCTATGGCTGCCAGTTAGAAGGCTGTCGTCCCACCTCTGGGGGACTTAAAGGATTACAAACAGTCCTCCCTGTTAAAAGATAAACTGAGGCATATTAAAATGTTATGGGTTTTCTTGTTTAAAGGTCTGTTGGAATCAGGCAGCAACAGATCAGCAGTGTTTGGAAGCCCTCCATAGAGAGAAGCTGGGAGAAAGACTTTTATGGGAAGAGGTGGGAGAATAGCAAGGGAATTCATTGCTTGGCTGGAGCTTAACCAATCGCATTCGGTGGGAAAGCCTTGGCGGCTGTTTGTGATAGGCTGTCCTTAGGATTTCATTTCTTCACCTTGAGGCATCACAGGCTTAGGCTTTGGTTTGCCTACGTGGGCCACAAAAGGGACCGTAGGCACTTTAATTAGTGACCTCATTGTTCACTGATGTAACATATCATTCCTAACTTCATCTATATCTATAAGTTGCTATGCGTCTGTAAGATCAATAGAAACATGCTAGGTCTTGATTCTTTTCCATTATTGTTGTAACATGAAATTCATGAAGCTATATTTATATCTGGTGCCAAACTTCAAGGTCACAAACAGCAGAATTCGTCAGATGTATTATCTTTCTTGTTGTGAAATGCATTGTTCATGCATTTGCTAAAAAAGTCACCGTTGTAACCATTAAGATTTCTAGTAAGTGTTTGAGATGTGGCTGATGTTTTATCTAATCACAGAACATTCTTCAGACCAGAGTAGACTGTTCAATGGATAACAAGCCAATATGCCTTCTCAAGGGAGGCGAATTCGAATGCAATGACAACATTATGTCATTGTCGCCAAAACAAAGAAGGAGTTAGATGTACATGACAGTAAAAGGGATAGTTAAGGAGGAGCCCCTCTTCATAATATAGAATCTTTAATGTGTAATCCATAACATCTGAGTAACTCTGGACTGTTAAAGACAATATAAAAACTACTGGAGACCAACACTGACCACGAAGTGAAAAATGTAATCCAAGCATTACTCACAGAAGTCAAAGCCTCCCGCACGCTGGTGGCCCACTATAAAAGTCCTGTTTCCAGCCTGACTGGCAGAGCTCAGTGGTTGCCCCTCGACCTATGAACCAGAAGGTCATGGTTTGATTCCCTGTTGGGCACATGCTCAGGTTGCGGGCTCTGGCCGGCCCCATTGAGGGGGCTGGGGGTGCAGGAGGCAGCCAATCAATGATTCTCTCCCATCATTGATGTTTCTATCTCTTTCTCCCTCTCCTTTCCTCTCTGAAATCAATTAAAAATATATTTTTAAAATTATGCTTTCAAATAGGAGCAAAGGAGGTGAAGGGACAGAAACCACAAGACGAAGAGAAGAGGAAGAGGTTCCGGAATGAAGGACTGCTTCCCTAAACCTACAGTAATAACAGATGTGCTCTCAGTCCAGACTACTAGGAAAACCTTCACCTATGAAGACTCTCGAGACAAAAGAGAAAATTCAGATCCTCCATATCCTTCCTCCAACCCAGAGGTTGAATTTAGTTTGAAATGTAAAGCAAAACTGAAGAAATGGCATGCTTTATACATATTCTTAACTTTAACTATCTGTCAGGGAGATAGATAGATATATATATATATATATATATATATATATATATATATATATATATGCTTTGTTTTCTTTGTTGTTGTTGTTGTTGTTGTTACCCATTTCTGTTATTTAAGAGTGATTCTTATATGTGTAGATTCAAAGCCCAATACCTGGTTATGTGAAGAGGTTCAGGGAAGTATTGCTTTGTTGATCAAGAAAGCCCCCACTAGCCAAAACCGCTTTGGCTCAGTGGATAGAGTGTTGGCCTGTGGACTGAAGGGTCCCGGGTTCGGTTCCGGTCAAGGGCATGTACCTTGGTTGCGGGCACATCCCCAGTGTGGGGTGTGCAGGAGGCAGCTGATGGATGTTTCTCTCTCATCGATGTTTCTAACTCTCTATCCCTCTCCCTTCCTCTCTGTAAAAACTCAATAAAATATTAAAAAAAAGAAAGGAAGCCCCCACTTTTCAGAAGAGCAGGCGACACTGCTGCATACTTAACCCGAAAGCCTCAAGACTGAGCGGAGGCTCCGAGGCATCTTTGACAACTATTCCATAAGAAGGCTCACTCAGTTGAATATGTAAAATCTTCTGTGGCCGGTGACTAGCAGAAAATATGAAAATAATCTAATAACTTAAGTACATATGCCACCAAAATAAAGGTTATGTGTTTTTTTTTTAATTCCCTAAAAATAGACTTGCTCGATGAAGGACACTTGTTAAATTGGGATTTCAGATAAACAACTATTAATATTTTGGTATAAGTATCTCCAAATTATTGTACTGGACATGCTTCTATTTAAAATGTAGTTCTTGTTAGTCTGATTAATTGTGGTTCAGCATGTTTCCCCTCCTGGATACGGGAACACAGTTGGAAAAGAAGAAACCGCTTCATCTTTAAGAGTTACTAAGGATATTTCCTAAAGTTTGCTTTTAACTAAAGATTTTAGGTGATTTATTTGCACTATAGTCTTCTTGTCCTCAGTTACTTAGTGTTCCTCTTTCAATAGGTCGCACTTGTGTTGACATGAAAATTGCTGTGTAAGAGGAAAACTTCACAACTTATTATTTTTAAGATCTTATTCATCAAGGTCACGCTCACCTTACAAAAACATTATCAAGGAAGGTAAACAGACGGGCAGAGGTGCCAACCACATTTGAAGATTGATCTGGACACAATTTATAGTTTCTGCTAAGCTTTTTCTGTGGTTTCTTTCTTAGTTAAGCCACCTTCCAGAGTTCAAATTACAGAGTTCCGAGACATTTTGAGCCGGCGAAGTGTATTTTCTTCCTCCCATTAAACGTTCTGTTGATACAGATCTATGCTGCTCTGAGATGTTTGAAATCATCTGCAGAAAGCAGGCAAAAGAGCAACATCCTAGAATAAAAATGCCTCCTTGTATCCCAAGCATGAATTTTCCCCAGTGAAATCATTCAGCAATTAAATTACACTCTACACGCTACACCTCAGATCATATTTTAGATTCCATACTTCTTACTCAACATATGTGGAGGAAGTTAAGAGTAAGTTAAACAAAAAACCCTACCAGACAGTATTTTCTGTCCTGAATATAAGAATTGTTTTTGTAATCTAAGTAGTCTCTTTGGGATTTGGCTGTAAAAACAACATTATTTTTCTATAGATGTCAAAAATAAGGCCTCCAGTACTTTCTTATCCTTCTACTTAAATACTATCCTAACAAACTGGGCTCTAAACCAAATTATAGCATCAACATTCCAAGTAAATTTCAACAGGCAGTTGCAAATGTGGTCATCATTCTATAAACAAGGAAACTAAAACTGAAATACTTCATTGTTTTGACATATTCAAAACAAGCAAATCATAAGGTTTGAAAGACTTTCATAGTCTTATATGGGTCATAACTTGGTAACCAAAGCACCTACACTTTAGTACTTATGTTTAGAGAAGCTAGAAGTGCAATTGAACTGACATTTCTCTTTAAGGTGAATTTTAAAATATTATACATTAGGAGCTTTCAATATAAAATAATGTTGACAGTTCTCTTTATTATAATGGGCCCAGCATATATTTTGCGTAAAATTGTAAACATCACATCAGAGATGACTCTTCTTAGTATCCCTTCCTTTTTTTTTTTCCTGGAATTACTATCTATTCAGCCCTAGTTAAGTGAACATATTGCTCTCATTTACCATATGCATTTCTCTGCATGCTAATGTTTTTGTATATTTCTTTGTTTCCCACACCAAATCTTAGCTTAGAATAGGAAGTGTCAGTGTCTTTTTCCTATAGTGGAAGAAAAATACATACTTACGAACCAATTCCAAATGTGATCAGCTAATTAATAAGAGCAGCTCAAGTGGTAAGTTCGAGGGAGTAGGAAAAATAAAAGGAAATATTAGTGCTAAATCTGAATGATAAAAGATAATAGATACTTCATGTGAGTATAAAAATAATTTTGAGGTCATAATTTTGGTAACTATGGAAATAAAATCTTGGGAGTGAAAATCAATTTTGGTTTTAATACAAAACAAAGTCTTAATTAAAGAATTATTTCAAGAGTTTTAACTATGTCAAAAATTGAAATATATATGAAATATATTTGTACTTATATGTATTTATAGATATTAAATGTATATTTAATAAGAAACTATTTTTCTTTCTACAGAGTGGGGTGAAGATGATTTTCTAGTTGTGAGTATGCAAGACACAGAATTTATTCTTATATTATTATTTATTAACTAGAATACTGGTGCAAGGATTCGTGCACCAGTGGGGTCCCTTGGCTTGGCCTGTGGGATCAGGCCAAAACTGGCTCTCTGTCATCCCCTGAGGGGTCTTGGATTGCAAGAGGGCACAAGCCGGAGCACCAAGATGGCGGCATAGGTAAACACCTATTGTTCTGCCCCGCGCAACGATTTAAGAACTACAACATTACAGCAGAACAGACAGCACCCAGAATCGCCAGAAAGCTGGCTGAATGAAAACTCCACTAATAAGAGTAAAGGTGGGACCCTGAGACTCAGGAGCGGCGGGAGCGCAGCCTTTCAGACGGAAACAGGTTAGGAGCCGCCCTGGTCGCATGCGCGGGCTGGGGCTGGAGCAGCACCCCCTGCCGGATTTCTCCTACAGTGAGGGTGGAGACGTCCCACTACACGGACTCCCCAGCGCCAGGCGAGGTCCGAGATCCGGGGTACGTGGAGACGTACCACTGCATAGATTCCCCAGTGCCAGGCGAGGTCCGAGGTCCGGGGGACGCACCCTGGAAGCGGGGCGCGGTAGAGGCTCCTAGTCGCAAGGGTCGCGCAAACCCGCGACTTGCCCCCTGGAAACTTGTCTCCTGGTTCTGGAAACCATCTATTTTACAACCTTGGGCTAGACTTTTGGTGTCCAGGCACATTTGGGGAAAGGCAGAGTTGTCTGGCAAGGGGAAGAGACTAGCAGCTTTCTCTTGGAGGTGTCTGCAGCCATCCCCATCCAACACAGACCCGCGCGCGTGAGCTCCGCATAGGATGCAGCTGATGCTGATGCTGCCTGTGCAGCTCAGAGTTTCCGCCCATCCAACCTGAACACAGTCTCCCTTCACAGCCAATTGGCCTGGAGGTCAAACCCTCCTAGGGCTAACAACACAAGCTGGGTTTAAATTCAAAAATACTGAATACAACCCATAAAGGATTGCAGTAAGAGCACCCACCTCAGGTAACTGGGGTGGCTGAGCCACTGTCCCTTTGAGGATATCCACCACATAAAGCAGCCACCATGCAGAGATATGGAAAGAAATCAGGTGTGAAAGAAATGGAGGAGAAAAGACGACAAGACATAGAGTTCAAAACCACGGTTATAAGGCTTTTCAAGAGGCTCCTACAAAAGGCCGATCAACTTAATGAGAATTACCAGGAAATAAACAAAACCAACCAGGAAATGAATGAGAATTATAAGGAAATAAATGAGAACCTCAAGGAAATGAATGAGACCCTCAAGGAAATGAACAAGACTTCTGAGGATACGAACCAGACCCTCACGGATAAAAAAAAGGACCAACTAGAAATCAAGCATACACAGACTGAAATAAAAAATATTACACAAAGTCCTAAAAGCAGTCCAGAGGGCCACAAGAACCAAGTCAAAGATTTGAAATACAAAGAAGCAAAATCCACTCAGCTGGAAAAGCAAGAAACAAAAAGAATTCAGATAATTGAAGATAGCGTAAGGGGCCTCTGGGACAACCTCAAGCATGCCAACATCCGAATTATTGGGGTGCCAGAAAAAGAGAGAGAGCAAGTTAATGAAAACCTACTTGAAGAATTAGTGACTGAAAACTTCCCCTACCTGGTGAAAGAAACTGACTTAAAAGCCCAAGAAGTACACAGAACCCCAAAATATAGGAATCTAAAGAGGACCACACCAAGACATATCATAATTAAAATGCCAAGAGCAAAAGATAAAGAGAGAATATTAAAAGCAGCAAGAGAAAAACAGTTGGTTACCTACAGGGGAGCACCCATACGATTGTCAGCGGATTTCTCAAAGGAAACGATGCAGGCCAGACGCGAGTGGCAAGAAATATTCAAAATAATGAAGAGCAAGAATCTACAACCAAGATTACTCTATCCAGCAAAGCTATCATTCAGAATTGAGGATCAGATAAAGTGCTTCGCAGATAAGAAAAAGCTAAAGGAGTTCATCACCACCAAACCAGTATTATATGAAATGCTGAAAGATATTCTTTAAGAAGAGGAAGAAGAAAAAGGTAAAAATATAAATTAGGAACAACAAATACACATCTATCAACAAATGAACATAAAAATCAAGTGAATTGATAGGCTGATGAACAAGATAAACTGGTGACTATAACAGAAACATGGACATAGTGAGGGAATGGACTGACAATTCTTGGGGAGAAAAGTGTTGTGGGAAGTACAGCAAGAGATTGGACAAAAATCTTGCAACAATGGGAGAGGACATTGGGGAGGGGGAGGTGAGGGTGGAGGGTGGGATAGGTACAGGGTGGAGGGGAGATATAGGGAGATAAAAAAGGGGAAACAATGTAATTAATAAACTGAACAATAAAGAAAAAAAGAGGGCACAAGCCAAGATGAGGGGCCCTCCCCAGCATAATTGGGGTTGGGGAGGGACAGAGAAGGTTGGTCAGCCGGGGAGGGACCGAGGAAGGGCTCCAGGGCACGTCCGGCCCATCTTGCTCGGTCCCAATAGGCCAGCAGCAAGCTCACCCACAGGTCAGGGTGTCTTCCCCCTGGTGGTCAGTGCACATCATAGAGAGCAGTTGAGCAGTCTTGGCATATCATTAGCATATTATGCTTTAATTGGTTAAATGGCGACCTGGATGACCAGACACTTAGCAGATTAGGCTTTTATGATATAGGATTATTATATTGCTTTCCATATGAGTAACTGTAAAGCCACCCTGTACAAATGTGTATGTGTGCTCGGCCAGTGAGCACAGTGGTTGCGCATTGACTCACAAACCTAGAGGTCACAGTTCTATTCCACATCCCCAGCAGTGGGCATCCAGGAAGCAGCCAATCAATGGTTCTCTCTCATCATTGCTGTTTCTATCGTTTTCTCTCTCTAAAATCAATAGAAACATATATTTAAAATATATATGTATACATGCATAAAAACTCTGTATCCTATATAATAAAGAGCTACTATACTCATTAGCCCAGATGGCAGAACGAACTTTCAGAATGACCAAGGGGCAGGGGGGCGGGACTAGAGGCCCAGCATGCATGAAATTGTGTGCAATTAGCTTGCTTCTGCTTGCCTCAGCTGGCTGCCCTGCCCTGATGCTTGTTGCTCACACCCCATCGTCCACCGCTCCTAGCTCTTCGCCTCTAGTAGCTTGCTGCCCTGTCCTCCATGGCTTGTAGTTCTCCTCTACTAATAGTGCTCTGCTCTGCCACGAGTAGCTCACGCCCCGTCCTGCCCACCGAGAGAGCTAACAGGCCTTTCATGTGTGTGTATATACACACTCCTCTACACTCTGTTTGTGTATATACAGGAAAAATAGCTTCTCATTAAACATCTCTCTCCCTCCTACATTAGAGATATATTAGAGGCCCAGTGCACCAAATTCATGCACAGGTATGGTCCCTAGGCCTGGCTGGTGATCAGGTCCAAACCAGCAGGGTGATCAGGTGGCCCCCACTGGCACTGCCCTGGCTGGCCTGGCAATGCCCTCTTGCTGGTCCTCCCCCCTGCCCCCACTGCTGCCGCCAATAGTCGCCTCCCTCTGTGGGGCAACTGGTAGGGCAATTGGGGGACCCCCCCCCTCTGGCACCCGCCTTGGCTGGCCTGGTCCTGCAGGCTGGGAGCAGTTCCTGAATTGAGCATCTGCCCCCCGGTGGTCAGTGTGAGTCATAGCTATCAGTCATTCCACTGGTTGTTCCACCGTTCGGTTGATTTGCATATTGGGCTTTTATTACATGGGGTATCTATATTTAATGAGTTCTTTATCTCTATATGTAATGACTTCTTGACATTTTCACAGACACAAGTTTATCTACAAAATTCTATATAATTTTATTAAGAGATATGTTTCAATGGCAATATTTTTTTATGGCAGAAAAATTGTAAAGTACAGAAGAAGCACAAAGAATAAGTATGGTTTTGACTGATTGTCGGTAATGGGAAAATGGGCAGGAAGACAGGTTTTCAGAGCACAAAAATGTCTGACCCTTTTTAAATGTATTGATTAAAAAGAGGATCTTACAGTTGCGTGCTTTACCTAGGTGTCATATTTACAGTGTAGTTTAACTTTTTTATTTTAACATTTATATATTCCTTTTCCCATAAGAATGAAATTATTTATAAAAATAAAAGAAAAACTCCAGAGGAGGGCTTGATCTTAGGAACATTCCCTCACGCTCAGGTGCGGGAAGGAAGAAGAGAAGGAAGCGGGTAATTTTCTGGAGAGAGGGTGACAGGAATGTGAGGATGCTTGTGCTGGAATTATCACCCTTTTTCCATTAAATAGTAAAGAAGTTAAGGGATTATAGTTTACGGAGGTAGCGTTAGGTGAGTCTTGGTGATGTGCATGGGAAAGGATCAATACAATTATTGTTGAGTGGTGCCGAGTGCTCGATGATGTAAATTAGCACCAACATAAACTGACATAAACACGATGATGTAAATTAGCACCAACCCTAGCATTATTTGCTCTTAGACTTCTCTTTCTTTACATCATTCTAAAAAAATTAAACCGGAAATGTAGCTTTTTTTCCTAACACATTTTTCTCTCCCTCTCCAGTCTGACTTTATAATAATAAGATTAAGAACATATATTGTACCTCTGCTGAATTAAAATTTTAATTATACATAGAGCAATCCTGTCATCTCTAATGGGTTTGCCTGGTGATATATGCTTTGTATTTTTAAATCAACATATTTCTGTATACCTGCCAGTGGGCATTGCTGTGAAAAACAAACAGATTACTAAAAATAAATGAAATTTTTGCTTTTTCTCTGGACACACATGCATACAGACACACACACACACACACACATAATGTGAATGTTATCTTTGATGATATTCGGAATCGACAAATAGAAACCATAGTCTACCTGGGTCAAAATTTACTATGTACATTTTAAACAGGCTGCCACTGTTTATACTATTGCCATTTTGTGATGTAACAAAATTTGTCTGCTGTACATCATTAGCAATGTGACAATACACATTGCTTTCCTGAGCCTAAAGTGCTGTGATGATTCAAGGTTCTTGCAACATTAATGCCCTGGCTATCTTTAAGACTATAAATTTACTGTGCGGGACTGCTTCTTTTTTCACGGCTCCTCTCCAATGAAAGTGATGTGTGCGAGGTGAGGAGTGGTTTGGGAGCAGGGAAATGATGGGGTTAGAGCTGTGCTGGAGGAGAATTAATCTGAGAGGACTGGAGCACAGAGTGGCATTTACGTTACTTGGCAACTGATTGGATGCTGAGCAGGGTGAGATGGGAGGTGGTGAAGCAAGAAGTCTTCAAATGTGGCTCCAAGGCCCTGAGTGGTAGGTGCTATGAATATTAACTTGTGTTCATTACACAGGGAAGCAGAGGATATCAGGTGTAGGGACAATAACATGTTTTGAATATATTCAACTGAACAGTATGAGCAGAGTGAAAGACACTCTGGATCTGACTTCAAGACAGAGACTGGGGGATAGTGTAGGAGGAAAGCGGCTCTACTGAACTTCATAAACTGGTATATTGCCAACACATGTTAATATAATAGGTTGGATAGATGGATGCTGATAATAAAGGAAACAGACAATAAAGGAAATGCCATGAAATATTAGACAGAAACTTTAGTGTCGGACAGGAAGTCATATAGAAATGGAATCAAAGGAGGGCACTTTTTAATATGCTGGCTTCCCCAGTGGTCAACTGCTGGCCTTTCTCTCACACCAGTTATTACTTGTTATTAAAAATAGGCATTTTCAATATCTGGAGAGTTTCTGTCAGGGCATATCAGGGTTCATTCCGTACTCTCTTGCTTCCCCCCTGTACTTCCCCGGTTCTCCCTGGCTAATTCCTTTCTGCGTGGGGACCATGCATACCTCTAACCTGTGGACTCTGAGTAATGACTTCTGTGTTTGGCAGTGAGTCATCGTGGTCCATTAGATTACAATAACCCCTCTCTCTGGATTTTCCCACTATCTCCAAAACCTGTGATCCCCTGATGGAAGGACAGACTTCTGCCCTCTCCGTGCAGCTCTGTGCTTTTTCTACTACCCCGATCCACCAATTTAACGGCTTCCGTAGCTTCGTACCGGTTCTGGCCTCCATACATGGGATTCTGGGCACAGGAGGGAGAGATCTAGGCTGAGAGCTGGGCAGTGGTGCACCTCACCTCACGTGTTTTCCTTCTTTGATGGACTAGGATTTTGCTTGGCCTATTTTATAATGCTCCAAGAGTGAGATACCTTATACACACATATTTTAAAATATATATTTTATTGGTTTTAGGACAGAAAGGAGAGAGAGAGAGAGAGAGAGAGAGAGAGAGAGAGAGAGAGAGAGAGAGAGAGAGAAGCATCAATGATGAGAGAGAATCATTGATCATCTGCCTCCTGCACGACCTACACTGGGGATTGCGTCCAAAACCGGGCATGTGCCCAAACTGTGACTTCCTATTCTAAAGGCCAATGCTCAACCATTGAGCCACACGGGCCAGGCGAGGGACCTTGTATATCTTGTCTCCTTAACTAGTAGAGTTGTTCATGGTGGGAAGGCAGCCTTTTGTAGCTGTGCCATCAGGCCTGAAAGCAACTCCCCCCCTTAAGGCTATCAACCTTTAACAAATAAATGTTTCTCAAGTGTACAGATTTACTTGTGTGCAGCGGTCCCCGAGGCCACCTGCAGATTTGCCCATTCACTAGGAAGATGCACAAGTCGTGGCTACGATGTGCTGACATTACAGCAAAATAGTGCAAAGCGGAATGGGCACAGAGAAAAGGCGTGTGGGCCAAAGATGGCAGGAGACCAGGCCCTGGGCTCCAACAGACCTCTGCCCGAGAACAGTCCCCTAGGGCCAGGGGGTCCCTCCAGCTGTGAGCTGTGACAACACCAGTGAGATGTGGCCTCCCAGCGAGGCTCATTGGAAATCTGGTGCCCAGGGTTTTCAGACTCAGAACCCTCTGCCTCACAGGTGTCAAAGCTTCGGAGTGCCAGAAGGGGAAAAGGCGTTCCCCACCAACCTTGCTGCTCGCACAAACACTTTGGACTCCATGAGCCACGGGGTCATTTAGGGAATGGCAGGACATCAGCCAATGGCCCAGACATCAGCCGAAGGCCAACTGTAGAGGGCTCCCTGGGAAGGCACATGGGCATTTCTTTAATTATCGTCAGCTGAACTCAAGGAGACAGGCAGAGGACACGCCCTGGGAACAGCTTCACCAGGAGAGAAGGCTGATGGGTTATCAGCTTGGCTTTGCCCAGGTGTCAGGGAGTGGGGCTTTGAGATGTAAATCCAGTCAAGCACCAGGAATGGTCAGGCCTACTCAAGAATGCAAATGATCTCCTTTGATCCTAACTTTTGGTGTAACTTCCTGGTATTTGGGGATATAAATAAACGGCTTCGTGGGCTTGGAGTTCTTGTCCCTTTATCAGAAGAGACAGCGTCCCACCCAGCTCCAGCTTCGTTTCTATTTCTGTTGCACTCTATTCTTTCTTTTATTTCTCAGTCCCCAGCCGCCAACATCCAGAACAGGTTTCATCTCTCTTTCCATGCTGGACAAGGAAAAGGGAGATCCCCGCCATATCTGGCCCCCCGCGCCACAGTCAACCCTGCTAGTACCAAAGAACAGCAGCCTCAGGCTTACTATGGCAGGTCTTTTCTGCATCATTGGATGTCTCTAGTTCACTCCCCAATGAGATACAAAAGGTGCTATACCAATTTCATGAACAATGCTCCTCCATCTTGTTTCTCTGCCCAAAATGTTGTTTGTTTAAAAAAAAAAAACAAAATAAATCACATATTTGTTTCGCAAATACAAATAAAATATACTGATATTGTTGAATCTGCTAGATAGATAGATCTACAGTCCATCCTTATTATTTCCAGGCTTCACATTGTGAATTCACCTATGTGCTAAAATTTATCTGTAGCCCTCGTTCCATACCCTCAGCCTTCACGGTCATTTGTGGACAGGTGTTTAGTGGTGGGAAATCTGAGGCCACCAGCACATATTTGTGTTGATATTGTTTTTTTTTAATATATATATTTTTATTGATTTCAGAGAGGAAGGGCGAGGGTGAGAGAGACATAAATATCAATAATGAGAGAGAATCATTGATCAGCTGCCTCCTGCACACCCCCTACTGGGGATCGAGCCTGCAATTGGGCATGTGCCCTGGACTGGAACTGACCCCAGGACCCTTCAGTCCACAGGCTGACACTCTATCCACTGAGCCAAACCAGCCAGGGCAACCAGCACATATCTGTAGCTGAGGTCGAACAAGGCCAGTCTCTGCTCTCGTGTGGAGATGGCCGGAGGACCAGGCAGGAGGGGGCAGGGCGGTGCAGGCAGCAAGAAGTTCTGGCTGAGGCATTGGGGTATGAGTCCCAACTTTGGCAGCAGTTAGTGGGGCGGCCTCAGGCAAGTCACTGAATACTTCAGACCTTGTTTTCTTTCTTTTTTTGTGTAAAACAAAGAAAGCAGAATAAATCTACCAGCATGAGCTATTTTTAAGATTTAAGATTATAATCTCTATGAGATATATGAATCTCTCTCCTAGGAGAATGGCTCAGAATTCCAGTTTTGACTCTTTATACTGACTTTATAGGACAGAGCTACTGGGAATGAGAATCAACATGTACGTATCTTTTTTATTCCATTCCCTCACTTTGTACTGAATTTTCTTGTTGAAGTTCACGCTTTTTAGATTTCAGGGTGCATCTGATACTGGCAAGCTACCTTCATCTATTTTACCATAAAATGGTTTGATTTGCCCTTCTTGTACAATACTATGGGCAGGGTAACCAAAAACTGACAATTTGCATACATTATTCTATTTCCTCCCGGCATGACTGAGCTGATAAGAAGAATGCTGTCAGTGTAATTATTGTTCCTTTGTAAGTCATTAGTTTTTTTTTTTTTTCCTCAGCTGGCTTTTTAGATTCTTCTCTTTATCTTTGATATTTTGCAGTTACACTATAATGTTTACATGAGTTGATTTATTTTTGTTATGCCTGCTTAGCTCCCAGAGAATTCTTTTGTAAGGAGTACTAATAGGTTTCCATATTCCTGCAAAATTCTTTACTTTTACCTCTCAAAATATTGCATCCTCACTAGCTCCCCTCTTTTTCTTCTAAAAGAGAGATTGGCAAATTAAGCGCAAAGGCCAAACTAGACTATTGTCTATTTTTGGTACTAGCCACCTATCTATAATAATAAAAGCGTAATATACTAATTAGACCGGACAACCGAACGACCTTCTGGAGGTCCTTCCAGCCAACCTTCCAGATGAAGCTGGGGCTGGGAGGGCCGAGGCAAGCCACTGCGGCTGTGAGGACCGAGCCCCTTGCATGAATCTCGTGCATTCGACCTCTAGTTTGCTTATAATCAATCTTCCAAGCTGGTTTTGCATTACAGTATCAGAGTGGAGATTGGCCTGCAAAACCTAACATATTTACCATCTGGCTCTTTACAGAAAAAGTTTGCTGACCTCTGTTCAAGGACACGTATTCAATATGTGCTTACACAACATGTACTATAAATATATTAACCAATTCTTCATATTTTTAAATGATGTTGCACTTTTGTCCATGTTCTTATTTTCCCCATCTGTTCTTTTTAAATGGCCAATCTAGCGTTATTCCTTTTTTGCATCTTAAAAATTCGATGACTCCTTATTTCCAGCATTTCAACCGGCTTCATTAGAAAGGACGTCCGGAATGACGTCTAGAAAATGTCCAGTCTAAGTGGCAAATTATACTTTTATTATTCTAGATTAATATTTTCAAAGTAAATCCATCATGCGTTTTACCCTCATTCTTTACTCTCACTTCTTTCCCACCCACATTGATGTCCCTCTTGCATCATCAAGGGCCCTCTATGGGGGACTATCCACCATCACAAAAGCTTGTAACATCGCCCATCTTACTGAACGCCCTCCTTCCCTCACACCTCCCTCCAGCGAGCACTCGCATGCTTACTCTGCTTCACATCACACAGCTCACAATGACTGTCTCACTGGCCAACTCCATGTCTTCGCCTCCTTCCTGCCCTCCATGAAACCATGCAGGTCAAGATCGCGGTGCCCTCCGCATCCCGGTTCACCCACTGTTTCTTAGTCCGCAGCTCACGTGGCATACTGAGAACTTCTGACACAGTTGGTCACTTCTTCCTTCATAAAACGTTTTCTTTACTTCAATTGAGTGACACCCGTTCTCTCCTGCTTGTCCTTGGCTCACTCTGCAGTCGTTCTCGCCTCGCTTCTGCACCGCTGTCAAACTTATTGATCATGTAGACATCTATTTGCCCCGGAATCAGATTCAGACATCTTCCCTAGTTGCACTTCCTCTCCAGTCCAGCCCCATATTTTCAAATGCCATCAGTATGCTCCTGGTGCAGCGATTTATGGTTCCAGCCCAACCCTTCTCCTTCGCGTGGGAGCCCACACCCCCCAGCGAATTTCTATTTGGCATTTCAGTGTTAATATGGTCATCATGGCCCTGTGGATGCCTTTCTGAATCCCTATTAAAACTACTCCTTCCCCAGAGTTTCTCATCTTAGTAAATGGCATCTATATTCAGTTGACTCAGTCGAGAGAGAGAGAGAGAGGGGTGCGAGAGAGAGAGAGAGAGGACAACAATCACCACCTTGTAGTCATCTTTGACTTCTATTTCTCAGAAATCATATCTAATCCATCAGAAAATACCGTTGGTTCTCTCTTTAAAAGATACTCATAATCTGGCCATTGACTAGTATTAAATGATATGGTTCAATGATGTTTAATCTACCATAATTTCGTATATGGATAGCTACTTTTCAGTTTTTCTTTCTTGATCCCTAGATCCTATCTCCACACAACTGCCAGAATGTCTCCTCTAAAATGGAAGATGGATTACTTTAATCCTCATTCGTCTGTCCTTTCAGCTGCTTCTTATCGCACACAGAAATCCAGAGTCCTCCCTCTGTGTGATCTGACCCTGGCCACTTTATCTACACTCTAAGGGATTCGGTCCTGGCTCTCCAACTACTTCACTCACTGACTTCCAGAAACACTGCCCTGATTTTTCTTCCATAAGAACAAGTTTTGTTTTTCTCTCCCCATTTTAACAATGCAGATTAGCTCCTATTCTATGAACAGAACAATGATGACAGCACAATATAAAGCTGTACTGGGTCTAGAAGTCATTTTTTCCTGAGAGAGCCAAACTATCAAGAAGAATGTGTATCTACTTCAGAAGGAGAAAATTTTACTTCGTTCACCTGCTGCACTTGGGATAAAAATCGACTGTAAGAAAGAAGAAGTCTGCCAATACTGGTTTGGATCAGTGGATAGAGCGTCGGCCTGCGGACTGAAAGGTCCCAGGTGGATTCCAGTCAAGGACATGTATCTTGGTTGCAGGCATATCCCCAGTAGGGGGTGTGCAAGAGGCAGCTGGCTGATGTTTCTCTCTCATCGATGTTTCTAACTTTCTATCCCTCACTCTTCCTCTCTGTAAAAAAAAATCAATAAAATATATTTTTAAAAAGAGAAAGAAAGAAGAAGTCTTTTGTGCCAGCATCTCTCCTCAGCCAGGTGTCCGCAGCCTTGCGCAGCTCTCAGCTCCCCAGTAGGGGGCGTGCAGGAGGCAGCCAACCAATAGCTCAGTGTCTTTGAAGCCCACTTCACTGATGCTCCATGTTCTCAGGACTTCATACCCTTCTGCAGTCTCTCAGCTATTTTGATATAAAGCATTGCCAACTGATTTCCAATCTGTTGCTTTGGGGCACTCTGAACACTCCCTGTGGTGGTCTCCAGTCATACTCAGCTACCTACTTGGTTGGCCCTGTTTGTGATATCAGTGACTGTTTACATTCTCTGGTTCCACAGTTATACAGATTCTGCATGATATTCTCTTATTCTTAATTCCCCTTTAAGCCCATGTTTTGCAGAACACAGTTTTATCCTCTAACTAGTGTAAATGTTTAAAAATAGCAGGCGCACCTCATTCTGCTGCTGAGCCTTGGCATTTGTGGTTTATTCAGTAGATAATACTCCCAAATTGCTGAAACCGGTTTGGCTCAGTGGATAGAGCGTCGGCCTGTGGACTGAAAGGTCCCAGATTTGATTCCTGTCAAGAGCATGTACCTTGGTTGTGGGCAAATCTGCAAGAGGCAGCTGAATGATGTTTCTCTCTCATCGATGTTTCTGGCTTTCTCTCCCTTCCTCTCTGTAAAAAAATCAATAAAATATATTTAAAAAAATACTCCCAAATAGATACTCAATTATAACAACACTCACCACCCAGCTGGTGTAGCTCAGTGGTTGAACATTGACCTATGAACCAGAAAGTCATGGTTCGATTACAGGTCAGGGTACATGCCTGAGTTTCAGGCTCAGTTCCCAGTGGGGGGTATGCAGGAGGCAGCCAATTAATTATTCTCTCTCATTGTTGATGTTTCTCTCTCCCTCTCCCTTCCTCTCTGAAATCAATAAAAATATTTTAAAAATAGCACCCAATCTTCGTTACTCTAGCCCATTAACCCCTCTTTACTTTCTTCTTAGCATCTGACATTATATATATATAATTTTTTTTACAGAGAAGAAGGGAGAGGGATAGAAAGTCAGAAACATCGATGAGAGAGAAACATCGGCCAGCTGCCTCTTGCAAACCCCTTACTGGGGATGTGCCCACAACCAAGGTACATGCCCTTGACCAGAATCGAACCTGGGACCTTTCAGTGTGCAGGCTGATGCTCTATCCACTGAGCCACATCGGTTTTGGCTGATAGTACATTTTAATTTGTACCTAGATTAATAGTCTGTTTCTCACACTGGCATGCAAGCCCCTTCAGGGCAGAATCTTTGTGCTCTGCTCACTGCAGTAAAATAGCTAAATGCTCAATAAACACTTAATGAGTTAATGAAATGATGGCAATGTGTGGACAATTTCCTCTCATAATAAACACTTTTTTCTACAAACATGTTTTAAATATTTTTATTGATTTGAGAGAGGAAGAGAGAGAGAGAGAGAGAGAGAGAGAGAGAGAGAGAGAGAGAGAGATCAACGGTGAGAATCATTGATTGGCTGCCTACTGGGGATTGAGCCTCAAACCCGGACATGTGCCCTGACCTAGAATCGAACCATGACCTCATGGTTCTTAGGTTGATGTTTAACCACTGATCCATGCCAGCTGGGTTCCACAAATAGTTTCTGATGCAGACTACATTGGGAAAAAAATTCTCATTTTCAACTACATGTTAAATAAAAGAAATTATTTTAATCCTGAGTGAAAGTAATTTCATGAGTTAATACATTTAGCTATAAGCCAATAACTTAAATATAATTACTAAAATTCTTTTTAACTAAAAATATTGCCTTAGGATGTTTAATGTTGTCATTAATAATTTTAAGAGAGTAAATTAAAGCTCTATGCCATTGTAGGAATGCCAGATCTTTAAATTAGAAAAAAATTGTCTAAGTGCAGTAATACAAATTTATTTACTGACATACATTATTTTCCAATGAGATGTTTGAAGAATCAGTATTAGAAGATGCAAACACTCAATCTCTGGTTATTTGTTTCTTTCAAGATTGGATTTCACAACCTATTTTAGTTAAGTCATTATTAATCTTCCTTATTCTTCATGTGTCAAATGGAATAGTGGGCTCTCATTTCCCATAGTTCAAAACTCTATGGGGAACAAAAAGTTTGACCCTCACAGAGCAGAACTGGATCTATCCCAGAATTTACTAATCTATTTACACATTCCTTGAGGACCTCTAAGGAATGTGGGAGGGGGTGGAGATGCATGGAAGTTTAAAGTAGAAAAAAAGTAGAGACAGGTGAGGGAGCTCGTAGGACTTGATTACGTAAATTGCACTTAACAATTAGAAGACCGTGATATTAGAGGAGACATTCTGTCCTTTCCTGTGTTTTCTGATATGAGGTGGTGCAGCAGAGTGGCTAAGGGTGTAACAGTATTACTGCTGCGTGGATCTGACTGTTTTCTCCACCACTGCCTGGTTGTGATACTCGGGGAAGAATGCCTTTGGTTATTCAGCTATCATAGTAACCAGCCCAGCGCTGTTGTGATGATTAAATAAATGTAAAGCGTTTAGAACAGTGTCTGGTCTGTGATACGTATCCGTTAAGTGTAATGAGTGGTTGCCAGATTTCATTCTTCCTCCTCAATGAGCTTACAGATCAAGGGGGTGAGTATCAAAGAATTTAAGAATGCCAGAAAGAGCAACAGCTAAATACAAGCCACTAATTAAACAAGTCAATATTGATACCCCATGTTTTAAATAATAAATGAAGAATAGCATCTGTACAGTGTAATTGTTTCCTGAAGAAAGTCATTAGACCATGGAGCCTGAGATACACTTCTTTTGTTGGTGTGTATTTTTTGCGAGGTGCAGAAATCTTATGATGAAAAATAGACAGTCTAAAATAAAGAAAGCCTAAGCAACCATCACAACCGAATGGACGACCGAACAGGCTGCATGGGGTGACCAGGCTTGCAGGGGGTTTAGTGAGGGGTGACCAAATGACTGAGCCAGCAGGCTGTGTAGGGCGACCAGGACATTGGGGGGGGGGCAGTTGGGGGTGACCAGGCCAGTGGGTAGGGGGCAATAAGGGACAACCATGCTGTCAGAGGGGGCAGCTGGGGGTGACCAGGCCAGCAGGCAGGGGGAGCAGTTGGGGGTGACCAGGCCAACAGGCAGGGGGAGCAGTTAGGAGCCAGTGGTCCCAGATTGGAGAGGGTGCAGGCTTGGCTTGAGGGGACCCCCCCATGCATGAAAATTTCACGCACCAGGCCTCTAATAAGATATAAAAGATAAAAATCATGACTAAAATCAAGAATAATTTTTGAGCCTCCAAATTATTAACAAAAATAATTAATGTAACAAAAGCCTTGAAACTACTGTGTGCATATTAAGAAGGAACATTTCTACTATAAACATCTCTTTTCAGCATCTCACGTGTTGGTCATAAACATTAACTCGAGGCTGAAATGTGACCATGTGTTGTTTTCATTTAAAACATAAATGGCTTTCCATTAGTTAGAAATGTTTACTGTTGTATTTTAAAAGCAGTAAAATCATTAGTTTTGTTTTCATAATTTATTAAACTCTAATAGAAAGCACAGTCTTTTAAAGTTTAATTTTTTTTAAGTCATGATTAATTTTTGAAGATTGCAAAGCAACCCATGCATATACACTTAATGGGGATTCTAGATTGTCATGAACTTAGCAATAGCTTGGCATGGCAGAGGGAAAATCTGAAGGCCGAATCCATATTGGGAAGAGTTTCTGGTTGGAATGACACACCACAGGGGCTTCATTAGGGGGTAATTGTGCTATTACTTTTGTAAAATGTATACACTTTAAGTACACTCTATTAGAATTAGTCTCAGATTCAAATAAAAGGAAGTAACTGTAAATATCATTGCTGCTTTAAAGATATATTAAGTTATAGAAATATGTGTGTTGGAGAGAAAACTTGCACAGTTCAAACTGAATAGTGCTGATGATCCCAGTGGGCCATTGGGAAAAAAATACATCGTTGGAATTAGGTTTTTGGCTAATAGCATTTAGTCCCACCACCATCTGAGGATATGTCAGTCCTACTGCGGTTTGCGGATGGTTCACAGATTCTTGTCACTATGTGAAGACTCTTTCAATTCCCCAGCCGTTTCAGGCTTTCCATAAGCCTTTCAGAGAGAGTAGTGAGCATAGGACATTTTCATTTGCACTTTCTCAGATGATCTCTGCATGAAACTACGTTGTCACAATTTTCAACCTACTGTTATCACTCTGTTAGTTTCAGAGACTTCTCTCTGGGACTTGGCACAAGAAGTCGTATTGCATTTTGTCAAATGTCAGGATCAATCCTGCTGACAACTATTATCTACTGGAATGGCGTTTCCTGGATTATTACTGAACATCTGAATGAGGACACCAAGCAATGATGTGATGTGCCCAGCTCAGATATCCCTGAGAGAAAGGGCTAGGCCACTTTTTATATTTAAAAAGTTATCACCAACCCGTGAAGCTTCTAAGGGTACTTACTTAGTGTAAATGCCTGGCAGCCTCTAATCAAGGCAACTTAGGGATGCCTCCTAGCATCCCCATGGCCATGCTCTCGCAAGCCTCCTCCTGGCCACGGACAATGGGGGAACCATGGCAGCGATTTGAGAACCAGGCCATTGCTCCCCACCATGGAACCCCTAATGTGGACCACTGTTGGACCACTGGCTTGTCTGAGACCTCCTCAGAGCTGAATGGCAGCCAGGGGCTCATCTCAGCGCTCTCCTCTCTCATCAGGTGCCATTCAGATCTTTTGGCCATAAAATACCTATATATATAAAAGCTGAATGGCTGACTTAACAGGCTGCATGGGGCGACCAGGCTGGCAGGGAGGTCAGTGAGGGGCGACCAAATGACCGAGCATCAGGCTGTGTGGGGAGACTAGGCCCACAGGGGGTTAGTGAGGGGCAACCAGGCCCACAGGGGGGCGGGCAGTTATGGGTGACCGGGGTGGGTGGGGGAGGCAGTGAGGCGCGACCAGGCCAGCAGATGGGGTTAGTGAAGGGTGATCATGCCAGTGGGAGGGAGCAGTTGGGGGTGACCAGGGTTACATGGGGGGCAATAAGGGGCGACCAGACTGGTAAGGGGGCAGTTAGGGGCAACCCAGATAGTGGGAGAGGTGGCAGTTGGGGCAACTAGATCAGTGGGGTGGGGGCAATTGGGGGTGACCAGGCCAGCATGGGGTGCAGTTAGGGGTGACCAAGCAGGTAGGCAGGTGAGCAGTTGGGAGCCAGTAGTCCCAGATTGTGAGAGGGATATCCCAGATTGGAGAGGGTGCAGGCTGTGATGAGAGGACCCCCACCCTGTGCACAAACTTTGTGCACTGGGCCTCTAGTATATAATAATCTGGCCACTCAGTGTAGACTGACCACAGAGTTGGGATTTTAAAATGAGGTTTTTCCATGTGTAAGAACTGCATTGTGGGTAGTTAGAAAGAAGCAGAGGACTTACTAGCCAGAGGCTGGGGGCCACTATCTCCTGGTCCCTTGACATATCAACATTTGCAAGCTTTCGCCTTAGACATAAGTAGACTGCGGGGTCAGATTATTATGTGTTCAGAGAGCATCATAATATGGTCTCTCTCTCTCTCTCTCTCTCTCTCTCTCTCTCTCTCTCTGTAAAATTATTTTCTTACTTTTGAGTTTTAAAAGTTCTTTGTATATTTTGGAGATGAGTCCTTTATCAGATATGTGTTTTGAAAATAATTTCTCACAGTCTGTGGCTTGACTTCTCATCCTCTTAAGAGAATCTTTCAAAGAACGGACACTCTTCATTTTAATGAAGCCCAACATCATGTTTTCTCTCATGGATCGTAACTTCGGTGTTATATTTAAAAAGCTATCACCAACCCAAAGTCACCTAGATTATTTTTTGTTATTTTCCAGAAGTTTTATTGATCTACATTTCACATTTAGGCCTAGCATCAATTTTCAGCCAATTTTATTGTGTCAAAGGCTCAAGGTTGGTTTACAGTTTCATTTTCTTGCATGTGTATTTCTGGAAGTTCCAGGACCATTTGTTGGAAAGACCATCTTTCTCCACTGAATTGCTTTGCTCCTGTGTCAAAGATTAATTGACTACATTTCGTTTGGGTCTATATCTGGCGCTCTGTTCTGTTCCATTGATTTATTTGTCTAACCTTCCACTAATACCACATTGTCTTGATTATTGCAAGTTTATAATAAGTCTTGAAGTTAGATAGTGTCAGTTTTCAATTAGTTCTTTGTTTCCTTTTTTTTACCTTCCCCTTTGTTTCTGCCTGGGTGTGTTTGGGGGAGGTGGTTAATTGATCATTTGGTATGATTCCATTTTCTCTTCTCTTTTAGCATATCAAACATGCTAATTAAATTTTTTTTCAGGGGTCGCCACAGACTTTGTGGTACAATTTATAACTAATCTAAGTCTACTTTCAAACACTCTGTGCTGCTTCCTGTGGAGTGTGCTGTCAATAGCGCCTTCCTTGCGTTTTCCTCAGTGTCCTCACTTGAGTATTCCATCTATTTCCTTTTGATAAAACTGCCCAGGGAGCTGAAGCCATTTTGGCTCAGTGGATAGAGAGTCGGCCTGCGGACTGACAGGTCCCAGGTTCAATTCTGGTCAAGGGCATGTACCGTGGGCGCGGGCACATCCCCAGTAGGGGGTGTGCAAGATGCAGCTGATCGATGTTTCTCTCTCATCGATGTTTCTTTCTATCCCTCTCCCTTCCTCTCTGTGAAAAATCAATACAATATATTTTTAAAAAAACTGCCCAGGGAGAGAGAGTTTGAGGTTTGCACTATGATGATGTATTAAATTATAGGTATCCTTTTTGTTGTTTTTGTTAATCCTCACCTGAGGACTTTTTTCCATGGATTTTTAGAGAAAGAGGAAGGGATAGAGGGAGGGAGAGGGAGGAAAAGAGAGAGAGGGGGGAAGAGAGAAGAACATCAATGTGAGAGAGACACAGAGACACGTTGATTGGTTGCCTTCTGCATGCATCCTGACCTGGGCCAGTGCTTGAACCTGCAACCCCAGGACATGCCCTTGACAGGGAATTGAACACATGACCCTTCAGTGCATGGGCTGATGCTCTAACCACTTAGAACACCACATAGGGCTGCAGGTGTTCTATAAAGCATATGGATTGAAAGCATATCCATATACTTTATGACGAGAAGATAAAGGAATGGAACCTTATGGTGAACACTCAGGGGACTTGCCTGTACAGTGACTACAGGTTGCAGAAGATGTCAGTAGGGTTATCTGCAAGAACTTTACTATTGTGGGTCATTTAAAATATCCTTTAGAAAGCTGCCATGATAATCTTTAGCACATGAAAAGGAATAAGATTATCTTCAAATTCCACATCATAATGATAGAACAAAATGGTTCTGATCTTGAAATATTTTAAACCACATGTCATTATAGAAAAACAACAGTAATGGTCTTTTGGAATTTCTTACTTTTTCATTGTACGTCGATATGAATTTCTTACAACATAAAAATGAATTAAGTTGCTGTAAGAAGTAATTTGATGTGAGCAAATTGAATTTAGGAGAATGCCTGCCAAAGACAATAATTTTTAATTTAGAGAAATTGATGGCATGCCACTCTTTTAGATATAATTAGATACCAGTTCCAAATGTCTCCTGAGGACCCTTCTGGTGCATCTTAATAAAACATTACGATCAATAAAGGGGAGAATTCAGCTAATTTTCTACGGCAGGTGTGGTGTACGTTTAGTTAATCTGAAAGCCGCTCTAAAGAAGTCTTGTGTAAGAAAGGGGCCCAGAATATTCCATTGTTAAGTCTAATTCTTGAAATGCTCTAGCACAGTCAGGAACCATATTGTAACTGTCAGATGCATAGGTCTGAAGGACTAATTGGATAGGGATGATTAGGAAGAGAAAGCCAAAAACAATTGAAACACCAGTAGAAAGCTGATATGTTTTTCTATAGTGAAAGGTTGTTTAGATTTAAGCACCCATTAATATCTACTATTTTCTTTCTTCCTAAAAATACATAGTTCAGTATGGCTCTGAGGGTTAACTTTCTTTCTGTTCTTTCAAAATCTGTTTTTGGAGGTCTTATTTTTGAATGATAGTTTTGCAGTGAACGTATTTTTATTTAATCATTATTTATTTTTTGTACTATTAATATTTCATTCTCTCTTTCACTTTTATTATTTCTCTAGAAAAAAAACTATTTCGATTTGTTCTATTTTTATAAAACATTACATTTCCTAGTTGCTAATAAGGTGACCTATCTACTGAGTTCTTGCTCATCACAAGAGATCTAGTATTGATTTACTATTGCAGTGTCTGACATCTGTTCTAATTGAGTTTCAGCTACAATCTGGCCCGGGATTTCCTGAGATTCCCATGCATCTTTATCTAAAACGTCTCACTTTTGTTCATTTGAAGTTAATAGGTGCGTTATTTTTCTACTGCCACATCCATTACCACAAACATAGCAGCTGAACACAGCAACCCTTCACTAGCTCACGGGTCTGTAGGTCAGGTCAGGTGAGGCTGACTGGGTTGTCTGTTCTGGGTCTCACAGAGCTGATATCAAGGTGCTCTCAGGATATATGCTCATATGGGGTACAGTGTTCTCTTCCAAGATCATTCAGGTCGTTGGTAGAATTCAGTTCCTTGAGATTGTGGGACTAAGATCCCCATCTCCTTGTTTGCTGTCAGGTAGGGCTATTCTTCTCTCCTAGAGTCTGCCTACATTGCTTGCCACATAGTTCCTCAACCTTCAAAGCTGACCACGGAGAATATCCCTGGTGTCAGATTCCTCTGATGCTTCAATTCTCTAACTCCCGGAAGAGGCATATCCCTTTTTTAAAAATACTGGAGGCCTGGTGCATGAAATTCGTGCACTAGGGCGGTGTGCCTCAGGGCCTGCACCCTTTTGCAGTCTGGAAGCCCTGTGATCAATCACCCACAGGTGTGATCCGCCCACCTGTGGTAACGCTGGTCAGTGGCCTGGGCCTCCCTCTTTGGGGCGATCAATTGCAGAGTCCCCTGATTGAGGAGCCCCCCTCCTCAATCGATTGCTCCACTGGCCGGTGGCACAGGCCTCCCTCTGTGGGGTGATCCTGGGGCAATGGTGGAGCCCCCTGACCAATCGCATCGCACCTGCCTTGGCTGGCCTGGCACCAGTGTGTGTCATGGCATGATCGTCTGCACAGTCATTCTGTTGCTGGGGCATTTGGTCAATTTGCATATTGTTTTTATTATTATAGATATTTTTTATTGATTTCAGAGCAGAAGGGAGAGAGAGATAGAGAGATCAATGATAAGAGAGAATCACTGACCAGCTAGCTCCTACATTCCCCACATTGGGGATCGAGCCCACACCCTGGCATGTGCCCTTAACCAGAATCAAATCTAGGACCCTTCAGTCCACAGGCTGACGCTCTATCCACTGAGCCAACCCTGCGAGGGCAAGGCATATCCTTTTTAATGGTTTACCCAATTAGATCCAACTCACCTTTTAAAGTCAATTGTACCACATAACAGGTTAATCACAAGAATAAAATCCTTCATATTCCAAGTCCGGAGGATTAGGCATGTTTACCGGGGAGTAGTCTTTGGGGTTCATCTTAGAATTCTGCCTACCTTAAAAGGTGTATAGCCATTATCAATGAGTTCTAATTAAGTAAGAGAAAATTGTTGAATAATGAAATGTTTAGTAGTTAAAATTTTGTTTTAGGAGAAAAATCTAGCCATTGTTTTAGTATCTTCACTCAGCTATTTTGTACTCCCATGAATATATATATATGTGTGTGTGTGTGTGTGTGTGTGTGTGTGTGTGTGTGTGTGTGTTACACGCTCTTGAGTTGGCTTTGACTCCTGCTAACCCTAAGAATGAGTGATGTCTGCAACGTCCTGTCCTCAGAAGCCCTGCTCAACTCCTGTAGACGCCTCTCTATGACTTCCTTGATGAAGTCTACCTTATATTTTGTCTTCCTTTCCTCCTGCCACCTTCTATTTCTCTTTGCATGATTGTCTTTTCCAAAGGATGGTCTTTTCTCATCATGCGCCTGAAGTAGAACAGCTTCAGTTTTTGTTTCTTTCTCATTTTTGCCTTCAGCAGTGTCTTAGCCTTACCCTGCTCCGAGGCTCATTTGCTCCTCTTCCTGATGGCCCGGGGTATCTGGAGAGCTTTCCGGCAGTCCTGTCCTTCAAAGGAATCATTTCTTTGTCCTGTCAACCTTCTTCACTGTCCATCCATAGCAACTGGGAAGACAAGCAGGTGTCATCGGGGAATCCGAACTAGGGGTCAAGAACGAAGCAGGCTCCTGAATCTCTGTGAGGCCAACAACTTGTTCAGCACAACACACGTTTCAAACCACCGAGCTGCATACATGGAGATCGGCAGATGGCTGATACAGAAATTAAATAGACTGTGTAATTGGAAGCAGGAGCTAGAGAAGACGTTTTCTCTCTGCCAAGACAAGACCAGGAACAGATTGCGGTACCGGCCGTAGACTGAAAGTATCAGACATTAGAGTTAAAGCTGAAGAGCACTAAAATAATTGAAGTGCCCAAACATAAAATCAATAACCTTCTCCATGGATTTAAAGCTCACGTAGAGAACAGATTTGCACGTTAAGTTTAATTGACAGAGAACCAGTAGAACAGTGGACAGCCAGTAGAAATATTAGGAGGGAAGAATGAGAAAAGACAATGCCAGAAGTAAAAACAAGCAAACAAACCAAAAGAAACATCAAGAAGAATGACTTATGAAACACTAAAGATCGTCAGAGACAGGCAAGAGGCAGGAGCAGAATGTGACAAAGCAGGTTAGAGTCCTGCGTGCAGTGTTTCAGGACTGCCCCGTGGAGACACAGGTAGAGATAAACGGGACTATTGCAATAGTCCATAGAAGGAAACAGAACAGAATAAAGAAAAACACACACAGTAAAAGAGAGCTATCCCACAAGATTCCAAAAATGAAAGGAATATACTACATATTTACAGTATGCAAACTTTTCATTCGGTTTACATTTTAACATTGTATTGCTAACATGCCAAATTTAAATAATGAATGGAGAGAGAAGGGAAAGTGGAGAGTGCATCCTGTAATCTATTTTTCAGTCACAAAGAGAATTCTGCTTCCGCATATATTCATTTAAGATTAAGACCTGGATCCAGTTTGCTTGCAATTGCTTCCTCTTCCACATCTTTGGCTGACATTAGTATCTTATTCCAGGTATGGCCTTGCCCATTTTCCCCGTTAGAAAGGATGACTAATTGCAGTGCCTGGGAAGGTAATCACCTGCTTGCTTCACCTTGGCAGGCCTGGTGCTGCCTCTGTCTGGGTGCGGTTTCACCCATCAGGCGGGTGGGGAGAACAGTGGAGTGTCTTTCTTTGGAGCCTATTGCAGGTCACCGCATGTATTCCTTGAAGAGGAAACAAAGTTTGGGAATACACTGTCTATCTCTTACTATTTTCTGAGACAGACCAGGCTTCAAACACGTGTTTTTAGACCCTTAGACCTAAGGCTTGATTGCATCACTCTCCCCACCTCAATCTCCAGACATATAGGAAAGGCTCCCTTTCCTCCCCGATGGTCACCCAGACTTCTCAATCCAGCCACCTCAGCACCAGCAACCAAACCTAAGGGAGCTGACCCGCAAACTCCCCCTCCCCACCCCGAGAGTCAGAAACAGTCAGGAAGGCGCCCTTTGGAGAGACATGATGGTGGGTGGACATCAGAAAGCCTTTCAGGACACAGAGATGAGGTCCCCCACCCTGCATTCAAATAAGCCCGTGACCTACCTCTTCTAACCTTGACAGCTGTAGGAAAGGGTGGAGACTGGTTCCCATTCTTGTACACAGGAGACCACTGTGGCAGGTCACCTTGGAGAGAGAGAGAGAGAGAGAGAGAGAGAGAGAGAGAGAGAGAGAGAGAGAGAAAAGAAAGAAAGAAAGAAAGAAAGAGAGAAAGAAAGAAAGAAAGAGAAATAAAGAAAAGAGAAGAAAGAGAGAAAGAAGGAAAGAAGGAAGGAAAGAAAGAAAGAAAGAAGGAGGGAGGAAGGGAGGAAGGGAGGAAGGAAGGAAGGAAGGAAGGAAAATAGGAAGGAAGAAAGGAAGGAAGGAGGAAGGAAGGAAGGGAGGGAGGGAGGTAGGGAGGGAGGGAGGGAGGGAGGAAGGAAGGAAGGAAAGAAGGAAGGGAGGAAGGAAGGAAGGAAAGAAGGAAGGGAGGAAGGAAGGAAGGAAGGAAGGAAGGAAGGAAGGAAGGAAGGAAGGAAGGAAGGAAGGAAGGAAGAAAGGAAACAAGACCAGCAGGTGGCACACAGGGATGCCCCGGGCTGGAGCAGAACACAGGTGGCGGCAGGACCCCAGAGGCCAGGGGAGCGCGGGCCCGGGGTGTGGGGGGCAGCGAGGTTGCCTGGACAACCGATAACCGACGCCAGGGCCTGGGCTGGGCCTCCTGCGAGCCCGCAGAGTGGACAGGCGGGGAGACCGGGGAGCCGGTGAGTCCGGGGTGTCCGGTCAGGGGTGCGGCCGGGCGCCCCCCTCTGGCCTCTGGCCGCCTGCACGGTCCGTGGACAGCAGCACACAGACCTCAGCATCCTGGGCCACCCCTCACCCCCCGGGCTTGCACCCCCTTGGGATCAAGCCGTCCATTCAGAGCCCCCGCGGGCGGGCTGAGGGGGCGCCCCTGGGGGAGTCTGGGGGTCCCCCCGGCGGGCCGCCCCGCCGGACCCCACTGTCCGCCCCGGCACCCCGAAGGTCCCGCCTCCTACAACCGTCGGTCCGGCCGTGTGTCGGGCCCGCAAGGCCTCTGGTGGTGGCTCGCGCATTGTCATTTTCATCGTTACTGTAACTCTTCTCTCTGATGTTTCCTCTTCCACGGCCATCAAACGCTGCCCGCCTGCTCGCGGGACAGGCTGGGGATTGTGGGTCTCTCTTGGCTTTCTGGCACCCGCGGGAGGACCGGCCCGCAGCGCCCCCTTCGGCAGACGGGGCGGAGAGGGGGCCCAGCTGCAGGCTGGGGACATTGGTCTCCCGACTCCCCAGCCAGAGCATTTGCTGTTCTGTCTGTCCTGACAATCACCGGCTGCCCTATAAATGTGTGGGGACCGACTTGGTGGCTTCCTAGGCCTCGTTACTCACTACTGCATGGCCAGTCTGGCTATCTTGACCCAAATGTAATACATTTTTTAAAAGATACATTTTATTGATTTTTTTTTACAGAGAGGAAGGGAGAGAGTTAGAACATCAATGAGAGAAAAACATTCATCAGCTGCCTCCTGCACATACACCCCCCCCCCCCCACTGGGGATGCGTCAGCAACCAAGGTACATGCCCTTGACCAGAATCGAACCGGGGACCTTTCAGTCCGCAAGCAGATGCTCTATCCACTGAGCCACACCGGTTTCAGCATAAATGTGGCATTCTTCAGGTCTCCCCCTCCCCGATCATTGTCTCTGGGTTATACTATGGCCACAGGTTTCAGGGCATCACCTACCAAAGTTAAGAACTCAGAGGGTGAATGGCTGACGAATTGAGAGAGACACCCAACAGTCTGAAGGATTTAAAGATGTGTTTACACTGAATTATTATTTTTTAAATATATTTTATTGATTTTTCACAGAGAGGAAGGGAGAGGGATAAAAAGTCAGAAACATCGATGGGAGAGAAACATCCATCAGCTGCCTCTTGCACACCCCCCAGTGGGGATGTGCCCGCAGCCAAGGTACATGCCCTTGACCGGAATCGAACCTGGGACCTTTCAGTCCACAGGCCGATGCTCTATCCACTGAGCCAAACCGGTTAGGCTACACTGAATTATTATTAAACATTTGCAAAGGAGGGTAGTGCACTCTTACCTTGAAGACGTGTGGTCTCATTTTATTGTTACAGGCTTTATTAGTAACACATCCAGATAATTACCAGGACTATAAAAAAGCGTGAGTTAACCCACTCATTCTCCACGGGCGAAGGAGTCTCATTATGTTGGTAACTGCCAGAGCTCTTACGCACAACCGGCCTTCGCTCTGTTCTTGCCTCAGGCTCACCTCACCTGTCACCACAGCCTCAGAATTCGTTCTTCCTGCCCCCTTCCCTGTCCCAGTGAGTGGTACTTGCATACTTGATTCTCTGCCCCTTTGAATATGGACTCCCATGTCCCCATTGGCTTATTCCACCAGGCTAGGAACATAACTGCCAAGGGCTCTGGACACACAGTTCTCGGCCCTACACCTAACGAGAAAACCCAGAAAGGTCCTGGGACCGACACTCCTTAACCTCATTCAGCTCACCTGCCTGTCCCTAGAATACTTACGTTGACATTGACAGCAATCAATCAAACCTTGTTTGAATAGAGTAGGAAGACAAGTTCTCAAAAGAGAGGAGCCCTCTTTCTTTTAAAGGAAGGAGAGTCAGCAACAATAGTTGTCTGTCTAGAGTGTACTCAGGCATATGGCACTGAAGCTGCACGAGACTGCTGGCTACAGAATGGCTAAGGTGCTGGACACTGGAGTCCAGACAACATGGGAAGAGGACGTGTGATAAGAGAGGAAAAGCACAGAGATTAAGCTGGAATACTCAACGTAGAAGCGGAATTTGTGCTGTGGTGATGAGGCAAGGAGAAAACTGGGTTGATCAGGAGCCTTTGGATTAGGTACCTGGACAAGTTGTCCATCCCCAAGCAGATGGCTGCCCGGGTGAGCCTTAATGATCAGGATGTCTGTCTTCTGCACAATAACACTACTAATAAATAGAGAAGGCATGTTGAACTCGGTGCTGCACATTTCACACCAGCTGTAATGCCGTGGACCCAAAGCCCACCCCAGTGAAGACAAACAGCGGAAACTTATTCGGAGCTCGCTGTGGCAAGGGAGTCGGCCAGCACCACTGTGTCTGGCAGACACTCAAAGGCAGGCAGGGAAGTGGGCAAGCTTTAGAGTGGAAAAAGGGAAGGCTGCAGGTGTGCTATGACTGGAGGCGGTTGACATGGGGATGCTGGAGGGGGGTGGCTAGCAGTGGGGGCATCCTCGAGGACTGGTTTGGGAGCTCATCTGGCTTTCTCTGGCCGGTCCTGCGTCAGAAGCACAGGCGAGTATCAGGCAAGCCGGCAGCCATTGACAAAGTCCTGATTGTTCTGGGCCCATCACCGCAGAGGTTGTGGTTTGGCTCCCTGGCCTGCTTGGTGCAGAGGCTGTGGGTTAGAATTATATTTTTATATATAGGCTGGCTATTGTCCATTTGTATATCCAGCCTCTCAATGCTTATAAAAAAAATCAGGTCACATTTCATGTTACCGTTATCTTAGAAAACTGAGGTATGGAGCTATGTGGACAGGTTAAGTATTGAATTCATGAACGTTCATTCACTGACTTGAAACCATTGCCACTTATTAAGCACTTATTACTACATGCTGGCCATCTGGTCACTCAGGTATGCTAGAAACAGGGGAGTCATTCTAGAGTCCTCTCTCTCTTGCCACATCCAATTTCTCACCAAATCCTGCTATTGGTGCTTCTGAAATACATTTTGGTTCTTTCTTCTTCTCCTTTCCACTTCCTCTAGCTTAATTAAAACAAAACAAAACACTTACCTTGATTACTTCAGTAGTCTTCTTCTTGATCGTTTTCACCTCTTCCGGTTAACCCTCCAGGGTATGGCACTGCATTCTGATGACCTTTTCATTAGTCTTCTTGCAGAAGATCCTAAGTGTTAAAAAAAAACAGGTCTTGTTTATTTTTGTATCCTCAGCGCCTAGCATATCCTGTAGATCCAGTACATTTTTCAGTGAATAAATGTATGCAGTTTAGAAAGAAATGTATGGAAAATGGTAACATGGTACCAACGTGCTTGAGAATAATATTGTCTGAAAGACTTTCCAGAAATAATGGAACAGTTGTTTAATGCAGTGACCACTAGTTACCTGTGGCTACTGAGTTTTTGAAGGGGGCTAGAGTAGTAGAGAAACTGAAGTTTTAATATTAGATTTCCATTTGGTTAGTGTCTATAGCCTAGGCAACACAACTCTTGAAAATAGACCCAGAAATGGCTGTATAAAAATCATGTTGAGTGAAATCTTAAGTGAAATAAAACTAAAAGGAGTTTTCTATTCTGTGACACTAGAATTACTACCACTTCCGACGAAAATTCTGGAGATGTTCTCTCACACGGAATTAAATTATTTCACTTAAGAAGTATTTTTAAGCACTCAATATTTGCCAGGCACTGTGGATTGAAAGGAAAAATAAGCACATAATTTGTGCATTCAGAGATGCAGCAGAAAAATGCTACCTATCCTGGTAATGGAATTTATCTCTGAAATAGTGAAATTTGGGGAACATTTTTAAATGGTAAGCCTATGGGAAAGAACATTTTAAATTACTTTCCCCTCTCTTCCTCTCCCTCCTCCCACATCTGTTTCCTGAAGTAGCGCAGGGTATGGAATTGGCGGGATTGTACTTGTGATGACGACGTGTTGAATGCCCGCACACCTCTGCAGAAGTAAGGCGAAGCTGAACTTTTGCTGGCTTGTTTGACTCACTCAGTTTTATTATGTATCACCCCTTTCCAAGCCTCTATTTGCATCTGCTTGGTATCTCATTGCTTTCAGATTTATTAATTTCTTTGCATTCCGTAATATAATATCGAAGGCGACCCAATATCATATCCCTCTGACTCTAGACAATTCCAAGAAGCTGTGTCATTCACTATAACTGGCTGTTTGTGGCATGATACCAAGTTTTCAATCAGTGTGACAGCATTTATAGCCATGTCAACATAGAGTGGTTCGCAAATATTATGTCGTGAGCTCATGTATAAAATGATATCAGTAGGACCCATATATGTAGTATATGATGTATTTCTTTACCCACTAATTTGAGCATTTCCACAGAAAATTGCCAGAAGAAGCTCCTGGCATAATTGCTTTGTAATAAATTCTGAATTCTGCTTATTACTTTTGATTTTCTTATTCTCCAGATGGCTACACATTTGCACTCTAATTGTCTGTTATTTCTCTATGTACAGATTTCTTACTGGGTGCTACTATTGATTTATTTTAATTTATATCTTTGTTTGGTCTTAAAGCAAAAAAAAAAAACTGTTTCTCTTAACTGGTAACTTAAGGACAATAAGAAATTAGAGGAAATCTTGATTTTTAAGTGTGATTTAATGTTTCTCAAGAGCTTTGCCACTGGATGTATATTGATCTCTCCTACTGCACATCAATAACTCAAATAATTTAGTAGTGAAAATGATACAACTCTTAAAATATACTAATATTGCTGCTATTGAGATGTTTAATAATTCAAAGTAATTTTAAAAATTCAAACATTTATACATTAAAATCTTTAAAAGATAGAATCATTAATGAAAGCATTATTTACTTTTTTCCCTTATGTATAATGGTGCCTTTATAGGGACATCTATTTTGATTTTTTTAAAGTGTACCTTTCCACACAAAGAACTCATTCCTGTGGAATTATTGGCCAATCACGGAATGAGAATCTATTAAGGTGCATTGCTGTTCAGAATGAATCATGTAATAGGACACCTCAGTATTTTATTAAATTTTCTCAAGTAGCAGCCTAAAGCTATAGTGAGAGGGAAATAAAGCTTTATTGTCACACTTCACTCTATACTTCTTTATATTCCTTTTGGTTTTTGTCTCACATTTTCCTTCCCTTTGGATAACTTACTGGGCTCTGGAAAACAACATGAAGGAGGAATGCTGAGTGAAGAGTGGGTGATGGGTGAATGGCTACAGTGGGCTACCTGTTTTCAATTAACGTTTGAAGAACCATAGGAGGAGGAGAATGACCTTTGCCGAGGTCATGTTCAAGGGAGAGTTAGTTTTTCCATTTTTATTAAATTTTAATTTGGTAGCTCATATGAACTGGGCTTCTTTCTTATTTGGTAACATATGCTTTGCATTAATTCAGTAGCTTGCATATTGGGAAAGATCATTTAGGGAATCTGGATGAATAAAAATTGGATATACTCTGGAGGCTCCATGCTAATGTATGGATATTCTTCTTGCAGAAGCAGAAAAATCACACAAGGTAGAAATTCTCAATATAATTTTAGAAATATCTCTTATGGGAAAACTCTGGAATCTGCTCAGATCCAACCTTTAAAGCAACCTTTATCCAACCTTTAAAACAAGGTTTATTTAAAAAAAAAAAAAAACAAGTCAGAATGAACAGTGCTACATTCGAAGAATAAACAGATCTTGGTGAATGTTGTTAAAATTCCTAAACTAATATTAACAAACAGCAGGTAGTTTTTCCATTATTCAAATGTAACCTCAGATAGCTGACAAGCTGAGTCTTTTTTTTTTATAAAGGCAATAAGTATACCTCTGGAAAGATCATATCTTAGGTGCCGTAATACACACCAACCCATGTAACTGTCAACATTCAGTTCCTTAGTAGACAATAGTTTGTACAATATTGTAAAATCTGCTTGTTGATGCCTTTAAGCAAGTCCTTAAATCAACAGGCAAAGGCATACAGTGTACTAATGCATCGTAAAAGAAGTGTAGATAGAAATAGTGTGGCGATTACACTTTCTCCATTGCTAGGTTCAATCCTTTACATAGGATACTGGAAGCATTTTTCAAAAGAGATCTGTTTCTTCATTGCTGGAGAGCCAGAGTGTGTAAGATGAGAAGAGCCTTTATTGGCATGTGTGCTTAGAAGTATTGGGGTGTGTGGGGGGGGGGGGGGGGGGGAGAGCATGACGGGTTCATACTAACATTTGGGCTGGAGAAATATATGACTGCCATCCTTAAGTGAAAGTTACAGGTCCATTAGAAAAAACTGCGGAAAGGGAGTTAGTTTCTGCCAGCAATAACATACTTCTATTGTTGGAGAAAGCCTGGGTCTCAGTGCACACACTGACCGCTGTAAACGTTTTTCTCGAAATCAATGAAATTCAAACCCGGTGGTCCCAACCCATCAGTTCAGCAGGAAACCTTCCATCATTCATTCTTGGTTTCACCTCTATCCCTCTCCCTACATCCATCCGAATCATTTGCGTTAAGTGTTTGGGGTCTCTGGATGTGCCTGAGCATGTGGAAGCATGCTAACTGTCCCAGCACTCTCTTTCCACGTGTCTTCTGTTCCACAGGGTGTCCCCATCTTCCCATGGGCCTCTTAGTTGTCAGAGCTCTGCTGGGGTGATGCCCAAGGAGTATGGAAACACTAATGCTCATGAAACAGCCTCTCTAAGTGCATCCACTCCCTCCCCCCTTCCTGCCTCCCCCAGTTCTGGTCACCTCCTTGGTTATAGCCACATCCTTCTTGGATTCCCAGACCTCTTGCATCACCAGGTCTTGGGAATACTTCTATCCAAGTCACTGAACCTACCTCCCCTTCTGGGGCAGCCCATGCACTAGAGATTGGACATACTTCCGGCTGCCTCTGCTTTTCCCCAGGCCCGAATCCTGGCGACAAAGAACCAGAACGTCTTGCTATGACATTAAGGTGGGAGTGGGTGGGTTGGTGGAACCTGTGGGGACAACAGACACATGAATATTTCAATGCAATTATCTGACGGTATAATATTTTAACAAGCGTGACACTATTAAGGGAGGAGAGAATACGATTCGGTTACACACATCAAAAATGTCAAAAAGGAAAAGGCTCCCATTTTAAATGAGAGAGGAAATACTTTTACAAGAAGCTGCTTACCATTCTACACAGAATGACAAGGAAACTCAGCACACATGACCTAGCTCTACGCGGGAGGCGATGTGCGGCGTCAGCTTACTTTTGTTAACAAGGAGGTTCTTTGTTGGGCTCTACGGGCAAATATTCTGCAGCATCTAGTTTGTCTGACTAATGAAGATAAGTGATTTGAAACATGGTTACCTAGATGAAAATAATTCCTAGGTAAATATGATTTTTCTTTACGTTTTCCATTTTATTAAGTATAATGATTCCTGAATTTTAAAAGGCCTTTTAAAGATTTTTATAGTTTCCTTTCTCCAAATAAACATGTACCATTATATCGTATGTTATTTTCTCTCCCTGATAGGATTCAGGCAATATATCCATTCATAAACATGCTATCGCCTTATGCGACATTCTTTCACAGTTAGCACGTCTATATTAGCTTTTGTTATGTGATAACTTGATTCTTCTATTACTTTACTGTTTTACAACTTCAGCAGAACAGTTACACATTTTTATTAATTACTGAAGACTACACACTTTTCCTATATTAATTTGCTCACTCCTCACCCCATCTCGTGTGTGTGTGTATGTGTGTGTGTGTGTGTGTGTGTGTGTGTGTGTGTGTGTGTGTGTGTGTGTGTGTGTGTGTGTGTGTTTGTGTGTATGTCTGGGGATTGCCAGTTCCAGGTGTTTTGTTCATTTTTTTCTGCTTGGATATTTCATTTTTTCTTACCAAATTTTTTCCAGCTATTTATATATAAGTCAGAAACTCTTTGTTAACACATTTCAAGTATTTCTTCCTGACTTGAGTGATATTTGTGTAGCTGGAAGCTTTACATTTTTATGGAGTGATATCTCTAGAACTTTATGTGTTTTTGGTGTTATGCTCAAAGAGGCTTTTCTAATCTTATTTTTATATAAACAGTTTCTTCTAGCTGTTTGTTTTTCTTTTACATCTGAGCTTATAATCTATTTGGTTTTGAGGCGAATTCTACAGTCCCAGCCACTTTATAAGCATTCCTCCTGATTCTGTTCAAACCAGGTTTACATTTTTTAAATGATTAGGAAATACTGAACATTTTTTTATGATCTTATTTTTGAATTATTATTTCTTTGAAAATATCTTTTTATTGATTTCAGACCGGAAGGAGAGCAAGAAAGAGAGAGAAACAGTAATGATGAGAGGGAATCATTAATCAGCTGCCTTCTGCATGTCCCATACTGGTGACTGAGCCCACAACTCAGGCATGTGCCCTGATAAGGAATAGAACCATGACCTTCTGGTTCATAGGTCGATGCTCAACCACTGAGCCACGCTAGCTGGGCAATTCTCATTTTAAAGAGTTACTGCACACATAGAAAATTGTAGGGTTCTGAGAACTCTTCTTACTTTTGTCTTACCCTAGGACACGGGTCTCCTTTTATTTATTTCTATTTTTTAAAATATATTTTACTAGAGGCCCAGTGCACAAAATTCATGCACGAGAGGTGGGGTGGAGGAGGGAGTGTCTCTCAGCCCAACCTGCACCCTTTCCAATCTGGGATACTTCTCACAATCCAAGACTGCTGGCTCCCAACTGCTTGCCTGCCTGCCTTCCTGATTGCCCCTAACTGCTTCTGTCTGCCAGCCTAATCACCCCCTAACCACTCCTGAGACCCTGCTTGCCCTTAACTGCCTTCCCCTGCAGGCCTGGCTCACCCCTAACTTCCCTGCCCTGCAGGCTTGATTGCCCCCAACTGCCCTCCTTTGCAGGCCTGATCCTTCCCGACTGCCCTCACCTGCTGGCCTGATTGCCCACAACTGCCCTCCCTTGCAGGCTTGATCCCTCCCAACTGCCCTCCCCTGCTGGCCATGTTATGTTTGCCATCTTGTGTCCAGATGGGGGCAGTCATCTTTGACCACACAGGGGTAACCATCTTGTGTGTTGGAGTGATGGTCAATCTGTGTATTACTCTTTTATTAGATAGGATAGAGGCCTGGTGCAGGGGTGGGGGCCAGCTGGTTTTCCCTGAAAGGTGTCTTGGATCAGGGTGGGGGTTCCCTTGGGATGTGGGGTGGCCTGGGCGAGGGGTCTTTGCTGGTTTCCAGGCCAGCCACACACCCCCCCCCCCCAGCAATTCAGTCAGAGGCTGTGGTATCTGGAATTTATTTATCTTCTATAATTAAAACTTTGTAGCCTTGAGTGGAGCCAAGCCTCCTGCTTGCTCTGTGGCTGCAGCCATTTTTGTTGGGACTTAGGTGGAAAGCTTGGCTCCCTCCATTGCTGGGGGCAACTCAAGCCTCCTGCTTTCTCCAGCTCCATGGCCACAGCCATTTTTATTGGGATTTATTTATCTTCTATAATTGAAACTTTATAGTCTTCAGCAGAGGCCTGTTGAGTATGCAAAAAGCTTGGCTTCCTCCATTACTGGGGAAACCCAAGCCTCCTGCTCTCTCTGTGGCTGCAGCCATCTTAGTTGGGTTAATTTGAATACTCGCTCCTGATTGTCTGGTGGGCATGGCTTGTGGGTGTAGCAGAGGTACAGTCAATATGCATATTACTCTTTTATTAGATAGGACTTTTTTACAGAGTGGAAGGAAGAGGGATAGAGAATTAGAAACATCAATGAGAGAGAAACATCTATCAGCTGCCTCCTGCACACCTCCTACTGGGGATGTGCCCGCAACCAAGGTACTTGCCCTTGACCAGAACTGAACCCAGGACCCTGCAGGCCCACACTCTATACACTAAGCCATTCCAGTTAGGGTGACACTGGTCTCCTTTAGCAGGATGATAGCGTGGTCATAATAGCAAGATCACAGACTCCAGAGCTAACTCCGGGTCTGCACTGAACGCTAACAAGACGGTGACCTGTGAGACTGAACCTCTTAGTGCTTGTAGGGTCTCTTTTGCAAAATCGGGGAGTGATGATAGCTTCCCCACAGGCTGTGGCGGAGTCCAGGCATAAATACGTGGCATGTCTTAAGTGTAAGGTATCATTTTGTTTTGTTTTGTTTTGTTTTCCTTGAGTCAAGACTCCTCTAGCTACTTCATGAGTTAGCAACTTCTCCAACTAGAAAACTTTTGGTGGGCTGGGGTTGTGTCTTCATCATTCTCTTATATATCACAAAATATCTATCAGAAATAGACAGAAATGGTCAATAAATAGTTACTGACTTTCTTTGAAAAACTAACACCGAAAGGCGTATTTCTTCAGGAGCAAAAGTTATCTCTTCGGAAAATGGCATCGTGTTTCCTAATTAACAAAGTATTTTTTTCCATAATAGTTTGAAACTTCACATTTGTAAGAATTTGTTATTTTGCATTTGAGACAGTTGTTGAACATGAACAATTTAAGTACTTTACATTTTGTCAGCAAATGTAAATATTTCTCAGTATGATCACTATAAAATCATTGATGTAACTCAGAGGTACAATAATAACTTAATACTAGATATTGGCCTATGGAATAATTTAATATCATGAAAGCTGATTTGAATTGCTTGCCATTTTTTATGTCTGAAGTAATCACCAGAAGGTGAAAAGCTCATCTCTTTACTCAAATTCAGAATACAGAATGATATATGGTAGCTTTCTGAATATATGTGTAGAAATTGAAATTTTCAGTCCTAATTTGATTTGCAGAGAAAATTATATTTAATCTTTCTGAAGTTGTGCCTGGTTTTAGTAAGACCATGAAATATTAATTTAATGCATATTAACTCTAGTCTATTGGATGTAATACAGACATAATATAAAGTCAATAGAACATTAAAGGAAGAGAGGTTAGGAATCAAAGGAATAGAGTTAAAGATTTAGAAAAGAAATTATTATAGACTAGAGACCCAGTGCACAAAATTAATGCTTGGGGGGTGTTCTTCAGCCTAGCCTGCAGCCTCTCCAATCTGGGACCCCCCCAAGGGATGTTCTATTGCCTGTTTAGGCATGATCCCATCTAAACTGGCAGTCGGACATCCCTCTCACATTCCAGGACTGCTGGCTCCCAACTGCTTGATTGCCTACCTGCCTGCCTGCCTGATTGCCCCTAACCACACCCCTGTCAGCCTGATCAATGCCTAACTGCTCCCCTGCTGGCCTAATTGCCCCTAACTGCCCTTCCCTGCAGGCCTGGTCCCCCTAACTGCCCTTCCCTGCCAGCCTGGTTCCCCCCCAAGTGCCCTCCCCTACTGGCCATCTTTGACCACATGGGGGCAGCCATCTTGTGTGTTGGACAATTTGCACATTACCTCTCTTTTTTAAAAAAATATATTTTATTGAATTTTTCCAGAGAGGAAGGGAGAGGGATAGAGAGTTAGAAACATTGAAGAGAAACATCGACCAGCCACCTCCTGAACACCCCCTACTGGGGATATGCCCACAATCAAGGCACATGTCCTGGACTGGAATTGAACCTGGGATCCTTAAGTCCGAAGGTCAACACTATCCACAGAGCCAAATTGGTCAGGGATACCTCTTTATTATATAGGATAGTTATAGGCAATATGTCAAAAAATACCTTGTCTTTTTGCAAGGTATTCTTTACTATTGTACATTAAAGATTGAAAAGATGTCCTTTGTGGAAGCAACACTCAAAGAAGGGTTTATTCTTTCTCCTATTACTATTGTGGAATTATGAACTTTCTAATTTAGGATTTTTAAAGGTTTGAAACTCAGTTTAAAATGAAAGCCAATATTTGATAGATACATGTTTGGTCATACCGTCTGCTTTAAACATTTATTTGTTAATCATTTTTCCTCACTGTTTCTTGAAATAACTTTGAAAATGTTTATCAAGAATCAATCATAACAATTACATGTTGAAAACTGAAACATTTCCCACAAAATCTGTGACTGACATCATATTACGCCAGTCTTATGACCTGTAGCCTATTATAAATATGAGCCTTTTTAATGTTTAAGGCAAGATGTTATGCTATTTCCCTTTATGAACAGTCATTATTTTTGAGTTTTCACTCTGTTGGGACTTGATAATAAAAAATAAATAAAAGTCCTTGTCCTGTCAGGTCTCATAATTCAATGGAAAAATGTCCATGTGCACAATTATTTAGGAAACTATATGTGATCAGTGCAATATGATACTGAAGTGCTCAGAAAGTACAGGAAGAAGTAGTAAGTAAATTCTTTTTCTAGTGAGGAAATGAGACATTATACTGGAGACCCAAGAAAAGGTGGAGTGAAAAGATTTGTGAAGAAGGGATTGGAAAAATGGAATCATATCGCTTATTCTGATGGTGAACATGGGGTGAAGAGGCAAGGAGTGGCTAGGATATCCAAGGAAATACATTCATCATCTCATGAACATGTAACTTGTAGGCTCTGTCTTGAAGTCCTTTGTGTTACTAAAATGTATATCATATAAGTGGTGACTACTTTAAGGGCACAGATTATGTCTTCTTCATCTCTGTTCCGTAAACAAGTAGCACAGTGACATAAACAAGATGTAAGTTATAAATTGCTACGAGAATCAATAAAGAGTTAAAAAGAAATGAATCAATCATCCTGAGTATTGAAGTGAAGTGGATCTTAGAAAGTAATTGAGTTGTCTCAGACATTCCCCAAATCCTTCCTATATAAATACTTAATAAATGATTTTGTAGCTTCTCCTTAATAACTTTTAGTAATGTCATGCTTTGTGTCTTATAACATAGATTTGCTTGCAGTTAGAAAAACTCAACTAGGCACAAACATTCCTGAAAGATTGTCGAAATATTCTGTTAATCTGCCGCCAGCCATTTCTGGAAGAGAGCATTTAGGCAACAGTCTCTTGCCCCCAGTCCCACCATTCCCCAACATTATAGTGATGCCAGGCTCTGCAAGTACAGTGACCTCCCCCCTAACTATAATTGTGTCCAGAAATAGAGAGCAAATTTAAGCTAGCGTGATAATAGTATCCTGACTACCCAGCAACAATTGACTGGGTTAAATATATAGGCACATGGCCCAAGTGAGGCTAATTAAAACCCTCTCGAGATCGTTGGAATCATATCTGAGAAACAGCCAGCATTTCTGGTGGCTGATGCGCTAAAATATGAACCTCGGGTACTTCTGAAACATGTAAAAAGTTAAGCTGCAGAAAGAAAACTAGAATGAATATGAAAAGCATCTCTGAGGCTGAGGGAAATGGAATGCTGATGACATGTGAGTCCTGGTGTTCCTGCTTCTTTTATGGATGGACTGCTAATATTTTGGCATCAATTAACCAGTATATTTTCCATAGATGGTCCGTTATGTTGCAGCTATTCTTTGTGTGTGTGTGTGTGTGTGTGTGTGTGTGTGTGTGTGTGTGTTTTGCATTTGTTTTTGCTTAAACTGAGTTTCTGTTATCTGCATCTATGGATCCAATACAATTGGCAATCTGGTTTATACCTTTTAGACCATCAGTCTAAGTGGTGGTTGGTCATTTGGGTCTGCTTACGCAAGACCCAAATCCATGATCCCTGCCTTTGGCCAGGATTCCGATCCCAATTCCCGTTTGCTGCCTTGCTTGATGGTCTGCATTTGTATTCTGTGTTTATCAGCTGGATTTAACTGGTATAGGGGTTTAGAAGTTATATAAACAGAACATTTGACATAATATTTGAATGAGCCATAACATGTAAAGAAATGTGTTTAAAATATCAGCGATATTATAGGGTGAGAAGTTGGAAAAATTAATTCCTTTTTAATACTCTAACAGTTCATGAAGTATTTCCCAATGCCAGACTTTCTTTTTAAAGCCTCTTTGTGGACAGAGTGTAGATTTCTAATTATTACTGGGCACATTTAGATTTGGATAAGCTCAACTATTGTTAGAAACAGCAAGAGCTGATGTATAAATGTTTTTCGTGATTACCAGAAGAGTATCAGGATGTTTGCAAGTTTACTAGGAAGCGTGTGTGAGGGACTCATGCCTGCTGAGATGATATGGGACTCAGAGTAAAGTTGCTAAATATTGTCATGAGAATATGAAAGAACGGGAAAGTGGCATTAACTTCATATCCTTAAGAAATCCATTAGTAACATGGTAAAAAGAAACAGCACCTTACAAAGATAAAATCTATAAAGTTTTAGAAGAACAGATGGAACTTACTATCATTGACTGTGAGGGTTTAACATTTGAGGGTGTTGGGATAAGTTTTCTAAGTTGTCTACAGACTTTTTAAAAAATATATATTTTATAGATTTTTTACAGAGAGGAAGGGAGAGACAGAAAGTCAGAAACATCAATCTGCTGCCCCCTGCACACCTCCTACTGGGGATGTGCCTGCAACCAAGATACATGCCCTTGACCGGAATCGAACCTGGGACCCTTCAGTCCGCAGGCCGACACTCTATTCACTGAGCCAGACCAGTACCAGTTTTGGCTAACTACAGACTTTTGATATTATTTGTGGATTTGGGCAACTGGTGACTCAAATTTATATATATATATCTCCATTAAAAATAAAATGGTTTAAAAATAAATTAGAGTAAACTAGGAGAAAAGTCTTTGTAATGCATATTAATAACACAAGACTATATCTAGAACTGTTAGAGAATAAAAACAACAAGCATAACCCAGCATGTGTTTTCCCCTATGTATACCCTGGAGATACTCTAGTATAATACAGAAAAGTATACAAGAATGTACGTTTTCATAGCCAACTTAATCACAACAGGGAAGCATTTCTAAACAACTGAAATATTCCTGGAGTGGAGGAGCTCTGCACGACAGAGAATGAAATGCAGCTATGTGTAACAACACAGCGAAACCTCAAAAATGTGCCAGAGAAAAAAGAAGCTGTGGGATGATTTGTGGAGTATGATGTCATTCATATAAAGTGGTAAACTCTGAACGAATACAAACAGCATATTGTTTTGAGATACATAAGTCATAAAAATAAACTGACACCATGGGGATTACACTTTTGATGCTTGTAATTTCGGGTGAGGGAGGAAGGGAAATGCGGCCACGGAGGAATACATTGGAATTTGGCTGTTATCATTAGCCCCTTAGTTCTTAGGCTGCATTGTAAGAAGGAAGATTATGTTTTTATATTGCTATGCAATGTTTCACAATAAGAATACCTACAACGAACAGTCTTATATAAAAAAGAGCTAATATGCTAATTAGACCGAACAGCAGAATGACTGTCTGACCTTCCTGATGAAGGGGGAGGCTGCGAGGGCTGAGCCCCTTGCACGAATTTCATGCATCGGCCTGTAATTACAAATAAAATCGTGAGAGAAAAATGGGTAAAAAAGGGTTTCCTTTTTTCCTTTTCTTTAGAAACATTGACAGCTCAAAATTTTTGTTTAAGCAATGAGGAAGCAAATAAAATTTGAGGAATGTGGTGACTTGCTGAGATGCCAAACTGAGAGTGGTTTACCAAAGGGAACTCTCCGTGAAATATGATTTCCAGTGTGGAAACAAGCAAAATAAAATTCAATAGAAAACTCAAGAACAGGTCCAATGCCGTTGGGTGAGATTTTGAGTCGCCTAGATGATCTGAGGCTGGGCTTCAGTCTACAACCGTGGTCGGCAAACTGCGGCTCGCGAGCCACATGGGGCTCTTCGGCCCCTTGAGTGTGGCTCTTCCACAAAATACCACAGCCTGGGCGAGTCTATTTTGAAGAAGTGGCGCTAGAAGTTTAAGCTTAAAAAATGTGGCTCTCGAAAGAAATTTCAGTCGTTG